>OU696473.1:3052857-3661428 GCA_916048165.1 Spilarctia lutea | reverse complement strand
GGTAGATCCCGATACTGGCTATAATTAGTAAAACCCTAGAGGTATAAAGAGGTACTTCTATCCCAGTAATCTCCGCTGACATGTGTTATTCCTGTACTATCAAGATCAAGTATAAGTTAACTAAAAAGCAAGTCACACAGCAGATGGTAGACGGTTATCGGTATACTCATAACCATTTATTTTCAGAGAGGAGAGGCATATAAAGGTCTATACGAAAAACAAAGAAAAAATAATAAGGTGTTACCCTAAAAAAGGGAACGTTGTATGTAAACAAGACATTTTATCCTGACCTTTATTTTTTATATCTATTATATATAAATTCTAATGTCACGTTGTTGCTCACGATGAATTTAGTAACTAACTGATTACCACTTTTTTTTTAAATTTGTGTTTATCAAACGTGCCTGATGGCTAAGACCAATAGCGGCCGATCATAATTTAAAAGAGACGTAGACGCTATTAGTCAACTAGTGGACTATACAAATTAGTTACAGTTAGTAATATTTGACACAATGTATAATCTAAGAAAAATACCAGGATAAAAACCTTATATTTAGCTTTGAATGTACTTGATTAATACCAGCTCGTTTAGTAGTGTTGCGAGTCTTAAAGCCAGCTTTAAAAGAAAGGATATGTATTCCAAACTTAAATTTCAAAAATAATGACTAACAAATGAGTTCCATTGTGACACAGTTCATTAAAAAGTAACCACACACGTTGCAAGCCGTTAATTCGCATTAACTAATGAAAAGCACGTACGCCATAGCTTTTAAACGTTTTACTTATTACATTTCAATAAAATACTTTTAGATATACGTAAGGGTTGTCAATTAGGTTATGTAAAGAAAATTAAAGCAATTATTTAAAAAAAAATCAAATACATTAACGTTGACTGCCTCAGTGGCACAGTGGGAGCGTATGCGACTGCTGCGCTTGAGGTCTCGGGTTCCCGGGTCGGACCAAATGTTTATATGATCTGCAATAATTTGCTCCGAAAATATACACTATATATGTATTTACATCAGTTGTCTAGTACCCATAACACAAGCTCTACTTAGCTTGGGACTGCATGGCATTCTGTGTAAGATGCCCGAAAAAATATTTATTTATTAAGAGGCTGGCTCGACCGGAGTGATACCTTACTCCTACCTGGGCTTAACCCAACCCCTCCCATCATCCCCCAAAGGTCGGAAACGCACTTGTGATGCCTCTGGTGTTGCCATTGCCATCAGGCGATACGTCTGCTAGTTTGCCTCCTATTCCATAAAGAAAAAAACGCACAGTTGTGGACTGCCAACCATCTAGAATCATTGTGACAACCCTACCTCATGTAGTTCTTTAAACTGTAATTACCAATATATCATCGAACAATGGTTGTACAAAAACTAAACAGGTCCTTTGTTAATCTACATAGTCATCTCTCGATAGCAAGTCTGGATATTCTTTTTGTGAAGTATTGTCAGCTGACAGTAAATTAGAATTTGACCGTACACGTCTGCAGAATCTAAGATCCGTTGATTAAAGTTTGAATTGACTTTTGTACATTAGTATGTATTTAATTTAGGATTTAAATATGAGCAGTTGCTCTTTGTATTGTTTCTGAGTTACATTATCTGTGACGTGTACGTGACTCTCAAAAGCAATATTTTTGATTAAGTTGCAGATCACAGGAAAATATAAATTCGAAAGTAAGATTGCTACATATTACGAACGAGCTGCATGTTTATATACCTACAATCGTCGAAAACTTATATTATATATATATATGCAATGGACCATTAAAAATAAATAAGTATAAATAAATAATCAATATTTCGGACGCTAACACACAACGCCATCTAGTGCCAAACTAACCAGAGCTTGTATTTTGGGTACTAGATAACTTGATATACATACGTTGTTTTTTTCATAATTTATATATAATATACATAGAAAACACCCAAACTCTGAAATAAACATTTGGTGATTATTTTTATGAATTGTACTTATTTAGTTTTACACAGAGAGTTTCATTAAATTTAACAATGACCAATAATTTTGGTGCCAACATTCTATTATAAATTCAAATTAAATCTAGGAACTATAAACATATATTACTCTCGGGATAAAAAAGTTGTATGTTGTTAAAGAAGGTATAAAGTAAAATTGTACTTATGTATACTTCATCAAGGTAACAAATCTAATGACTTTATTGTATACAGTTGAGAATGAAATGGAATTTGCATTTGTAAAACGTTTTTATACGTTATTAGAGTTTAATAAGATCGGAGCAAAAACATGTAATTACTTAATTCGGTTAAAGGAGTTCATTATTAGTAAATCGATAGCAGTCGGATAACTAGTTGTGAAGTACTTATGTAGTCAATTGAGAATTCTACGTTTTATTATACCAGTAATAAAATCTTTACATAATAAAAAATTAAGTCGCTTGCGCAGGTTCGCTTATATGTTTTAAACTACTCAACAATTTTGAATGCGGTTTTCAGTAAAACATAGAGTGATTAAAGAGGAAGGATTTTTTTTTTTTAATTGACAACGCCATCCAGTCCCAAGCCAAGCAGAGCCTGTGTTATGGGTACTGGACAACCGATATAAATACTTTTATACCTTTTTCTTTGTAAATACATACATATTATACATAGAAAACACCCAAACTCCGAAACAAATATTTGCAGATCATAAAAACATTTGGTCCGACCCGGGAATCGAACCCGAGACCTCAAACTTAGCAGTCGCATACGCTACCACTACGCCACCGAGGCAGTCATAATAATTCTTAAGTCATAAGATTATATTTGTAATACATACATATTATAGTAAATAAATAAATAATAATAAATAAATAAATATTTCGGACATCTATTTAACACATAACGCCATCTAGTCCCAAGTAAACAGTGCTTGTATTATGGGTACTAGACAACTGATATAAATACTTATACATACTTTTTTTTTTGTAAATACATACATACTATACATAGAAAACACCCAAACTCCGAAACAAATATTTGTAGATTCCACAAACATTTGGTCCGACTCAGGATTTGAACCCGAGACCTCAAGCTTAGCAGTCGCATACGCGTACCACTACGCCACCGAGGCAGTCATAGTAGAGGAAATCCGGGAATTTTTACGGCTTCCGTACGAAGCCTAGGCTAGGTCGACAGTAGTTAAGTATAAATTAAGAAATCGGCTGCAATAGTAATTTTGGATGTGTTTAATGTTAAAATAACCGCTTTCTACTACCTGCATATGAATGTATATACGGTACACATACCAAAATATATATTTTTAAAATTTTTGTCTGTCTGTCTTTCTGTTTGATCCGGCTAATCTCTGGAACGACCGGACCGATTTGGACGGGACTTTCACTGGTAGGTAGCTGATGGTACAAGGAGTAACTTAGGCTTATATTTTTTAGACTAGCTTCGCCCCGCGGCGTTACCCACGATACGCCAATAACCGCGGGTAACACCGCGGGGTTCAGCTAATCATAACTATAATTCGCATTCAATTCCAAAACAAAAAAAAACCTGTAGATACAAAGAAAACATTTAACAGTAGTATGAATATTTCGATAGATGATTAACTAGTTAGATTGACTAATCACATATTCATCAGAACAAGAAGAAAACTATTAGCTATCCTACTATTGAACAGGTTTAAAAAAAAAATCGACGGGTTGCACTCCGGGAGTGCCGGCAGAAGTGAAAACTAGAATATTAACGTTGTGCATTTTTGATATTTTGGATTAGTTTTCACTTCAAAAAAAACTGGACACAAATCAATTTGAACTCTTTCTCTCGGTTGAAAAGACGATTGTTTACTAGCTACTGTATGACCTCTATTGACCGATAGACCCTCCCTCCTACCAGAGGTTACAAAAGGTTAAATGGTTGAAATGTGACCTGATTTAGTTAAATCAGGCCCTTTGGGTAATACGATACTGTTGAAAGTCGTTATTCGACGTGTATCTTATATGGTATCAATATCATTGATTTAGCGTGAATATTGTAACATTACCTCAACGCAGATAGTTCCTTCAACACGTACTAATTTTCTCGGGCCTCCACTCCATTTTTTGTTTGTAATACTGCAGTTTACGATCGTTTAAATATAATCTTCTTAATTGTAAATCTTCTTGATTATGTTTTAGTTTTACTTCTCAATAATTTATGTATACAATTTTTTAAAATTAATTTTAGTCTACTTGTAACTGTCTTATCTATATTGTACATAGTTTGAATGTCTGTATCATTATTTGAATTTTTTTTAACTGAATTAACAGTTAAGTCAGAGCGTCGATAGCTAGAGCCTTAGTTTCTTTTTAATTTAATACAATTTCTTCATTCATTTCTTCCAAAATATTTTGACCTTTGGTACTAAAGGGATTTTTACTTATGTTCTGCGTTCTGTACGTAAACAGCATACACTATAGTTTCATTACCGTTTTCTAAAAAATCTATAAAATTACAAAAAACCCTTTTTTAATTCTCATTTTTAGTAAGACGAAATATTGCCCAATATCCCTTTATATGAGTAGCTCGTCACACCACTTGAAATGATGAAACACACGCAATAAAATTCTTCCTGTCTCGGAACATTAAAGGAATCATTTTTAGAAGTCTTTCATAAGTAGGCCAATTTTTAAATAATTTTCTAGCACTCATTAAAAATAGAGTAAGCCTAGCAAAGTTCTTGAAAAAAATTTAATTATGACAATTCCACATACATATTAAAACGCCTTTTTATGAAAATCTTGGAAACGGAGAGTATGAAGAAACCTAAAAAAAAATCGAATTGTGGTTGAATTACGACTACTAGTTTACGTAATATTATTAACATTACTTAAATGAATGAAATAATATAAGACAATAATTCAAAATTTGTCAAACAACTGGTTACCACGTTTTGCAACTTCATTCATACCAAAAACACATATTTAAAATTACATAAGTTATTTCCTTTCTTAAGCAAGCAAGTGGAACTAATATGTGTGGTGATCGTCCCTGACACGGTACCTAACGGAAATTATACTGATATATCTCATTAAAACACGAGTTAATGGGCTTCGAAATTTAGTACACACTTGCAAGTCCAACTGATCGCCGAATGCAGTTATTTAAAAACAAAACCGGGGACAAACGATGTGCGAGGGCTGTTTAACCTGAACCTTAAAATATACTCTATACTACTCCAGTGCTTAAATGTGTAGCTCTCCTCAGAGTATGTAAACAAAACATACTTTAGCTGATGCGATAGCCGCTCTCAATTTAATACGATGGTGAAATTGGCAGAAGGTCCCTTTTCGATGTAATAAAAAATGACTATTTATTTTGAAAGCTTCCTGTAACTGGGACGTATACCCTTCATAAAGACTGTAACACACTCGTGTCCCTTCAGAGGTTTAGATCTTTATGAAGGGTTTTATGTAATTTATTTGAATATGGATCTCAACTTGTTTATGTAAATTGCAATAATATTCATAAATAAAATGTGCTTGTGCGAAAGCTAGTCCTTCCTCCTTTAGTAAATGTTTAATCCTTTGTGGCAAATTAAATTTTGCAATTGGTAGCTCGATAAACGATAGGTCATGTCAACAGTTTGTTAAAATGTGTATAAGATTTAATCAACCTATCACCGTCCTCTACTGAACGATGATCACCAACTATACCGTTTTGAATGGATTAAAAATGTGAATCGAATTTTCGAACGTGTAATGATACTGAACAGTTACATACATTTAAGTACAAGTATTTTTATTATATAGAGGGCAAACGACCAGACCTGATGACAAGGGACAACTGCAACTCAATAAGCAATTACATTGCTACTAAACCCCCATGTGTGTGCCCCCATCCCTTCTTCAGCTCTCTCACAATAATATTGATATTTAAAAAAAATAGGAATGATTTGGTGGCAAACATATATTTTCATCTCAGTACAAATAACGTAGTGTTATCAAATAACATCAGATGCAAGCTACATCACGATGAGATCATACCGTGTCTTGAAATGTATGTTAAAGGTATTAAGAATTTTAATTGGTTTATTAAACATTGTATGAATAGTATTTGATGCAGTAAAACGCACATTATTTTAAAAATGCTTGACGACGGTTTTCTATTAAGAAACAACACGAGTTTAATTGAACGCTTTGGAATTATTTTTTTTTGACTTGTTTACTTTTTAAACTCGGACACCCTATTCGTTACTTTTATTACTATTTTTTTGATCTATATTATCATTTTTTTCTTGATTTACGAAGCTTAGCCACAATTATGACTATGTCGCTCAATAATTATATTACAACTAAAAATAAATTGAAAGAAACCCGCAAAATACATTTGCACTACACCGCTTAAAAATGCAATACATATCACGAAAATATTTTTTTTATAGATGACAGATATCTATAGATTTGAATGTATATTCATTTAGTATATTCATATTTTCCTACTTAGTTCGTGCAGTTGATGATTTCATATGTTTCCATTCACGTCATGCATTCCTATGAACACAGTAATTGCTTTTTATAATGGCCTTTATTTTTAAAACAATATGACAAAGTCGGGATAAACTAGTAAATGTTTTTAATCGTGAGGATGTGATGATTTATGGTATCTTTATTTATAGAACAGGCTACCTTGCGTGTGGCTCGTGAATTAAATTCCGTTCGTGACACGTTACAGTGAACTGTAATGCATTTTAATAAATCATTTTTTCCCTTACAAACATTTTCTTTATCAAATACCGACGCCAACACGGTTATTACCATCATGTCTCACTTTTGTGTATTTATGTGTCTGCTGTGAAAAAATAAAACGATTCATTTCTTATGATATCTGATCGAAACTTTTCTGATCTTTTGATAATTTCTTTTCATTTGTTATGTGGCAACCCTTCGAGCTGTCCCGCGTTCGACAGCAACGCTAAAATCACAGTGTTTTTTTGAAGTGAAAACTTCTTAAGCCGCATTTTACACTTTTTGGTAGGAGAAAATCTTGTGTTTGCGTCACCGACATGCTAATGTTTGTTGTTGATCATTTTAATTTAAACATTATGAGATTTTTAATTATACACATTAATTTTACAAATAATAATCTAAGTTATAAGTTTTACATGCTAATCCACACCATGGCGGCCTAGTGAGATGCTTCTGCTCTTTGCACTTAGAAACGAAACACTACAGCACGCATGCTGCCATTTACAAGTTATAATATTCAATAGTAGTGATGAAAACTAAACACATCTAACAATCGGGCTGCTGTCGGATAATAAAATATTCAAAGCCTGCATATTTTTATTATTATTATATAAGCCTATGATAACTAGACTGCTTATAAATTAAGTTACGAAATTAATAAGGAATGTGTAGAAATTCAGGACGGATAAACCCGGACATAGAATAAACATTTGTGCTTATCACCTGATTATTGATCCTGTATTGTCGACTCAGAATAAATAAACAAATCAATCGTAACAAATTATCAAGTGTAATAAATGAACATTTGATTTGAGAAATCTACATCAATACGAATTAATAAAATTGGAGTGTCCGTTTGTAATAATAAAATAACCACTTTTTACTAAATGCGTATGTATGTACATTTTATTGTACATATACAGTGCAACCTGGTTAAGTGAGACTCCAAGGAACCTGCAATGTCGTTGCACTTATAGAGGTATTCCACTTACCCAGTGTTTCAGATATCCAGGTGTAAATTTATATCTGTCTGATTTACAGAGGGTTCCATTGATAGAGGTGAGAATACGGGTTATTTCAGTTATAATGATGCGATAATTTAATAAAATAACGTGTTACGTAATATTATAAATGAGTTTAATGAGATAGAGAGAAATACAAATGTAATAAAAAAAAATGTTCAAGCACGAATGAAACAGTATATGAATCAATAATAAAAATATGTCATTTTATTTTGTCTTGTGGAAGTATCAGCCATCAGATGTTTTTCGATATTATAAATTTTATCAAATATCCTTTGGTCACCAATAGATGTCATTTCAAAATAATTTGTGGGTAGGATAAGAATGAGTAAACAAACAAAACAATATTATCTCAGTTACAGAGGTTTATACATATAAAATTCACTGGCTGTCTTAGTTAGAGAGGTAACTATGATGATAAATCGAAAGAATAAATCCCAGATATAGAGGTTACCTCATTCCACTAACAGAGGTAATTTAGTGCCAAAGTGTTGGGACTTTAGCATGAGTTCCAGTTATGGAGGTTTCTCACTTATCCAGGTCCCACTTAACCAAGTTTCACTGTACCAATTTTTTATTTTTTTTTCAATTTTTGTTTGTCTCTCTGTATGTTTGTTCCGGCTAATCTCTGGTACGAATGGATCTATTTTAACGGGACTTTCATTGATAGGTAGCTGGTGATATAAGGAGTAACTTAGGCAAATTTTTTTAAGACTAGCGTCGGCCCGCAGCATAGCCCGCGGTTACAACAACAAACGCTAGTAAGACAGCGAGGCTCTGCTAGTTTAAAATAAATTCCTCAAACGACAACCCTACAAATACTACACTACAAACTAGGGTGAACGTCTCAATTGTAGTCCCAGGCATTAATTCGTTAAGAACACTAATAGATGTTTCATCCGGGTACATTGAAGTCTCTGATATCAATCAACAGCTTGTAATAGAGGAGCGTGTGTAGTGATCACGACTTCACTATGAGATTTGTGGTGTCATTATAAGTAATGTGTTTTGTGTGTCGTGCAGCTTGCGTGATGCTGTGAGTATAGGCTGGGAAGGATGTTTGTAATAACTGCTTCTGACTCATTTCATGTAACCTTGAAATACTTTTTTATTTAGTACATAGTGTTGTGAACGGACGTAATTTTACTTTTATAGAATTAGAGACCATAATTCCGCAGAACTCCAGTTCTATCCGAAAGTATACGTTTGAGAACGACAGACTTGTCCCATAACCGCGAATATGTGATTATTAAATAAATAATTAATTAATATAATAATTAGTTAATTACCGCACTCTGTGACAGTGTTACCAACTATAGTTGTGTTTTGTAATTTCAACCACAAGCATTACGGCACTTTGGTATTATATTTAAATAAAATATTTATATTTTAATAATGCCTTAAGATATTTGCGTACATTATTATTATTTTCGTCTGTAACGTAAATTTTCCCACGGTGAATCTAAATGACATCTCATTGTTATATAAGTTTAAATTAACTCTGACACAACAATGGCTGCATAAGCTACCAGCATAAGAAAATATATTCTTAGGTATTTGTTATAATTATAAATAAGAGGAAATACAAGTAGCAGAGCCACGTTACGGCACGTATGAGCCAGCTTGACCGGAGTGATAGTGGAGTGATCAGACGACCTTATAGAAAAACTTTGTTAAGCAATTCTTGTTTTAATTTGAACCGAGTTAGTAAGGAAACCGCAGACTCTATATCCAGTTATGCTTTGAGAAAGCACTCACAAAATGACGCTTTACAGTTGAAGATGTCCATGAGCGGCAGTAGTCGCTTAAGATCAGGTGATCTACCATTTGCACTCTATAAGTAGCATCATAACATCACACGAGACATAAGCCTCTCCAATGCCACTTGGTTCGACCCTTGGCTTCATTATATAAATATTTAATTGAAGCAAAATGTAATAATATGTATAAGTGCTGTATTCCATAAATACTTACTTAATTATATATAAAAGGTATATTTTTTTATGAATGCCCGCATATTACTCGTGTCATAGTGACGTCATTGAGACGTTGATTGTACCTCATTACTGCGTCCGTGTTTCACGTAACTGAATACACCGATGACAATATGATCGTTCACCCTGTACTGAATGATAACTATGATTATTTTAATTTGATTATTTTCTTGTAAATGTCTATTTAGTTGGACTTATTATAAGTACCATTTTAACACTCTACATTTCAACATAGTCGTTTTATAAATTGTAGTTCTTATCATATCTTATTTTGTACCTTTATAATTAGAGGAATAAGTGTGCGACAACCTCATTTGTATTTTTATAATATACTTAGTGGGCAAACGAGCAATCTGGCATCTGATAGAAAGTGACTATCGTCACCCATGAATAGCCATAACTCAGGCGTCACAAACGCGTTGTCTACCTTTAAGCCGGGCCTCGAATGGGCCTGCCTTACAAGCCCATTCAAGCCATTGTCTTCCTGCCAATACAGCCCCAAATTTGCCCATTTAATCCATAAAGTGCTCGATTGATGGCAAAATGTTAGGTTGTTTAATAAATGTTCCTAAAGTTATATTCGTCTAAATGTGGGCGTTTAATATAATATTGCCTTTGTGTATTAAGGCGTGATTGTACGTATTCTTAATACGGTACAATTTATCTCCTGGTATATAGAATGTCTTATATAATTACATTAAACATTGATCGATATTTTTCCATTACTTTATAAGGTGCTCGTCAATGTGGTACTTCATTTTTTTGGTACATATCAGGTATGACGACTGCAAAATAAAAATTTAAATTAAAATTTTTTCTTTGCCGAACTGGGACTAAATGCAATATATTTAGAATTTTGGCGCTAGGCTGAGTTTTTTTTTCTGTTTTTCAAAGTTTCCCACTTTGCCAATTCTATAACTATTGAGACTTACAAAACAACAAGTCAGACAATTCATTAACTATTAAAAATACTTTTTCAACTTGGATACGTACTAGTAATTTCGAAAATACTACTTCTCCAGTCACACTGGACCAAAAAAACGACAAACAAAGTCTTCGGAGTACTGACGACTAAACAACAATATTACTAAAGGGCAGCATTTTATTTTTCAATCTCTATCATAATATACTAAACAAAATCAACTTTCCTAATCACATTTATTTAAATTAGTTCCATACGCAAACGGAGCGTCATTTAAATTTTACTAAAAGTAAAATCAACCCTTTACGATGCTATAACATCTTTACAACTCCAACGGAATATTAGCAGGCTGGCTTTCAAGGAACTTATTTAAATAAGATATTCCATTTATAAATACGCTCTTTTAATATTGATCAGTGAAATCAAAATATAATATAAATGTACATATTAGGGGATACATTTCATAATATTTATTCACAAACCTAATTGCTACTAAATCCACTTACGATGTGTTTGCCAAATAATTTTCACACCACGTACTCGATAAAGCACACATTTGCTAACCAAAGATATTTGTATATGAATTAATTAGATGTTATTGGAAATTTGCCATTAGGGTCGTATACGAAGTTTAAGAACAATTATGTTAACACAATGGTAAACAATGGAGATATACTAAAGGTAAGTTAGGTACTCATACATTCAACATCTTACATTCGAATTTTTTTATCAATCCAGAATATAAATTAATTCTGTTTTGATTGGGTGCAAACGTGCATACGTATCGATGGTAAGCGATTACCGCCGCTTATGGACACCCACAACACCAAAGGCGTTACAAGTGCGTTGCCGGCCTTTGGGGGATGAGGAAGGGGATGGGGAAGCGGTTGAGGTAGGGCCTCTGGTATCCTCACTCACTCGGTGAAACAAAGCGCTGTTTCACGCCGGTTTTCTGTAAGGCCGTGGTGTCACTCCGGTTATACGTGCAGTGCTACCACCTTAGTCCTTCCTTAATAAATAGGGGAAGGGGTAGGGTTTAGGTGCCGAAATTCTCAAATAACGCCGGTCTTCTGTAAGACCTTAATTTAAATAAAAAATGAATAGTTTTAAAAGCAGGACAAAACTATAATGAATCTTGTTAATACGTAGTTAGTGTTTACAATTCTTTGTAATCACGGAATTGCAAAATTGTTTGTCAATTCACAATATGATAAATTGGATGTACACGTTTTATAATAGAAAAGTTCCATAAAAGGTTACTGTATTGTTAATGCTTTCAGTATCGGAATATCCACAAACAGCAGTTTCAATTAAAAACCAACCTTAATATTATTTAATAGCCTTTTAATAAAATTCTGTGAACAAAATGTGCTTTTAATTTAATCTTTATGTGTTAATAGTTTATTCCGATTGACGTTAAAATTACCGGTTATTTAGCAAAATATTCGGTTCGAAATATATTCGTAATTTCTTTTAAAATTTTTATATTCATAACTTTGCTCGAACTTTTGACTCTGATCCTTTTCAAGTTATGCTCCAACGCAATTTGCCCCATACATGTCTTTTTGTTTTCGTACTTGTTCTAATAACTCCTCTGTTGTTCTAATTGAACGACGCAATTCGTTTTGGCAACACTTTCTGAAATAAGCTCTTTCATTTGAGTTTTTGCTCACTTAAATTGGTTAAGTTTGAGGAAAGATAGGTATAGCAAACATTTAAATTTAATGCAACGAAGTAGCGCGGATTTCTTCATGAAAGTGAAAAGTTCCTTTGTTATAACAAGTCCTTTTCTTTTTTTATGGAATCGGGTGCAAACGAGCAGACGTATCGCAACACCAGAGGCGTCACAAGTGCGTTGCCGGCCTTTTAAGAAGAAGTACGCTCTTTTCGTGTAAAATATGTGTATATATGGAAATTTATAAGTATATTGATCAGCGGTATGTTACCATTGGCTAAATTGTGCTTATTTTGCATCAAGAGGCCGACTGTGAGATGTACGAGGTTAAAGAAAGGTTTAAGTATATACTAACATTATGTCTTGTCTTGTAGAAAAACTTAGCAGTTTTGCTCTATTGCTTTTACAAGACGTTGAAGTAACAGAGCAATACTTCTTGTAGAAGCTACCAAATTAAGTTCTACAAGACATACCATCAAGAAACTGAATGAATTCCCAATCCTAGATTTTATTGTAGATAAGGTGGAAACTTAGACTTAAGTAGAGTTTTGTTGAAATGATTTTGTTCTGTATAAACAACAAACAAACAATGTAACACTCAATCGTTTATGCACAGTTATATACAGATACGTGTCTCCTGTCACTGAAGTACATTACGAGTTATTACTTGGTTAACCGCATTATTACGTACTATAGTTAAGGGTCTCATTTCCTCCCAATTGTTATTTAAATGATCGAAGCTGCACATACGGCTAGAGCTTCTGAAAATGGTGTATAAAAGACATATGATATTTTTGAAATTAATATATCTATCGTTAAACCTTTGTACCATTTAATACTCCATACTTACTTATCACTTCATCATCAACAACCCATATTGTCCCACTGCTGGGCTTGGATCTCCGTATAGGCGAGGGTTAAAGCCATACGTCCCCACGCTGGCCAAGTGCAGGTTGATTAGCAGATATTTTTATAAATAATCTCAAGATAGTGACTTAACCTGTATCGGCAATTAAAATTCAATAATGTTTTATGTATGACTGCCTCGGTGGCGCAGTGGGAACATATGCGACTGCTGAGCTTGAGGTCTTGGCTTCGATTCCCGGGTCGACCAAATGTTTGAATGATCTGTACATATTTGTTTCGGAGTTTGGGTGTTTCCTATGTATAATATATATGTATTTACAAAAAAAAGTATATATGTATTTATGTCTATTGTCTAGTACCCATAACACAAGCTTAGCTTGGGACTAGATGGCATTGACTTATTCATAAAAAATAAAACATTACAAATAAACACATTTTCGACAAAGGGAGTTCGAAATTTATGCTCTCCTAATCAGCGGAATTCTTCTTAATGTTCGTTGTTTCGAAGTTTGACTGTATTATAGAGTCTTTACATAAGGTTTTCAAGTCGCAGCGATATATTTTTGTTTGTTTCCAAGATTCGCCTTGTATTTAACAAAAAGTTTTATATTGTCATTTTGTTATTAATTAAAGTCGTTTCCATTCAACTTAATATTCACATTCATTATGCTTTCTCATGCTTTGTCATTTCCGTCCCCTTCCTTAATGCGTTTATAAATAATTCTGTGTTTTGGAGTTCATCACTTCCCACGGTGTATCTTAGTCCGGGGATGCGGCTCAAAATAATATAGGTCAACCTTTGTCTGTGCTGTAATCGCATTAGAGGTTTGTCTCCTTTGTAAGTCTAGAAACTGAAATTGAAAATGATCCATGGGAGTACATAAGTATAATAGCATTCCCCATTGATTGGTAGACGGTGTATTCTTTGAAAGGTGATCACAAAAGGATTTATAATATTTATAACGGTACCATTAAATTAAAATAGAACGACTAGACAGAGGTAGCCAAACAGTGATAGCCCTAGGCTAAAAGCCTTTATTTTTTCTTTGTATATATCAGGGCTATCTTTCTTTATAAGATTATATGATCTTTCATGCGAATATATTTGTAACATCTTTTTTTTAAAGACATCTTGTGTCGCGGGGACTATATGTATTTACATGAAACGTACTCAAAGAACACCCAGACTCAGAACAACAATTTGCGGATCACACAGTGTCATCCCATGTGGGATTTGAACCTACAACATTTGACCCAGTATAAAATG
This sequence comes from Spilarctia lutea, assembly GCA_916048165.1. Taxonomy (NCBI): domain Eukaryota; kingdom Metazoa; phylum Arthropoda; class Insecta; order Lepidoptera; family Erebidae; genus Spilarctia; species Spilarctia lutea. The sequence continues at coordinate 3,646,975 of OU696473.1, read as the reverse complement.
CGCATCTGCATCTAAGTTTGTAAACTTTGTAATATTAAAGATATTGAGAACCAACTGATAGAAAGGGTCTTTATAAAGTAAAAGAACTCAAAACAACACTTTTTAGAATTTTTATGTTTGCTTATGTGTACGCTAATCTCAGAAGTGACTTAACCGGCTTAGATGCGGATTTTACTTATTTATGTTGAAAAAATTCATTAAACATTTAGTGTTTGGTTTATATCAATCGATTTACAAATAAATAGTTATATCAGTTAAAAGAATCGTCGCGATAACTGACATATGTACATGCGGGTGAAACCGCAGGTAAACGCTAATACATAATACTTCTTTGAAATAACATACAGAAAATTTGGACTTATGCAGGTAAGTAGAAATACTCAGCTGCTAAAAATAAATCTATAAACTTCCTAATAACACCCGAAAGTAAATGACAAACCTAAAATTTATCTCTAAAACCAACCTTATCATAATTTATTGCATTCAAAATAAGTTTGGCGGCAAAAAGACTGCGGCCAAGTCGCAATTTGCAAACATTATGCATCACCCCGTCCCGATTTACGATGCTGAGGTTTTTTTTTTGTATTTTTAAACTATTGTGTTACCTAATAAGCAGAGGAAAGGGCAAAGGGATTAATACGAGGCTCCATTTGCAGGCTCAATGTAGTCTTATAATACAATTTAAAAAGTATTGTGCGAAACCTTAGCGTTGGGTAGCGAGATCCAGTTTCTTCTTTAGGTTTCTTTTACCTTTTCTTCTGCAGGAAATTATGATTGTTTTCTCACTAAGTGAGTAGTTCTTTATTTGATGGCAATCAATGGCCGGCATCATATAGTACTATTAAAGTCCCAATATTTTTTTAGTTTTCAGTCGCGGTTATAACAGACATTAGGTACTCATTAACAGCCGCAATAAATATTTGAGTGTGCTTGTAATTTTATTCAGTAATACGAGTACATTTCTTTTTTATTCATATTGGTTTATAAAAATACTTAATATCGATATTGATAAGCAGCCTAACGCTTACTAGCAATTTTGTTTAATCTAAACGTTGCTACGAATCATTATCATTACATAAAACTTCATAAGTCGCCTCTTATGACACGCACGAGATGAATAGCGGTTGTGGCACTTCTTAAAACGTCACTACGCGGACCTCACGGGCACAGGTTTATGTAACAGAATACGAAAACATAATATTTCTGTTTAATCACCCGTGACCACGAATGACCGCTCACCACGAAACACATATATGTATGTTGCATTATAACCTGTCTGTATCATCATCTCAGCCGAAAAACGGCAGCTGCTGGACATTGGCCTTGCCTATATAATAACAGAGAAATCGTATCAAAAAACATACACAAAGCAACCATCCCCGTTCATTTTTACTTGAAACAGTCCTAACCTTGCCCCAAATAAATATGGTCTTGAACTATGAGGAGTGCTCTTCCTAATTCTGTAACCCACAATACTAGACTTGTTACGTACTAGAGGCAGTACCTGTTTTACTAGCCATAAACTTAGCGCATTTTTATTACGAAAGGGAAGGTTAGTCGCTTGGGCTCCTCAGGGTAGGGATGTGTTAAATAAATTATGACCTCGTCTAAATTCTTAAGTATCATTAACTGAAATAGGTTCGATAAAAGGCTAATAGTGTGCCTTTAAACTCTAAAGCTATCCTTTAATGCAGTCTTAAAACGTATATCTTTGCGTAACTTTATATTTCATGAAGAGTTTTGATTAATCCTTGAATTTGTGATAAAGGAAATTGTGACTCGTTTTAATTAAAAACTTTTAAAAGTATTTAATGTTATAGTATTAAAAGTACCTGGACAATCTGTTTTTGGTCGGTATTTTTCTTTTGATAAATGTTCTAAAAATGTGTCTAGCTATATAGATCCATTTATCGCCCCCGAAATCCCCTGCATACTAAATTTTATGGAAATAATTGTAGTCGTATCCCAGATTCAAATTATATATATGTACACAAATTGCTTGCTTAAAAGTATTGGATAGATTATATTTAATGAATATTTACAGAATCCAATCGCATACCCAAATAGTAAAAACTCACGTTTTACTCAGCTCAAGCTTTTTTTGTTTCTCTGTTCAGTGAAATATTAATAAACTACCTATTTAGTTAACTACTAGCCAGGTTCACAAATAATTCCGCCAGGTTGTATATATATTTACATATTCTTAGAAAAATAAGAATCTCTCAGTCAAAATCAAAAAGATTTTATTTCAAGTAGACCTTTTGAGGTATTTTCGGAACGTTACATTAATGACTGTTGTTGCTCAGTTCCAAAACGTCATTCTTATGGAGAAGAACCGACAAGAAACACCATAAGTAACTCTTTGAAACAAAAAGATAATGTATACAACAACAACATTATTTTCAAATATATAAAATTAAAACCATCCTACAATCATGGTACAATCATCGAGAGAAAGAAATATAAATAAACGATCAGTGTGCTAACAACTCATACGTATATAATAGACTAATTATCACCCTACGTCGTTATACTTGGATGTACACGTGACCCTGAATTGTGACGATACCCAGTTATACATTTGTGCATCTTGATGACGTGTTCCGGCTCTAACCAATGTTTTAAGGCTTCACGCGCCAGTGATCAGACGGTTCCTTTGTCGTTTGACCTTTATAACCTTATATTTATGGGGGCCTAATGTCTTTATTGACTGAGTTATATGTGGGTCTTGATAAATATTTATATAAGATAGAAAATAGATTTGTCATACTAAACAAACATGTTGTCACGCTAGATTAATATTGAATTTGTTCAGTATTGACAACTTCAGTAATCGACGGACTAAATTTTACATGATTTTACTGTGTGACTGTTCTTATAGTTTTATTGTGTCTAAACAAGTAACGAATTATTAAAAATAATCGACAGCGTCATTATCTACCATCTTTGTTAAATAGAAGTATTAAAAAAATACGACAAGCCGTTTAGGTTCTAGGGCGTGCAAAAGAAATTTACATACACACACTCAAAAACATAACCCTCCTTCTTTAGCAGTCGGGTAAAAATTCGGTCTCTTAAAAAAATTCTATTCAAAACGAAATTGAAATCTTCTTTCCCCTTTTTGTTATATTCTATTTCATAAATTAATTAATATAAAAATCTCTTAATGTAATAACAAATATATATGTCCTAAAAATGCTAAAACTCAATTAAGATAAGATGGTTTGTCAGATAATAATAATAATAATAATAGTTTATTAACAAAAAAAAGCCATACAACATTTATATATATATAGATATCTTCACCTCACTTAGTTGAGAGTCATCGAAGGGTACTGTTGAGTCTTTGAAGACAGGTGATGTCACGTACACACTATTCACCATTTTTTTTTATTGAATAGTGGGCAAACGAGCAGACGTATCACCTGATGGTAAGCGATTACCGCCGCCCATGGACACCCGCAACACCAAAGGCGTCACAAGTGCGTTGCCGACCTTTGGGGGATGGGAAAGGGAATGGGGGGAAGGGGTTGGGGTATGGGCCTCCGGTATCCTCACTCACTCGGTGAAACACAGCGCAAACGCTATTTCACACCGGTTTTCTGTGAGGCCGTGGTATCACTTCGGTCGAGCCGACCCATTCATGCCGAAGAACATTTTAATATCCCTTCTGAAGATTGCTATCGACATTTGGGTAGATATGTTAAAGAGTCATCATTTCATGATTTTAAAATTAATAAATATATATATACGAGTTTGTAACCCTTATAACCTAAAAGTGTTAGAACTTCACACTTTAAAAATTTTGATCTCGTTTTACCTGAGATGACTTCTGATGTGAAGATCCCAGATCTAACTTTAAAAATGCTTTGAATTCATGCATTCAAACAATGGCTCAAAATGTAAATAAAATATCAATTAAAATGCATTATGCAGTTGATTTCTTTTTATTTTAAAGTACTCGTATTATTTAATTCTCAGAAAAAGTTTAGTTGATTATGATTTATTTAAATGTTTGTTATAATTGGTTGTTTAAGTTTGTTGAACTTCGCATTGTTGAAGGTTATGTGTGATTCTAAAAAAGATAATATAAAAAAGGATAAAAACTTGCGTCCTATCGATGTATACTTATTAATTCGGGAATAAATATAATTACTAGTTAATTAAGTATGATCATACCCGATGCATCGTGATCGAAACGTCATGTCATGTCATGTTCATTTATATGTCTTTAATATGTTACTAATATTATGTGGGTGATACTTTACATGGATAGTTGTTACTGTTTTACGCAAAAATGTCTAACAAGATGTTATTACTGTCTGGAACAGCATAGGCTCCTTTATACCGAAAAAATGTGGTGTTTTCGTTTGATAAGTATATAGTATTTTTTTAATGGAATAGTTGGCATACGAGCAGACGTATTGCCTGATGGTAAGCGATTACCGCCGCCCATAGTTACCGGCAACACCATAGGCGCCAAAAGTGCATTGCTGGCCTTTGGGGGATGGGGAGGGAGATAGGGGGAGAGGAGTATGGGTCTCCGGTATCCTCACTCACTCGGTGAAACACGGCGCAAGCGCTGTTTCACACTGGTTTTCTGTGAGGCCGTGGTATCACTCCGGTCGAGCCGGCCCATTCATACCGAAGCGTGGCTTGGTATTATGTGTATAAATGCCTATTGATAGCATTATTTCCTGGTAAATTATTGTTAAAATTTCAAAGTATAATCGTAAAACGCAACAAATTACCGAAACACCGAAATAAAACCATAAATATTTAATGGGTTCCGTTCTCATCACTTGTAACGTAACTTTACATTGTTGTTATATGGGAGGGCCGAGCAATAAATTCCAGTCCAATAATCACTGTGCCCTATTTGTTATTGATTAGTCGAATTTAGTAATCGATACACAAAATCGATGATTGGAATCGAGAGGGCGTGGTGCTCAATGGTATTTTAAATGGTTTGAGTTTCAATTTATTATTCGGAACTCATTTCTTTGTTGTAGTTTTTACAAAGATGTTAGCAACCAATACATCCGTATTTTCTAACATAATTCAGATTAGTGCTTTTTACTTAATGTAGATGCAATTTTTAAGTATTTTAATAATATAGAACAAAACTATGTATGATAATACAAATGCTTTTCAAAATTATGCTTTCCTTGTTATAGAAACCATATTAGGCCTATTAAAAGTACCATATATCATTATCAACAGCTATTATAGTCCACTACTACATAGGCCTCTCCATAAAAGTGTATTGGCCTGTTAATAAGTAAATAAAGGAAAAGTATCGTATGTTTTATATTATGTATAAAATACTTCAATAATATTAAGTACCTCGTTTACTATGCAATTCACGTACGTAAACCGAAACACGTCGTTTAGATATCCCGTGTTCGTAAGCTAAACACATTGCCTGTGCATGCACGACTTGGCATCCTCAGAGACAACCATTTGGCTGCGAAGCAAGCTGTTGAATTTCGCGTATACCTCGAAACCGATACAAACATGTTTAGATTACCTAGATAACTTTTTCAGCAATTCATTTGATTATTAGTTTTTTTTTACACTTGGCGAATATCCTAGTACGAAGGTGACTTTATTGATATTTATGAAATAGACCAGATTAGAAAAGCATTTGTAGATCACACAAAATGTTGCCCCATGTAGGGACAAGACCTACAGCACTCTGCGTAGTACGAAGCGGTGAGATGTCCGTTTAAACCATTACGCTACCCGAGCAGGCTTTTCCTCACAATTTTATAGATTTATTTTACAGTTTTTAAAATAAATGAAAGAGAATCACACAAGCTCGTTATCAATAAAGTTTTACACATTACCTATTACCACTGAGTTCATGCATTTAAAAAGAACGGTTCTATATATTTAATTACTGTATTTTAGTTATTTTAACCATGTTCAAATGAAGCGTTATCTACCGCCTGTCCAGCTGTCCGTAATTATGAAGTGTAAAATAAATATAGACTTAAACAATATACCCATACAGCTCTACGTACACAAATAACTACACCATACCGATATGATAGAACAAAACAAACTCATACTTGTAGAATAGTGATACAAATATACGATGCCAAACTATCGATATAATTATGAAGGTTGAATCGTATATCTCGATATAGAACAATTGTTACATCGACTCATAGGTTTTCGGTACATCATTGTATCTCGTAAGGATCTAATCAGCCGTGTGAAATATGAATCCATGTAATTACAACAAGTTTCGATTTCTGTCAATAATACCCAACGTTATTCGTACTGCTGAATAGACAGTTATCCTTAATATAATTCATGACATACTTTATTTGTATCCAACTGCGTAATTTTCGAAGAATAAATTTGGACATAGGAAGGTTGGTAGATTTATTCCAGGTATTTCATTTCTAAAGACTCGCTGTAGTAAAGTAATGCTGAGAAACCTTTGATGCTGTTCGTTGCATGCTAGTAATATTTCAACCTAGTAATACCTAATACCTTTCAGTATTTTTCTTTGAACTTGCTACATAATAGAAAACGAGTACAATTGTGCAGAAAATATTATATATTTTTATTTATAAATATCACTATTACGACAGGTCTCTTTTATTAAACCAATGACGTATATAGCAGTTAGTCGTAAAAGAACGTTAAAAACTTTTGCTTGCTTAAAATACACTTACTTTGAGAGTTCTTCGTTGGTTTCACGTTTAATAAATTCTGAATATGGTGATTGAAAGAGACCCATCAGGTGAATCCCCTTCCATGGGAGTAAGTATACTAAGACGTATTCGATAAAATTTAACAAAAAGAAAATCTGTAAATTATAAAGGTTTTTCTTCCATTTATAGATGAATGGGAAGTCCACACCCATCACTAATTACGTTTTCGATATGACATCCAGTGCACCCACAAACCGTCTATTGTCTCGTTAATAGTCCAATGATTCGTCAACTGAACCATGAATATCGATGTGGACTACTTACACTGATGGTACGGTATTTGATTTTATATGACAAAAATCACAAAATATTTTCCATGTGTTTACAGATTAATGATTGGTTTATCGATACGGTCATTTAATTTAACTTCACACTACATTTAACACCGAATGGATAGTTAGAAGGCATTAAAACACATTTATACTACTCGCAGACTCAGCAGAGTAGTTCTGGAGTCGCGACCACGTAGTGGAAGACGGAGCGTGGTAGGCACCCTACAAGGTGCTCAGACGACCTGTTGAAAGTCACGGGAAATCGTTGGATGGTATCGCAGCCGATTGTTCTGGGGAGCCTTAAAGGGAGGCCCATGTCCAGCAGTGGACGTCTTTTGGCTAAAATAATTATGAGAATGATAGATCAAATACTTTGGTAATATAATTGTAGAAAAATTGTGATAAATTTTTCGTTAACGTTTAACGTTAGATCAGAAGGAAAAACAATCGAAAAAAAAAGAATATTATTTACCTATAACATGGATAAACAATTTTCCTTCTACGGAGAAGCAATTCATGCTTATGGATAACTGGTAATTATTCTTAAGCAACCATTACAACATTTTTTTTTTCTTTTTATTTATCACTTAAAACAATAGTACAATATTTAAAAATAAGCCATAACACGATAAACCTCTAGGGTTTGTGTTGTGTTACACAGTTAATTTGCAACCAGCAAATGAATATCATCATTATTTGCCGAGAAGTTCGAACCAATCACTTCCCAAGAACTTATTTTTAGTGTGTATCTTATATTTGTAATTAATAGCCAATGTTAAGAGATCGATAGGTTAAATTTCTGAGTACCGATTAGAGGCTGAATGAAAATCTTGTTGTGTTATAGTTAATTGATAGATATAAATGTAAATCATGATACTGACATACTGTTTGTGTATGATAACCTTTATGAATGAAGTAGTGTTAGCAAAATCAATAAATCTTCTTAAAATAATTAACTAAATGAGGGCAGAGTACAGTGTCTGAATTTAAATTTGATTGCAATAAGTAGGAATGTTTTAAAGATTATAAGTTCAAAGAGTAGTTCGTAAGCAATTTAAGATCGACTTATGTAATAGTGAGTAAGGGTATTGCCGTCAAACGGGCACTTTAGGCAAAGGGATGGGAAATTCGAAGTTCAATATGAAAGGATAAGTAAGTTTTTTTAAGGAATAAGGAGCAAACGAGCAGACGTATCGCCTGATAGTAAGCGATAACCGCCCATGGACACCCGTAACACAAGGGGCATCACAGGTGCATTGCCTTTAGGGGATGGGAAGAGGGATGGGAGACGGGTTGGGGCATGGGCCTCCAGTATCCTCACTCACTCGGTGAAACACGTGAGGACGTTGTATCACTACATTCGAGCCGACCCATGCATGCCGAACCGTGGCTCTTCCATGGTAAAAGTAAGTAAGACGGCAAGACAATGGTAGGAAAGTAATATTGTTTAAAAGTATAGATGCATTCTTTAAAAGAAAATAAAATGTTCCTTACGTTTTTGGTTTATTCAACAGAGTTCAATATTCATATAACTACACAAAATTTTAATCTCATTGAACAATAAAATTTGTATCAAACCCACCTAATAAAGGTCATGCTTGCTCTGAGAATTATTTACCTATTTATTTTCTAATGAACCCTTCATTAGAAAATAATTTTCTAAATAAGCTAAATATTTTACCAACTACTAATTAAAATTGCCTATTGTAATACCTGATGTTGATCTCCGTATATGTATCTCTGTACAAATGCTTACTGTAGTGGTTTGAAATAAAGTTTTATAAATAAAAAATGAATGAAATAATTTTCGTGCCTTATAAGCGTAAAAAGGCAGTTTTAACAAAGTACCTAACGTTTAAGTTGTGAGGTGTTAAGTGGATTTACTAAGTGTTACAGCTTCAAAACTAATCTGTGAATACATATAAATGCACTGCTTTTTTACACAATTAAATAAGGCTCATAACATCAATTTAACTTGTCTACGGTCGGCCTATGTCTAAATTCTCCTCTATAGGTCATTATATTTTAACTCTTCCTAGAAGACACAGATGGTGTACAAATTAATCTTAAATGTTTACATGTGTCCGAATTTTCGAACTAAACAAATAGTAGCCATTATTTATTGTACCTGTGAATGTTTACATACATCACATACAACACAGAAGAATAAAGCTACCGCCAAATTGTTTTTACAACGCCATAAAACCATTGAAGCATGTTTCATGACGTTTACAGCTTGACAGAGACTAGCTGTCAAACATTGGCTACCGTAAAACTAAGTTTATTTTTGAACAAAATAACTCGGTACACAGTAAACGCATAAATTATTAAACAATTTATTGTTTGGTTCCCTGAACTATGTCTTGATATGTTGGTTTAGAGTTTAGGTTAGATTATCTCGACTGAAACGTGGTTCGTTTTACGAATGTCTTAATAAAAACCATTCCTGATCCCTTTTATTTTAAGGAACAGTTTGGCAAGACGTATGGTTTTAGTCGATTTGATTCCAAAACGTTATTCCAACTAACAGTCAGGAGACGCAGCCAAAACTTTGATTGTTTGCAAGATTGCTCATTGAGTATGGCAATTCATTTGGTGTCGTTTTGTAATTTATCTACAATCTTTATGTACTTAGAAATATTTAATTACGTTTTTCAACGGTCGAGTCACAATAAACATAGTTTGTAATCGGACGACCGTGAGTGAAATGTGTATAAAAAACACGGCGTTGTAAATATAGACAAGGTTGTCTGTTTGTTAATATTCTGGGGGCAAAGTAACCTATTAAAGAATTTTTGCTAAGAGACTTCACAGAAGTACATAAACTTTGAATTTGACTAATTCGTAAATTATATTTACCCTGTAGTAACAATTTTAACTAGAAACTACATAACATTCATATCAAAAATAAAAAGTTATTTAACCCCTCTGAGAGTGTCACTCTTTGCTGCAAAGCATACACTGCATTATCCGTGGAAGTTGAATGTTAATAGTCTGAACTATTTTTGTTAAAAATAATAAAAATGAAATCATGTTCGTCACACTACGTATAATTGTCTTTGTTAGATTCTTGGACCGGAATCAAGACGACGATCTATAGTTATTTTAAAAATAAGCGCGCTCGTTACCTTCATGAGATGATTTGAATCTTAAGAAAGATTAAAGAATTGCTGAAACAGTCTCCGGTGATTATTACAAAGACTCTTAAGTCTCCTTCGAAAATCGAATTGAAATCCTTTTTGTCTACAAGAAAAAGTGCTTCAGATGAAGTTTTAGCTCAGTAGTAAATTCTAGTTCGTAATATTAAAAAAAATAGAGAAGATAAAAAAGCTATGAAAATTCAACTTAATTTAAGTCGCAATCTGATTGTCAGAAAACTATGTGGCCATGTAGAAGTATGGCTTCACTTTTCCTTACGTAATTATGACTATTTCTTTTAACTTAAACAATCTTAGATAAATAATATAATATTATTATATACATTTATCTAGTTTTTAACTTTGATAACACACTACAGCATTCATAAAGCAACAGGTCCCTATTAAAATACAGCTTAGCTTGTTCAACCTTATGCGAAGTTTCAGAACTCTCTGTGTAATATATTGTATAGTTTACACAGCACAAAAAGCTACAGCCAAATAAATTAAAATGGTATCGTGAGACTGCTAATTGGAGACCCTTTCAATTTCACGGGTTTAAAGCTGAGACACGCTTTGCTAACATCATAATAAAATAACATAGAGTAGTTTTACTTTATACGAAACGCGTTTACACTAATAGAAGTAAGACATTAAGTTTTTATATTTCTGTATATTATACATACTGTCTAGTTGGCGCAGCGATTAAATAGCCGCCTTGCTGCTAATCCGTGCCGAATGGTCAACAAATATTTGCTCCAAGTCTAGGTTTTGTTTGTGTTCCTTGTTTAAATAACCCCATGTGTCACAGGAATAATGAAGGATATGTTTCAAGTAAAAAGAATCATTTTAATTTATATAAATTTGTTTTGTTTGAAAGGTTGCTTCGTCAGTTATTTTCTTATATTTTTTTAGATGTACTGGTTATATACTTATTACTAGGTACTTGTTATTAAATTTGTTAAAAGACTTCATCATAGACGTGTAGAAACACATTTTTTTTAAAAGATAACTTCCGCTTTAAGAGTGAACCTTTTTTGCGGGGGACTTTACAAACATACGGGTAAATAACACGAAAAAAAACACCCCGACTCAGGACAACAATTTGGTTAACACAAAAAGTTGTCTCAAAGTACTAAGCCATTCATGCAGTCAGAATTACGTCATTAGACAGACATCAAAAATTTATGTATTCAGCAAAAATTTTCAAGCGAAATGTCTATTGGTCAACTCAAGAATACTGTAGAAGCTCTACCTTTGTTGAATTTAACTTTCCATTTCAATAACCTGTCTATATCCACCAGTTTGGCAAGTCTGCCAGTTAATCCTACAATGACAGATGGCAACAATGCACAGATTTCGACACGAAAACCCCCACGTTAATTCCATCCACCTATTCCACTGAAATATACTTCTCTACGTATAACATTGACGTGCGTTATTTCAGGCGTTTTCTTTCAGTTTTACGCCCCAATAACCACACGCACAGACAGTCGCAATCCCTTTGATCTACTTGAGGAGACGTTTCCGATATACAAGAAACAAATGGAATTGGCTCGTCTTTTTTTAGAAATTGAGCTACTGAATTGCATGTTGGTATGAATCAGGTTCGATGGTACATGTATTTACAGAAGTATATATAGTTGTTTTTCAACCTCTCAGTAACTGATGATATAAGAAACACTTACGTTGCTACTGCTATTAACTTATTAAATTAGTTTGACGTCGACGTCTGTCTATCTGTGGCATCGTGGCTCTCAAACGTATGCACCGATTTCGATGCGTTTTTTTTGTTTAAAAACCGGTTTTCTTGCGGTGGTTCTTAGCTATGTTTGGTTAACGTCGGTCTAGCAGTGTAAGAGTTTCAGCTCTTTTCCAAAATGATGTAAAGCTTTTTTGACGTATGGTTAATCGATTAAGTGATTGCGTAGGGAGGTTTTTTATTTTTTTAATTTTAGCGCGTTTTAATTTGTCTAATAGAGAGCAAACAAGCAGATGTATGCTTGGCTTTGTATTGGCTGTCCGTTTTTTCCGTCTTGTAGCCTCATCAATATGTTTTTAAAGTTTACATACTGATGACTGGGTCGATTATTGTTGGTCCTGATGGCGAGGTCATGCAGGCGTGCGGGGGTGATTCCTATACCTGGACAATGGGGACGATGGGGATGTAAAAAATTGCGATTGCTCTCTCCGTGGAGTGTATGATTGGAGTAGACTTTCGTTCAGCAGTGAGCGAGTGAGTGGCGATAGATTGATATATGTAAATTAAATTATTATTACGAAAACAAAAACCCCGACTGCGTAAAAGTCATGATCCACTCCCCCCTTTTTTAATACAAAAAAGGTGACTCTTGATTGCATGTGGTCATAAACGGCGGTAGTCGCTTACCATCAAGTGCCATCTGCCCATTTGCACTTCTATGTCATAAAAAAAATATAAAATGGGTTTTTTGCTCCCACACCTCGCCCCAAGGTGGTCATTTATCTTTTTTTATACTTAAAAAGAAAAAACTAAACTTACATCATTTCAAACAAGATTTTTGAATAGTTGGTCTACTAGCCTTATAATTTTCTACCGCACGAAGTCTACCTAGTTAAGAAAATAATCACATGCTAGTGGTGTTACAAAAACTGGTTCAGTGTGTAGACCTCTATTTCAGTGGCAAAACCTGCTTTCTATTTAGGGACATTTAGGTCTATTACGACTTGTCGCCACTGCTAACATTACTTATTTATTTCACAATACTCACTTTACAATACACAAATAAATATATAAAAGACAAAAGCAAGAAAGCAAAGTTCAGTTAAAATAAAAATCTATAAAATGTGATTAAATAAAAGAATAAACACGATGTTTTATAATTACATTTGGTTTATATGAAATTTGACGTAAATGACATTATATATATAACAATATTTTCTAACAATACATTTTCTTTGTCCACAGGTATCAGTGAAGTGTCAAAACAAAATTCATGTTCACAACCTCTCAACGATAATAGTGTAGTGTTGATGTGGGGTGAAGGTAGCTGATCGCGCTGGCGTGGTACGGTCCCGGAGGGGGGGCGATGCAGGCGGGCGGGGGGTGGTTCTTACCCTGGACAATGGGGACGATGGGGATGCAAAAATTTGCGGTCGCCCTCCCCATGGGGGGTGTTGTGCCGCTGGTGCCCCCATTGTTGGCTGCTCTGCCGCCAGCGCCGCCCCCGTTAAGGCTGATTGCACCGCCACCGTTGCCTCATCAACAGCCTGGGAGAAAGGTACAGATTTATAACATCTGTTGGTTTTTATCTACATCCAAAAGTCTTAAAAACGGCCATGGTGTAAAGGTTTAAGTTAATAAGCTACTCTATAAGACTTACTGGGTTCTTGAGCGACCCTTTTGCAAATAAGAGTATGGAGCATGACAAGAAAAGAAATAATATTTAAACTTCTTTGTACGTATTTTGTAACTATGCAAAAACTTATCATCGAATAATCGAATCGAATATATCTCGGATGCTTTAGTTGAAGCCTTTTTTGTACCTCAATAGCAACGGATGTCTAAAAATTAAAAAAAAAAGATATTTAAACAAAGAAAATAATATAACTGAACGAAATATTAAGGAAATATATCAATCGATAGAAATATATATATAGGTAATTTCTTTGTCGAATTTAACCATTCCTTATTGAAATTAACAACTTCGTAGCATTTCACCACCACCAAAAGGTAGCAGAAATTATCGAATTCAGAGGCAATACAATAAATAATAATAAATAAATATTCCGGACATCTAAACACACAACGCCATCTAGTCCCAAGCTAAACAGAGCTTGTGTTATGGGTACTAGACAACTGATATAAATACATATATACTGTTTTTTTTTTGTAAATACATACATATTATACATAGAAAACATCCAAACTCCGAAACAAATATTTGTAGATCACACAAATACTTAATCCGACCCAGGATTTGAACCCAAGACCTCAAGCACAGCAGTCGCATACGCTACCACTACGCCACCGAGGTAGTCAATAATATTAAACATAGTTCATAAAAGACGAGACATCAAATGAAAATAGAATTAATCGAATCAATAAGAACTTTGATCTGATTAATGTTGATAAATTGAACCCGTTTACAAAGACGCACAATTTTCTTAATAAATGTGTTTACATTTATTTCTGTTGCCTTAAACGAAAATAAGCGAATGTTGTCGTAGAAAAAGGCTCATGAGCTTGGGCAAGAACGATTTAACTCTTTATAGTGATTGAACTATTTCTCGACTAGTTTGTCGGTAAGTGAGCTTTTTGTAATTAATCATTACGGTGTAAAAATATCTCACGTTTTCTTGCGCATTTGTATCTTAGATTGCAATAATATAAAGTAGGATCGAGGTAATACTCGTGGTATTTTTACAGGCATCATCTTCCTAGCCTTTATAATTCCTAAGATTATTTGGGGTCGGCTTCTAGTTCAAACGGTTTTACCTAAATTCAGTTTTTCCACGGCGCGACTAGCATCGGACCTCCGTAACCCTGAGGGTGAACTGAACTCGAAGATTGACTTGTTGCCAGGATATTTGAGGGCACTGACTTCCCAATAACGATTGCCTCTATGGCCTCTATGGTCATGACAACCAGGACCAACAGCATAACGTGCTCTCCGAGGCTAGGGCGGAAAATACCGCCATCTTCCATACTCCGAACTGCTACTTAGAATTTCTTGTAAGAAAATCCCAACAGCAGTCCGACGCGGGCGTCGAACCCGAGACCTCTTGATCGGCAGTCACTTACTCTTACCACTAGACCAACGAGGCAGTAAGAATGCGTATATTATATTTGTTAGTTAAAAATAAATTCTTAATCGTCATACCGTTACTTCAAAGGCTTCTAAAAAAGGTCCTAAATGACATCATCGTTTGAAAGTGAATCACCCGTCTATAAAGTAAAATAGTTACTGCGATGCCTCTTCCAGAGTTTTTTCTTTGAGCTATCAATGTCACTTAAGGAAATTGGATTTACTGGAATATTAAGTCTTTGTACTTAATTTACTTAAAATACTTTACATTGTCTATAGACAGTTGAAACGGCTTAAAATGAAGCTAATTCATTCATGATTATAACTTTTTTAAGGTTTGCATTAAATTAGGTAAGAACTTTAAGCAAAATCGGATGCGGCTTTCTGTTTGGATTACATTTACAGGTCTGGTTAAAATTAATTCTTTCTATCTCTTACTCACAGAAAGACGTACGTAACCACGTTTTTAAGACGTAAAATCTTATCGTATTGGGAAAAGAACGAAAAATTGTGTGATGCATAATTCATGGAAACTAAATGAATTCAATTTCAAAAGAGAAGATTATTTTATTCCAAAAGAGCATTAGTAGTAGTGTGTCCAAAATTGTAAGAAATTATATTAACAAAAACCTTTATTTATTTACTCAAGATCTCAAGATATAAAAAGTTAACTCACAGACACACAGAGTTTGTTGATTTCAAAGCATGTTTGACTTCCTTGTAACATTTAAATGAAATACGACGTTTAAATTGAACGAATGTAGACTCCCTTCAACAGAATATTGTGTTGCCATAAATTACCTTATTGAAAGCTGATCGAAGTTGATTGATCCGATGGAGTGACTTGCGATTTGATGAAATTGCGTCGGCAGTTAGCGACCTTAAATGATTGCTGTCATTATTCACCGTGCAGTTACATGTAGTTAGGTATTCTCTAAGATCTTTTGTGTTTTATTCGATTATAGGAAAAGTTATCTTTTCACTAAATGTTTTGTTAATGATTGAATTTATTTCAACATTAGATATAGCTTGTTAAAGCTCTTAAAATAGGATATCTTGACGATTCTTTTTTTTTACTGAATAGGGGGCAAACGAGCAGACGTATCGCTTGATGGTAAGCGATTACCGCCACCCATGGACATCCGCAACACCAGAGGCGTCACAAGTGCGTTGCCGGCCTTTGGGGGATGGGGAGGGCATGGGGTATGACTTGATTTGGACCCAAGGAGGTCCTTTATTAAAGCTTTAAGCGACCTTTTGTGTTGACGTCAACTAGTTAAAAATATAATTGCAGCGCCACACCGTATGTTGATGGCATCTGTATCATCAATTTTAATAATGGCCGTACCATAACATACTTATGACAAATTTTATTAATCATATTGTCATCAGTTCAGAATTGTCGGACATTGATTTAATGACCATTAAACTAATAGTCCTCGCTAGAAATGCACGCTTGGCAAGCTTAATCTTTGTAGAGTTGCCATGCTGCAATTAAATTTATGACTGTTAACTTTAGTAACGATGTAGGTATTATTAAATTTCTATAGAGATATGAAATAGATTAAAATAAGGTTGTTTGAAATGGATTTACAAACAGTTAAGAGGGCACAGACATTCTGGCCGTACGCGTTGCTTTCAACTATAGGTATAACGTCCACAAAGTGTAGCCACGCAGTACTTTGGAACCTTTGAACCCTGAAGAGAAGTACAGACTCTGACAATACAAGAAGCTGAAACCAGCATGGCTCTGCTACCTGAAAAACGTTCTCAATATACAATGATTTTTGAGCTGCGTTTTTTAAATATTAAATGGAAGACGTTTATATCTCATAACATCAAGTGACTCATTTGCTCAGTTCATCAGCATCATGTGAAATAGCTGTGTTTGTTAATGAATATAGCGATGTTCGTATAAACTCATTTAAATGTTCAAAGGGTTATCCACAAACCTGTACCTTTAAAAACATAAATCAGATTTTACTTTAACGAAACATTGTAATAACAACAATGTGAAGGCGAAAATTTTGCCATTTTCATTACTAACCTCAAAGTAAACCCTAACGAGGGTCTATATTAATTACTTGACGTAAAAGATAGCTAGAATACAAGAAATATATCCTGGTAAATGTTGGGTGAAACATTTTCAAATGGATTTAGGTATTAGCTGGTACAAAGAAGTTGGCTTAAATGAATCATGTTAAGTAAAGTTTTTTTTCCCTCTTTTCCTTCAGCTTTTAGTCATTCATTGTTAGGTATAGGCTTAATTATGAGCACTCCAAGCAGTTTTTTTCCACTATTCGCATCTAGCCGCATCTTGTCTTGTCTTGTCATCACCTCATCAGAGTTTTAAGTAAAGTATGTAAGGAATTAACCACGTGATGAATGTAGGATAAAATAACGGTGTTATATAGGCAAGTTTTAACAAGTAGAGACAGCTAATAGTATTTTTTTACTTTATAAATCTGTGAACAGTGTGGTATATTAACAGCGGGTTCGGAGTTCAATAAAGTTAAAAAACTGGTTTTACGAGTATGATGCTATAGAAATTTATTCTATATACTAAAATTTGAATATTGACTTAACACCCAACAACTGTGTGATTTACGAGTAATTTAGGTATTGAATTTAAACTAGATTAGTGTCATGTTTTATCAGTAATCCTGCTAAAACAAAATCGATAAACGTCTCCTTTGTTAACATAGCTAACAAATTTATCCTTCGTTAACTGCTGAAGAAAACTTGAAATCGTCTAACTTTATCTAGTTTTAATTATGTGTAGTTTTTAATTAAAGGACTTACTCAAAATTATTGTTAAAAGTTTAGATTTAATTATTTTTTTTTAATATCTTAGTTTCTTATTTGTTTCTCGTTTTTTTTATGTATAGGAGGTCAAGAATCTCACGAATAACTTGATGGTAGGTGGTGACCGCCGCCCATGGACACATGAATTTGAGAGTTCTAAGTGCATTACGAATTAGATCCCTTTTTTACATGTAATACAATTTTTTTTATTAAACTCGCATGTAAGTTTGTAACCGACTATTGTAAGCGTATTTCTTACATTTTTAAACTATATTTATTATATTCATTGTTTATAATATATAATACTACATCTCAATAAAAATGTAATGGCTAAGTTTTCAAGCATTTGGCAAAAAATAAATATTACTCGTTTTGGTCACGAACAGATGATTAACAATTGGATACGGATATATATGTAAGACAAATTAAACTATGAATGAGATGTGAAATATTGTAGCTAAAGTAATTATTAAAAAAAAATGTTGCAGTTTTTTTGCTTGTTTGGAAACTTGATTTTACGATCACTTAACTTTTTACACAATTTTGTTGTTACATCCAAAAATAAGTACCTAAGTTAAAATACTAAGAAATTATCCATTTCAAAATTGAGGTAAATAAGTATGTAGTAATAAACTATGTTTAGAAAATAAACAAAAGTATTTTAATTTATCATTTATTTTGACAGATGTGATCTCTGTTCAACTGAAACAAGCTCAATCTAGTCTCAAGTGGTAATTTCTAATGCCGTATAAGGGAAATTAACGTATTTTATTATGATTTTTCTGAATACCAACGAAAGATTTATTTTTTATTTTACCTTACTTTATTTACGAAAGAATAGCTTATTATACACATTTCAATACACTTTCATTATCACTAATTGATTTTCAAGTTCCAAGTAATATCCTTCAAGCAATACTAATAACCTTCTGGTTTCTGACAAAAATATAACAATAAATTTTAAATAAAAACATAGTTTAACAATTCGACATGACAAGTATTGTTAACAATTTGAACGTACAGTTTTAGATAGTATCTAGTTATTATTAATTTTAATATTTAAAGTATTTAATTTAGGGCGAACTGCTTCTTATTATTATATTTAAATTGATACACTAGCCAAAAGTGCATTATCTATAAACTAATAACCAATAATATATAAATTATATTTGTTAGATGTGGTTTGTTTAAAATAATTTTCTGCGTAAAACGTAGCAATAATTTCGACCATGCAGAAACGTAATTGAGAACAGACTTGTGAGTTGAGATTAGTTACTGAAACTAGTTTTAACTGAGTAGAACTTAAAACGCATTCTATAACAAGAGCGACGCTTGAGA
Organism: Spilarctia lutea; assembly: GCA_916048165.1. Classification (NCBI taxonomy): domain Eukaryota; kingdom Metazoa; phylum Arthropoda; class Insecta; order Lepidoptera; family Erebidae; genus Spilarctia; species Spilarctia lutea. Next base: position 3,627,908 of record OU696473.1, on the reverse strand, counting down.
TTTGATTAGAACTTGAAACTAGTTTCAGCTGATCCGAGTTCAAACGATACTTGAGACGCCTTCTATAATGCGGGCCTAAGAATGTAAACTATAAATTACCATGTTACAATAAACAAACCTACTAAAACAACTTCTACTATTACTACTAAAATGTCTCATTATTTCTCATAAATCACACTAAACAATAAGTGATTGGGTCTAGTCTATGTAAGGCATGTAATAGTCCCGGCATCGCGCTATTGAATTAACTACATTTATACACAGACTCCCCCTAGTTCATTTAAGCCTCCTTTGTGAGCCTTAATAGCAGTACATTGTTGACAAAATAAATTCAGTTCATCGCTTTCTTGGGAGGGAAGCGTGAGGGGGACGTTGCTGTTTGGTTGTCACACTTCCGTGCGCTTTCGTGTTTTGTAAATGGATTCGTTGTCTCACGTCTTAAATAACGGTATTTGGTATTGTTTTAAGAATAACTCAAATTCGAAAAAACACCGTTTTCACGTTACCTAAATGACAAGACTTCTAAAATCCATGTCCTGCCAGATAGGTTAGGTACGAAAGGTAAGTTCTCAAATAGTATCAATTATGAAGTAGTGTTATACATTGCCTCATTGGTCTCTCCAATAGCAAATAATAAATAAATAAATTTTAAAAAGAATATTCGAGTAATGTGTATCTATTTATATTAACATTATTATGGCAGTAAAATACAATACAAACTATGATATTTAATACTCTTTTAAGGTAAAAGTAACACAAAAACAATTTTTATTTCTAAACTCACAGAAATTGTGCGCTTGAATTATCTTTTCAGAAAAAAAGTGCTTTAAAAATAAATAAGTAACGTGGCTGTGTAAGATTTTTTTACTGAGGCTCCTAGAACTTTGAAAGTATAATCAGGCATCTGTCACTCGGAGGCATAAGATAAACACCTACAATACGCATCACGTCCTTGAACATAAAAGTCCTTTTATTTTTATATTTTTCTGCTAAAGTTTGCATGTTTGCGTTATAATACTCTTTTATGTCTTTCACACTTCAATTATAAATACGTTAACTTTTTTACTTGTGGTGACTTTTACGACTTTATAGGTCAGAATTTAATTAACTAAATATACATGGTGTGCTATACTATAAAATGAGTGTATCGTCAATGTTATAAGTATATACTCTTAGTACAAACTGTACTCACACATTCACACACATCACACCTTGGAGTTAGGTTCCTCGAGAGAATAAGGCAGCACTCGTGGTCGAGGATAAGTCCAACTTGGAGGCTATTGAAGAAATTTGAGTAAAGAGAGAGAAAATAATACTGTCATAAAAAACTGTGAGTGTATTGTAATAGTCAAACAAGCTATAGTATACATGTATATGCCTCTAGATGTAGACATATCTCTGGAATTAAAACGTTACTGGATTGTTGGCGTCGAATATAATATAATAACAGTGGATTGTACGTCATAAATCGTTCAGTAATTGCTACTGTACCCTGCACGGTCATTAACCAACTATTTTGCAAATGAATAGCTACAGATTTCTTTAGGTTTAAGAATGTAACGCTTACTGCCATAGTTTTTATTGGTCGTAAAATGAAACAAGATCTTTCTTGCTTCTGTAATCATTAGGCTCATTCGGTAATACAAAACCACACCTAACATATTCAAGAGTTATTTTTTGTTGCTTTACATAATATATATATTAAAAAATACAGTAACAAGTTGTAATATCAATTAGAAAACAAGTAGCAAAGCAAGAGTCACGGACCTTGTATCTTTTTCTTTTTTTTTTCTTGTCCGAATATCCATGTCATGTGGCATGTCGGACTCGAACCGACTAAAACCGCACGCCGTCTCGGGTACTAGGAGCCGGGGAACCAGGTGCACCCTAGAAAAGAAAACCCTGGAACCCCGACGTACCTCGGGCCACCTATAGTTTGTAGATGGCCTCCTCTCGTCTCGAAACCCCAATATTTCCGTTGGAGTCCCCAAAATGTGGCTCATGAGCGTTGTGGAGCACGCGCGGCCCATGCCCGAGCCTACTTCTGCTATTATGACAGTTGGTCTCATCTGCCACTCTCAGGCTTGAACTTTACACTTGAATTAGTCGGAGTTCAATCACCATTGTGTATATGATCAACACCCGTATACAGTCTCGTCATCATATCCTCTGGGAATACAGTATATGGAACAATGAACGTAGTATGTTGCTAAATAACTTACAGGCGACACTTGGAAGGTAAACTATGGGGATCTGAGGTCAATTTCCGTGCAGTTGGACGAGTTTGTCGTACGTTGATACGAATCAAATACAGGTTATATTGTAGGTATAATGTTTAGGCCTATTTTTTTGTTACACCTTGCAAAGTATGGAAGTGGACACTTTCCCTTGAGAAATAACCTTAAGTACATTCAACTCACACATCAATTATTTTATCTTCTCTCGTGTTCTAAAAAGCAATCTAGATTGTTGCTGTATCAAAATTTAATCTCTCTTCACTTATAGACCTTATCCTGTTGTTGCGATTCATTATAATTTAAAAATTAAAACCCGTTGTCAGACAAAGGGTTTATGCATTAATAAAGGATGAAATTTTACGTATTATTATCTGCTAAATAACGTACTAAGTCAAGAGACCAAGAAAAGAACTCACTTTTATTACTTGTAATATAAATGACAGGTATACTGCCGACCACAATATTTGTATCCGTTTAAAACCTAATACTAATTTAATACGTAAATTATTACTTTTACGTATTTAACATAAAATCCGTACGTTTGCCCCTCTATACAAAAAAAATGTGTGCGTGTACTAGCGTACACTCGTAAGAAGTGAAACTTCTTTATGACGTTCTTTTTCAAAAAATAATTTACTATATGCAACTTTACAGAAATTGGTTAAATAAAGTTAAATTAGATAAAGTTTAATAAAAGGCTTTTATTATCATAGACATAAATACAAATTCTACAATTATTTCATTGTAGCTTTTTACTAAAAAAATACTTTAGCATATTCGATATTTACATAAAAAAAAACGTAACTACTCAAAACGGGCCGCAAAATACATTGGAGACATTTACCAATCCCTGTGATAAGAAAAAGATAGTGTAACGGATAAATGTGACGCGTAACGTAACGGATAAATGTTACGCGTTACGAAAAAATGTTACACTAAATTTTTTGACAACCCCGATAAAGAAGTTTCACTTCAATAATATTGTTTGTAATGTGATATTTTATTGTAGTATTAATTTGGTCCTGTTTGTGTTTGAAAATGTTTTTTGTTTTATTTTATAATTTTTTTTTGAAGGATTGTATGTAACTACTCTCAATAATGATAAAACATTTTATTTTAACCCCGATAAAGAAGTTTCACTTCAAAAAGATAGCGTAACGGATAAATGTGACGCGTAACGTAACGGATAAATGTTACGCGTAACGAAAAAATGTTACACTAAATTTTTACAACCCCGATAAAGAAGTTTCACTTCAATAAAAAAAGATAAATCTGAATTGAAAAAGTAATCTCAACTACATACATAAAACAGTATAGGTTAACTAGCTGACCGACGCAACCTCGTTTGCGTCTTTTATTGCCCGTAGCGAAAAATTTTCCCCCGTATAGGGTTGATTTTTTACACCTTGTGTCCGAAAAACCCCAATATCTTACGGAACCCTATTTTTTTCCAAAATAAAATATAGCCTATAGATTTACCATAGCAGCGCCATCTATTGATTACTTACTCAACCCAGTCGAAAGGTATCGACATCTGTTAGAATCATTTGGAGTTAACAGATAATTGTGACTGTCAAATAATAACAGACAAATAATTAGCAATAAATTAAAATTGCGACTATAATTTGAGATTTAAACTATCCTATCTCTCAAGTTGGATCGAACTGCACATGGTGTGCAAATCACTACATAGTATAAAACAAAGTCGCCTTTTCTGTCCCTATATCCCTATGTGCGCTTAAATCTTTAAAACTACGCAACGGATTTTGATGCGGTTTTTTCCAATAGATAGAGTGATTCAAGAGGAAGGTTTATATGTATAATACATGCATCATATACTAAGGCAACATTGCTAATTTTAGAGGTTTCTATTTTATGCCCGTGCAAAGTCGGAGCGGGCCGCTATGTTTTTATATACAACGTTCATAGTTTTTCTGTAGTGTATTTAATTTAGTATCAGCATTGCACCCGTGCGAAGCCGGGGCGGGTCGCTAGTTTTATTATAATCGGTTAAGTGGTTTAGGAGTCCATTGATGACAAACATTGTGACACGAGATTTATATATATTAAGATATCAATACATGAATACTGGTGTAGTCTGGTTTATGTAAACCTAAAATTTTTAGATTTTTAGCTATGTAGATCAAATTGTCCAATATCGCGTGCAGTTTATCTTTATTGCAAACATTTGTGATTTTTATTTTAATTATGATTGACTCCTATTATTATCATGACATTGATGTTGTCTTTTTCAATAAATAGACTATACGTTACTGATTTATTCCTGTTTGAACCAGTAGTTTCTGAGCTAGGAAAACACTTTAGTTTTGTAATATTTCCACACCACACGCTCAATCTTTATCATCAGGTTTATAGATACATCTTCACTCAATGTGAATAAAGCTAAATAACCACAGCGCTTAGCGCTCCGCAGCAGCAGGTAATGTTGCAAAATGAAATGATTTTTCTGTAAACCTGCCTCCCTGCTGGCCATAGAAATATTAAAGATTAATCCGGTTAATTCACCTACTGTTACACATCTATTACATGAGCAATCACGTCCCAATTATAGCCAGCCTTATAATTTAAAAGCCAGCAGCTGGGAGGGGGTAGTTTAATTAATTATTAACTTGTATTTATGTCAGAAGCTTTGCGCGATTAGATACTATTCTTGATACACATAAATGTAGATTGTTTATTATTTTATGTTAGAACATTTGAACCGTGGAATATCTGGTTCTGAATACTAAATTGGCTATGTCTAAAATTAATTACCAAAACCATGCGGTGTTTTATCGGGTATAATTTTCAAAGAAACTCTTTCAATATTGCTATGTGTAAACAACTCCGAAAGAAAGCCGGTGTGCCTTCTTCTACTAACTACTTCGTAATTACTAATCCTGGATCTTATAACTAAGGTTGTTGCATTTGGCTGCAGCCTACCGCGTCACTTAGTTTCAGATAAGAACCTGTTTGTGTAGAAGGGATGTAAGGGAATAAGGAGGTACCTCTACTTTCGCAAGATTTATCAATTTGCTCAAGATATTGAGTGTTCAATTAACTTACGTGACAGCATAAACTCTCATTTGTCGGTAACGAACGTTATGAAATACGAGTTCAAACGATGCGATACTTGTTGATTTTGAGCAGCTGTTGACACTGTAATTTTCCGTCCTTATCGATTTTTATAGTTTACATATTCTTTAGGATATCTTAATATGTTTGTCTGGATGTCGTTAAAAAGCTTGCCTTTAAAACTAAATTGCAAATTAGATCTTAATGTAAAACGAACTTTAACACGTACTATAAAGTGCGTTTTACACTAAGATCTAATTTGCAATTTATAAAATTAAATTAATAATATTAATTATTTCTCTTTTAGTGTAAATATTGAGTCATTGTCCTTTAAACGGCGTGTTTGTTACAACTATACAAAATTAAGCCCATATAAAATGATTAATTTAGCATAAAGCCGTCCCTATCATTTGCTGCCATGTCTGTAGGTCTAAAGTCTAAAAATAACATGCCTATTAATTAGGTCTCCAATGATCGTGAGATGAATTGTTCAGATATTGAGTCCTAATTACGAAAAATATACCTTTTTTAATAATAAAAAACAAAAACCGGTAAAAAAAAGTAAATGGGTGGTATAAAAATGTGGCCTTTGTTTGCTTTGTTTGGCCAACTATTCATGGCTTTCTTTTTACTGGAAATATATTTAACAGACAACCGGTTAAGAATGTTGAAAAAAAAAAGTAATAATTCATCAAAGTGTGACCTAAGCTTATTTTTAACTACCTATTTAATTCAATCTGTTCAAAATTAAATAACAGATTTATTTTCTAATGTACTTTGGAGGGCCTGTTCGTCTGCCTGTCTACGAATCTTTTTTTTATTTCTTGCTTTTTTCATGTATAAATGTACTAATAAAAATCAATGGAACTGATTATGTATATACTTCTAATCTTTGAGATTTTCTCTTTTATTTTTTTTCATTGATAACCTTCTTAAACGGTTTTATTTAGCTTACCCCGTTTGTTTTATTATTGGGTCAAATTTAGTAATTCAAATTTCACCCCCTTCCTGTCAACCGATTAATCTGAAATTTTGTATACACTTTGGATTTTGGTGACAATACAATTATGTTTATTCATTATCATTATAAATTCAAGATGGCGGCCTTTACAAAATGGCGGATAACGTAGGTTTTATCAATCCCATCAATATGGGTATCAAATGAAAGGGCTCAACAAGTAGAATACAATATACTATAAAAAATTGAAATCCAAGATGGCGGCCGCTACAAAATGGCGGATTACGTAGGTTTTATCAATCCCATCAATATGGGTATCAAATGAAAGGGCTCAACAAGCAGAATACAATATACTATAAAAAATTAAAATAATGAAGCACTAAATGAATTAAACAGAATGCGAAATAAAAACTAAAAACTAGAAAATAAAAATAGGTAAAAAAACTTTTTAAGTTAAACGGTTTTATGTTAAACATAAGATAAATGTACTAAAAACCAAAAAATAATAAAATAGATACAGTCGTGGGAATTATAAACATATGCATAGACTAGACTAAAATAAAATCGTGGGGCACGTCAATTGTCTACAAATTATCGACTTAATGTGCGATAGAAGAATCGTTTAATTCGTCGTTAGGCAGTTGGCCCGCAGACGGTGAGGAAATTACTTACTATTTTCTTGCTCATGGAAATTCCAATAGTTATACACTCCATGTTAACCCCACGGTTTTATTTTAGTCTAGTCTATGCATATGTTTATAATTCCCACGACTGTATCTATTTTATTATTTTTTGGTTTTTAGTACATTTATCTTATGTTTAACATAAAACCGTTTAACTTAAAAAGTTTTTTTACCTATTTTTATTTAATAATGTTTTCTAAATCGTTCGTGTTTTTAATGTTGAACAAAGAACATTAAACACTGTCATTGTTAACGATTGTACAAATTAAAAAAAAAACATTTCGAAGCCATCGATTAAGTAAATGTAAAAAATGGTGCACATTACCGTGTGATGGCAAACGGAGAGAATCATTGCATGCATTTTTAACCCATTAAGAACGCTATAAAATTTTTATGTGAGTTTTATTTTGTACAAAGATCATTTAAATACTATTTTTTATTCTATATCATTGTTTATTTATGTTATATGTTGTTTATGAGTTTTTTGCCATTACTTATTCAAATATCTAACGATGTTCTATAACTAGTCTTGTCTTAATTTCTTTCCATTCTCTTGTTTCTTTAAGACCAGTATCAATACTTGTTTAATTCGTCTGCATTATATATAAGTAGTAGTAATAAGCAGTAGTCATATTTTGAGACTATTGATTTTATTTATGAATGTCACCTTTCCCGTACCTTGAACTTAGATTCTATCTCTTTTATTTTGATTACAGTAGGTATAAACTAGTTGACATTAACAAAGTAATAACGTAAATGATGACTAATCCGAAACAAAACACGTTTAGAATTATACATGCGGACGTTTTTAACGTCAATCAAGTACTTTTCGAAACATGAAAATAAGAGGAGATAATGAAAGAAGAAAAATATGAATTAAACTTATATGAAACTCTCAAGTTAAGCCATAAAAAACCTATCATTTGTACATAGATCAAGTCAATGAAATCCAGATAACTATGTTATTTTTAAATAGAGCTTACCACTGTGACTTTACTCTACCTAATGGAAAGCATGAGTAGAGTCTAAAAGTGGTGGTCACCATACTCATTGCGAATGCAAACAATGCAGATTGATAATCCACAAGATGGCGACCCAGTGGACGCTTTTTCAAGTCCAGCTTTAAGGGCTCAGGATCATAGTGAGAGTTAAACACATGCACTGGTATTGAGTTCTAAGTTTTAACTGATTGGAGAGCCGAACCATTTAGTTCGAGAGCCTTTGATTACTGAAAAGCAATATGTAAATGCTATTATGAGCAGCGTATTAAATACATTTAGTTATAGTGCCATCAAAGCATTTACTTTGTATTTTTAGTACTGTTTAGTGCTATCGTCTTCACTGTAAAATATGTTTAAAAGAAAAACGACTTCCCTTATATAAATAATGCATTTAATGATTCTTAACTTCAGGAAGTGTATTGTACATAGTTTTCGCTGAGTATTCCAGGCGTAATAGTTTCGTTTACACACAAATTTAATTTAATTAAATTAGTCGCATATCGACTTTAGCCGTCTGTACTCGACGTTAATTTCTTAGCGGACTGAATTATATTCCTATGACAGATAACATACTGTTATAAATTGCATAACATTGTTATGTGCGTAAGAAATACGACTTTCATTCATTTTTAGTGTAAGTACTAAATATATTGAGAGGATAATACACAGATTAATAAATACGATGATTAAATGAGTAACTAGCATTTGGATGCGGCTTTGCTCTAGCTAGCGCTACCTAAGTTTAATGTGTACTATTCGAGACTAATCTATCTCTATGTTGAATTTTATTCTGTTCACCGCGTCTGGTTTTCCGTAACTGTCCAATCAAACTTTTGCATTTCAGTTTAGTAACATTGATAAATAAATGTTCTCAAAAGTTTAACATCGTAGTTCATATCCTAGTTATAAACCTTTCGTACGTATCTGTTTATTTTTTCATTTCCTATTTTAATTAAAGTGTGATGCAGTATAGCATTTTTATTTATAATAATACGCATAAATACGTATGATAAACTTTATACTCTACGATTTTGCATATTTCTTCAATATTAATAAATATTCCCTTCTGAGTCTCATAGCGAGCGAGCACATATTAAAGACCACTAAGTACACCACCCTTTGGGTAGAACGACATGCAATTATGTGAATATTGTAATTAGTTCTAAAGCCGTCCTTACTTGCGGTGAGAGTTACTACTGCAGTGTAGTTGACTCATTTTGATCATGAGATTCTTTTGATTTGTTGATATTGATCCTGAAATTTATGAGTATTTATATATGATTTAATAAAAGAGGAGGTTTTCATTAACATTTTAGTTAAAACTTTGAGAACCACATTCATTTAAAGCTATTTTATTGCTTTATATTGTACTGATTTTATTTAATGCCTCGAGTTCAATATTTTAGATTATTTTTTAAACTGAACTTTATATAGTATACTAGCTGAACCCCGCGGTGCTACCCGCGGTACGATGATAACTGCGGGCAACGCCGCGAGGCGAAGCTATATCTTTATAAATAGTAGCCTATGTGTTATTCTGATGTATAAGCTATATTGTGGTAAAGTTTCATTCAAATCCATTCAGTAGTTTTTACGTGAAAGAGTAACAAACATCCATACATACATACATCCATACTTACAAACTTTCGCCTTTATAATAGTAGTAGGATTAAGGCTAAAGGGTACGGCACTAAGGTGCTCAAAAGCCTTTTTAATCTTATTACTTATTGTGCAACAATTTGTAATTTTTAAGAGTAAAAATGATAATAATAAGAAGATCGTACCGAGAAATAATAAGTTATAAACCGGAAAATAGTTGTTAGATAATTTGTTTTCAAGTGTTAATTTTTGTGACGAAGTAAATAATTCACCATGTTTCTAGGTGTAGAGAGCGGTATTAAATATCGATCTCTATAATCTCATTAATAGTTGCTCAAATGAAACAGACTATTATGATTACTGAAAACTGTAAACCTATATATATATATATATAGGTATACATACATACCAAATTTAACTTGTATTAAAAACCAAATACTTAATAACAGACAAAATGAACGTATAATAGTTCGACATAGCTTAGTATTTGTGTAAATGTATATAATTAATGCCACATGCAATTGAAAATAGAATACAACGGTATTACAAAGCCTGTTCTGATTACTGCAACATTTGACAATTAATTGTTGTTTGATTACAATTTCATAGATTTGCAATGGAATATTAGTGGCTACTGTGGAAATATCGGTACAGACAGTCGTGGACTGTTCTGTGCCGTTATGAAACTCTGCATTAGATCGACACACTGCATAGAAATTTACATTTTATTGTAGAATCCGTGAGTTGTATTTGAGTTTTACTGTTTAAGCGCTTACGTCTGTCCCCGTACTTAATAAAATTATTGCTTTTAAATTAATATTTGTGTTTGAGAAATAAAGCAGTCACATTGTAATGTTTGGGACAGACAACAGATGGTAGTTACCGTGAAGATTTGTGGTGGGGTGACAGTCCGAGGGGGTTGCCTTACATAAAAAAAACATTTCTGTTCAGTTCTCTAGCACTGCATGGGTATCAAATAAAAGTGCTAGACTATTAGAATATAGATGAGAAGTACTATGTAATAAAAGTAAAAACAAAAAAATAAAAAAAATAAAAATATGATTATTTTTTATTTAAATGATTTTATTAAAAATAATGTACTAAAAGCTAAAAAATAATTCGGTAGGTCCCAGGTTTCAGTCATCTTACCTCTCTCCCTCATCAATCTAAGTCATTGATCAGACAATGACAATTTCGGACAATTTAACACACAACGCCGTCTAGTCCCAAGCTAAGCAGAACTTGTGTTATGGGTACTAGACAACTGATATAAATACATATATACTTTTTTTTTGTAAATACATACATATTATACATAGAAAACACCCAAACTTCGAAACAAATATTTGCAGATCATACAAACATTTGGACCGACCCGGGAATCGAACCCGAGACCTCAAGGACAGCAGTCGCTTACGCTACCACTCGCGCCACCGAGGCAGTCGTCAATTGAAAAAACATTTTTTAACAAACATAAAATATATTAAGATATACCAATTTTTGAAAAATTTTTACACTGTGTAGTAATTTATGAGACTAACATGTTACATACTAATGATTGGCACCTCGTCAGACATGTCTTTTCTCAACACCAGGGCTTAACTTTTGAAATAATATAAAATTACGAACAATAGTTACATGCCATAAGATAAGTACTCAACAAAACGACTCGGGCGAAAACGTTATTTATTTTCATTTTACCACTTTAAATAATACATAATTGTTACAAAAAACAACATTCATAACAAGCCTTATAACTATTGAGTTACTGGAATCAACAGGTTCACTTAACACACCACAATAAATTTTTTGCAAGGGAAACCAAGTTCTAAAGATGATTACAAACCTGGCTATGTGAGTACTATTGAAGGGATTAAATAAAAGTACCTAGATGTCAGGGCTTTGCTCGGTTATTTATATTTTGGTATTTTTTCTAAAAATGAATGCTGACCAGATGGATTTATCGCTCCCGAAACACTCTGCATACTAAATTTCATGGAAATCTTTGTAGCTGTTGCCGAGATTCAGATTATATATACAAGAATTGCTCATTTAAAGGTATTAGATAGCCAATTCGCTTTAAGTGCTCAAAGGACCTGTTGGCTATATTATACGATAATAATAAAAATAGTCGATCCTGATGATATTGAATTCACATAACACTAGATGCAAATGTAGTAAAAAGGAACCCAAACAAGCTTCATAATACAAAAAGATTATTAGGTTTTACTTTAACCATAAATTAATACACATATTAAACCACTTAATACCGCTAGACATAATTATCAGCATAGACACTATGTGAAATTCTCACAGTGTCCACTTCAATATATTTTTATTGAAAGAACTCAGGACTTTAATACCTTAGACTTAATACTTACATTTGCTTGTGGCGCCACAGTATGATTTTAATGATTTTTTCTGTTATTTTTATAAGGACTACATGAATACTGGTAAAGATGTTCGCTTATGGAGCGTTGCGTGTCGATTATTAATTGCTTCATTGATTTTCATATTGCTTTTTTAAATAACTAGCGTGTAATAATATGAAAACTGGTTACGGATGTGTCACAGTTACAGGTGGATTAGGTATAAAAATATTAGCAATGAGTGTAAAATGCTCTGAGTAATAGTAGTTAAGAATATTGTTTATTGAACCATCGAAGGTTTTAAGTCAATCCGTCTCACCGGTAACCGTATAATGATAACGATAGCGGTTTTTTTTCTGCACTAATCATTACATTTGTTTTATTTTTAATTTCTAAAAGTTTCTCCTTTTGTGATCTAGAAGTGTTATTTTATAAAAATACTAGCAACGCGGCCTAACACGAAAGTCTTTGAAATTATCGGATGTCCACTTCTATAATATGCATGTATAACATGTCACATCACACATCTTCCTGTTTAATCATTCTTTATATTGCTGATAACTTCATTCAAATCTGTTGAGTAGCTTGAAAAATCTAACGAATTGATAGCGGAAGCGACTTCTACTATGTGAGATATAGACGGGTTCCTACCTGCCTAGTTTGGAACAGGATGTCCAATTGCCTAATTGTAAAATGTTATAGTGTATTAAGTCATTTATATGTGTCCTGTATACATACTTTTTTTAATAAATTTATTGTTATTATACTATATTATTATTATAAGATGCGATTAAGGAAAGACAGCAACAGACTTGCACAAATAACAATAGCTATTACCCCTGCTATTATCTAGATTTTATTATGTGAGGTTAGATAAAAAATATCTTTAGTGCTGAACTTAAATTGTCGCGTATGATGATTGGCAATTACCAAAAAGGCACGCACAGCACCCTAAATACTATTCGACACTTTTGTGTAATTACGTTTAAACATTCGCAAATTGATAGTTTCTTTCTAAAATAACAATCTCGAATTGTCAAACAAAATAATCCATCTTGTCTCATCTCTAACACCCATACAAATACGATACGATAAATTCAGAAATCAATTACAATATTTTGAATCCCGAATTGGAATACACAGATACCTATTTAAAATTCGCTACACATTCACAAACGCCAAGTTAACAAGCGTTGCGGGATCGAGTATCGAAACAATTGTTATTCGAGATAATCGTTAATCGGTCGACACACAGCCTAATTTCTGTGAAGCCACGTTTAATTAGAGATGAAATACATTATTCGCGGTATTTCATTATTTTACCAATACGTTTTGATATACATATATTATATATTTTAAGAGCTTCTTTGTTACACAGCTAATCTTAGCTTTGGCGCTTTAAAAAAACGTTTATATTTTTGTGAAGTAAAAAATTTGAATACGATACAGCCTTGAAAACAAAAGTTCATGTAGAATTAATTTTTCGATCGAATATTGAAATAGTCGATCATATACCTACCTACATGAGATGGTCAGGCATTCTCTCTAGGAACTATTAACTTAACACTAAACTAACCGAACTAAACATTCATATGATACTGGATAAAGATTCCAATATATTAACAGAAAAGGTAATCATCACATTATTATCTATGATTTTTAGTTATTTGCTCTTAAATAATAACTAAGTTATTTTACTTTAATAACCTAACTATCTTTAAACTTCTATCTGAAACGCGTTTAATATTTATAAATGATAAATTATATTTATTTTGTAAGTAAATCTTTACAGATATTTTTACACGTCGGACTTAGGCCGGTGATCCTAAAACTCACTCTGGAAATAAATGCGAAAACACAGAGGAATCCTTCTTTTTTTAAAATCTCATGAACTAAAAAAAAGGACATTGATTAAATAAGAATCTATGCGAGTACAGTGTAGGATATGGATTAGTCTTTTAAAAATAGGACATAGTATGAATACACACAGAATGTATGGACAGACCGACTCAATACTATGGAGTATTGAGTCGGTCTGACCATACAGACGGCATACGAGCCCCAGCCATAAAGCTTAAAGTTGTCGTTTAATTGCAGTGTTAAGTATTTGATATTAAATATATTTTAATGCTTATCTTAAGTATTTGATATATATTTTGCATTCTGTGAAGGAACATAAATTTTAGTCCTATATGCTCATTATAGAAAACCAATAAAAAACAAGTTTTTAGAAATATAAAGAAAATATTTACAAAAATAAATGTAGCGGTACGAAGTTCGCCGGGTCAGCTAGTAACCTAATATACATCACTTACAATATACCAAGTGTGAAGAGACAATTATGAAACATTAGCTATGAATACAGATACATAAATAAACGGCATCTGTACATATATATTTATATAAATTGATAAAATCGAAGTGTTTGTTTGTAATTTCAAATTAACAGCTTTTTACCAAATACATATGGAAGTATATACGGTACTTTTTAAAATTTTTGACTGTCTGCCGTTTCTTCCGACTAATCTTCGGAGCGGCTGCACCAATTTTAACGGGACTTTAACTGGCAGATAGCTGATGACATAAAGAGTAACATAGGCTACGTTTTCATAGACTAGTTTCGGCCCGCGGGGTTACTCGCGGTTGTTGTTGTACCGGATAACACCAGGCTCAGGAAGTACTGTAATAAAATCTCGGTTGATAATCAGAAAAATCAAAACATTAGCCCGTAAGGTATCAAAACATTACTTTTGAATGGCAGTAAGCACTGACTTGGTAAACTAAACTTAAAACAAGTACACCACCAGACCACCAGAGACAAAACGAGTTTACAACGAACTCATTGTAATACTCGTAACTATAAACAAACATATTGAGTGAAATGATTTCCAAGCCATAAAAAGAGCTCTTTAAAAACTAAATAATAAGCAAGTACATGTAAACAGGTATTTACCCTCAACATAAAACGTACTCACCTTTGTGTAAACATTTAATATAAGAAATATTAAGTTAAAGAAATGCAATAACATCACAATTCGTCACGAAAGGGTATAAAGTACCGGTTTTCTTTTAAAACGTCGCGGCGTCGAGAGCCAAGGACCAAACATTGAATTTATATGAGAAACTGGCACTCGCTCAAATACCAATATGTATTTGAAGTTTGCAGTTCAATTTTATAACTTTCTACTTATAAAATAACATTTCACGCTTGTATCGGAGTACAAATCGTTTCCGTATATTATATGCTTGATAGATTTTGCCATAAAACATTAGTAATCTGTCATTATGTATCATTGAAGTGCCTAACCCATCCTGCCCCGACTATTTTGAATTTGCATCATAAAATCTTATTATTCAGACAACAAAAGCTTTTATTACAATCGGTATAAAAGTCAGTATTGTAAAGAGGTTTTTTTTTAATGTATCCGCGTGTTTATCGCGGTCTATTGATACAAATCGCGGGAACCATTCAGGGGAGTCATGTGCTTGGAAACCAATTTCCTGTTCCCTTTCATATTGAAATATAAGCGCCCTTCAATGCGTACACCTCGCTGTGGGATTTATCGTCCCGTGTACGTAAAACATGCAACTTTTTGGCCCTCAACTAGAGGGTTTATCAATTTCGTGTTAAAAGTGATTTGAGATGGTGTATTGAATTGTATTTTTGATCGATACAGGACGGTTTCAGGAAATCCAATTATGGTGAATATCCTTTTTTTGTATATAAATGGCTCTTTTTGTCAAAGAAAACGTATTCTTAACGGCTTTACTTTGGGGCTACATCGTGTGATATTACTTTTACTATCAAGATAACTGTCTTCGTCTTTGTTTTACTTTATATGTATAACAAGCTATAGGTACAATAATTTTACATCAAATTAATTTATTGAATCTATGTCAATAAAAAGTACAATCAAGTTGATACGATTTTTTTAAAGTTTAACATATTATGAAATTCATTCAAAATGGTCCATGTAGATACCGGATACAACAAATTTGTTCACGTGGTCGTGTAATACATCTCGCTGGATGTATAATCCTTTGCGAATTGCTAGTGTTACTAGCAATTAACCAGCCATACAAAAACAGAAATAATTTATTAAAAAATAAAAACCATAAAACTTATATATTTCATATTTAGTGACTTGTTTCTCAGATATTAATATTTGTTTATCTGATATATATGT
This sequence comes from Spilarctia lutea, assembly GCA_916048165.1. Taxonomy (NCBI): domain Eukaryota; kingdom Metazoa; phylum Arthropoda; class Insecta; order Lepidoptera; family Erebidae; genus Spilarctia; species Spilarctia lutea. Next base: position 3,611,799 of record OU696473.1, on the reverse strand, counting down.
ACATGTATATATATTTGAAAGATAACATTTGACGAGTGTCTGGTATTCTTTTCTAAAATGGTTTTATTGATTCTGAAGAATTTCTAATTGAATTTTTAGTCATTTCATTGTTTAAAGACATTAGAGTGTCGGTACTAAATTACTAAATTATTTTTCGTGTCTTTGAAAGACAGATAACCGTGTTATGTCAATATTAACAAAACAATAATAAAGTACGTCACAAGAAACAGCTTAGATATATATTTTTTTTAAAACACTAGAAGCATTATTGCCTCCTCATTATTCCAATGGGATGTTAAAGAATAAATAAAAGAAAACGATACAATGAGTATTAAAAGAAACACAGTTCTCTTTGAAACCTGGTCAAAAAAGTTCCATGCCCTACTCACGACAATGAGTTGCCTTCTCCGATAAGGGTCAACCGATACGCCCTTTAATACTTTTTTCTCCTAACCTCTTTAATACCAAAACGTCGACCCGTTTATTTCTTCGGTCGCCATATTTAAACTTTATTCGTTTACGCGTCAAATTTTTATCAGAAATTTTCGAAAGCAATTTTTTTATGTATCAATTAATGTTCTTGTTTAGTTTTAATTATAAAATATTTTGTAAACTTTAACAAATTAATTTTGATTGCCAAGCGTTATTTGATACGTCATTTATTATTAGTTTTTATTTTGCCAACGAATTTTTAAAACGCAGTATTACCTTTTTATTGATTGCAATGGCCGCCAAACAGATTTTATGACCTATTAAAGTTGTTGTGTATGAGGTACGTAGTTCAACAGGTCACAATATACCCACATACGCCTGTCGAAGAATTCTTTTCTTTAACCTGTTAACAGAATGAAATTAAACGAATGTGAATTTCTTTACAAAGGCATTTTCGTCTTTGTTTACATCAAAATGGCCACCACAAAGTTTTGGCGGCAATCATGAATTCAAAACAGGAGTATCGTTTGGTTCAAGTCAAATTAATTTTGGTTCATTTGATCCAGTTTAATAAGAGCAATTGGTTATTTCCCTTGAATTGTGTTACTTCAAAGATTAATAACTTATTGGATGGAAATTTTAATTGTGGTTGCAAACTGTTTTGATCTCTTGTGTATATTTTTTGATATCGTAATGCGAAACTTTAATTAAGAACAGATATATTTATATAGGTTTTTGATAGAAATGTAATTAAATAATCGAACCGTAAAGTACTTCAATTCCAATTTTGAAGTCCTTTTATATCGTGTTTACCTTTTATATTTGAAGTATTAAATACTTTTCGCGGTATTCATATTGAAAATAAATATATATATATATATATTGGAAACGCCTGGTTAGTCTCGTGCCAGACTTATCCATAATATTTTTTTTTTAAAGAAAATGTTTGTTCTAATACACAATTTACTTCGATCACGGTTATTTTACAATATTATATCTCGTTCATAACCTGATATCATCTATTTGCTTTTAGTAACAAAACGGAACACGTGTCAATTTTCCATCACATGCGAAACCATAAAATAATCCGAATAAATCTCTACAACCCTCAGACCAATTACTCGAATAAACCCAAATCCACAATATCCGTACATCAAACCATTGTCAACAAAGGCGAATCTCCATTGGTTACAATACTTATAATATACCTATTGCAATAAATTTAATTGAATACTGGGAATTAAGTCAAATAAGTTTATATCTTTGAGCACAAATATTCTCTTTTATTGTTTTAGTATTTAAATCATTGTTATCTAATACCTTCAAACGACAAATTCTTGTATAACTACTCTCAGTCTCGAAAACGGCTAGAACGATTTTCATAATTATGCAGTTATTGGTATGCAGGGGGTTTCGGGGGGCGGGAACATTGGGGTTCCTACACAGGAGGGGCCATCTACAAAGCGTAGGTGGCCCGAGGTACATCGGGGTTCCTGGGTTTTCCTTTCTAGGGTGCACCTGGTTCCCTGGCATCTAGTACCCGAGACGGCGTGCGGTTTTAGTCGATTCGCGTCCGATATGCCACCAGCAGGTGGTATCAGAGGACATGTCGGGACAAAAAAGTGGGTTTCGGGGGCGATAAATCGATCTAGCTATCTAGCTAGGATTATTTTATTTTTTAGAAAATTTACCAAACAAAAAATATCTAGCAAAGCTCGCTTATACAAGTACTAGCTACAAATGTACTATAAAGTTGACATTTCTTGAGTAAGACCATCGTTCAGCATGGTACGGTGATAAATTGATTCGTAAAGCTTCATAAAGGTTCTGATTTTTCATTTGAAGATATTTCTATACAACGGGTTTATCAGGTAAATGTGAACGCAACTTGCTTTTACCTTTAAGTTACACTTGGCAACTAACTCCTCAGACATAAACATGGCATCTATTTCAAAGACAGAACCAAAAATATGTTCAAAATAAATATTTTCATATTGTACAGAAAATACAAGAAGTTATAATAGGTAAAAAAAATGGTGAATTAAATTATCACAACTCCATCGAATTTATTACTGTAAGTAAATAGAAGTACTAACTCTTCTTTTCCTTTTTTTGCAATAGACCTATTTATATATATAAACAAATATAAATAGAAAGGAGGTATTTTCCACCGAAATGGACAAAAATAAAATTCAACCACTCGAGTTCACTCCAGTCTTTGTGCCGTGAACTATTCCACTCATAATTCGATTAATTTGTCCGGAGGCAATTAGTCGATTTTTTGTCGACTCGTCTCGATTGCGCCGACTTGTAAAGGGATACGTGATTTTATTTGAATTTGTATTTTGATAAAATGAAAACATGAGACCTTTTTAATTAAAATACGTATGTACCAAATAATTCTTCATGATTTATATTTCTACAAGCCCTTAAACGAGCCTTAGGGTAAATCCTTCTCAATACAAGCACATCTTTGCACCTTGACATTATATTATATAATTACATAAATACAGTCCTTTTTGGCTTCTCTCAGGATTAAATTGGTCACCCTTTGCACTGTTTCTACTTATTAAATAACTTGGTTTTCGTTTAATCTATTATAGTCTGATTAATATAAATATTTAACTTTGTATTAATATCATTTCTATAACTATATTTATATACATATATGTACATAATGAAAAAGTATATGGCATGACAGGTAACAAAGTAAAATTTAACTTATACAAATTCATTGGTCTAGTTTTTAGATGCAATGTAAAATATCGTATATATACAATAATAGGAAGGAACAATGTATTTCATCATTTCCTTATTCATTACATCCTATTTTACTCCTAGATCAATCTTAGGTAACGCATTCAACAATTTCAATTTGATGTTCTCGCTTCTGGATGGTTTTGTTACATCGTGATCAAATAAAATCCAATATATGTACCGTTATATTGATACGCTTCCTGTCTGTCTGTGCATTGAATTTGTATATTAGTGGATTGTTTTATTGAGTTTCATTTATTTGTTTTATGATTAGGTTTTGTTGTTGTATTGATCTCATAGAAATCACTACTTGTGATTGTTATTCTAGAAATTAGTGTCTGAGGTAGGTACAACTTCTTGCGGACTGATTTTTGACAAATGTTTTTTTTTTCGTTTGTATAACTAGAAAGACAAGTTTTTTACCGCGAAATTGCAATATTTTTTATTGATACTGAATTTGTGTATAAAATCAGCATATAAAGCCTACTATTTTTTATCTACTGTGCCACATGATATAAGTCCAATACAAACAGAATTAATAAGACAATCGTTTTTAAATTCTAATGAATATTGTATTGCTGAATGTCATCTTATTATCAATGAAGTATTTGGGACGGTTAACTGATGCAACGCCGCTAGGCGAAGCTAGTATATTTATAAATTGTAGCCTATGTGTTATTCTGATGTGTTAGCTTTTATTGTATTATTTCATTCGTGAAAGAGCAACAAACATCCTCACATACATACTCACAATCTTTCGCGTTTATAATATTAGTAGGATGATTACCAGCAGTCAGGTTACTGGCTTTGCCTAGTTTGGGATCAGATAATCGTATGAGATGTATTAGAATATTATTATTAGTATATAAGTAAAAAGACCGGTACTGACTATACATAACCACAACCCTCCCTTTTCGTTTGGAAGCTCCTAAAATATTGTTATTTTTAACATTAAATCAATTTTCAAACAAACTGTTACCATTTATCTGTGATAGTGTTTATTAATTTTGAAGTGATTTATGTATTTATTCGTTTATAGATATAGGTTCAAGGCTATCATAATTTATTACGTTTTAGTTCCTTTAATAACACCATCCATCACAATGTAATTAATTTATTGTAGTTTATTACATAAACACAATCATTACTTTGTAATAAATCTAAACTTTCTCTTCAAATACATAAGGTTGAAATTGTCTTGAATGAACATCTTGTGGGACTAGGGCTGCCAATGTCAGATAAATTAAACCATAATGTAAGTAGAAAAGTTCGGCGGCAAAGTTAGCTCCCTGAAGTAAACAGCCGTGAAACGCGTCTAGGATCATTACGACCAAGTGGAGCGGAACTGCCCAAAAGATTGCACCATCTTGTGAATTATCTCTCACGGTAATGAATTTAGTTTCCAGATGCGCGAAAACTAGATTTTATGCTAAACCAGCTGACCCGGCGAAATTTGTAACACTAAATATATTTTTTGGGAATATTTACTAAATTTCCGTAAAAAATGTTTTTGTATGTGGGGTATACAGAGACAAACTTCTTAGCACTCCATGGATTCACCGTGCGGGTGCCGGGTCCATCGTGTGGCAGAGGGAGAAACTCAAAGCAGTTCCCAGGACTTACGACCTAGGTGTAGGTTTAAGGAGGCCCCCTTTAAGATACGCATCAACGGTCACCTTCACTGCTCGAGTTTCCCGCCCTACCTATCCAAATTTGGTAGGAACCTGTTAGTGCAGCCTTGGATACTCGTTCTAAAATAGAACTTACTGCAGATCTCGACAGGCCAAGGTCTTTCAAAAGGTTATAGAGAGATTTAGCTGGTATACCTCTCGCTGCCACTCCTACCGCGTATAAATTAACCACATAGCCATTTTTGTTAAGTTCAGTTGTTAGATCGTAATATTTATTTAATTTTATTCTATGGTCTTTAGGAATAGGAGTACTAAAACATTTTTTCCGAAAACTTAGCTTCCAACGGTCAGTATACAATTGCGGATTAAGAAACTATTTTTTTATTTCTTTTTAATACAAACCTTGTCCTGACAATAATTAAAGTAAATAATTATAGATAAAAATAATTATCCAATTTGGTGCAGTCGATGGGAAGTTTTGCGTGTGATTCGTTTTATTTATATAGATGAAAAAAAAATTGACTATATACAAATTTCTTCTGTGTATGTTATTATTACATAACAATCCACGGTTTTTAGGTTTGTAAAGTAATTGACTCTATGACATTTAAAAATGAAAGAAGACAAAACGCTTATATCACATGATGGTTTTATTTATCCTTACTAATATTATAAATTTCCAAAGTAACTCTGTCTTCTGTCTGTCACCCTATACGGCTAAACCGCTGCACTGATTTCAATGAAATTTTGGTATGAAGACACTTTGATTTTTGAGGCAGGACATAGGTTACTTTTACCGCTATAACCGAAATACAAGCGGGCGAAGCCGCGAACAAAAACTAGTTTTGCTATATAAATATTCTGTTGTTTTGAATAACGCATTGCTGTGAGAAAACAAACTTATTGTCATTAATAAAGAAAAACATTATTCGTCAATTTAGCTGAAATTCTACAAACCTTTTAAAATTTCTTCGGGGTTACCTTGATTTTTTGAAGTCGCCGAAAAAATCGTCTGGCCTATCGGAATCAGAGACACAGTCATTCGCAGAACCACATTCGTTTTAATTTTAATTCCCCCGTCGTCCGCGTCGTCACTAAGGATTGTTGATTTTTTTTATTCACCTCCCCGAAGTCGTTAGCCGAATATTCGTCTTTTACGATTTTTTGCTCGATTCGCCGACGTCGGCCATCGTATCGAATATCTCGTTTGTTGCGATTCTTTCGCTCTCTTTTGAAAGAACTTCTTTTATTTGATTTTTGCGGATGTGTGCTCTTCGAAAGTTGTGCTTCAAAAAATAAAGGAAAAAATAAAGGATGTTTCTTTTTTGGTTAATATACTGTCAGTATCAAATTTGAATCAAAAATGTTCGGATTAAGAATATCGTGGGTACGATGTTAGTTTAGCTAGGTATGCGTATCTTAGGTAGGTATGTACTATGTCATGTATGTTTGTTTTGGTATTAGGTAATATATGCGTTGTATATTTTAATTTTAAATGATTGATGCCTCGGTGGCATAGTGGTAGCGTATGCGACTGCTAAACTTGAGGTCTCGGATTCGATTCCCAAACATCACAAATAAACACATTTTAGTCAAAGGGAGTTCGACTAGATGGCGTTGTGTGTTAGATGTCCGGAATATTTATTTATTTGATTTATTGATCTATCTAATATATTTAACGATGAAAGACATTATCACAAATGATAGATAATTTTCATTAGGTTATGGCAACGTCATAAAAATAATGTAATTCAAGCAAATATTATTGAGAATAGCATTTTTAATCTATAGCTAAGAGTTGGTAAGTAGGTTATTACCAATGCATAGAACTCAACAAAACTACCACTGTAAATATCATATCCTTATCAGTTTTTTTTATTTATAAATTATTTATAAGTTTTTAAATTAATAGTGATAGTAGTGTTTAAAAATGTAAGTTTTTACTGCATCCCACACAAACAGAACTTATTGAATGTAAGCTTTAAGCCGTAAAACAGAGTATTATTACGTCAGAACCTTTTCCTGTTAAACGTTGAAATGATTTCACGGTTCCTTTGAATTATCGTCTTTTGTTAGTTGAGTCTTACCATTGTTCCTCATTCAAGGTCATCCCGAAACACGTTTTTCTTTTCTCGATCATAAAAGCGCATATGAAATTGATCAATCATCATTTCATATAGCAAATTTCGGTGGTGCCGTAGTAGCGTACGCGAATGCAGTGATTGAGGTCTCGCGTTCCATTCCCGGGTCGAACTAAATGTTTGTATTATCTGCAAATGTGTATTAATATCAGTTGTCTAATACATGTAATACAAATTCTGCTTAGTTTGAGACTAGATGGCATTATGTGTCAGATGGCCGAAATATTTATTTATAAATATTTAAGCTCTTTTATAAGAAACCCTATATAACATCACACTAACGCTAAAAGGGATAGAGTATTGGTCGTAACAGTAAACCAATGTAATCTCAAGATATAAAAGTCCTATTAAAAATAAACGATCTACGTTAAATAAGTGCGCTGTTTATTCACTAAGGTTAAAGTCTATGTTATATTACAAGCGAAACCATAAACACCATCGATATTTAAAGTAAGAATAATGAGGTGAAGGTTTAAGTCTACGCGGACTGGGGACATCTAAATCGAAATTCTCAAATAATATACATTATCCCCAATTTATATTAAATTTAAAAAAAAATGATATTGAATTACCAAAATTTTAAGAATGAAAATCTGGGAGACATAATTATCAAGAACTAACTCTTGACCCCAGCTCCACCCACGTTTATCTCGTTTATCGATATATCAACGGATCTTCATTGTGAATTTCATTCAAATAGGTTCAACGGTTTAGCCATAAAAGAGCAACACAGAGACAAACATATATAACTACTCTCGAAATTATAATATTAGTATGAATACACGAAAATATGCAGATCCTCACAATAAATAACATATATATTTAGCAAAATGCCAAAAAATGTCCGTAGTAGTGTCCATGGTCAAACCGCCATTGTTCCAAGATCCAAGAATGAACCGCAAAGATGTACCAATAATAATTTTCGTTTAGTATCATATTGTTCCTTTTCCAGAAGATTCATAACGCGCATAAAATCTGACGACGCACAGTGGGGCAGAAAGGGGGTAAACCTGGCAACAAATCGGTACTAAGTAATTATATTTTGTATTCAGTTCTAAGGGAAACAAATAGACATTAAATGATTAAATAACATATATAAATGGGTTTGCATCTCATTTTACAACTTTTTATTTAATTTTCAAACTTTTTGTTCAGTTATAAATCGTAATATTTTTACAAATATTTCGCTTATTATGTAACTCTTTTACGAGATTTTTTAACTACTAATCACTATCAAATTGTAATGTACGACCTATTTTTACAATGAATTTTATTTGAACTTGAACCCCTCAAGCATCAAAACTGAAGCAATATAATTATGAAAAACACTTGAGAAAATAGACCTTAGTACCTAATTACTAGACAAAATCATGCTTCACGTTTATATTTTACACTTCTTCCTCCTCCTAATCCTCTTCATCATCATCACTATATTCAATAAGCAAACTTTGAGTTTTTGATCTTCTATCTCTTGTTCTTTTCGGCCACTGCCACGGGTCAGACTACTGCCTTCACTGAGGGCATTTGGTGGAGACAAATTACATTCTCCTTTAAACCATTCACTATTCACTCTTATGAAAGTATTTAAAGTACGGCCGGATTAGCTCCATCTTATTCTGAATTGACACTTGCTTGAAATTCTTGAATATTGTCTTGCCTTCTGAACTTTCATTGATGATGGGCAATTCCGTTTGCAAATGATTGAATTGTTCTTCTATTTTATTTTTTTCGCTTTGTTTCATAATGCGAAAAAACTCATTACGAGTAAATGACATCGTGATTTAGCAAAAAGGAAAAAAAATAGTAACCAAAAAATAATAAACTGAAGTTTAAGTAGGTACCCATAATGTACGTGGAAAAGGTATTATTTTCCTTTGTAGAAATTTATCTATTACCAAGGTAATATGTTAATCAATCAGCAAAAATTCACCTCACCTAAGTTAAGAAAATTATTAATATCTCCCACATCGGCAACCATCTGCAAAAATCCTTTTAGGTACAAGAAGTGAACCCTTTAGTCTCTTCATAAAACAAATTAGGTCACTAACCCAGGCCTAGCTTGTAACTTATGGTCTATTTTCTCAAAAAAAATGCAGATTTTTGGAAGACCCAGTTTGAAACATCAAGTTCTCTGAACGTCAATGGTATAAGAATATTTAAAAATCGTAAATAGTTTATTTATTATGTCTACTTAAACAATTAATTCAAAACATTGCTTCAAAACCATCGAATCTTAACAAAATAAATCAATACATTTTGATTGACATCTGATACGAGAGAGATACGCGCTTAGCAAAACTGTAGAAGTACGCTTGTAACTTAACAGGGACTCATTAAAGAGGGGTCATTGTGGTACCAAAATGTCAGGAATATTGTTTTCTACATATATTATAACAAATAAACCCTAAATTTTAAACTTTTTTTTCCGAATTGTTGCCATGTTTTTCCTCATTCTGCCCCACTGTGCGACGCAAGGAATGAAAGATATGAGTGAGAAATTATATTGTTATTATTTATACTTTCGCATAATGGGAGAGCCACGCTTCGGCATGAATGAGCCGGCTCGACTGGCGTGTCATTAGACTGTATCTCATAAACCGTGATAGTAAGACAGTTGAAAATTTTCAGAGATGATGTATTTCTGTTACCGTTGTTATATACACTTTAAAAATCCCAGACTAAAACGTGGTTGTTTTGCTCGTTTTTTTATAAATAATAGTATGGAACCCTTCGTGCGCCAGCCCGACTCACACTTGGCCGGTTTTTATATAAATTGTAGTGTAGTCCCTTTTCTTTCTGACGAATTTGGCTATGTAGGTTACATTTTGGATTCTCTCTCTCAACAATCATACTTCTACCTGTCAACAACTTAATTTATTGATCCCATACTAAATATCGATTAAATTTCAACTCGCTCGTCGCCGTTCACTTGGGCCAATCCCTAACTTAGCCGTCAACTTGACCTCACTTAGGCGTCAAGACCACACGTTACACTGTACGTATCCACTTCCACACCTTTCAAACTTAAATTAGCATCATTTGACGAACCATTTTCTTTATCGTACTGTAGGTACTATCTGGAATCGCAGTTCAAATGTAAGGTGGCGCAATGGTAGCGACTGCTGTTCTTGAGATCTCGGGTTCGATTCCCGATTTGGACCAAATGTTTGTATGATCTACAAATATTTGTTTCGGAGTTTGGGCGTTTTCTATGTATCATATGTATATATACAAAAAAGAATAAAATATGTATTTATATCAGTTGTCTAGTACCCATAAAACAAGCTCCGCTTAGCTTGGGACTAAGCAGCGTTGTGTCTCCCAAATAATTTAAAGAAAAAATATATGAAATATTGCCGATGTAGAGTCATTTTCATACCTGTACCGTACCACGCTTCCCTATAGCATATTTTTGTAAAGTTGATGAGAAATGAGGAAAAAAACTTAGTAAAAACAGATTAAAAACATCTCTAAAGTGATTTGTGTATTTGCATAGAAATTTTAGTTTTTAAAGCATTTGCAAACCGATTTATATTTTTCTTATTCCCTACATATTGTGTAATTTCTCTCTTTTATTCATAGTTCTATTCAGTATGTCGGGGGCCACTGAAAACTTTTTACGTAAAGAGAAATAGTACGTGAGGTATCTTGTTTTTATGATGTTCTTCAGAATTGGGTCAAGCGTCTTGTTTTAGACGTATTTTAATATTGAATCAAGTCATGCACTCCATGAGGAAATGGCAATTTCAAATTGTTGTGTGAAATTATTTACTCATTACTGTAAATGTTTTTTAACATTTGTACTAAGATCGTTCACAAAAGTTCCATTTATAGACACGGAGCACCAATAAAGATTGTTACAAAAACGAGAGAAAATTATTACGCTACGGGCGATAGGAGACTTAAACAAGGTTGAATGATTCAGCTAGTATTAACTATAATACATATTTAAAAATCAACGCATTTGCATACACATTTTCATTAGATATCAAATAATCTAGTTTTAGATTCTAAATATTCTTTTTGGTGTATTTTTGGAAGGTCATTGCTACAAAATATAACGGAATTTGTACTAAACTAATATTGAAATTAATTAAAATGACAATCCAGTTGCCATGACCCGTTAGGTCAAATATCGTGTGATTCTTTGAGTATAATTTATTTTGACTGCCTCGGTGGCGCGAGTGGTAGCGTAAGCGACTGCTGTGCTTGAGGTCTCGGGTTCGATTCCCGGGTCGGTCCAAATGTTTGTATGATCTGCAAATATTTGTTTCGAAGTTTGGGTGTTTTCTATGTATAATATGTATGTATTTACAAAAAAAAAGTATATATGTATTTATATCAGTTGTCTAGTACCCATAACACAAGCTCTGCTTAGCTTGGGACTAGATGGCGTTGTGTGTTAAATTGTCCGAAACATTTATTATTTATTTATTATTTATATTATGTAGGCACTTATGTAGAAAATTATCGATAGATATGTTTATACAGAAATGTCTATTACTATTTAATTGCCAAAAGCTACTTTGGGGATAAATATGCAAGTATTTGAGATTGTATATTTAAATTAATATATATAACGAGAATATCTATCACAATTAGTAGCGTTGGTCACTGGTAATATGGCAGTATTGTTGCGACTTTTTAAACTCACACTGTATATGTATTGGTTCGATCAGTGATCTCCTCCGTGATGACGAATTGTAGTATTGTAATTTTAATAATTAAAATACATAAATAGAAGTAGCTAAAAATACTCTTTTAGATTTTATCGACAATTAAATGTATTAAAAGTACAGCCTCGTTGGTCTAGTTGTAAGCGTAAGCGAATGCAGATCAAGAGGTCTCGGTTCGATGCCCGTGTCTGACTGCTGTTGGGTTTTTCTTACAAGAAATGCTTAATAGCAGCCGGGATGGATGGATGGATAGGTATGGTAGATGGTGGTTTTTCCCGCAGTTAAGCCGTCGGTCCCGGTTGTCATGAACATCTATGACAATCGTTATTGGGATTGTCATAGATGTTACGACACGACAACTAGTTCAACCTTCGAATTCAGTTCACCCTCGGGGTACGAAGCCCAGATGCCAGTTGCTCTGTATTAAAACTGATATTCAGGTAAAACCGGTTAAACTAGTAGCCGACCCCTAATAATCTTGGGAATAATAAAGGCTGGGAAGATGATGAAATGTGTTAAACATAATTAGCTAAGTCTGTGTGCTAGCTTCGGTTTCTCCATCAAAAAAAGGATAGACTCATTTTTATTAAATTGCCTTTATAATTTTTTTTATGATAAACAATATAAAAATCATAAAGATCTTTCTAGTAAAAACTGAAGTTTCTGATTATTAACGTAAGTTTAAACTGAAAGTTAAAGGAAGTGTACACGGAAATAATCTTCCGTGCTAAGTAGGTACGCATCTGCCGACCAAGATTTCCATGATGAAAACACGACAATCTCGCACATAAAATAGTCGTTTCCCACCGGCTATATCTTATATAGACGAGAAAAATGGGCCATTACATTAACTCGCTATTAGAATGTATAAAAACGATGATTTACCTCTGTCATTTACTTCATTTTCAGGCTTAAATGCAAAATGACAATTTCTTTTGAACTATTATGCTTGAAGCTGTTTTATTATCACATCATGCACTGTTAGAAAAATTACGAATATGATATACGAGTATATTACAAACAGAGCCTCCTAAAGTGAAAAAGCATACCAAAGCCTCCAAAAATATATTTTATTTTTTTTAATTAAAGTAAAATAAAATTATATTTACTTTTGTATTAAAATCTAAGAACTTTTTAAAGATATTTAACTGTACCGTGCCCGTACTTAACAATAATGAGCGTTACCAGAAAATATTTCAGAAATCAATAAACATACGTATAATATTTTACTTGTAGCATGTTCGCCGATTCTTTTTAATTCAACATTAATTTTCCCTCTGCATTTAAGTTGATTAAAAAGAACACGTGAGTAACCCGTCCACGTAAGGACATGAGTCAATTAAGTTAACTAAAAGTGACGTCGTGTAAACTGAGCGTAATTAACTAAAAAGCTCGGCTTGTAACTAAAACTCGTACGTGTGTTCCCTCCTTTAATTGCCTCATCATTACCGCTTATTTTACACGTGCGCATGCGCTTTGATTCCGATTTATCGTTTCTCGTAATCGCCATCTTTACAAAGCAACGTGGGCAGTCTTATGTACTGTAAACAATTTATGGTATATTTTTCAAAAGATCCATTTTAATATTCACGTTAAAGTTGCTGTAAACTTAACAATATTGAATATTATTTAACGTATTTATTAGTAGAAATCGTAATAAAAGTAAGAATATGTAATTATACTTCTATGAGACAAATGTACTTCCATGTATCCATTGACGTTGGTAATCAACTTAAAAGGAAGTTTACTCATCTAAGACTAAGACAATGAAGATATACGAAGAGACGTAATATACCTTTCTCTTTCTGTTACAGGTAACTGCAGATTCAATACTAAGAAAAATAATAAAGCTGAAGAGTTTATTTGTTTGTTTGTTTGAACGCGCTAATCTCAGGAACCACCGCCGGATTCACATTCACAGGTCGGATTTGAAAAATTCTTTCAGTGTTGGATAGTCCATTTATCGAGGAAGGCTGTAGGCTATATATTACGAGTATCACATTACTACTAATAGGAGCGGAGCACCAATGAAGAATGTTTCAAAAACGAGGGAAAATTTTCACGCTACGGGCAATATAAGACGCAAACGAGGTTGCGTGGGTCAGCTAGTACAATATAAAGATAAGTCACAAATAGGTTCACGAATGATATACTCTTCGGGTATCTCGCGTATATTTATCATTGTAGTTTATACATAAACATATTAAATAGGATACCTATGCTTCGTCCGGCTTGTCCGGAGTTCCACTTAGGCCTCTCAGAAAACCGTTGTTAGGAAATTGGAGTAAGTAAGGTTACAAGAGCCCTACCTCCCCTCCCCCTATCCTGGGGACTCAAAAGGAGGAAATGCACTTATGACTATTAATTTACATTTATAATATATATTACCTCTCGACTCATTTGAAACCTTCTAGAAGTAACTCATTGTTAAACTATTTAGTTAGTGTTATATATAATGTATTTATGTTAGGTAGTGTTATGTAATTAGATGGATCTCTGACGCACAACTTCTAAGAATGTGATCTGGTTACGACGGATCCATCGTATGCCAGACTGTGGTATGCCATACCAACATGCTTAAATTCATTTCCAATCGAATTTAGATAAGCCTCGTTATATAATAGAATAGACCAGAACAAATTCATGTCGTGCATCAGTAAAATATTGCTTACAGTGAGTGCATAAAATTCATAAGACCTGAAAGGAAAAAGGAATTTTTTCCAGATAATTCTGTGACAAGGTATTAATCAAAATAATGGTACTTTAGGTGTACCTGCTTTTGTAAAATATGAGAACCAGATGGATAAATAATAACTATCTTTTGAGGCTCTATTACTGTTTGGTTTGCTATGTACAATTAAAGTTTAAAATTTATATTTGAATGAATTGAAATTTTTGGCGCATTACCAAACATGCCTCTATATAAATACCTGTATACTTTTTTTTCTAAATACATACATAATATACATAGAAAACACTCAAACTGCGAAATAAATATTTGAAGATCATTCAAAAATTTCAACAACCCGGGAATCAAACCCGAGACCGAGACCAAGACCGAGACCGAGCTTAGCAGTCGCATACTTTACGCCACCGAGGCAGTCTGATATATAACCTATATCTATATTAGTATACTAATACATGACCATTATGAGAATTTGAGTATGGAATCATAACGTACAATGAAAATTTATCTGGAGGAGGAAAGCAAAAACAAAAAAGAATACGACCACCAATAACCGTAACTGTAAACTGCAATAACAAAAATTGTAATACATGACGTAACCAAATATATATTTTTAACGTATATTTTACATTAGACATTAGATATAGTCATTAGTGAAACTGCCAGATTTATGGGCTTCAAATTTAATTCTTATTTAGGAAATAGGAATAGGAAAGTTGTTATAGCTATAGTTAAAGCTTGACTACTTGTGTATATATACTTTTTATTAAAATACAAATACTACGTATAAATGATTATTCGTATACGTCATGGGTCAAGAGCAAGATTTTTATATATTTATTAATGTATATATTCGTATGCGTTAGTGTAAACACAAGTTAAATAAATAAATATTCCGGACGTCTAACACACAACGCCATCTAGATCTAGTCCCAAGCTAAGCAGAGCTTGTGCTATGGGTACTAGACAACTGATATAAATACATAGATACTTTCTTTGTAAATATATACATATTATACCTAGAAAACAGCCATACTTCGAAACATATATTTGCAGATCATACAAACATTTGGTCCGACCTAGGAATCGAACCCGGGCACTCAAGCACAGCTGTCTACTTGTCAGTTACAATTTTCAATATCGGTTCAGTAGATCTACAGATCACCCCAACATGGTCACAAATTTTATCTTTTTATAATATTAGTATAGATTAAAAAAACAAACAAATTCTGCAAACCGCACTTTTTTACGCAAAACCTGTTGAAAAAGCCTTAAGTTTCATTAGCTAAAAATTAAGTAGTAATGGCGAATCATGATCTGATTCCTCTTTTTAATCTGTTTTTAATGTGTCTGGCTGAAATAACTTGGCAAACGTTTGCCGTTTGTTTTCAAGAAGGTAGACCTTCTACCTAAAAACAAACAGACTTCAAGAAATACCAAATTGAAATAATGGTCCCACAGGAGGCATCAGCTTTCAAAATAAAAACATCAAAATCGGTTCACTCAGTCAAAAGTTCTGAGGTAACAAACAAAACAAAAATACAGGTGAATTGATAACCTCCTTCTTTTTTGAAGACGTTTAAAAATAAAACATTTCTATTGCAGTATGGACAAACATTAAATAAGTCAGGTATGTGTGCCGTTTCTAATTCAAACAAAGACAGACAGACAAACGAGCTCTAGGCTAGTTGACCTATCAGCTTGGAGCTTAGCCAGCCACGACCTGATTGATGGCTTTACACGTTCTATAAGATCCCTTATCTAATGTCAACTCGATAAATGATTGTGGCATTCGCTCATCGTGAAATGTTATTTCTGTACGCCCATCAATTAATTATACTTCGAATCGAGAGGGTTCACTTGAACTGAAAATAGTACTGCGTTGTATAACGATTGTGAAAAATGCTTATGAAACACCTAAATTATACAAATAAATAAAAGTGTCTGTTTGTAATTCCAAATTCACTGCTTTTCACTAAATGCATATGAAAGTGTATACCTACGGTACCTACTTACACTAAAAAATATTCTTTAAAATGTTGTCTGTCTATCTGTCTGTTTGTTCTCTCTGGAACTCTGGAACGGCTGCACTGATTTTAACAAGAAGTTCACTGGTAGGTAGATGATGATATAAAAAGTATCGTAAGCTACTTTTTAATACAGCAAGAACTACGCTTTTAAGAAATACTATGTAACGAACGCTGTATAATGAACGCTACGTGAAAAGAAATATTGCAGCTCTCTAAATATTTTAGGGATAATGCCGACATTTGTACATGGTCATTTATTTTATGTACTCGTATAAAAAAACGAATTTGTGTACAAAAAAGTCTATTCTATCGTATATGAACTTTTGGGTAGTAAATATTACAGTAGTTTTAAATTTCTGTTCAACTAAAAATTCGAATATACACCACTATTAGCAAACATATTCATTTCTGATTCTTATTTGGGATTTTGAATCTCCATTAGTGTGGTTAGTTTGGCGTTTTTGCCATTACTAAAACTTCAAAAGTCCATAAATGGGCATTAATAAATAAAGTGTTTACGATGTGATGTCTACTTGTATCGAAAATTAACAAAACAACTGAGAAACGTCAATTTGAAGTTAATATAAATAAAATATCTGTACATTTTGTCATGTGCATATATAAATCTAACCTTCGTGGTTTCAACGCAGTTTTCTGAAAGGAGTGTCTGCCGTTAATTTACTGATCAAATTTATCTACTACTTTTTGTAAGAACATCATGAGGCATATCATTAAATAAATCGGAGATTCGTCTAAATAATACTTAATTACTCGACCCATGCTTAAGATTGCTCATTGATGTACGTGAAATTATATAAAATTATACAGCATGGCAATGTATTATTATCTAATACAAGACTCGATACAACATAATTAAGATTTACCAATCGATTGCTTTATTTATATCGATGCATCGACTTTCAATCAATTTCTTAATATTTTATTAATGTCTATACTGACTAGAATGCAACTACATAGTTCCGCCATAGTGTGGCTCACCATGCTAAATTGTCCATATTCGCAATAAGAATGGTGACCATCACTCTTGGATTCTGCTCATGCTTTCCATCAGGCAGAATAGAACCATTGAGCTGGTCTTATATATAAAGAATTATAAATTTATATAGTCAAGCCCTTCGATATTCATAATAATATGCCCTTGATATTTCAGGACATGTGTGTAGCAGCGACGAATAAAAAGAACGATTTTAGAAAATAATTTAAAAGGCCAATCCAATAAAGTGTTATTACATTCTTTTTATAATAATTTGAAGCAAATCGCGTATATAAACGTCTACATATAAATAAATTTAAATTGCTTTCTGTTCATGAGTAATGTAACCGGTTGTTTTATCCTTACTTCCAATTTGTTTGATATAGCTACTTTCTTGTATTACTTACGCGTCCAAAATTGCGTACATCTGATGTCGGAATTGCCTCTTTCTGTATTTAATGAGCGCGCATCACGGCCGATTTGACGTTTGGTTCAAGTCACGAGACGAGACGTTACAAAAATACCTATGATTTTTATGAACCTTTCGATTGCATCTAGCAATGAGAAAAGTTTTTGATTTATAACAGAAAAGGACACATTTATTCGACAATGTTGGTTTATATCATGCTCTTTGTTTCAACAGTAAAGTAAGCTCTTTGTGCAACTACATATATGTTTTCGTTTGAAATGTGTTTATCAATACTGATACATATGAGTATTAATTTGAAAAATAAATTAATATTTTTTATTTATTTATAAACTTTATTGTACACCAATACAGTAAACATTTGTACAGAGATATATAATTATACGGACATCGACATCAGGTATTACAATAGGCGGTCTTCTCGCTCACGGTGATCTCCTCCAGACAACCTTTACCAATACCAATACATGTTCTATTACGAGACTCAGTTTTTTTTCTCAACTATATTCATTCTATTATTTAAGGACAAAATTGTATTAACTTTAGCTTGCTTTTTTGTCCCTTACATTGACACCACTATTTTACACTATGGTACAACTTACGACGTATTAAATCTATTATTAGACCATCTCTTGTAACTCAGAACATCCTGCTGCTGCCTATATCTTGTCTACTAAAAGGTATAGAGTCACGCGACTTTGTGTGATCAAATGACTTTGAGCCCACGAACATGTTCATTCATGTTTGCCTGATTTACAGTCAAGTTACAACTTAATTAGTAGCGATGGAGGCGACCTCGGTACCAAGATTACTTAGTTTTATCATATTTTTAACAAATAGCACATGTCTTTGTTCACTGAAAGTGACAACAAAGTTAACATTGAAGTGATTCTTTGTAATTAATGTTTTTTTTGGCTTTGAATTAACTTACTTTTTGACGGCATTAAGGCGATTAGGTAAAATGAACTCCTAACCTTTGAACCTAAGCTTTCAAGGTCACGCGGTAATGTTTATGAATATCATAAATTAAGAGTGCGTTTAGCTTTTCAAATCAAACTTTAATTAAGTCTTTATCAGAATATAACCATATTATAAAGTGATCAATTTTATAAATCGTATACGACGTTCATACTCTGTCTTTATAACACAAAATGTATGTCTATACAAATAAATAAAGTTAAAGTGTCTCTTTGTGGTTATATAGCTGCTAATGTTTATAATACACATACAATAAACAATTGATATTTTTTTTGTCTGTCTGTTTGTTGTGAGTAGTCTTTTACTGACTTTTATTTTTAGAAAAATATAGTATTACGTAAAAACAAAATTAAAACCATTGAAATAGTGTACAATATCCGTTTAAAAAGCAACACTAATCCACCGGGCACAGCTAGTAATAAGTTGAGTATATACAAGTCGTTTGTCTCAACAAACGACCGTCGTTTGTGTAGTATTAAAACTAAAATGTGTATAAACTTGTAAGGTATTTTACCCGTTCTTGTGCAAAAGTTCTTGACCTACAAAACTTATGGCATCGTGTTCACACACTCGAGTGTTGGCTTTACTTGGCGAAGCGTTCACTTAGAGTACGGTATCCGTATTAAAGTTGAAATTATACGCAATAGTCAACCAACTTGACTTTTGAAATCTTGGAGAAACGTTTACACTTTCAAAGAAAAGATAAGAAAAAAACTGCTCCAACAAATCACGTTGGCTGCTTTGTGAGTAAGGTTTCATTTTTCTCAGACCATGTCAGGTGCTATCTCTTCTGGAATCATTTGATATTAAAGTCAAAACATTGAAGTGTGCCAGCTTAAGCAAAGATAACAATGAGCTCGTTCTATAGCCATCTCTATAATATGAAGCAGGACTAACTCAATAAAAATATCAATTACAGTTATGTATTGATTAGTACAGAATTTCCAAGTTAACGAATAGTATATATCTTTTTATTCATGTTAGGAAAAGTTGTTCTGTAATACGGTTTTTGTATTACATTGAGAACTGGATATATATATGCGTTGATCATGACAATTGCGTCATAAATTTTTTATCGTTAATTTTTCATCATTAATTTTAATGTATGTTATCTTCAACCTTAGAACGTAGTTGCGAATACCTGTCTATGGCCACGATGATGATTATTAATTTAGTCTCTATAAATTGTATTCCTTACTGTTGGTATTCTGAAAAGGATAAAATTAATAAAAAAAATAAAAAATTTAAACTCTAAATATCTCTATTCAAAATAAAACAATTGCGCATTACGTTTAGTGGTATCCATCTTACTTGGATTAGAATAAAATGAAGTCATTTTGAAAGCTAAATCTAAAAAAATCAAAACATGAATTCGTACTAGACACACGTCAAATAGATCTTTGTCGATTTTAGTTTTGTTTGCTAGTGAAATATAATTATATTGTTCATGGTGTAGAACATTTAGTAAAATTTCAGTAGTAGGGATATTAGAAACTAACATATCTGCTGTTTTCTTTAATCATTCTTGAAATATTTAAGGATTTTTGATATCAAAAATACCCGTGTCAATCTTTTCATAAATAACAACTCCTTTACATAGCAAACATGGTTTTTGTAATAGGGGACTTTACAAATATTGAAACAACGGACGCAAATAACATTCAAGACTCGAAAGCACTAGGTACTTGTGATAACTTCGGGACGTAGAGGTGTGACCTCCTTTATCCTTTGCTCTATTTATTTACATATAAGTATTATGACCGCATCGCTAACGGCATCTGAATGACTGTCTGAATAAGGTCATAAAAAGGTCTAGTTTAACACGCAATACATACAACTGATCTCAACGCCAGTTGCGTGACAACTGAGCTCCCTAATTGCTTCTGTTGTTGTTATTATTGTGGTTCTCGAGGCTGGTGAATCAACTCAGTAGTCAAGGTTGAAATGAGCACTAGATATCTTAACCTCCTGATTCATACTATACAATTTTACATGAAAAATTTATTTAAACACAAATATTTACAATATTTAAGTAACCTGTACCTATTGATGTGATTATATAAACTATTTCATGAATATATTCAGTGAAATTATAAAAGTAATAATAACGAGCAACTAAAAAGAATCAGAATACCCGTTTGGTATGTATGACGACAATAGGCTTGCCTACTAGTACATAAGTGAGACTAAATAATATAGACGTGTAATACTCTTCTATCTACCTCTACTGGATATTTGACTGCAGTCGTGAATGTATGCATGTAGCTTGCAAGCAGACTAAAATTATCGAATCTGTCTATTAGCTTTTATACGAAACTGATTCAGCCGTTTGGATGTGACATTCCTGTCTACCCAATATACTTACTAACTTGCAATATACGTCACTGCCTCGGTGGCGCAGTGGTAGCGTATGCGACTGGTGTACTTGAGGTCTCGGGTTTAATTTCCGGGTTGGACCAAATGTTTGTATGATCTGCAAATATTTATTTCGTAGTTTGGGTGTTTTCTAACTATAATATGTATGTATTTCCAAATATTAGTTATCTAGTATCCATAACATAAACTCTACTTAGCTTGGGACTAGATGGCGTTGTGTAAAAAAACATAGACTTTCATATACACGATATGACGCGATAATAACACATGTTTGTCACATTATGTAGTCTGGGAGCAATAATCTAATTTGGATAGAACAGCAGAACTCAACTAATGTCTACAACCCATTAACAAACTATTTTTAGCGCGGCAATTTACCTACGTTAATAAAATTAAAAAGTTTCTAATCTTCTTTAATAAAAACTCTAATTAATTACGGCGGAGTGAAGAATTGTTTTCTTTTTCACTATAATACACAATAAGTCAGCCATTATGTAGAACAGCTGTTGGACATCCATCCGCCAACGCGTCCTTGGCTTGTCAACTACTAAATTATTGACCATTATGTAAAGTTTTATTCTGACCGTCGAGTTAGCTATAAAAAGTTCACCGTTTCCATAATGCGTCTTTGTTCGAAAGTTATTTCATTTCGTCATGTGCTACCCGCTACACTTTGAGTCTGGGCATGAGATGACGGAAACTAAAAGACAATAAGTCATAATATTTAACCTCCGACGTAAAATTGTTACAATATATGTACAGTACATAATAAACACAGTATAACGATGGTTTGCATATTTTCATGCCAATAAAATCTTTCTCATACTAAAGTCATGTTCTTGAATACCTTTTAAGAAAGTCTAATTGGTGACAAACAAACACAGATATGATCTAAACTCGAAAGTTAAAGAATTTTAACAAGTCTAGCTCAGTTGATTTCAAGAAACTTTCTGCAATCAAATTATACAATATTTTCATCGCAAATATACTTCGTAACATTGGAGAAATTGCTATAAAGAATCCAATTTGCAACTAAAAGCTGCAAGGAATTAAAAATGATAATTTTACTTTTTGCCCATTATTTATTGCGTAAGATTATGGAATGGAGTCTCAGAAAGTCATATTACGTTTTCAATCATCTAAGTTTAAAAACGTATATTTAACACGAAGTTATGTAGAGATATCATGTTTTATTTTTACGTATAATTAATGTCTACTTGTATATTACAGAACTTCTCCTAAACTGCTGATCTGATTTTTATGTTTTGTGTAAATCCATTGATACGTTATATTCTAAAGTAGTCGGACCTAATCAGTAACGATACAACAGAACTTATAGAATTTATACATCCCTAATATATTATAATTTCTTGACAAAAGTGTCACTGGTATTGCATGCTTTGATGTATAATACTATTAAATAATTAAATTATGAGACTAAATAGAGAAGTCTATATTCTGCAAGTATATCTTTTATATATTACTTTTTATTTCATTTCGTCACATCATACGTCCATAAGTCGACGCCTGGCAGTACACAAAACTATTTCGGCTTCCCGGTTAAGCGTTTCTTTCTAACTATTCTAAGACATTTGGCCTGATTAGTGGAACATTTCAGAACGCGTTGATATTGTCATTGTGGACTAAAACGATTCTTATTTTTGGCCACCGTTGCTGCGGCCTCGCCGACTTGTTGATTTGTGACGGCATACATAGAAATATAACCGTCTCCCTCTGACATAAAATGTTTTATGGCTGTACGAAAACCATCGAATTCTTCAAAGTTAAACTGAGTCATGGTTATATTACTGATGATGCTATAAGCTTGTTTAATGTCTCTTTTAGTTTGATGTCAAAGGTTTATTTTAAATTGATCTCTATATAATTGATTTTTTTAAAGATTGAATGAAATGACGAATTTAAAAATTATAATCAGTGATCTTCAATTATTATCATTATTACACATCTAAGGGAAGCAAAACTTGGAACAAAACCTATACCAACCCCAACATTTTTATTTTATTTATGTAAAAAACTTTATGCACAAATGTACAATGGCGGACTTAATGCCACAGGCATTCTCTACCAGTCTACCGTCGGGTGGTGCGGAAATGATTTAGAAGGTGCACTACACTTCGGTTAGAGATTCTATAATGGACATTAAAAACTTAAAATTAAGAAATAAGCGAAATAGTCAAAAAATACTGCATATAATGAAATATGATAAATCTTCACAACCATACAAAAATGCATATAAACATACACACGTACAGTTATACTAAAATACATACATACTAATATATAATATATAATAAATATCAATTTTGTGATGATTCCGCCATGCTCCCGGCAAGAAGAGCCCGCACATTGACTCCAATGGAGTTACGACTGGGTGCCATTCTGATTTCCTTGGAAAGAGCATTCCATAGAAGGACAGATTGAATGAGGAAGGAGGAATGAATGCATGCAGAAGTGTGGGAGGGGCATGACAGGAGGAGGCTGTTTGTGGAACGGAGGGTTCGGTCATGATTGGATCCCAGGAACTGGAAGGAGGACGAGGTCTGTAGGCGAGTAAGGGGAATTTAGAATGGTGTAGAGAGTCGTTAAGGCGCGCAGTTGACGACGCTGACGAATAGGTAGCCAATTTAATTTAAGACGAAAGGAGGAGACATGATCGTATTTACGAAGATTAAAAACGAATCGAATGCAGTTGTTAAGAAGTCGGTCGTATTTGTTGAGAAGATCTCAACATGGCTTACATAAGAAAATATCCTAAGTTGCATGTGTTGCCCCAAGGAATGCATGTTGTCCCATACCCTACCGGCGCGGAGGCCGCTAGCATAACCCTGTAATGACTTGTTTGTATTTTTGTTTTAGTTAGACTTTCGTACTTGTAACCACTAGATTTTAAATTCAACCGCATTACCGTTTCGCTGCGGTATTTGACTAGCTAAAATGGCATACCATTACTAAGTTATTTATCTTTTAATAATAAATCATGATCAATTATAAGAAAGTTACCTCTAATTTCCATACTTAGTGATGCAATTTATTTCAAATTTGAGTCCTTGAGTGTACCTAACCGATCAATGAAAAACACGATTTACTCAAATGGTTTTCATAAGTGTGTACATATATACACTCAAATATATATTCAATTTGAAATTCCTTTTTAAAGTTGTTTCTTTAAAATAAAACAATAATTCTTACCATGAAATGATTATAAAATATAATAATAACCCATCTTTTCTGCTAAAAAGGATCCGACATATACATTCTCCCTTACTTCAAATAACATTTAACTCACAACATTTCACAATAAGGGTTCTAAGTCGTTAATTATATCTACAAATTATGTTGATATGCGGTTTTATTACATACGAGACGTATGGTATCATTTGCTTATGTAATTTACAGCTAAATGGAAATAGTTATGTTCATAATTATGTTGGTTAATTGAAGCCTGGTTTTATATCATTAACCAACTTGAGTCTGACGACTAACACATGTATTACATAGAAAAGAGACAGTATATTGTTTCCTTTGTACAGTACATATACGGTATATATCGCTTGTGACAACATTTTGTCGTTCAGGATTGCCATAATATATCTTTTGTTATTCGGTTTGGGATTAGGCGTTTGTGTTCCGACTCACTTGATGTGAGGACAATAAAGATGAATATGTTATACGTACATATATTCAAGAAAAGGGTATTCACACTGCTTCTGAACGTTCAAGGATTATGATGGCTTCGAAAAATGTACGTAGGCATTCCGAACTTTAGCGACTCGTTTTGAAAGACAAGTAAGAGTTTGAATATTTCGAAGGCAACTTTTGTGCACTTACTGAGGCAATTTAAATTAACTAGTAAGTAGGCGATGTATAATGGGCAAATGATCAGATATATCACCTATGGTATGGTAAGCAATTACCACTGCCCATGGACACCCGCTACACCAGAGGCTTTACAAGTGCGTTGCCGACCATTAGAGGATTGGGGGACGGGTTGGGGTATGGGCCTCCGGTGTCTTCACTCATTCCGTGAAACACAGCGCAAGCGCTATTTTACACTGGTTTTCTGTAAGTTTTGGTTGTTGAGTGAATACGAAATTCCTTTAAAATAACTGTTTTAACACGCAACTTCATGTTGTATTAAATCTCTGATTGTAAATGATTAAATGAGATATTATAAAGTCCAAAAAACATGATATATTCAAAAGATTAAGCAATTAAAACTTTAACAGAAAAAGTCTGTGAAATTTCAATAGGTAATATATATTAGTAGCTTTTAGCCTTGAAAGCATAACAGACAGACAGATATATTTAAAATTTTATAACATTATAAGTATGAAAGGTATGAAAGAGCCCTATGCTCAGCAGTCTATTGCAATTCATTCCGTGGGAGAGCCGCGCTTCGGCATGAATGGGCCGGCTCGACCGGAGTGATACCACGGCCTCACAGAAAACCGGTGTGAAATAGCGCTTGCGCTGTGTTTCACCGAGTGAGTGAGGATACCGGAGGCCCATACCCCAACCCCTCCCCCATTCCCTCTCCCCATCCCCCAAAGGTCGGCAACGCACTTGTGACGCTTTTGGTGTTGCAGGTGTCCATGGGCGGCGGTAATCGCTTACCATCAGGTGATGCGTCTGCTCGTTTGCCTCCTATTCAATAAAAAAAAAAAAAATGAGTTGACCATGATGAACTAATATACTCTTTTAATTGATACCTCAGATTTCCAATAATTCCTTAATTCCTCTCCAAAAGAGCAGGTTAAAAGTTCTAATACATACAAAATAATATATTATATAAGACGATTATTTTTTTACGATTAGTTAACAGGTACCAACCTCACGTCGTAACTAAAATACACATATACATATACACGTCTTAACTAAATATTTGCTTACGGGAGTAATAAAATGTCTCTGAAACGCTACAGGTAGGTAATGTTGGTATATTACACCACCGGTGTCGCTACTTTGAACTGTTGTTTTAGTTTAAACAGTCATTTAATATCGGTAGGTACACAAACCATGTCTTTATTTTTGCCGTTAAAAACGTTTTACGCAAACAAACTACAGTTGAAGTGAACGAATTGTATGTACTATTATCCATTGTACCTGTAAAATTATTAGACTCCCCAGAAAGACTGTTATGTAAATGTCTGGATATAAAAGCAACTAACCAAAGCACACCTTATGTTTACTCTTAATAAAATTAATTAATAAAATTAGGCCATGAATAATTATCTATTAAACAAACCTAGGAATTTATTGAACCACTTTAAAGGTAACTATTCATTACTGGTTAGTTGAAACCGTAAATACTTTAATGTAATTACTAGTAGAATATAAAGTATGTTACCCACAAATCTTCAGTAAGTTTAAGATCCTCCTCGTTCTCTAAATCTATTAATAATTTATTTTACAGCTAAATGTTTGTATAACTGGCATATTGACTTGTTATTCGATATTTAGATGTTATTCATAATGCGAAGTAACTCGATATTTACTTGAAAGATGTATATATAAGCTATCAATTTCAGAGACGTATTTTCAGAATTTATAGCTCGTTTTAATGCCAGTTGAGTTAACACGGATCGCAGTAAAATGAGTACTGAGTAACTACATATATATTTTAATGGTGTATTTTCAACTACATTGTACCAAAAAGATAGCGTGTGCAATATAAATCAAAAATGTCTGCTCTAAGTATTGCTTAAAAATATGTAGGTATGTGTGTTTATTTGAGTTTCACACTTGCGTTCTATCAACATGAAATGTAGCCAGGAATACAGCAGAACACAAAAATTTAAAAAATCCTCACATTACTTTTAAATTGGAAGGGAAGAGGATTGCGATTCCGAAAGTAAAGCAAATTTACAAATAGATATACTAATTGACTCGTGGTCTAAGCGAGTTGACTGTCCTGAAACATACATAAAAAAAAACCTGGAAATCGTTCACATAGATTTGTAGTTAATCGTAAGCAAGAACGTGGCACGAGAATTATATATAATAAAATATATAGTTCAATAATATCTCTGTGTTTTTAAAATATCAGATACTAGTAACAACACTTGTTTCACAACGATTTTCTTTTTCGAAAGAATATCATAAAATGTTTGTGGGATACAAAAGGCCTTAGGCAGCTCAACATTTTTTCATAATATTTTAACGAATTTCAAAATTTTATATTAAATAGATATAGTTTCCATGAACCTATGTAGAAATAGCAAAGATAATAATAATACAAACATTGAAAAAACTTTTAGCGAAGCGCCTGTCATTTTCTAAAGAGCAATACTTGTTAACGTCGAGTAATAATATTGAAAGGCGTCTGTCCAAATAATAAAAATGCGCCGTGATGGAGCTGAAATTAATCAAGACGAACAAACATTTCGACATCTAAAGACTTTAACTTGTTTTGTTCGTTGCCAATTTGTCAATATCAAAAGTAAAAGACGACGTTTCTTTTTGACTACGGTTTTTTGGTAGGTAAAAAAACATATACATGCATTCACACCTTTTATCCCCGAGGACGTAGGTAGAAGATGTCCATACTTTACTCACTATAACTTAGTTCCATTTAAGTAGTGGGAGCCAATCCTATTATCATCAACCGACACACTAGATTATTTGAAAAATTGAGGGTTTAATGACAGAACCTTTCCTACTTGATAAGAAAAGAAAGCACGTGTAGGGGAACTATATTGCTTGAGGTTAACTTGGACTATATCTACGCTAATCATATAAATTCGAAAGTAACTCTGTCTCTTGACGGCTAAACCGATTTCAATGAAATTTTGCAAAAGGATATTTTGATTCTTGAGTAAGAACATAGGTTACTATTTACCGCTATAACCGACACAAATACGGGCCGAGCCGCGGGCTTTACCTTTTTTCCACTACCTTTTTCTGGGAAAGCAATACTTCTAAGCACACATGTACCGTTTTAGCTATACCAAGGTTTTACAGGTAAGAAGTATCGAACGATTCTTTCATTGTTTTCATTGCCTGAATAAGATTGCTGGATGCTTAACGTTCCCCCTTTCTCCTAGTTCTAGATTGAGGACATAATTAAAGACACCACGCACTTTTAATAGTTTACAGTCAATTACTTTACGTATTTATTACGTATGCGACTGCTGTACTTGAGGTCTCAGGTTCGATTCCCTTATTAGTCACAATGTCCAAATGTTTGAATGATCTGCAAATATATTAATTTCAAAGTTGCGGAATTTTCTATGTATAAAATGTATGTATTTACAAAAAAATATATTATTATTCTATTAGTCAATATAGTTGTCATAGTATAAATTATGTTTAGTTTGAAGCTTACTTAATAGCTTACCACCAGGCGATACGTCTGCTCGTTTGCATGCACAAATAAATAAAAATGGTTTTGTAGCTACATGCTACAGCCAACTTCAATACACTTCATTTGGAAGCACAGTGATCTGAAATAAAAAAAAATGCACAGCAATTGTGTAGAAATATTATGGTAAATTAATAAATTCAATGACATTGAAACTCACAAAATTATTTCTCGAAAAACTTGAAGCACATGGCATCGCTAACAATTTATTACAAGCATAAAACTATTAAGCCCAGAGACTATACATGTTATATGTTACATAAAAAGTAAGAATAATATTTACTATGTAAAAAAATTGCAAAGAACACTAAGTTAAATAAAATCGATCAATCATAATATTCACACCTATATTCATCCACAACAACAGCTGTTTACCGTAGAGCACTGTCTACGATCGTAGCGGGCACGTAGGGTGGCTCGTAGCGTATTGATCGTAGCAGCCCCAACGCGGTCGCGATCCTAAGCTTTTAACGATTATATCGTATGCGAGGCGGATTTCTTTTTATTTTTGTTTCGACATTATATTTAGTTTTTTTCAAGTGATTCTCATATTAGCATTTTTTATATTTTTTAGATTGTGACTTACCTATATAAATATTTATTTTTTTATTTGTTACGTTTATTTTATTGCCAAGTATATTTTAAAAGCATGATGTGCTATTTATGAAAACGACGACGTCACGAATAGCCATCATTTTAAAACCTACTTACATTGGTTAATATTTTTAATTAAGTCAGTTGTAGAACATTTTTATTTAGTTGGAATAATGGCAATCAAATACGAATTTCAGAGGCAACATAAAGTTTCTTTAAAACCCAGAGATTACGTACTTGACCTTACGAGAACCTTAATAAACAACTCTTTCGTAAGGCTTTCTTCAAACATAGCGACTTTTAGCTGCGCAACTTTATATCAAAATTTTACATGCCTAATATCGTGTCGGACAATATTAATTACAAAAATTCCATCTAATACTACAAATATGAGCTATACGCTTTTTTCTTTTCAACATCTTGCTCCATCGTCAGACTTATCTGGATGGCAATTTATCACCTTGAAGCTGACTCCAAGATGCCAAAGTGCTGATCTAAACTCACATACATGCATAAAAAGGCTTGTTTTAATT
Organism: Spilarctia lutea; assembly: GCA_916048165.1. Classification (NCBI taxonomy): domain Eukaryota; kingdom Metazoa; phylum Arthropoda; class Insecta; order Lepidoptera; family Erebidae; genus Spilarctia; species Spilarctia lutea. The sequence goes on along the minus strand of OU696473.1, from coordinate 3,582,163 downwards.
CCACATTCAAAATGCATTAGAACGTTAGGATTTATTTAAAAACACTAGTTGTAAGCTAAAACATTAAAAACACATTAGAAAGTAGCACTGAATCAAAAATCCATTAAATCAGTGACGTCAAAACATCTTTGGACAAAGTTTTCTAGTGTGTACTCAGCATAAACATTGAGATTCTATAAATATCCACTGTCGGCCATTACCCCGGGGTTGGTCATAAATCTGGCATGAAAAGTGAAGGACAGCCCTGAATCAATCTGGACCCGCAATACATTTTTTTCAACAAGCTGAAAATGTGAGGCTATATTTTAAGCTGTTTATTTTGGTCAATTTGTATAAAAGTGTATCAACCTATAGCTATCTACTGCCGAATGAAGGTCTCCCGCTCCCCCAAAAAGCGTCACCTATAATTTGTATACGTCGTTTTATAATACAAAGAATTTCTTTTACCATGTTATAATTACATAATCGTCATTTTGATATCTACCATTTCTTTCCAAGACCAAAATCGAAAAGGGCTGGTTTCATGTATAAATAATAATAAATAAATAAATAAATACTCCGGACATCTAACACACAACGCCATGTAGTCCCAAGCTAAGCAGAGCTTGTGTTATGGGTACTAGACAACTGATATAAATACTTATATACTTTTTTTTTTTAAATACATACATATTATACATAGAAAACACCCAAACTCCGAAACAAATATTTGCAGATCATACAAACATTTGGTCCGACCCGGGAATCGAACCCGAGACCTCAGGCTTAGCAGTCGCACACGCTACCACTACGCCACCGAGGCATCATGTATGGCCGTTTACTTGATCTAAATTCAATTCTTCTTTGGAAATGTAATAATTTTCAAACGGAATAAAGGAAGAAGATAAATTAGGGTAAGGAAAACTAATAGGGCAAGGGAGTTTAGGATACGAGATACCGTAAATCACAGATGGAAATCGGAACTGCGACTGCAACAGATCAGGCAAGATGGGTTGTGTATCGTAAGTGTATTCAATGTATGTTTGAAAAAGCCACTTTAATAGGGATATCTACTGGGCTTACATTACTTTATTACGGCAATATTTCTATAATATTAGCGGCTTAATAAAGTTGGAGCCGATTAAATAATAAATAAAGTTAGGGCAAAAATTGTTGACGGATTGATAAGGTACTTTCAAAAGGATAAAATAGTTTTTATTGCCATGGGAGAGCCACGCTGCGGCATGAATGGTCCGGCTCCACCATGAGGATGAGGATACCGGAGGTCCATACCCTCAACCCCTTCCCCCATCCCCCTCCCTATCCCCCAAAGGCCGACAACGCACTTGTGACGCCTATGGTGTTGCGATGTTGTGTCCATGGGCGGCGGTAATCGTTAACCATCTGCTGGTTGGCATTCAAAACCCAAAAAAAATACACAACGTTAATTCAAATTATGGTTTTACACAACATGTCGAACTAGGATAAGTGGAATAGCTAAACGCAAACTTTTGTATTTTATATAAAGAGGTACAGGGAGCTAAAATATTTGGAGCCATTAATGCTTATACTGCTTACAGTGTATTATATAACTGATTTATAATTATAAAGAAATAACTTTTACCTTTTTTTCTATTATCAGTATGTAGAACATTAACATGGTATGTGGTTTCTACAGAAAAGTAACTAAAATACATTAGATGTATTCACAATTCCATGTACCATAAATAAAATGTATCTTATTTGTAAGGTTTCTTTAGATATTCCATTTTGCTATTATATGTTGCCGAGAAAAATTGAATTATTCGTAAATGTCCAAGACCAGCTTGAAGATAAATTAAGACTATTTCGCTTGACCCACGTATTGTACTTTTCTTGGCCTAACAAGAGCTTGATGGATGGACACTGCCTTCTCACATAGTTTCCCTCAGTAGGCTTTGTTAGCGTGAAATATGATATCTTTTTGTTATTTCTAAGAAGTGTAGTAAGCCCATAGTAAAATTTCTGTACAACTTCCGAGAAATGAATCATTTTTCCCTTACTTGTTTGTTTTTCGTACTTTTGTCTTTGTATTGCATGCGATTCCGTACCGTAGTGTTACCATGTAATTTACATGCCCAGAGGAAACGAATTGTGAAAATAAATTAAATAATAAATAAATAATAAATAATTAAGCCTTTTATTCGGACAACAGATTTACAATTTGTTTCTTCACTATAATATATGTTTTTTTTTTCCATTTTAAATTATTCACGTATTTGATGCTTCTTTACTTTCTGTAAGTCCGTTTGCCAGTTGGCAAAGGCCTCCTCCAACTTGCTGCAATATAGATTTTAGATCTTCTTCTGTTTTCGCAATTTTCGTAATTTTCGTAATTGTCGTAATTGTTTTTCCTGTGTTGTTGAAGGGTTGTGGTCTTCATCCCCCACGAGGACCAGTCGGCTTGAGGGAGGTTGTGTTATTTCTTTTGTTTGGTTTTCGTAGTTTGGTTGGATTATCCGTTTGCCGGTTGCTAATTGCTATTGTTTTTTATGAGTGTAAGTGCGAGAGTTTGATCGGTTTCTCATCAAATCGAAGGCGTTTTTCCTGTTATATTTAGCAGAACTTATCGTTTGTTCCTTTTTAGGTTTAGTGGTGTACGTCGACTGCGGAGAAGTAGATGCTTCTCTTTTCCATTTCTTTTTCTTTTTTTTTTGAAAATAAATTACTAAATAAAAAATCATTAACCAATTGTTCATTAATTTTATGTAGTAGTAGTTTTTCTAGTAGAGATTTTAAAAAATTGTTTACAATAAATACTATTATATTCTGATAACTTGATATCTGCGCTAATGTGAAATGAATTACAATTACGAGAAAATTAACTTGAACAGAGCAAACAAATGTGATTTATAAGTTATTCTATGAGGATTTCTTTCTTAACTTTAGAAAATACTTAAACAAATTTGAAATTAACAGAATTGAATATAAATTTGATCAAACAACAAGATTTCGTCAACATCTTTTTGCGTTGTGAATTTCAAATAACCAATTAAAAAATGTGTTCTTAACCAAAACTACATAGCTGTATCACTTAATTAATAAACAATTCAATCCGACAACAAAGTACACAACACTTCTAACGAGTATCCTTAATCTGAATGATTCAAACCTATTTGATTTGACAGAGTACTCACTTCAACCCACTCCTATACAGATCACTGGATACAAATATAACTGGATGTAAGTATATAGATTGTGTGATGTTGATATGCTGTGGTGCTAGGTAAAATTAAATGAAAACATTAAGTTAATAAATTAAAACCACGCTATATATGTCATAAAGTATTCACAGGCACCACAAGGGTATATGACCCACACGCTACTCAAAACTGCGACGTACACACCCAGTTGGAATAAATAATGAAATGAGTCAGACTGTACTTGTGTCTGCTTAAAATGGTTTTTGTATCAAGTAACATATATTATTTCTATTCTTGTTATATTATTAGTAGCCTTTATTAGTCCACTGCTGGACAGGCCTGGATAAGCCTCTTCCTAGACGGTAGATTTGATTGACAATATACCTTAAAGCCAGATATATACTATTAATATCTTATTGTCACAAAAAATGTAGTTATATAATATAGTGGATCTTATTGTAGCCATCTAAGTTTGAATGTTAGAAATGAGTTTATTGAACACTATATGTAAAATCAAACATTTTGTTTTTTTTAATAAACATTAAGTTTCACCATTGAACATCGTTATATTAAAAAATCGTAGTAAAGCAGCTCAAACTATGTATATTTTGTTAAATGATAATGTTATTTCAAATCTATTGTATATCAAGAACTTAACAAGCTCAATGTACGAGTACGTACGTATCTATAACACATTCTCATAAAGGACTAAAATGTAGTAGCGTTTCACCACAACCGCAGTTGACACGTTTCGCAATCAGCCCCTGACTGTCTAACAAACCGTTTGTTAGTAGCTCGCTAATTGTGAGAAGCGAGTGGATGCTTTTTTGAAACTAAATAGGGTTGCCAATGTTTTGTTTTTTAGTTGAAAATATATTATTCCAATTCCTCTCTTCCTTTTTCTTTCTATTTTAAGGTTATTTTTAATTATATTTAGAAAAAAAAGTATGAGTGTATATTTTTTTATAAATGTAATAAAGTAGGCCGGTTCGATCGGAGTGATACCACGGCCTCACAGAAAACCGGTATGATATAGCGCTTACGCTGTGTCACACCGAGTGAGTGAGGATACCGAAGGCCCATACCCTAGTCCTCTCCATCCTCCAAAGGCTACCGTGGGAGAGCCACGCTTCGGCATGAATGGGCCGGCTCGACCGGAGTGATACCGCGGCCTAACAGAAAACCTGTGTGATATAGCGCTGTGTTTCACCGAGTGAGTGAGGATACCGAGGCACATACCCGAACCCCTCACCCCATGCCTTTCTCCATCCCCCAAATTCCGGCAACGCAATTGTGACGCTTCTGGTGTTGCGGGTGTCTATCAATTATTTTATACGTCTGCTCGTTTGCCCCATATTCCATAAAAAAGTGTAGTAAGTAGTAGTCAAGGTTAAGTCAAGAAACAGATACCATTGGTCGATTCGTAAAAATAAATAAATTGATAAATGCATAGTAATATTAACATCAATCGTCATTCATAAGCAAAAAAAACTATCAATATTATTAGTAGATATTACCAGCATACTTCTATCAGCCAAATTTTAATCATCAAATTGGCTGCCATAAATAAATAAGACAAATTTTATCACAGGAATCACAATAAAAATAAAAATTCAAAAAAGAGCATTCATATAACACAATAGGTACATCCATCAAAGGTTTTATGTTTCTAGTAAATTGGCAGTTACTCAAACATAGATGAAATTCTACCGGTGGAATTATTTTTGTTCGAAACAACTCTAGTTTACTTGTATATTTAGTGTCAACCCTGACAACAAATTGGTTTCTGATTGATCTGTTTTGATTACCGATTCCAGTTGGGTTTTACGTTTACGTGGTTATTTTTACAAGAGTCAATCATTTATAGAGTGGGCGTCATCTATTTTTATTGTTGTGATGCATATTATATATTAATAATTTGCTTTTTAAACCAATTTTGATAACATCAGAATGATACTAATATCAGTTCAAGGTTGTTATTTTAAATGTAAAGTAATAATTAGAAATACCTAAATATGAACTCTTATCTAGAGCTTTGTTCACTGGTATTTGTAATAATAAAATACAAATCACGTAACTTTACAAAATTAACAAACCTAAAATTTGTCATTGCAACATCTGTCGTATTACTCCCCTTGCCTAGAATGGCGCTAAGTAATTTGTTATTTTATCTATGTATATTCAATGAAATACTCTGACTTAAATTTTATCTTTGTATTTCTATCTTACCTCCATTTTGCTACTACGGTATTGCAATATAAGTTAGGATTACCAACTTTGAAAAATAAACTACAAATAAATTCTTTAATAAAGAAGACAGGGTAAAAATTTCATTATGACGCAGTATTGGACACTGCATTATAACATTCCATTTTATTTAGTCCCTGTTGGATGGAGGTGCCACCTGCATTCCTCACATATCACGTCTTCACATTGTCGTTTACTTTTGAACAGATATTAACGTATAGATATAGGTATGTCTAGCAACATCAAAGAAGAAATATAAGCCGTCAGCAGTCACATGTATTTCATCCTTCATCCATTTGATTAAATGAAAATAAAGAGAACTAATATATAAGAATGAACTTATTCATTCTTAAATATAAAGGTAAAAGTGGGTGGTTGGTTCTTGTGCCTGCACAACGTAAAATGAACCTCGAGTTAAAATAAATTACTGATAAACAATTGACTTTCAGCAGCACTAAACAACTCAAATTCTAGCATAGCTGTAGTTGGCTGCATCACATGGGAAAATAAATTCATTCATCGCATTAAATAGATACACCTTTCGCGCAAATCCTTTTATATCGAAGTGTGGCTCTCCCACACACGCAGGTTATTTCATAATTGCCTTTACTTGCCAAAACAGTTTTCACATTTCCTTGTTTAATTTGATTTTTATGATGATTTCATTTGTTAATGTCAACATTTTGTTACAGGGAGAAAAAGACAATGGAAAGAATATGAGTGTTCTCTCCTGTGAGAAGCGGAAAGCTGACGATACAGACATAAATAAAGACTTAAAAAAGGTAAGCTAATTATTAACATATATCAATTTTAAAACTAAATCAGCAAATAAAGATTATCTCTAAATCTTTCTTCTCATAGCAAGTAAGTTTAGAGACAACCCACACACGGCCAATTTTTTTTGAGGGCCCTTTGAAGTTTGTCATTCATTTAGTGATGGCGTAAAATTTAAATTTAAACCGCAAACTAAACTATATAATTATTAAAAGAAATCAGACTGTATTTAGTCTGATTTTTTATATTTATTGAAATAATAACTTTAGTAAACATTGTAGTACTAGTAAAACAACTAAATGTGTCAGATATGAATACGTTTACGAGGAAAATACGCCGACCTTCCCTGTTGTCGCGAAATAATTTACGACCCCATTGAAATTAACATTAGTCTAGTTCCTGAATTCATGTGCTAAAAGGTCAGCGAACTGCTATAGAAGTGTTACGAACTATAGATAAAAAAATAATACTGATATATTTAATACGTACTTCGCCAGACCATTCGATAGAAGTAGATATAAATATTAAGGTTATACTGTTCATATACAAAGAATATACGAAATTTGCAATATGTATAAATGTAATTCCATAAGTAAACTTTTGCGATATGTAAGGTTTATTAGATGACGCAAAAATAACTGATGAAATTAGTAACTAATAAAATTATTTTTGATTTATAGAAATAAATGCATTTGAATACAGATTAACTTTTACTTTGTGTACAATTTTTTTGGTATAGGTTACACAAAACAAAACACTAATAAAATAGTAAGAAGGAGGGTTTTGTTGTGGTTTAAATCATTTAACTGTAACTAAGAATACCGTCTATCTTTGATTACAGTAAAATAATGTTTTAAAACGAGATTGGAACTGGAATAGAATTAGTAAAACTCATTTAAAAGTTAGCAGTAACGTCTCTGTAAGACCACCCTCGAGGGTTAGAAACAGGAATTCCAAATTTGCATCAACGATGCTTCGAATAAAGGCTATTAAGAAACTCAACTCCACTCCCACTTTTCATACTTTGACTTGCCATAAGTTCATTTACGTTTCCGACAGTTAATTATATTTACAGTTTTGATTTCAATATTCGTTGCGAGATTGTGGATCAATATCTGCTATAACAATTTGAAAAACTTAATTTAAGCGTAAGCGAGAGGAAAAGTAAATCAAGTTAATTCAATATAACATTAAAAAACAAAAATCATCAACATACATATTGTACATTGTCAAATAGAACCCAAATAGTAATAATAATATAATAGTAAAATATCGTCTTAAACACGAATACCTAGATATATTTTTCTTTATAAAAGGTACAAATCATAGTTAGAAATTAACGAAATACAAATATTTATAAACAGGACTCCTGAAGACTCCTGATCTGATTTGAGAACTGGTGGGAAACCGCTAACCGTACATCTGACGACGCCAAATCATCATTTATAACGAAAACTAGACGTCGAAGTTATGTTCTTATTGCGTGTATTTATGATTAAACGCCTCCTCGACAATCGATATACTCGAAACACACCTAAACTACACAACACTAAACAAAATACATTTGGGCAAACGGACGTGTATAAATGAAGATATTATTGCAACACATAAAGAAGGCATTACAGACATCGGGACAAAATAACTTCGATCACGCGATCAAAGGCTGTAGACGGTATAACGTGGAGTGGGCCATAAAAGATCGACCCGATAAGTGTGGAGCTCGACGAATTTGTGACCACAAACACACCACAGTTTTATGTTCCCAAATGACTGACTGACCACGCTTCCGAGGTGAGTTAGTGCAACCTTGACTCGTGTTTTTAGAGTTCGTAGATGTTTTAAGTTTTGGATTTTTACGACAGGCAATATCGATAAAAAAATTAATTACGAGAGAGGGTAAAGGTGAATGTAAAAGGAGTTTTGGTATAGAAATATCAATACTAAAATTAATAATACAGTTTTAAGAAAAGGTATTTAGGACACACTCATTCATTTATTTATTTTTTTACTTTTGGTTACCGAAAACTATATGTCTGTAGGTATGCAGTCTAAAAGTAAATGAACCGTGTCGGCATATTTTCTACGAATTACAAAAGGTACTGCTAAGATATCGATATAAATATTATCTATCTTAGAAGTAATGAAAATAATGTCTTGTTTTTTCCGTGAAACTAGATAACCTACCTAAGTCATAAAAGTCAACTGGAAAAGGTTCCACGTAGGGACACGTACCAGTTCAAAATTACCAGTTTTAGTGGTAGACGTGCTTGCAAACCTCGTTCATAGTCATTTCGTCAGTACAAAATAAATTATCACTTGTGTTCCACATTGAATTAACATTGTAGTAGACGCCCTGATATTGTTAAAATTACCAAACTATATAAATATAAATTATATAATAACAATACATGGGTTTCTTCAAAATTACTATATCTACGTATGAATATTACCGTAGGAATATTACCATCATCGTCTGTTGACGCGCAGATCGCTTTCTTTCTTTTACAGTTCTCTTTTTCCTTCTCTTTTAAGTAATGTTGTTCTACATAGTTAGAATCTCGATTGAGACCATTTTTAAATCTATAAAATCAACATTTTGATTCAAGCGGTTCAAACTTTTACTCAAAAATTTTCTAACTAAACTTTTCGAACTCAAAGCGCTCCGTGCCGCCCTTCTGTGGAGTTGTTTTGTTTTCATTATCTCAGTAGAACGGCCAGTAGGGGGCGCGGAGGAGCCGTGAATTTACGACCGACAGTGCACTCGACCCTAATTTAAATACATTACTCGTTCTGAAGGACAAAGTTGCTGTGGTCCCACTAAGAGATGATAATTGTACTTGTAACAGACTGAAATTTCCACTTAATTCACTTGTCGGCCTGCTATATGAAGATTTATTGGACGTTTCCGGCTCTAAGTAGATCACTTTAATACTTGTTATTTCTTTTAGACAAGTGCGCTTTGAAATATACTAGGTAAATAAGGCTTCATTATTTCAGAAGGCTTCGAGTTCTTTAATGTATGTAAGCTTATCTAACTTTACTTTTTTATATCTAATCCCAAACTAGGTAAAGCCTGTTGTGATTACAAAAGTCAAGAATACTGATAAACGTACTTTTATATTTCCAAATACATACATATTCTAAATAAATTATACCCAGACACAACAACTGAACGGTTTCATCAGACAACTATTTGTCTTGTTTGGGTATCGAACCCATGACCTCTAGCTTAGAAGTAAGCTCCATTACCCTCTAGATCCATGAAAATTATTAAAGACTTCAATTTTCATTTAAAAAATACACACACAAACACATACATATAAAATTATTCGAAACACGATAACACAACAATGTCACAAATTATTTCCAGTAGCCAAATCATATGCAAAATTGTGTGACAAATAAATTAAAAGCTCCAATAGAAACACTGAATGCTAATTTAATATTACCATATGTATATGAAGTTGGTGGCGTAAATAAATCAAAGCTAATAACAAACTTATGTCTGTTTCAACGTGTTTAGTTGGATTCGGTTGGAACATTTAGGGGAAAACGTTTAAATATGCAAAGCGTCTAGAGCTAAACCGTGTTCTATTGTACTTTAATTACGATTGGTATATGTTGCTGGCTTTTACTATATTCGCCATGCTTTTGAGGTGTTGTGTTTGTAATAAACCAACTTTATTTGTGCATTAACAGTTTTTCAGCGCTCACACCTACTATTTTCTACTTTGCTGATTTCCTTGGAAATGTGTATGAGTGATTTCATTATAAGGAAGAGTCATTATATGAAAAAAGTATATTTAGTGTATTTTTTACTTATTATCTAACCCTGTGCACCATCCTACAAAATTTCAACACCGCCCTAAGGTTGGCTGAAAGAGAATGGCTTGTACATTAAGTCCGCCGATGTACAAAATGCATAAAGTATAAATAAATAAATAAAGGTGAGCCCCGATACGGTGTAAATGGGCCGACTTACTCTCTTACGATATCACTCTCTTATTCTGAGGTAGAGAATGGGTAGCAAAGCACTCATGAATCTTGAGTTGCTGGTGTCCATGAGCAGCGATAGTCACTATCAGGCGACCCATCTGCTCGACCTATGCCACATGAAAACCTTGAATAGTTCATTTACCATGTCTACAGAATAGTTTTTCGCATATGTACTTTTTATGAGCAAACAACAAAACTTTCAGTGGACGGAGTGGCGGTGAAGAATACGACTACTGAAATAGTCTCTTCGCCGCCACTCCGAACTAACCAAAGAAAACCGTGTGCATATCTTCAAACAGTATTTTCACCCAATATCAATGAGAAGGACATCAGTTAAACCAGTTTTCTAATTGATTAAACACATTCAAATCGATACACCCATTTGGGACCTAGTAAATCGGAGGTAGACACGTATTTCTTGTACGGTGGTAGAAACAACAATATACCTCACCAGCAATGGTTGCGCCACTCGTATACTGTAAGCGGATTAAGCATAGCCATATCGACGTTACGAGATTAGGCACATGTCTAAATGTATTAGATTAGGGTGGTGAACTCTAGCCAAAATAGTGTAGAAATTTAATTAAAAAACGTATTGACACGCGATCTTTATTAAATTTCATCCATTTCAGTGAAAATTGATTTATATATCTAGTTAGTAGATATCTGCTACTGTTGCAATCTTTTTACATTCTAGTACTGTTTTAATCATGACACTGCATATTCATAAAATTTATATGTATGACGTAAAGGATTTGAAAATCAAATTCCAATGAGTGCAAAAAGATATTAGTATTGCGCTCGAAAAATCCAATAGTCCAGTAATCCTTTTCTGCATGACGTCAGAGTAAGTCGACGAATCAGCTTTAAGCCCGACCCATCAGTTTTACAAACAGCTTTAATCAAACCATTGGAGAAACACAAAATTATCGCAATCGAAATCTGAGTGCGGAGTTTTTAAATTAAAACACTTATTCGTTCGTTTAATTAAATATACGAGTATAAATTAAGAATTGTTTACTCCTGAAAAGTGTTTATTAAAAATTCATATATTCTCGATAATACAAAAAATGCTCGTAAGCGTTTCATATAATATATAGTTTGTTTACAATCGTTTGCAGGATCGAGAAAAATATTTAATTATAATGATTTTTGTAACAAAGTTACTGCGAATTTTACTTTAGATTTTTTGCGATTTAACGTTCTTCAAAATTGACAAACACAGCGTATAATACAGCTACAAAAGAATTAATAATGGGTTCTAGCAAAGTCTATTGCTTGTGTTTAAAAAATAAAACTTTTCTAATTTGTCCGTCCGTTGTCGTGTCCCTGTGGACTGAAGTTTTTCACTGCTATGTGTGGCTCCGTTGTTTGATCCTGTTTGACAAGTTTTAGGTAAACTTTTTTTGTATTGTCTGTGGGCACATTTAAACTTATTCTTGGTCACGTTCAAATTTAAGAATTTCATTGTTATGTCATTTAACGAGTGACTGGGAGTGACGGGTCAGACATAGGCATATAGTTATAAGAAGAACCACCTTTTGAAGAATTGACTTATTACCTTTTAGGGTATGTTAATGAAGACAGTAAAGAGTTTTGGTAACCGGCTCAATATCACATAATAGGAACTACTAGTACACATAAGTTACATTTTACATCCGATTTCGCTATTAAAAATTAACAGGACTACATTAATTCACTTATCGTGGATTAACCACATAGTAAAGACATATCGAAATAATTCTTCAGTTACCATATTATTTGGTCTGTTACTTACAAGACTTTCTTTAAATATTATTCAACGTATTGACCAAGGCACAATACTAACCTTAGTTTCAGAAATACTATCCAGAATTTTTGTTAGATATTTTAAGTAAACAAAATTATGAAGGTTTTACTCCATGCAAAAAGTTTAAAAAAGAAATAGCGTCATACTAAACTGAGTATGAATATAAAAGCATAGTAGCCTGTTCCAAACTTTAAATATCACTTTCTGCCTTCACGACTTCTTCTTGCAATGTCATCCTTAAATTTTATATACAATCTTGAAAAAACACTAATAATTAAGCTATTTATCGTTTCAAATATATTTCGATACGATTCTGAAATATTTACCGAGGGAGAGTCACGCTTCGGCATGAATGGGCCGGTTCGATTGGAGTGATACCACGGCCTCACAGAAAACCGGCGTGAAATAGCGCTTACGCTGTGTTTCACCGAGTGAGTGAGGATACCGGAAGCCCGTACCTTAACCTATCCCCCATCCCTCAAAGGCCAGCAACATAGGCGGCGGTAATCGTTTACCATCAGGTGATACGTATGCTCGTTTGCCCCTAATTTCAATAAAATATAAAATTAATAAATTATGCGTAACACGTATTAAATACCTACAGTCAGATTTCATGAATTTATGTATACAAGTTTTACGTTATTAATTTTGAGGAGATATTTTGTTGTTAAAAACAATATTATGCCTGTCCAAGTTTAGCTTTGAAGAGATTTGTTTTAATATCAGAACTTACTTTAATAACAAATTGTAACAAAATATCTAAGTAATTATATACAACTGAGAACAAGAGATAAAATAAATTAATTGACTTTGTAACAAGATTTGTTTGTTTTGTATCTCTGTGTACGTTTTGTTGAACTGTTTTTCCAGGACTTTCTTTTTGTAGCATTGATTATATTGGTGTCAGGTACATCTTATTATCTCTATTTTATACTTTTAACTGTTAGGATAATAACAATTATTTATGGAGATGTGGGTTGGTTTTCCACCCACGGAAAACATTGTGTGACAGGAGATTGTGGGTTTGTATTCCACCCACGGGAAACGTGTGACAGGCACTATCATTTGTTTGGCGTTTGGGTGTTCATTAAAATAATAATAATAAATAAATATTTCGGACATCTAACACTCAGCGCTATCTAGTTCCAAGCTAAGCAGATCTTGTGTTCTGGATACTAGACAACTGATATAAATACATACTTTTTTTTTGTAAATAACATTTGGTCCGATCCGGGAATCGAACCCGAGACAAGAGAGACTGCTTGAGCAGCAGTCGCATTCACTACCACTGCGCCATAAATATTACCTACTGTATATAATGTTTCTTTAGTTAGAAATATGTGCCCAGTTGGGCGACAATATATTAATCGCCTATTACGTGGATGGGACTAAACTATACTTAATTGGTAAAATGTGGGCGTCTTAATTCATCAAAAACAATAGTATATAAATAATTATACTTATGAACTTACTAGCCGACCTTTGCAACTTCGCCTGCGTCTCTTTTCGGGTTTAAGAAACTTTATTCTCATAAAGAATTTCATTTCATAAAAAAATTCAATCATGCCTGCCTCCTATTAGGCTAAGCGTAAAATTAACTATCCTATCTTAGACATGCCAATACACATTTTAAAAAAAGGTAAAAATAGGTTTGATAGTTACGGAGTTCATCGTGAGCAACAAGGCGAAAATTAAATATAATAGATTGTGTAAGCTTTAGATGATTTTACAGTTGTAATTTTACTTTAAGCGAAGGAAATTAATTTTATATTTTCTCTGACACCATTTTAATGGTATTTGAACAGATTTTGTCCATCTGTGCAAACACACTTAAAATGCTTATTTACCGTACAATAAAAGACAAAGGCTGATGTTCTATCGGTAGTACGATAAGTACTCGGTGCCTAAACAAACGAATATAGAAGTTCAACCGAACGTTCCCCTAAACCCACACGCGTCTCCGCCAACGGGCCCTATCTCTAATATTTCACACAACTTTGTAAAGGCCCGCTGAATGCAATGGTTTTATTATTTTTTTGCTCCCGTTTTTGTTACAGGCGAAGTTGGAAACAAAAGCGTTGAAAGCTAAAAGGCCTGGCTTCACAGATGACCGCTACAACGAGACATCCTATTATATTGAAAATGGTGAGTGATTAATTTATTTTCTTTAAATATCAATCAGATTGGTAAAACGAAATTATATATTAAATAAGATTGCAACATTAAATATGTATTTGACATTAAATATTTAAAATAAGCATTATATTGTATTGATTGCATACAGGTATAGGTACACAAACTATTGATTTCGGACCCCGGATAAATGTTAAGATCTAAGATCCAAAGTAATGTTAAGATCTAAGAAAACAATGATCTAACTAATGAATTACACATCAGCATTCTCCTTACCCTAAAAGATACATCTTAAGAGTTATAGTGTACACAGATAGTAAATTGTAGTACTATATGTTCAAATTATGCTCGGCCAGACCTATTAGTTTCGGTTACAACACAATGAAAATCGATAAACCGATAATAAAATAAGATCATTCAGTAAGAAAACAGTCTGATGCTTCTATAAATATGATTTCTGTCTTCCTACAAACCCACTACGAAACCTTACAAGCAAATACATTTTTTATTTCCTCTAAACATATTTTAGTAAACATCAGGCTGTATTGGATTACACGAATTCCTTTCTTCGATAACGAATCCATTCGTTTAATTTTTTTCTTGTCGTTGAATCAAATCTTTATCTTTATGTTTGTCATTTTTTTCATGTTGGATTAGGAATTTGATACAATGTCTATTGTGTTACTTGTTTTGTATTTTTTTACATTGATGATATTTAATGAAGGCTTTGTCTTTAGATTTCATTTTTATTAAAATAATGTTTCACCAAAATAATTGGGAAATTAAATACCCTTTGTAATTATAGGATGTTGTTTACACCAATTGTATTTTCTCATCACCAAACTTTTACTTGAACTTCAAAAAGAAGTTTGTATATTTAAAGACCTTTTAAAGATATATTCACTGAATCTTTTCAAAAAGGTTTAGATATTTCTAAAGTAATTTGAAATTGTAGAATACTAAATATTTACCGTTTATAATGGTCAACTAATCAACAAGATGTTTAAAAAAAAATTGTGCTATTTCGGTTCGTTTAGTAATACCCGTGAAAAACTTAAGGCACAATTTCTATTATAGTTCCATTAAGAAGAAAATATAAAACCGAAGGAAAAATACTTTACTGCAGACTAAAAATCGATATAAGTCCATAAAAAGGTAGAACGTAGATAGGAAAAGGACGTTTTTAAACTTAATTGTTGATAAAGACTTATATTCAAGTTCAGGAAAGGAGAAAGACCAGAAATCAGATTTTCAGAACACTTTTGAAAAAAATAATACTAAAACATAGTTGCGTAATCTTATTATGTTGACAATAAGTGGACAAAACAGCAACCACGCTAGTTTTCAATAAAGCTAATGTCAAATATACCCCATTATGATCTAATGGCCTTAGTCATCTACCCGCAATGCCGCTTTCTTCCTCGGTTTACTGCTATGCAGATATTCTTGCTAACGACTTCTGAATTGTGCACCTGAATTTAGGGATAATTTATGACTTGATGGCCTGCCTGCAGTCGTAATGATCACCTTTTATATTTTTAAAGCAACGTTTTGAATACCTTCATCTATACTAATATTATAAAGAGGAAAACTTTGTTTGTATGTTTGTTTGTTTGTAATGAATAGGCTCAAAAACTACTGGACCGATTTTAAAAATTCTTTCACCATTTGAAAGATACATTATCCATGAGTAACATAGGCTATATTTTATTTTGGAAAAAAATAGGGTTCCGTAAGATATTGGGGTTTTTCGGACACAAGGTGTAAAAAATCAACCAGAAAAGTTACTTATTTTGCGTACGCTGCGTAAACTATAAAAGATAGAACCATAAAATGTTCTAATTAATCGTAGATCTTATAAATATCTACAAAAATCCGCAACACACTATACGGGGGAAATTTTTTCGCTACGGGCAATAAAAGACGCAAACGAGGTTGCGTCGGTCAGCTAGTGTTTCATAAAATAAAATGCATGTTCTGGAAAATCTATTCACATATTATTACATTGCAGGTCTCAGGAAAGTCTACCCTTACTACTTCACCTTCACTACGTTCACTAAAGGAAGATGGGTAGGCGAGAAGATTCTTGACGTGTTTGCAAGGGAGTTTAGGGCCCACCCAGCAGCAGAGTACGAGCGTTGTATTAGGGCTGGCACCCTCACAGTTAACTATGACAGAGTGGACCCAGACTACAGACTGAAACACAACGACCTACTAGCGAACGTTGTCCACAGGTATTGTACGAACATTAGTCTTGGAACAGGCGCAGTAACGTAGGCTGCTTAAGATAGTCACGGCACTTTAGTAACAATACACGATACCCCGGTCTCCGTTCAACACGATACACACTACAGACCTTTTTAATTTTCAGTATTGTAAATATTAACTTTATTTTTCTTGCCTTATATGTATTTATTTACTAAGTGTTTATACTATCACAGTTACTCTAACTATAATATAAATATGTGACGTACGTCGAATAGCTTGTTTGTCTTTCAGGTCTAATTTGTATTTAGTCCACTGTAACACAAATATAATCTTCAATAACGACATCTTGAGCACCGAATGAGCATGCGAGTGCATATTGGACGTTTTCCTACAGAGACACGAGTAGTTCTATTCTTTTATTTTATCAATAAAGTAGTTACAATATGGTGTCTTGTGGAGTGCTGTGTGCAATTTCACAGTATGCGTATTTCAAATTCGCTCACGCATGTTCATTTGTTGCTTCGTTCTCGTCTTAATCTATATTTCATAAGTCACGAGAACCAAAATTGACATGGGTTTGGAGCAATTGTTCGTATTATATTGTAAGCAACAACTACAGCCATAAAAGTATCTACAGAAAATATTCTACTAAATTGTTGTTCCAAGTCCGTTGTCCAGAAGCCGTAAGCCTGACGTGTGTATCGTTGCAGGCACGAAGTACCGGTCACCAGCCAACCCATCACCCTCGTTCATATCGACGAGGACATTGTGGTTGTCAACAAACCGGCCTCTATCCCCGTAAGTGGCAAATGAGACAGCCATGTTATGTGACGCTTATCATACATCAAACTTGTATGCTATCCTTTTCTGGTGCATGTTGTGTGTAAATATACTATTGCTTCTAACATTAATTGAACGAAACTTTTTGGCTACTAAAGCTAACTAGTTTTACAAAGGTAATTTAAATGAACTAACAGCTGAGATCGAACTTCCACTAAACATTACATTGCTTTTCAACTGTAACATCAACAATGTAATTCAGCTCAATCCATGATTTCAATCTGCGTGGTATCATATTATAACATTTCTCTGAAAATCTGCTTAAAGCGAGCATCTCTAAAAGTCCGTTACGTTTACGTAAAGCGGTCCCTTTGCAAGAAATACTCTGCAACGCAACGTGATGGCGTACACCTAATATTATGGAGCACTTTCATATCGACTTTTATGAAATAAAACAAGAATGTAGGAGGTAGAGGCAAGAATTTGCATGCAAAGTAGATAATAAAGGCGACAGCAATCTCAGTTTTTTTATACTTTTTAAACTACTCGTTCAAATAAAGTAGTAAATTTATCCTTTCTTTTAATATCTCAAAAACAGTTACGGTTCTAAGCTTGTGTGTCATTCGTTTAGAAAATGATTGATTTTATCTGATTATATTCTTTTTGTTTTTACTGTGTCAAGTGACTTCAATAAATAGTTCATCTACTATTGCATAACATTGAAACTTTTATTATTCAAATTGTATTTTCAACGATTTCTTTCGTTACCTTGCATCTTGATATGTTCTGAGTTTTTATAAAATGGTTTGAAATCATACCATTAAAACGCTAATAGTTCACGGGCCCACGTACAAGGGATTTCAGTGATTAATAACAGGCTGAAAGTTTATACACAGCTTCGTTTTGACGAGACCCCCAACTTTTATTATTGGACCAAATTCTGATAGTGGCAGGAAAAAGCGGGATAGGGAGCGAAACACGTCGATTTGATGAGTGTCCCAAATTAATAAATAACAGTTTCTAAAAATCAATACTTCGAGAAAATACGATGGAAAACTGAGAAAAACTTGTGGCATACAAAGTGAATGGTACCTTTCCGAGTGACCCCCAGCTCTAACATGTCAGAATGGTGACTTGAAAATTTTTATTCATTTTCATTAATAACAAACTGATTTTTGTTTTGGGGCTTGCAAAATATATATTTTACATAAAAAATGCATCGGCATACAAATTCGATGGTAATTTTTTTGAGACCCACACTCGAAAAAATATTAACATAATCTTGACAACTTTCGAGTAAGTTGAAAGTTGTCAAGATTATGTTAATATTTTTTTTTGTTGGTGGGGGTCTCGTCAAAACGAAGCTGTGTATAAACTATCAGCCTGTTATTAATCACTGAAATCCCTTGTACGTAGGCCCGTGGACTATAACAATATGAAGTTAAAATCTAATTGAGAATCGTCTAAAGTTTTTTTTTTTCAATTAATTCTAATATATATTAGGAGTAATACTATAAAATTGACCTTTGTGAATATAAATCAGACAGACAGACCAATGGACACACTTTTATATAACCCAATAATAATTACAGTAATATATTTAGAAACTTGTTTTTAAACTTATCAACCTATTTTCACCCACATAAAGTACTGCATTTTATCTTCTTACTTTTCAATTGTAAATTGTTGTAAAATTATTGTAAAATATTAACTATTTGAGACGATGCACTGATGTGGTCTTCCGTAGGTCCGTAACTCATCAAACATGTTTGAAATACATAGGTGATTCTTTAAATTAAATGCAAACGTTTTTTTGTAAAATAAACTGAATTATTTAATGAACTGATTACTTATTTGCCCAATATGTCTCCTAGGACTCTAATGTAAGATGAAATAGAGAAAAGGTTTAAAATATAGCCGACCCAAAACTGTAGTCAGTAATAAATTGCGATGTTAAGGGAAGGAATAAATCTATATTAGATTATACCAATGTAATTGTTAGGCGGATGCCGTAGAAAAGAAATATTTCGTCAGTCTCAAAGTAGAAGGGTCTAAATGATCGAGCCTCCCCATCACTGTGATTGATACTTAAGTTCAAAGTAGGATCCCAAAACTGAGCAGAGCTGAGTAAAATATAGTACTTGTTAGAAACCTTCTACTTTCTTACTCTTAAGAAAAAATAATCATAAATTTATTTGCAAAAAAGATTTCTTGCAATACCATAGGTACTTTTTGATTTTTTGCTTTTAATAGCCTCACTGAAATCAATAAATCACTTAAGTAATTCATTAAATAAAACTTTTAACTAACCAATGAATTATTTATCTCCATACTTGCATCTGGTACTATTTTCTTCTTCTAACTTAGTAAAATTAACACTAATAGTACTTCACTTGTAGTGCGTTTTTCAAATTAATAAATACATACATATTATGTAGCTCAATACGAAAATCTCAGTCTAATAACGTTTTATTATCTACACAAAGGATACATTTTAACACAAAACCCGAGTCACTCTCAAAGTTTATTATATATGTTAGATATGATTATCCCGCCATCAAAGCCAGCGGGATTAGTACCCTTAGAAAATCGTAAATAACTTGACACACTCACAGCCAAGCACTGATACTTATATATGGTCCTAGTTTGTTACGAAATTACATCTATATAAGAATCTTGTTTAAAACACGACTGCCATGGTATCATCTTAGGCGATAAGGTAAGTACAGTTTGAACAAAAGGCTCTTAAGACGTTAAGAAACCTTAAGATCCGGCGTAACTTCTTCGACATGGGTTCTTTATCTAAAAGTTCATAGAAAATTCTAAGCGCCTTTTGTTACAGACTGTACTCACTATAAAACTCACTATAGTAACTTTCAGTTATTAAATTATCTTTGTTCGTATTGACGCACATACATTTTCAAAATTTTTAAAAGTAAATTATAAAATATCTGCACAAGCTGGGACCCTATGTATAATTCTGTCCTGCTGTGCGTCCAGTGTATTAAGTATTTATATCGTCTATGATGTTGTAATGCACTTTGAGTACTTCATTAATTTTGATCATCCCTCTTCCCGGTACATATTAAAATAGGCCATTAAAATCTTTGTATTTTGTATACCTACTGCTTCTTTGTTGTTAAGTATTAATTTGTTAAGTTTTATAACACTGCGATCCTCAGATTTTCAGTAAACTATTTGGGGTTAAATATTTTCTCCTTGTCCCACAACGTTAACACTAACAATGTAAACTTTACCAGTATTCTCTATCAAACATTAATTTATTTAGCGATTTTCTACATTATTAAATTCTTTGAGAGCCTCTATGATGTAGAAAATTCAGTTAGAAGTCAAAGTATTTTTATAAAAATACTTTTAAACTTGTTTGGTTTGGAATCACGATTGGAATTCTTTTGCCAAACTGAGGGGTTAGCGGCTTTTGGGTCTCAAAGGTAATTGCAACATCATGGGATTGAATGTAGTCCGTAATGAAACATTGTTGTGTCCGTGGTGGGCCAGGCACGAGACTCCAGTGCTCGCTAGTCCTATGCGCCTCATACACGTGGATGAAGAGCTACTCGTGCTAGACAAGCCTTGCTCGCTGCCGGTGAGTCATGCGTTGGGACCGTTTTCATCATCAATTGTCCACTCTGATAGCTGTCCAATCATTTGTCCATTTCGTTCAATTTTATAGCTTTCTATTGAAAATTTATTTATTTTCGAATATTGATGTGACAAATTTTTCATATTACCTACAAAATAATAATCGTAACCGACTGTAATGTTTACTTTGTGAAAGAACTATTTCTAACATTAAAAGACCTGTTTATTTCTCCTGAAATGGTATTAAATATAGAGGAAATAGCACTGGAAGTACAATAAAAGAGGAAATAATTCAGCGCAAAGATATCACACCGCATTTCAGTGGTATTTTTTTTTCCACGGTTCAAAGAAAGTACGCTGTCAGAGTTGGACTAGAGATTGTGATCTGCACAAAAGTTTGAAACATAATTCTATAAATGAACCTAGAAATGTGCGCCTCGTCGAAAATGCCACTTGAAGCTGGTCCACGAATTTGAGGATTGCGAGTCTTGAATACTTCTTATTTCATTTCATATCTTTCGAGGCGAGCACCGTGTTTTTCAAATATTGAACCTGATCTAATTATACTTATTTCAAAAATAAGTCAAGAATATTTTTTATCTAACATTTTGGTAAATTGAGTTGCCGAAGCTACGTGTAGCGACGAACTTCTAATTTCTTCTGATCGCCAGTTGAAAAGTTTGTGTAATAATATTTGCTGTAGTAAAATTTTCGGAAAGTTGTCATTCTATACTCTAACTAGTGCGGAAGGAATGTGTATACATGCATGTGTACCTTCACTAAGTACTTATAAAATCTATGTTGTTACTGTTTTATTACATTTAGATATCATGCCTCTAGTGCTGCTACGACAGTAGGTAAACTCGAAAGAAGAGAAATCATATTTTGATGTACCAAATGAAATATTTAAATCTCTGGTTTTCTTTCTGAAACTGAGTCTTGCTAATCTTGATACAGTTTACCCGAATACGAGGAAATTAAAAGGAAGGGCAACAATTTTAGCAATTTTAACAATAAAACGATTTTAATCAATAAGATATCAATAGATTCGTTATAGTTTATTTATTACTTTCACTAAAAGTTTTTACGTTGTCGGATTCTAGTTTTATTTTTTTTCTTGCGTAGTTAAGTAGATGCAATTCAATCTGCCAAAATGATTCAAAACTCGGTCCTCGCTGCACAACTGTCGTACCATACTTCTTTCTAATTTGCATGTTGCTTACATTATGTTTAGAGTGGCATTATTTCGATCACTTCTATCGTTTGTTCGGAGCAAAATTTATACCGCTATTTAAAGTGTGCAGAAGAATATAACGTTCATATTCATCAAGGCTTGCTTCGTCACTGTTGTTTTCCTTGTTACTAAATATAATGTGACTAGATACTTGAGTGGTGATTACATAAATGTTTAGTTAAATATTAATTAATGCAGTTCAAACCGACCATCACATATATGTTTTAATTATAAAAGAGTTGGTTCATAATTGAAAAATGTTTTCATTAGTCATACAGTTTCTAGCTGTATTCTCGAAAGATCAATAATGTTGTGGTCTGCCTTTGTAATAATTTTCTCGATTTTCATATTTAAACATGAATTTAATATATAATATGTCACTAGGTGCACCCCTGCGGAAGATACCGTCACAACACAGTCGTTTTTATACTCGCTAAAGAGTACAACTTGAAAAATTTAAGGACCATTCACAGACTCGACAGGCTAACGTCAGGTAAGATCGTTCTAAATTGTAAAGTGTTTCGTTTTTAATGTGATAAACCTTCTAAAATATAAAAGATTTAATTTCGTCATTTGTCTTTTCCACACTTCATTCTGAGATTGGAATTAATTAGATTTAAATTAATTATTTAAAGATGAACTTTTTACTAAGATTCATACCTTAATTTAGGTCTTCTACTATTCGGACGGAGTCCAAAGAAGGCGAGACAGATGGAGCACCAAATCAGGAACCGACAGGTGCAGAAGGAATACGTTTGCAGGGTAGATGGAGAATTCCCAGAGTGAGTTTAATTGCTAATATAAGTATGTTGACTAAAATAAGAGCTTTGCTATAGGCACGCCTGTATTTATTATTTGTTTTATATTATACATTGGTAGCAAAGATATAAACAATCCCCTGATAGTAACCTGTCACCGATACAGCACAGCAGTGGACTTCTATATACGTTGATGACCCTTTGCTAATTTGTATGCTCCTATTTCCCTCGTAAAACCTTTTATCAACGATGGAGCATTCGCAAATAACATTTCTCTGAATGCTTAATGTACGAGTATGTACGTACGACATGAGAGACGATTAAGAGATTTAAATAAATTAAGATTGAGTTACAAATTCTTATGTTCATTTTGCTAACAGTCTGAAGTTCGATGCTATTATTTGATAATGGCAAATCTTATGTTCATACTAGTTTATTTCCATCATAATCACAATCAGTTTCTCGCCGTTCTAATTTTATTTGAAAGGTCGTCTCAAAACCTTTAGTTTTCCAAACCTAACTTTTAATTTTATAATTATCAAAATTTGCAATTCCAGTGAAGAAATTGAATGCCAAGAGCCAATTGAAGTGGTGAGCTATAAAATTGGTGTATGCAAAGTATCGCCTAAAGGCAAAGATTGTTCAACGGTGTTCAAGAGCTTGGGATACAATATGCAAAACAACACAAGTGTAGTGTTGTGCAAACCGAAGACAGGGAGAATGCACCAAATAAGAGTTCATTTGCAGTACTTGGGTAAGTTGGAGGCGAAAGGAAAAAAATAAATTATAAATGATTCTTGTCTATTTTGTGTAGGCGTAGAAGATTATCGTCACCTTGACTCAAATAATATACACCTGGAATAACATTGTACTACAATAATATGAATGATATTTTTAAATAACGTTATCGATTGTTTGTAGAATAAATTGTATTCATCATGCCATATTTTCATTTGTATTTAATACATCTTCAGTATTCTAAATACAAATGAGAACTTGCACGTTATCTTCACTTTAATAGATTTCTCATTTCTTGTATCATAATTATTTTCCTTCTTTATAAAAGTTAGATGAATATGCGAATACAAATCGACCACTTAGTGGCTAAACTTTTATTTAAATGGAGGGAACAATAAATAAAATAGGGAAATCGTACACACATTTAATCAAGTTCCTTGTCGATAAGGAAAATACGTTTTCATTTCACCAAACCGTACACTTTTCGTTTGTATCGCCGGGGGAATAGAATAAAATAGAGATTTTATCTTTTGCTTATCTTCCTACGTCGGCCATAAAATACTCCAGTGGTAAATACTTGTAACTAATTGTGTTTAGTATTATCTACAATGTATCGAAGTTGTATTCTGTTACTAATAAACTTTATACTACAAGTCTTACTAGACGGTTTCAGACTTCGGGAAATTACATTTTCTTTTTTCTATACGACGCGTTGAATGAAAAGAATGTGTGAGCAAATTAAATAAACAATTGAAGTAATTTTGTGAAAATATGCTGTCTCTGCTGCTGTTTAAGTTGCCCACTTGTAATTTAATAATAATAATAAATCTCTTTATTGTACACCAGCTTATATAATTACATAATGAACTTAAAACTATTATGAAGTATATACAAGTGGCGGCCTTATCGCTCCATGGCAATATCTTACAGGCAACCATGGATTTAATACGATTTTTTTATTATGAATGACAACTACATTACAAATGAATATTTACTTATAAATAGTTTCTGCCCGCATCTCCGCTCGTTTGTCTACTGCTTATCGCAGTATCGAGTAGCCTATGGCCTACTCAAGAGTCAAAGTATCTCCATGCAAATTTTATTGGCAATGGTACAGCAGTTTAGCCGTAAAAGCGTAACACATAGACAGAGTTACTTTCGAGTTAATAATATTAAGATGAATTTTGTGGATTAATATTAAATGTGTGGAGGAACGGGTGTCAGGTCCCTCCAACAAAGGGAGGATCCTCCGACCAGGCGAGGTGATCATGCCTGGCGGGCCACTGCCTAACAGTTGATGTTGGGATGTTGTATATACGATAATCGGCGCGAGAACTATTAATTGCGCGATTCGGGATTTGTAGTTACTCCGTGTAGTGCGTTACTTCGTAGTTCAGTGTATCTTCGGTAGATGGCGATGTAGTAGGTTATTGTTGTGTTACATGTGGAAGTCGCCACATATGTTTCTAATATGTATTTTATTCTGACATTGTTTTTTTATATCGAATAGGCTACCCAGTGGTGAACGATCCTCTATACAACCACCCGGTGTTTGGACCAGTCCGTGGTAAGGGAGGGGACACCGGCGGCAAATCTGATGAACAGCTGGTCAGAGACCTCATAGCTATACATAACGCCGAGAACTGGCTAGGAGTCGATGCTGCTGATGATGATTTACTATTCTCCAAGCCAGCTTCAGAAGATAAAGGTGAGAATAATTATAATAACAGCAGTTTTTGCCCGCGACTCCGACCGCATGTATATTGGATATCGTCCTAAAAGTAGCATATTATGTCCTTCTATCAAATTATATCCATATCAATTTTCATTGAAATTTTTGCAGCTGTTTAGCCGTGAAAGGCTAACAAACAGAGTAACTTTCAAATTTATACCATTATAGTATAAATAAGTAATATATAAATGATTAGAGACTTATTAAAAACCAAAAAGAATCTTTGCTCACTAATTATCTGCGGGAAATTCATAATTTTTACAATATGCAAATATTTTGATCACTCTTGTTTGCATCTATATGTACGCTATAAGAATTTACTATGTGTATATATCAGTTGGTGAAGATGACTGCGACACTGGTCCTGCGTCCAGGGAGTCATCACCGAGACTGGAATCACCTGCCCCTGGTGTTACGCCTTCTACCATAATGACGCGTAAGTATTAAAAATGATTGATTTATCCCTCAGACTTTAACTGATATTCATCGCATTTTCTATTAAATAAATCTAATGATGATCAATCGTATGATGTTCACCAAAACAAAAATGTAAACCATAGCCATACGTCTTGTAATTTTTATCGTCCATTACTGGTTCAGTTGCTTATATTCCTTGTGTTAACTGAGTTCATAATCCTTTTTCTTCTTTATTTCAACACACGAACAACATAACTATTTAAAAAAATAAAGGATCATGATTCTGTTCTATAAGTTTTTTATCTTGTGCAAAATATACAAATTGATAGTCAACTATAAATTTTTGTTGTATGTTAGGTTGAAACACTTAAAGGAATTATTTTATTCACGTCAATATATTTTTTCTCAGCAAATGAATTATTTTGAGAAATGAAGATGCTTTAATCAAATATAGCTTAAAGCTCAAAATGTGTAAGAATAAGTTTAAAAAATAGGGTAGTCGTCACCCTAATCAAATCAGTCACTTTTTATCATCTGTCAAAACGATCACTTTGTATGAAAAATTTACTATCCACTGCTAATTTCGGAAAACTTGGATGGCTGCAATTTTAATTTCAGTTTATTATTTCCATAAAACCCACGTATCTCCATCCTACTTGACATTGGCAGAATTGTCGACATCGGCACAGTTTGCCATTTATTAAGAAGAAGAAGAAGAAAAATTTACTAAAAACCTTGTGTCGTTACTGTTTTAAACCTCTATTGAAGAATATATTTTAAAATCAAAAACTGTAACAATTATATTTTCCAAGATGTTTTATAATATTGATTTTAATGAAGGAGACATCGGTATTTATTTACGATACAGTACCCTATTAATACATGTTGTTTGTTGGGTCCAGCGACCCTGGCGAGTCCGTCGAGTGCGGCGGAGGCGCCTCGAGGATCTCGCGAGCGCTCGCCGGCGTGCGTCGGGACGCTGGCGACCGAACCTCTGGCAGAACCCGCCCGAGATGACGACTCCAATGATGCTAAGGTACCTGACACATTTAACTATAGAAAGATATTTATTTTGTGTAACCTTTTCTGACATTCATTTTGACTGCTTCGGTGGCGCAGTGGTAGCGTATGCGACTGCTTGTGCTTGAGGTCTCGGGTTCGATCCCCGGGTCGTACCAAATGTTTTTATGGTTTGCAAATATTTGTTTCGAAGTTTGGGTGTTTTCTATATTAAATATATTTGTAAAAAAAAAAGTACAAATCTGTTTATTTCAGTTGTCTAGTACCCATAACACAAGCTCTACTTAGCTTGGGACTAGAGGGCGTTGTGTGTTAGATGTCCCAAATATTTATTCATTTGTTATTTCGTGACGGATTAAGAACACAGAGTGTCTCCACTCGTATTGATCCCTTGGGTTCCTATAAGAGCTGACAAAGAGAGCAAACGCAAGACAACAGTACTACAAAGAGAAAAGGAGAAAAGACACTTGAATCGAACCCTTTACTAACCCGTCTGAATAGCGTGATGTAAACCAAAAACCTCTCCTCTAAAGGCTGTTCATGATGATAATTTAAAAACGTTTTTAAAAACAAAAAAATTGGAACAGCATCTCGTGTGATTTTTAACCAAATAGCTGGTAATTAAACTAGTTTCTGATTAATAACTAAAACATACTCAAACAATCATAATAATCAAATGGTAGGTAGGTTGGTATAAATTTTTTTATAAGTAATAAAAAAATAGCTAATGAAAAATTAAACTAAAACACTGTATTGTGTGTAACCCAATTATCTGGTAAACACAACAAGATACCAAAAAGGCACAAACTTATCAAAATATTTGAAACTAATTCTGAGCATCGACTACATATTATATTTTGAAATTCAATGAAAACATTGAATATGAACAATTTCCTAACCAAACCTGACCACACGAATACCGAAACTAACTCTCTAAAACACTCGCGGTGTTTGCAAAAGTTTAATTATAACCAGAGGCGAACGTTTTTGGATAGAATTTAATTATTAAAAGAGATTAATACTTGTATGGTAATTTAATTTGAATAAAGTAGACCATTTTAGCTAGTAATAAATTAAGTAATAAAGAATTTAAAAAGATGTGATGATTTTTATTAAAATGTACGAGTATGTAAAACTTAGAAATATAGGTAAATATTTTTTATTATAGAAATAAAATAGTCGAAAATAAGTTGCTAAAGTAAAACTGTAACTAAAAAGTAAAAATTTGATGGGAAAAATCATAAACAACCTTTGATAATCCACCGTTGAACTTAGACCTCTGCGTCGAAATGAGGTTTTTACCATACCATACAGCTAAGACTTAAAAAAAAGTACTGTATAATGCTTACCATATGGGTTGGAATAGGTTTGTTTCACGATTTCCTTCTTATTATAGTGATTTGCTTTTACAACACCCAAGTGGTGAATAGGGATGGTGACTCTATATTCGGAATCAGTCACCACACGTACAGTATACCTAACTTGTTCAATATATCGACCATGTATAATATACCTGACTACCTTGTTTAATATACCCATTTACCTTATTCGATATACCTGCCTTATTTAATGTACCTACCTTCAATATACTTGCCTTGATCAATATACCTGCCTTGTTCAATATCCCTGTCTTGATCAATATACCTGCCTTGTTCAATATACCTGTCTTGTTCCATATACCTGTCTTGTTCAATATACCTGCCTTGTTCAATATGCCTACCTACCCTGTTCCATATACCTACCTACCCTGTTCAATATACCTAGCTACTTATAAAGTGTGGCCGATGTGTCGTACAGTCGGACAAGGTGACGGTGGCAACGCAGACGGGCTGCACGCCGGCGGTAGCGGTGGGAGCGGTGGGAGCGGCGGGCCCGTCGGACGCGCTGGCGACCGACCCGCACTGCTACGAGTGCCGCGTGCGGTACCGCGACCCGCGCCCACGTGACCTCGTCATGTACCTGCACGCATGGAAATACAAGGTACGACATTTGAACATCGTCGAGTAGTATAATCTCAAAAAAAAAATAGATTAATATTTGAAAACATATTTTGTTTGCCTCAAACAAAATCTCAGAAATAATCTATTGAGGTATCATTGTCGGTTAATAATAGTAGGAACCTATTCATATTTTAATAAATTATTGGAACTATAAATAAATACAAATAATAATAAATTTTCTATAATAATTATAACCACTCATCTCATTATTTTGGACCTAACTGTACCTGCGCACACATGCTTGCGCAGCTAACTTCATAACCGCCATAAAGTT
Organism: Spilarctia lutea; assembly: GCA_916048165.1. Taxonomy (NCBI): domain Eukaryota; kingdom Metazoa; phylum Arthropoda; class Insecta; order Lepidoptera; family Erebidae; genus Spilarctia; species Spilarctia lutea. The sequence goes on along the minus strand of OU696473.1, from coordinate 3,553,299 downwards.
TGCTTTGGCCTACACCTGCACGGATTAAAAGGTCACCTTGCTGCTTCCTTCTGCGCTGAGTGTTGTGAATTTGGTTCCACACAGGATAACACTTTGTGTGATCCACGTTTTTTTTTTAAATCTGGGTATTGTTCATGGACAGTTCTGTATTTCTAAATTAAATAAATAAAAAAATACAATTTTCAATAAGGGCTGGCTAAAATCATAACATACTATGTTTTGGCTTAACAGAATGATCTGAAATTGAATTTAAATTTCATAGTTTACTGAATTTTAACAGACTAAAGACTCATAGCTTTAGCATAGATCGTTATTTTCTTACATTAGTAAACATTTATAATTAATAAGTGATTTATCAATTAAGTATTACTTACAATGCTGATAAGCTGATCTTTAGCTATAAATTATTTTAATCAATGACAATGTTTACATTCACAACCAGGGTCCCGGCTGGGAGTACGAGACGGAGTTGCCACAATGGGCGACCGTTGACTGGGAAGAGCCGGACAGCTCATAGTTACGCGAATTGACACCAATGAGGAAGCGCCTCGCCACCAAATTGTCTTTAAAACGATAAAACAAAATCATAGTATTATTCAGTATATTTGTATGGATTATATCGGAATTATTTTTACTTTTTATGTTACCCGACTTTGCGATCGTAGTGGGACCATGAGCTTCAAATGTGGGAAAACATTATTAGAACTCGATATAATCCATTCAAATTCATTAATTTCAATGTAGAAAAATAATGTGTTAGAAACCTTGTACTTAGAGTTTAATAAAAAATATGTTTGTACATTTTGCAAATGTTTATACAGTACGCAAAATAAATTTAAAATGTTTCGAAACTGTAATTATTACGTATGGATAGATATCCTTCTTTATGACATCTAATAAATAGTAAATAACTTAACAAGTTTAGTAATATCATGAAACATTTATGAAGTTTGTTAACCTTTCCAAGATCCACGTTTGTTCATCACAAATGCGTACAACAATGACTGAAGCCCTAAATAAATCAAATCGCGAGGCGCCCTGAAGACAACTAACTTGGCTGTAACTGGTACTGTGCTCTAAGGTAAGTTTTGTAATTATTATAAGTGAGGGTTAGAATAAAACACTGTTATCTATTATCAGCCAATTTTCATTATTATCTTTAAAAGAAATCTTGTTTTGACTTTAGAGCACTTTTAATTTGCTTCCCAAGTGATTTTTAATTGTTTAGAATTTATATAATTTTGTCAGTTTAGTTCCTATCGGCCTAAAATATTTGGTCAGCTTATAGTGACGTAGCTAATGTAAGGGAAATGTAACAATTTGTAATATCTACCATTAAATAGTTTATATTGCTTAAACGAGGCAGGGTCAGAACCACAATCATAAATGAATTATATTAAAATGATAATCATTTTTTAAAATAAAAAAAAATAAAATTTTAATGGGATAGTTCTTCTAATGTTACAACGAAATTTAGAAGAATTTTCTGCTATTGAAGCGACATTTTAGCGCTAGTAAAAGACGTTTAAAATTGGGAATGAATTTTTTAAATGTGTCTTAAAGTACAGTCGGTCCTAAAATGTCGCCTGTGATAGACACAATTTTGTTTCAAACGAATCTTGGACCACTGCAAAATTTTCTTATTATCTTGTGTAATGTATAAATAGGACCACTGTTTAATATAAAAGCTATCTCTATATTATTAGATGCGTACCTTTACAATAAATGCATAGGTGGATAAATTAACAATTAAATTTATTATGTCGCATTTGTAGACGGTGTTTTAGCAACGCCGTCGTTTTGGCTTCCATAGTTCTGAAGTAGTGGTTTTAACATTCGGATATGGACGGAGGGTCATATTTTGTACTTTACATACGTCAAGCAAACATATATCTAACTTCATTGCTGACTCTAAAGGCAAGTTGTGATATGCATTTATGATATCTATTATTTACCTTATACCATCTGTAAAAGACAGTCTTTGAAACGGTTTTATTTTAAACATAATGACGGTGTGGGGATATTCCGGAGTCGGTTCAAAGCAGCAGATTCTAAAGACATGTAATAAAAGTTTGTTTTTTTCTTTTTAAGTTTTCGAGTGTTATAGCGTTAAGTGTAAGGGCGCATACAGTTCACGACTGTGTTTGTTATAAAAACAGTTTGGAATTTTTTGAATCTGTATCCACCCTTACCATTCCCACTTGTTTTTTTTTTCTAAATTGGATTGTTTTAGTACTTACGCGGGATCGTTTATAACTCATCTAATAGTGTATTGTAGTATTAAAAATGTAAAAGACATTTTTTTTGACACTTGCGTTTTGTTCACGTGCGATGTATTTTTGTTCTTTCTATAAAGATTTTTTTATTTAATGTACTCGTACATATAAATGTACGAGTATATTAAATAAAAATACTGAAATGAAAAACTTGAAATTTTATAAAACTATTATGAAAAGCATCGCACATATAAATTAACGTTTAAATATATATTATATTCTCACGAGCTTTCATAAAATTAGTTTAATAAATATATATATTTTTCTTACTTCTAGGCGTAGCAGTAGCAAACGATATGCATTGGTTTTTTATTTGTTTAATTTCGATTGGTTTGGAATAAATTGTTGTTTCTTTATTAAAATAGATATAAAACACATCGTGATCATAATAAAGGACCTTACAGAAAGCCGCTGTTAAGTAGTTTTTTCATTGAATAAGTGAGGTAGTCGGAACAAGTGAGGTAGTCTGAATAAGTGAGGCAGTCGGTACCCAACCCAACCTAGGGTAACACCACCTCCCTAATTTTGAAAGGTGACTTGTCGCTTGTGGCTCTTGACTTGTAGATGTGTATCACTTTTCATCAGTTGTTCCGAATCCTCGTTTACCCGTTGTACCATTATGCATATTTCGAAAACGATTTAAAAATCTCTTTTTTAACTCTAAATTATTATAGTATTTTCATGATTCGAAATTTAAACAGTTACTGAACGGCAATAAACCTTCAGATTCAACATTTTACTCCAAATCATCGAAACTTTACTAATACATATACATATATGTATGTTTAATTATTGGCTGTATATGTACATATGCTGTTATGCTTCTAAATATAGATATATAATAACGTGCTAGCAAAACCATTATCAGTTTTGGGAACAAAACATTCAATATACGAAAACGGTTTAAAAATAAATAGTATCTCTTATATATATTATACCTATGTATGTAATTATATAACATAAAGTCGAATAAAATACCTCTGTTTTAGTTCAATAATCCCAAAAATTCGTATTTTAATTTTTATATAATATACTTACCTAGAATATGTATATGTGTATGAATAAGATATTGTCTGTGGCATATCACATAGGTACCACTGAAAATTATTTGACTTGATGATATTTGGTACATTTTGTTTATGTGTACATTTATAATATTTTTGTGTACATCAACATGACTTCAATATCCTTGATCAGTTCACTTCTGGACGTAAGCCTCTCTTAGAAAGGTGTTTATTATATTTGTCTTAACAAAATTTATATATTTGAAACTGACACAATAGAATAAATTTATTATATTTATTATTATTTTAAAATAATCATAATCTTTTAATATTATGGGTACTAGCTGACATTTCAAATTTGGAAAAACTGAATGTTACCAATTTTGCTGATTTTGATAAAGTCATCATTTTGTTCTTCATCTACTTGAAGACAGTATTAGTTTTTTTGACATTTGTGTGTATAATATTAAGTACAAGTAGGTACGTAAATAAGAAATTTTCGCGAACGTACTCTTATATAGAGTTTTGTTTTTCGAAAACATTTCAAAAAACATTAAACAATTTCAAAAACGCGTCAGCTTAAAGTATTAATTATTACATTTTATGTTATTTTTTCAAATCCATTCAACATGTCAAATAATTTTCTCCCCGAAAAAATATTGTTGTATTTTTATATAGTGTGTAAGAAGTGTTTACATGTAATAACTTAGCGGTCAATAATTACAGAACGACAATTATTAGAGCTTGACAAAAGGCTGGTGATGCGATTGTTCTCTACCATTAACGTCTTGTCTATGCCCCAGTCTTTAAAAAAACGTTGTTTTACCTTCGCTTTTTAGTGAATACTAGAATCAGTTGAGAACTTAAAGATTTTTTTGACGCGCGGTCGATTCATTTATTTATAAGAAAATTTTCATGTGCCTTCTCAAAATAATGGTAAAAAAATAAAGATAAAATTGTAAAAGTATGTTTTTATTACAGTTACATATAATTGTTACTCTTTTAACATAAGTAGTGTTACATTTGGCACTGATGAGCTTTTGACTTTGTTAATTTTACGTAGAGGATAGCAAAGTTTACTTATTGTTTCAATACAATTAGCTGGAACCCTTTAATCATTTAAGTTTTTTATGTTACGTGATTGTCTTTTACAAAACTGCTAAGTGACATCTTAAAACTTGCCGAAAAAATACTACAAGATCAGTCTTATCTATACGTTTAAATTGTCTTTTTATCGTTAATTTGTTGTCCTCTACCTAAATGACGAGGCTCGTTTTCGGCACAATTTAGCAAAAAAAATATCAATTTTTTTAATATGTTGCATATTTTATTTTGTATAATTTTTTTGGTTCTTTTTACTAATTGATTAATGTTGTCATTGTCGGTACCGTAATATTGTGCCATACAAGATGGCTGCCTTTAATAACTTAGTTCTCACAATGATTGTGTTGTATTATAGTTTGAACGACGACAAAATGAAAGACAATTTGTTAATTTAATAAGTATTTCCTAATTAAGAATATAATAGTGTTTCCTTCTTTAGATTCGTGTTATAAGAATTCATGTTTCCACTTAAATTTAATTAGAATAAAAATCATCATTGAATAATGAAGTTTTATTTGTTGGGTTGAACCTGCACATACCAGTCACAGGATACTTAGGAAACATGTCCCGAATATATTAGGTACTTAAATAACAGATCAAGTATTATATGGCAATACTTCATTACCAAATTGCTGGACTAATTTTGGTCATAATAGGGTAGATGACACTGGGGTCCGGTCGTGTTAATATCTGCAGTTCCGGACCCCTCCCTTCTCAGGCGCAGAGGGGCACACTGTGTGGTTTTAGTCGGTTCGATTCCGACACACGGTGACGGCCCGAGGAGGATTCCAAACGTATAAAAAAAAAGGGTAGATGACACTATAGTCAAATTAGTTACTTATTATCATCTGTCAAAACGATAACTTTGTATGTAAATTAAACTAAATACAAACTTGTGACGTCTCGGTTTTAGACTACTCAATTGAGCAATATGTTTCAATGTTTATTTGATTTAAAATTTGTAATATACGTGAAAAGCTGTAAGAATTATATTTTCTGAGATGTTTTGTAAAATTTATTTAAATGATCCTTCATTTAAATAAATTTTACGGTCGGTATTTATTTACGATATAGTCATGTACCCTATTGACATAATAAGTACTAATCACCTGGGGATCGACCTAAACGAGTCTGTATATAGGTTAATAGCACGTGTAATTGTTACCAGACACATGACCGGTTGTTACCGAACTAGACAGAGTGTGTACTATGGTAATTAGATTGCTGATAAACAGGCGTATTTAGAACCATTGATTGTAGACCTCATAAAAAATATTTGTTCTGGGTATTCCACAATCTCTGGTTCAGCAATTAAGTCAATAAACAGACTAAAAGATAACAACAGAGCTTACATTTTCTTTTTACCCGAAGGGAAGAGCAGTCTTTATTTTCTGTATGACCCTGCTAAAATGACTCTGCTCTGCGTGATGGAAAGCATAAGCAGAATCCAAAGTGGTGGTCACCATACTCATTGTGAATGCAGACAATGAAACAATGCAATATGGTGACCCATACAATGGCAGCCTAGTGATGCTTCTGCATCATTGGGCCTCCGGTCTTACACTCACCAACTAAACACGATAGCACGAACGCTGTCATTTTACATCGATTTTCTGTGCGAGGGTCGTACCGCCCCGGTTGAGCCGGCTCAACCGTGCTAAATTCAGCGTGGCAGCTACCTTTCAGATCTTTTAGCCTTTTTCATTATCATCATCATCCCGCTGCAGCCCACTGCTGGAAGTAGGTCTCTCCCAGGGCATACTACAGAGTACGGTCTGTTACTTTACACATCCAGTCGCTGCCGGCCCAAGAAAGGGAAGGAAGTCAATGAAGAGCAGTCTACATATGTACATTTGTATGTTCCACAGCAGCGCTAAAACCACTGAACCGATTTTAATGAATGAGTTGTCAGTAGATTATATTCGATGTAATCACTCATATTAGATTCGTAATTATGGTCCATGTAGAATAGGCAATTTATGAAATGTTTTTACGTAGTCAGTAGTTAATAACGCCACAAGATAAGTGTTGATTCTGATACTCCAAGGTAGGTAACATTTGTCTACAAGTGGTACAAATGAAAAGTACTGTAATGTACTAAGTATGTAATGTATGTAGATCGATGTTATTTTCCTAATATCCATTTAGTGACATTAATGTCTAGTTTTAAGATTCACATTAAAGTTAACAATCCTATCCGCATCTTCAACGAAGCATCAGTTAAAACCAGCGCTGCAGTCCCTCAGCCTGCAGCTATATGCTAAAGTTGACGCCTTTTCTGGGATGGCCCAGGGTAATATTATTACTCTTATATTGTACCTATCAAAACTGTGTTATTCTGAGATTGTCAGAATAAATGATTTTCTTTTTTTATTTCACCAGCTAAAGTAAAATCAAACAATGCACGCTTTGTTAGGTAATTCATTCATTGCTTTTTACTAAGTTACCAGAACTAAATACTCTCCCCTCCTCTCCTCTAAATAGACTGGCAACACACTCATGAATGTTGAATTAACCGCGGTTGCCACTTAAACCATAAAAAAGTTAAACGCATTTAAATGTAAAAAGTTCTGAAGCTCTAATCGTAAAAGCTTTTATTCATCTTAATTCCTAACCGCCTACCTTTCTACCATGATCTGAACTACTTAGGTCACTTTTGTTCTGTACAATTTTGTTAACAATGCTCCTTGTAACCTCTCGGTCTCACTTAACCTTTCGAAGATCCTCATGTTTGAGAGCCCTTACTCCTTAACACCTTTGTAAAGGCCAAGGGCTTAGGAATTTTCATCAAGTATTTTAGGTAAAACGATAAAGCATGGTGAGAAAGAATTTAATGTAACAAAGAACTTATTGTGAATAACTTTATTTTATACTCTTCTTTAATTTATATATCACTGTTGGAAAGTATGTCTATTATTGACAAAATGAAGTCAAGAAACTTGCCACACTATATCTAAAAAGAAGAATGTTAACCTCGCAACACTGTAAAGGGAAATGGTAGACCACATAATACATCTGCATTCCTTTTGAATTAAAAAGTACCGGGCCAGTAAAACGCCTGGTTCCGAGGCGATATGTCGTATGGGTCTGTGGTAAGGGATATTTGACGTACAAGTTTAACTAAGGTTTTTTAAGCAGAAAACATATTTCATTATAGAAGAAGTAAAATAAAAAACTTGAGAGGTGTCAAGGGACACCCGGATGGAACGAAGTTCGAAATAGAAAGACGATACAAATATTATATTTACTTCAATATTTTACGTAATTTCTAGTTTTATGATATATGTGTACACAATAATATTAATAATAATAATAATGATAATGATGATAATGGTGAAAATGATGAAGATGATGAAAATGATGAAAATGATGAAAGTGATGAAGATGATGAATTGATGAAAATGATGAAAATGATGAAAATGATGAAAATGATGAAAGTGATGAAGATGATGAAAATGATGAAAATGATGAAGGTGATGAAAATGATGAAAATGATGAAAATGATGAAAATGATGAAGATGATGAAAATGGTGAAAATGATGAAAGTGATGAAAATGATGAAAATGATGAAAATGATGAAGATGATGAAAATGATGAAAATGATGAAAGTGATGAAGATGATGAATTGATGAAAATGATGAAAATGATAAAGATGATGAAAATGATGAAAATGATGAAAGTGATGAAAATGAAGAAAATGATGAAAACGATGAAGATGATGAAAATGATGAAAGTGATGAAAATGATGAATTGATGAAAATGATGAAATGATGATTATGATAATAGTGATGATAATGATGATAATGATGATATGTATATATAAAAGTTCGAAATCTTATCTATCTATTATATATATATATATATAGTATATATATATATATATATATATATATAGTATCTGGGTTGCTTCAAGCAATGAAAAATAAACTAATAACAAATAAAATTTAAAATAGCAAAAAGTGTCGTGACAGCAAAAAGTGTCGTGACAACAAATTATGTCGCGACAATTTCCGTCTAGCCCCCTTCGTTTTTTCGTTCATATCGCGCGATAAGGAACTTCGTTCCAAAAATCTTTCCATACTATATCTAAAAAAAGAATGTTGTTAGTCACCGAAACGAAACCTCAAAGCGTGACGGTCAGAAACACAAATATTCAATAAACACTTTTTTATTAAACTAATATTAGGTATTTCAACGATTGAATTATTTACAAAACGACTACAAATCGCATGTCACTACAAATTCACGTATATCAATTAAAAGAAACCATCAAAAATGCACACACATCAAAACTCATTCTGTGTAATAACAGTATAATGTGTACGATCATTTGGTCTTATACTTTAACAGAACTTTCTTTATGGTGTTGTTCTATGCCTAAAATCTATTTCCCTACGAATTTCTTTAGAGCGATAGTGGCTATTAAACTTACGATGGAGTTTTTGAATCTTCAAACATCACCAAATTACGCCCCTGCCTCCTTATTCTCCAGATTTTTAGTACCTACTTACTAAATCTTTACATTTTGGTGATATAATTTAAGACAAAATATTACTAATCATTTGAAGTAGTCAATAATACGTTGTGGTTTTAAATAAATCTTGAAAATAGTAAAGTATGCGTTAATCACTATTTGTTTTATATGAAACTATTAAGCTCTGAACTTACTTTTACTACTGGTACCGAGAGCGCCTTATAAAAATAATCCCGCAACACAATGCAAGGGAAAGGCAGGCCGCTTAAATACATCTGCATATCCTTTGAATAAAAAGTTCAGGCCAGTAAAACAACAAGACTCCGATGCATTGTTGCTTATTAACATTGGTCCTAGTCCTGGTTTAATTATTAACAATATTGCATCACAAAAAAACTAAAATTATTTACTCCTACTTTGGTTCTTGAAAAAAAAAGGTGTGTGTGCGATTTACACACGATAGAAGTGAAACTTCAGTAAATCGACAAAAGAATGAGATGAATATATATATAATATTTCTGTCTCATTTTTTGCCGGCTTCATCCTACACATTTTTGTATTTGTTACTCTTACCTGTCGTTTTTTCCGTTGCATCCGATTTGAAATAACAACGATTCTAAAGAAGTTTCTCTTCAAAAATGGAGCTAGTCTCCTTGTCCCTTATCGTACCGAAATAAAAAAAACAGATGTTATTCTACATTTCGAAAGTTGAGTCATAATCAGTTGCCCTTAAATCCTCGCACACTGTCATTCTGAAAGAGAATGCGTGAGTGATGTACAAAAGTTGGTAAAACATTTCACGGTAATTAAAAAAAGCACCTAAAAGTTTGAAAACTCTCCAAGTGAAAAATATTTAACACGTTACCTGTCAACCCTCATCAGCAGAATTTTTTCAAACAAATGAAAATGGTGTCACTTCTTGTAATTTATTAAACAGCAATGAAATAAGTAGATTGATGGTGGTCGCTGGTAGGGTGTTAAAATTAGAATGGTTGAAGGGTTAAGGGTTGCGTGACTAAAACAACGTACGAAGTAAGTGTCGTGATGGATGACCTAGCATTACTATGCAAGTTACATTTCTTTGAGGACGCCAAAGAGAGCTGATTTATACGGGTAAATTTTTTTGGAACACAAATGATGTGTTTTTCCGACATTGAGTCTTCCTTATTTCTGGATTTTGATAATCTAACTTCGATACCAAACTGATTTACAGCTACAGAAAACATATTTTTACAAAAACACAAGTAAGATACAAAATATGAGAAACAGGTTCATAATAGTGCAGATTTATTAGATAGATTGATAAATTAATATTATTAAGAATTAAGACCAGTTAAATAGATGCTGGCCACGGCTGTACAGTGAAAGGGAGGATGGCTCAATAACAATGTTCTCCTAGCCTATTACGGCCACGGAGTCCAGTTTCAACGGACACCAGCCAACTATGCAATAGATATTATAGTGTACAAGTGTGTGCGCAAACACTGGTGCACTCTCTGTTCTCTCTCTCTCATAATCTGCTAGAACGGTTTATCGACACGATCGGAGAGAGACCAGGAGCAGGACCGACAGCTTTGCGTGCTCTCTTTGGCACGGGGGATCAGACTTCCAAACTCCGAGCTGTTATTAAGTACATATTTTTATAATCAGAAAAACTCATTAACACTCAACCGGTAGACCAACGAGGCAGTTAGATGCAACTCTGGTTATTGAACCAGACGTATTGACGGGACCATCAGATACCAAAATTTACAAGATCCTGTCGATATCTGATCTTGAAGATATTAATTAACATACTTATATCTAGTATGAACAACAAACATAGATTCCTTTAACTCATATGTTTTCTTACCGATCATTTCTAGAAATTATATTTATTTCCAGCACATATAAGAAAACGGATGGTCTTATAACTTCGTTGATAAAGGTGTTTATACAAACGATCACAACAAGGAGTTTTATTACCTTTTGTTCTTAACAAACAAACTATTTAACAAGGTATAGTTGTTTCGGTTAGTTTAACTATTAGAACGTCGGTGGAACGTCGTAAATACCGATTCAATATGTATAATGGTTTTAGTTTTACATCCCATTTGGGATTAATTTCTTTTTAGTGCGGCTTGACATGAACTACGTATACCTAAGCAATAGGTTAGGGTTGGTTCACGTTTATTCACCATTAAAGTACAAAAAACTCTTTTCCCCTGATTTTTATTGACTGAAAACAAAGACAGTTTTTTTTCGGTGATTTCTCTGTAATTTGAATAGTATTCGATTAACAAAATTTTGTATAGAATTCACAATATGTGAATGTTAGACAATTTAGTATTATTTTAATTCTAAATGGATCACGAATTTTTTTCTATGATTCAAATATAATTTACCTAACTATTCCATTGATCGTACTAATATTATAAACGCCAAAGTTTGTTAAAATGTAAGTGAGTGTGTTTGTTGCTCTTTCACGCATTATTGCTCAGTAGTTATCTACTGAATGGATTTTGATGAAACTTTACAATGATATAGCTTATACATCAGAATAACACATAAGCTACACAATTCATAATGATACTAGCTTCGTCTTGCGGCGTTGCCCGCGGTTGTTGTCGTACCGCGGGTAGCACCACGGGGTTCAGCTAGTATTTTATATTTATAATAAATATACTATAAAATACTTTACCGAAGATTTTTACGAAATATAAATATCTTGTACACTAATACATAATTCATTATGAACATAAAATTGGAAATGTTTAAATATAACCTACAAAAAAGAGAGACCGTCTATAATGTGTCACTTACATATTAACACATAAGGCCAATTCCTGAAGATATGATCCCTAAGGTAAGTAAGGTCCGCAAAATGATTGATGGGTGAAACATTATCTCTAAATGTTTTATACCCCTGACCTCCTCGCTTTGGGCTGATTGATGAGCATATCTTAGTAAATTAGTCATTCATAACTTGATCAATGGAATGGTAAGCTCTACAAATCATATAAACAATATTTCTATGATCCGAGGTAAACTCATTAAGTGACATAACCTTCTCCTTTGATAGTTATGGTGTTAAATATTAGAAACGGACATAGAAAGTTATAGAATTTAGAATAATTTTATTGTAGTAAAGTTTTCACTTTAGAAAAATATAATGTATGTAAATGTATACTAATGTAATAAAGCTAAAGAGTTTGTTTGTTTGAACGCGCTAATCTCAGGAACCGCTGGTCCGATTTGAATAATTCTTTCAGTGTTAGATAGTACATTTATCGAGGAAGGCTATAGGCTGTATTTCATCACGCTAAAACCAATAGGAACGGAGCTTCAATGGAGAATGTTTAAATAACGGGGGACAATTATTACGCTACGGGCAATAGTATGCTCCACCAACATAAAGGAAGGAAGGATCCTTAGATCGTGGGAGGTGATAATGCCTGGTGGTGTGTATACCTTTATTTTTTTGAATTCGTCTTTCTACAGTTGCCTGGAACACATTGCATTTTAGTGATGATGCCGCTATTTGAAAATGATTATTAAATTAATATGCCCTTGTATTTAAACTGTATTCCATTCCAAATTCCATTCTATATATATACTCGTGGCCAAAATTTTCACTGTGCGGTTCAGGACAATAGTTAGATACTCCGTAATTCGATGTGTCTTCGTTAGATGGCGTCGAAGTAAGCTTAAGATTCTGCTTATGCTTTCTATCGGGCAGAGTAAAATCATTTTGGTAGGGCAAAACATGAAAAAATCATTCTCGTCCCAAAAAAATTGTCTTGGATGGCAACTGAATCCATGACTGCCAGCTTAGCAGTCACGATCACTAACCAATAGAGAACAGGTCTATCTCTGAACAGATTCGAATTATATCTAATGAATCGCAAGTGCAACGTCTTAACCAGACGTATTACATCAGTCTATTTAATTTAAATTCTTAACTGTTTTAGACTCAGGTATTTTTCCTGAGTAATTTACCCGGTTTTACGGGCAGTTTAAGGTGCGAGGTCAATGGAGCGGTCAGTAATGGCGGCCGGATATCCGGATCACCTAACAAATGGGCCGGGATACCGGGCGGTGAGAACAAGACGGTGCGGTAATTATACCTGGCTTTTACACCTTCACTATAGATGTTTAGAGAGGGCTATGAGTTACAGTATCAATTAAGATAGCTACCCTACACGTTGGGCATAATTTCCGGTCATATAAAGAATTTGTTATCTAGTGTAAACAAATTATTACGATATAAGAATTTTTATATATATAATCAGGTTACAAGAACTCTTTTGCATGTTAAATTGTTTTTATCAGATGAGTTCGACCGTTCCTAACTAGATTAGCCCTGAGAAGAAAGGACGAAACAAATTCAGGCGTACGTCTTTCTCCCTTCTCGTCTCTTTTGAAGTCCAGACAATTTTCTTAAAATGTAAACATTATATAATTTGAGTCATATTTATCATAATTGATTACGAAAAAAAATTATCGAAGGGGAATTTGTATCAACTTGTAAATTATCGTCACTCTTTATGAGAGAATCTTGTCTTGGGCTTAGTACCAAATACTAACTCAACGGGGCTTTAAAAATTGAAAAATTGTAAAGGTACCGAAAATAAACTCCCCTATTTTTCTGTTACTCCTTTTTTTTTTTTTATTGTATAGGTGGCAAACGAGCAGACGTATCGCCTGGTGGTAAGCGATTACCGCCGCCCATGGACACCCGCAACACCGGAGGCGTTACAAGTGCGTTGCCTGCCTTTTAGGAAGGAGTACTAATATTCTTTCTTTATTACAACTAAAAAAAAATATTTTTTACGTAGAGCGACTGCTGACAGACTTCTAGAGCTGTTATTGTAGATCTGTTGAAAGAATGGTGTCGGTCTTTTCGGAGCTCTAAATACACACAGTAATTACCAAAGATTCAACACAATAAGAGATAACTGGGACCGACAGTCTAACGTACTCTCCGTTGCACGGAGCGGTCGACAAGTGTGTGTCTCTCGAACCAAAGACTGACCTGGCTAGGATCGCTCAACTTGCCAATATGTTATAGGTAACATATTGGCAAGTACAGGCAGTGGCACTAGGTAGGCCTAGTTACCATTTAGCAATGAAACTATCTGTATTAGAACCATATCTTCACTTTTTTTCCAGACACAATATATCTTCTACGACTCAATGGATATATTTCACAATGTTTTTTAGGTGAATCATCATCTACAGTAGAATTCAATATTCCACTGTTGGACATAAACTCTTTCTAAGGAGAGCCTTAGAAAGAAGGTTCTGGTCTACTACATCACGTGGGCCAGACGGCTTGGTATGCGATCTGATGAAGTTTTCCTTCTCTTTTTCTGTGTCTACTCTACAAACAGGAATTATCCACTTGTCGACACTTCCATATTCATCGATATCATATTTAGTCTTATCACAAGCTTTATCTCATTCTGTCGTTCAACAGATATTTGTTATCATACATTGTTATTGTTCAAACGAAGCTAAACGTGTTTTTTTTCTTTTTTATATTTAAAATACTATTTTAAAATGATTAGCAGTGACGTATCTAAGGAAGAGTCTGTAATAGACGCTAAAGGTTTCAATTTGAACCCTTTTAATACTGGGTGAGTAAGTGTATTTTAAGTATTTAATAAGTTGAAATTATTTCATAATATTATTCCTGACTGAGTAAGCATATTTCATTTTGAATACCATTACAATGAGACAAAAGAAAACTATTATCCTTAAATACAAAAATAACTGTACTTCTATCCGAACGTTATCTTTTACAAACATTTTAGGTATTTCACAGATTCCACATAAAATATTACGGTCTTTCAAAGTTTATATATAGAACTTGTATTTTGAAAGATGTACGTTTATATACTTTCCTCTACCGCTTCAAGTAAGATAACTTGATACGAGAAAAGAATCGCTTTGCTTGTTTTTAACTAAAACGAAGATTATGTGATTATTAAAAGTGATGTAGATAAAAAGTATATTTATAATACAATTTTAGAAGTGAAAACTTCTTTAGCGGCGCTGTGTACTTTTTTGGAATGGGTAAAAATGTATAAACTCGCGTCAGGTCACGTGACCATAAACTAGCGTCAGGTCACGTGTCCTGATCGAAAAATTCGTAAGACGGATGTTTATTGTTAACAGCGCCATCTACCGATATACTTTGGTAGCATTCGTTTTTCTAGATAGTGGTCCTTTCTCAATATGATTTTATATACTTAAAGTTAATATTTCAGTATCTTAAAGTGATTTACATTATTGTAAATCACTTTATAAAAAATTTATATTAAAATAACGATTTTCTACTTACACAAAACCTTTTGTAAATCAAAAAAATTGTTTACAATTTTTTCGAAAACAGCGACATCTATTGGAGTATCAAAGCTTTACTTCCATTTACTACTTACAATCATAATAATTGGTACTTTATTTTAGTTCATTTTATTGCACACTATTAAAAAAGCATAGGTGTTCATTTCAGGTAAGTTAAAACAACCGTTTGTTTATAGTTGTGAGTTTTCACTTTTGTCGGCAGTGCTTATGACTGCTTTGTGTTTTTTTACCAGAATGCGCCATTAGTTAAGCAATTAAAGTGGCTATGCTTAGCTAGCGACTAGATGGCGTTGTGTGGTAGTTGTCCGAAATATTTATTAAAAATTAATTCATCGTTTTACAGTAGGGCTGCCACAATTCCAAATGAAGAAGGTCTAAAGTTCGACCCAGACTCTCTGTACTACGATATGAGCGGTGACAAACATCTGGTCATTTTAAACCAACACACTTTCAAGAAAACCATTTATTTCAAGTTAGTACAATTCTTGTTTATAACCAATTCATTGAACTCATCGACATCATTTATTCCATTCAACTCTATTCAATCCAATGGTCAGAATAAGGAGTCACAGAAAACCAGTGTGAAACAGCGCCTGCGCTGTGTTTCACCGCGTGAGTAAGGCCGGCGACGCACTTGCGTGGCGGCGGTGGCGGTAATCGCTGACCATCAGACGATGCGTCTGATCGTTTGCTCCCTATGAAGGACGAACACATGGGTATGTGACCCACGCTTTTGAGCCGTAGTTCAAGTTTCACCTAAATTTCTCCCTCCATTTAACTTTCTCGCCTTATCTGTTTCCACATCCCAATTTACACTATTTCCATCTATAGTTTACTCTAGAAAATTGACATCATGAGGATAACAGTAGGCAGATTATTTTAGATATTAACTTTTTAAAGTCTCACGAGAGAGTAAATCTCATCAATATTATCGTTTTAATCACTCTTGTATATTTTAGTTATATTATATATATATATATATATATATATATATATATATATATATATATATAAATATATATATGTATAAAATTCTTTGAAATTATCAGCCACCATCAGCCAGAAACAAGGGAAGGTACCGAAAAGGATGTTAGTGCTCTCGAATCTCTGTTTGAAAAATTGGGCTTCAAAAAGTAACCGTGTTTTCAAACTTAGAATATGACGATATTATGAAGAATTTAAGAAAATGTAAGTTCAATAACATTATAGTAATCAAAACTTGTCTAGGGAATTCCCCGAATTTGAAAGCGATTGTTTCTACAAATAAAAAACATAAATATATTTCTTTAATAACAAAACCTTTTAGATTTACTTAATCAGAGATTATAGTATGTGTATATGTATATGTATATGTATATGTATAGTTTGTACTAAAAAGATGTTGAAAAAATAAATTGTTTCGACATTTCAATTTAATTTGTAGCAATAAACATGTCTAAGAAAATTCACTCAATTATTAAAACAACGGCTTGAAATGCTAACTCACAAAACAAGCGCATTGACTTAATACAATGGGGTTTACAGAAACGGTAATTAACTACTCAAAACTTTATTATAGTCGCATCAAAAGGCCACGCCAGCACGTCTTGCGTGTGCATTACAATTTTGACTCACGGAGACAAAGGTGGAGAAATTCAAGCTGCTGAACGACCTTACGTGTTAACCGATGTGCTCACCATATTTGAGATGGAGCCAACCCTCGTTAATAAGCCTAAGATCTTCTTTGTACAGGTAAAAAATGTCCATACTAATATTACAAATTTAAAAGTAACTGTTTGTCTATCTGTCTGTCTGTCAGTCTACTACACTTTCATGGCTAAACCGCTGCAACGATTTCAATTAAATTTGGCATGGAGATACTTTGATTCTTGAGGAAGGACATACGCTACTCTGTAACGTGATAACAGTAGGTAGCTACATACACTCTGGTGGAGCCGCAAGTTGTTATAAAGAAAATCGTAAATTTGACACAACCTCAATGTGTAAAATGTGTGAAACCTCTTCTTAAACAAAATGTCACTGTGTGAGTGAGATGTGGCTCAATCACCGAGTGAGTGAAGATACCGGAGGCATAAATTGGAACATATAGGATTACGTAACACGAAACGATTTACGTAAATATTAAAGTTTGTTATCTGGTTAGTTTAAAGAGTTTGTTTAATTGATTTCTTTTCACTCGACCAAATTGTTATCATATTATCATATACAGATACAGTGTTGTTCGCTATCCTTTTTTGAAACAATGCCTAATGTTGATTAATAATTTTTATGTAAATTTACAATCACGAATTGTTGACTAAATTTATGAAACAAAGATTTTGAAAGAAATAAAAAAATGGGAGTCATAATAATAATCCTTTATTTGCCAGAATGTAGGTGTACACATTACACATTAGTATGTGTACACGGTAATAAAATATAATCAATCACTGACACACAAGCCCATTGGCGACTGCGGTACAGTGATTGACATATAAACAGTCTAGACTAGACGACCTGCTATCATCGTTAGAATGTTGTTTACGCTGCCGCGAACCCTGCGAAACAACAAACCGCACCTTTTACGCATTGTAGCGTAAAAACAGTTTACTTACTACTGTGCAAACATACCTGACGCCCTACAGAATCTTGGCAACCCCATCAACAGCCTAAGCGACGACGACATTATTAGATTGGACTCGGAGGGCAGTATAGGATAATACATTGACAAATTCTCGATCTTAAAAAGTCAGTTAAAGTTCCTTTTTGGGGTGAAGTCGGGATACTAATTCTATGAGTGCTCACTCTCAGGTGGCAGGTAGATTCATGGAAAATCTGATCGTTATTATTGTTGATTATCAGGCTTGCCGAGGCGTTAAGATGGATGCAGGTAAAACAATACAGCTGGACGGTGAGGGCTCCCTAACGGTACCTACACACGCAGATTTCCTGATCCTGCGCTCGAGTGTTGAAGGTGAGTTTCAAGATCTAATATTTTTAAGTAAGATCGAACTGTACTCAAGGTGCAGGAAGTTATTTGTATCTTGGCTAAACATACCTACTGGATTTAGTCAGAGCGGTACGCTGCCATAAATTATATCCTGTCATAATTTCTAGCTCTTTCTATATGTTTATTTTTTTATGGGAAATGACTTAGAAAGTTTAAACAATAGTACTTTTAATAGTAGCGTAGAATAAATCTTAACTTATAATAATTGGTAAGCCGCGTTCCAATCTTAAAACGCTTTAATTAAAGTGATCGACATGTAAGTGCATCTCATTAATCTTTTTTAATTAGAAACTTATTCGAATTGAAAACAAGTTAATAAGGGTAAGTTAATGAAATATTAGGCGTTCTACTTTTTTTCCTATGCAACGAGATGAGTGCAAGATTACAGATACATTTCTCATTCTTTATCATTATGATTGATCATAGTGAAGAGTAGATTCACGTGATAGTATAACAAAAAAATACCAATTTCATATTGTATAGTCTGAAATCCTATTTGACAGAAAAAAAATAACATTATTATGAACCCACAAAGCATATCTACCAATTCCTATGAGCTTTGACATCGGTTTTTATAAATAATCGGTATTTCTATTCTTATTTAAAACGAAGCATCTTAATAGACGGCTGTGGTATGGGTCACCAAGCTGTATTGTTGCATTGTCTGCATTCACAATAAATATGGTGATCACATTTCTTGAATTCTGCTCAGCTTTCCACCAGGCAGAGTAGTCACTTTGACAAATATAACAAAAATAAGAACTGTTATTTTTATAAATTTCAGATTATCTGTCGTATCGAACCGGCAACGGCTCCTGGATGATCCAAGCTCTCTGTCACATCATATCCAAGCATTACAACCAGTTGGATCTTCTTCAAATGATCACTAAAGTGATCATTTGAAGAAGAGACTAACAGAGAAGTTGCATACGAAAAATCTGCGACTGATGGGTTCAAACAAATGCCAGAAACCAGATTTACACTAACAAAACACCTCAAGTTCGAAAAACCTTAAAGAAATAATAATAATAAATATTTAGGATATCTGATACACAACACGGCCTGACACGGAAATCGAACTCGAAACCTCTAGCACAGCAGTCGCATACGCTACCACTGCGCCACCGAAGCAGTCACATATTTAATAATATTTTTATAATAATCAAAATACACAATTTATTTATAATTTCGTTTCCTTTACCAACAAACCCTACTTTTTTCAATTAGACTGAGTGACAGTACTTTTCTAATGTTATTATTATTTATTTTGTACATATACAACTAAACTTTATGTGCTTATTACAACAGCAAATAGTTCATACCAAATTAGTATTGTTCAACTCAAACCACCAGAATATTATTATACTTTATCTCTTCTCCTAAAAGAGACCTGTACAGGGCAATAAACCAACTCCTTATTTCATGAGTACGACGAAAACCTCAAGCGTCATTAAGCTTTTGGGCATGATTCAGCCGGCGTGGTTGTTGTGGTAAAAAGTAGTGAATGTTCTTCTTCAAGATTGTAGCTATCGTCATATCTAACTTTATTAAAATAGATTAACCAGTTAAAATCCCTAACGTTATTATGGGTTTAATCAGTAAATTCAGAGAGACAGAGTCCAGAACTAAGTCAATTTAACTTTCACGTTTTTTATTTACGTACAGGAGTATCAATATCAGTGTTCTAACTACACACAGTAATTACCAAAGATTCAACACAAAAAGAGATAACTGGGACCGACAGTTTAACGTACTCGCCGTTGCACGGAGCGGTCGACAAGTGTGTGTCTCTCGAACCAAAGATTGACCTGGCTAGGATCTCTCAACTTGCCAATATGTTACCTACCTAGTTACCATTTAGCAATGAGACCATCTGTATTAGAACCATATCTTCACTTTTTTCCAGACACAGTATATCTTCTATGACTAAATGGATATATTTCACAATATTCTTTAGGTGAATCATCACCTACAGTAGAATTCAATATTCCACTGCTAGACGTAAGCCTCTCTTTAGAAAGAAGGTTCTGGTCTACATCACGTGGGCCAGACGGCTTGGTATGCGATCTGATCAAGTTTTCCTTCTCTTTTTCTGTTTCTACTCTACAAACACTGCTAAACAAACAGGAATTATCCACTTGTCGACACTTCCATATTCATCGATATCATATCTAGTCTTATCACAAGCTTTATCTCATTCTGTCGTTCAACAGATATTTGTTATCATAAATTGTTATTGTTCAAACGAAGCTAAACGTGTTTTTTTTCCTTTTTATATTTAAAATACTATTTTAAAATGATTAACAGTGACGTATCTAAGGAAGAGTCTGTAATAGACGCTAAAGGTTTCAGCTTGAATCCTTTTAATACTAGGTGAGTAAGTGTATTTTAAGTATTTAATAAGTTGAAATTATTTCATAATATTGTAGCTGACTGAGTAAGCATATTTCATTTTGAATACCATTACAATGAGACAAAAGAAAACTATTACGCTTAGATACAAAAATAACTGTATTTTTATCTAAACATTATCTTTTACAAACATTTTAGGTATTTCACAGATTCCACATAAAATATTACGGTCTTTCAAAGTTATATAGAACTTGTATCTTGAAAGATGTACGTTTATATACTTTCCTCTGCCGCTTCAAGTAAGATAACTTGATACGAGAAAAGAATCGCTTTGCTTGTTTTTAACTAAAACGAAGATTATGTGATTATTAAAAGTAATGTAGATAAAAAGTATATAATAACGGGTGTTTTTTTAAGCTAGATAGAACTTTAAATTGTAAAAAGTAACACAAAAAATTAAATTTTGATGAAACTTTTTTTTTTATTTGTTTCAGTATACTCTGACAAATCATCATGAATAGACTCACGCTTGAACAACGCTACGAAATTATCCAAATTTACTTTGAAAATCAGTCGTCGATTCGCGCAACTTATAGACGACTGTTTTATCGCAAAATTGTGTTCAGCGATGAGGCGCATTTTTGGCTTAACGGGTTTGTTAATAAGCAAAATTGCCGCATATGGAGTGAGACCAATCCACAACAGACCCTACAGACTCCATTACATCCAGAAAAATGCACCGTATGGTGCGGTTTTCACGCTGGTGGCATCATCGGACCTTATTTCTTCAAAAATGAGGCCGGAGCTCGCGTTACGGTCAATGGAGATCGTTACCGCACCATGATCAATGATTTTTTGTTTGAAAATATGGATGACATTGATCCGGAGGAGATGTGGTTTCAACAGGATGGCGCTACGTGCCATACGGCGAACGCAACCATCGACTTATTGAAATCAAAATTTGGCGATAAGTTGATTTCGAGAAATGGACCTGTCAATTGGCCTCCAAGGTCGTGCGATTTGACACCTCTCGATTATTTCCTGTGGGGCTACGTGAAGTCACTGTTTTATGCTGATAAACCAGCAACAATTGACGCCTTGGAGGCCAGCATTGTTCGTGTTATACGCCATACAAATGACGAAGTCGTCTATAAGTTGCGCGAATCGACGACTGATTTTCAAAGTAAATTTGGATAATTTCGTAGCGTTGTTCAAGCGTGAGTCTATTCATGATGATTTGTATACTGTTGTTATACTGAAACAAATAAAAAAAAAAGTTTCATCAAAATTTAATTTTTTGTGTTACTTTTTACAATTTAAAGTTCTATCTAGCTTAAAAAAACACCCTATACAATTTTTTTACCAGAATGCGCCATTAGTTAAGCAATTAAAGTGGCAATGCTTAGCTAGCGACTAGATGGCGTTGTGTGGTAGTTGTCCGAAATATTTATTAAAAATTAATTCATCGTTTTACAGTAGAGCTGCCACGATTCCAAATGAAGAAGGTCTCAAGTTCGACCCAGAGTCTCTCTACTACGACATGAGCGGTGACAAACATCTGGTTATTTTAAACCAACACACTTTCAAGAAAACCATTTATTTCAAGTTAGTACAATTCTTGTTTATAACCAATTCATTGAACTCATCGACATCATTTATTTCATTCAGAAACTAACTTATTCTAAAGAAGTCATAACTCTATTCAATCCAATGGCCAGAGTAAGGAGCAACTTTGTCACAGAAAACCAGTGTGAAACAACGCCTGCGTTGTGTTTCACCGCGTGAATAAGGATACCAGAGGCCCATACCCCAACCTCTCCCCTCATCCCTCTCCTCATACCCTAAAGGCCGGCAACGCACTTGTGACGCTTCAGGTGTTGCGTCCATGGGTGGCGGTAATCGCTTACCATCAGACGATCCGTCTGATGGTAAGCGATTACCCTATAACATAAAAAATTGTATTGCTCCGTCGGACGAACACATGTGACCCACGTTTTTGAGCCGTTGTTCAAGTTTCACCTAAATTTCTTAACCCATTTAACTTCTTCGCTTTATCTGTTTCCACACCCCAATTTACATTATTTCCATCTAAAGTTTACCTTCAAAATTGACATCATGAGAATAACAGTAGACAGATTATTTTAGACTAGCTGAACCCCGCGGTGCTACCCGCGGTACGATGATAACTGCGGGCAACGCCGCGAGGCGAAGCTATATCTTTATAAATAGTAGCCTATGTGTTATTCTGATGTATAAGCTATATTGTGGTAAAGTTTCATTCAAATCCATTCAGTAGTTTTTACGTGAAAGAGTAACAAACATCCATACATACATACATCCATACTTACAAACTTTCGCCTTTATAATAGTAGTAGGATAATAAAATATACATATATATATATAATTCTTTGCAATTAACAGGAACCAGCAGCCCGCAACAAGGGGCGGTACCGAAAACGATGTTAGTGCTCTCGAATCTCTGTTCGGGAAATTGGGCTTCAAAGTAACCGTGTTTTCAAACTTAGAATATAACGATATTATGAAAAATTTAAGAGAATGTAAGTTCAATAACATTATAGTAATCAAAAACTTGTCTAGGGAATTCCCCGAATTTTAAAGCGATTGTTTCTACAAACAAAATACATAAATAGGTATATTTTTTTGATAACAAAACCTTTTAGATTTACTTAGTAGGAGATTATAGTATGTGTGTATGTACCAAAAAGATGTTGAAAAAACAATTTTCAACATTTCAATTTCATTTTTAGCAATAAACATGTCTAAGAAAATTCACTCAATCCTGAAAACAGCCGCTTATAATGCTAACTCACAAAACAAGCGCATTGACTTATTACAATGGGGTTTACAGAAACGGTAATTAACTACTCAAAACTTTATTATAGTCGCATCAAAAGGCCACGCCAGCACGTCTTGCGTGTGCATTACAATTTTGACTCACGGAGACAAAGGTGGAGAAATTCAAGCTGCTGACCGACCTTACTTGTTAACCGATGTGCTCACCATATTTGAGATGGAGCCAACCCTCGTTAATAAGCCTAAGATCTTCTTTGTACAGGTAAAAAATATTCATACTAAAATTATAAATTTGAAAGTTTCTGTTTGTCTATCTGTCTGTCTGTCAGTCTGCTACACTTTCACGGCTAAACTGCTGCACCAATTTCAATGAAATTTGGCATGGAGATACTTCGATTCTTGAGGAAGGACATAGGCTACTCAGTAACGTGATAACCTACCTACATACAATCTGGTTGAGCCGCAAGTTGTTATAAAGAAAACAATAGTGACTTTTGTCACATTTAATTTCTCTTCTTAAGCAAAATGTGACTGTGTTTCACCGAATGTGTGAGAGAATACCAGATGCCCATACCCCAACATCTACCCTAATCCCCCTCCCCATCCCTCAAAGATCTGCAACGAACTCGTGAAGCCTCTGGTGTTGCGGGTGTCCATGAGCGGTGGTAATCGATTACCATCAGGTGATAAGGCAGACCGTTTGCACAGCTATTGCAAAAAAATATAGGTATGGAGTGTCAGAACCCGAGCAATTCTTATGACTTATGAAAGCAATTCAGGTTACTTTGAGTTGTTAGATTTCCTGATTTGAATGAATTTGAGTCAGTTCTTTTGCGTATTGGAACATATAGGATAACGTAAAACGAAACGATTTACATAAATATTAAAGTTTGTTGTCTGGTTAGTTTAAAAAGTTTGTTTGATTTCTTTTCACTCGACCGAACTGTTATCATCTATCATCAAATACAGAAACAGTATTGTTCGCTACCCTTTTTTGTAACAATGATTTAATGTTGATTATTAATTTTATGTAAATTTCCAATCAGGAATAATTATTGAGTAATTTTATGAAACAAAGATTTTGAATGAAATAAAAAAATGAGAATCATAATAATAACAATCCTTTATTTGCTAGAATGTAGTTGTACACATTACACATTAGTAAGTTTTTTTTTTGAAGTGAAAACTTCTTTAGCTGGGCTGTGTACTTTTTTGGAATGGGTAAAAATGTAAAATTCGTAAGACGGATGGAGAGAGGACAGGCGGCGCAGGGCGCTTGCGCGAATGTTCGTGTGTGTATGTTATATAAATTGTCATGTTTGTGTACGATAGCGCAATAAATGAATATTGTATTCCACCACATAAATAATAGTACTTTTATACTGATAATGAAAGCAATTCGTACAAAATTATTCTCTAACCATTCCAAAATATCAAAAATGCACAACGTTAATATTCAAGTTTTTGCACTTCTGCCGGCACTCCCGGAGTGCAACCCGTCGATGCGACACCCGGAGTGCAATAGTGGGCAAACGAGCAGACGTGTCACCTGATGGTAAGCGATTACCGCCGCCCGTAGACACCCGCAACACCGAAGGCGTCACAAGTGCGTTGCCGACCTTTGGGGGATGGGGGGATAGGTTGGGGTATGGGCCTCCGGTATCCTCACTCACTCGGTGAAACACAGCGCAAACGCTATTTCACACCGATTTTCTGTGAGGCCGTGGTATCACTCCGTGGTATAAGTGTACACATTAATAAAATATAATCAATTACTGACACGCAAGCCCATTGGCGACTGCGGGACAGTGATTGACATATAAACAGTCTAGACTAGACGACCTGTTATCATCTTTAGAATGTTGTTTACGCTGCCGCGAACCCTGCGCAGCAAGAAACCGCAAGTAAAAACCGTCTACTTAGTACTGTGCAAATGTTCCTGACGCACTACAGAATCCTGGCAACCCCATCAACACCCTAAACGAGTGTTTAGATTGGACTCGGAGGGCAGTAGGTATAGGTTAATATAATTCATTGACAGATTCTCGATCTTAAAAAGTCAGTTAAAATTCCTTTTTGTGACATTTTTATTGGGGTAAATCGGGATACTGATTATACGAGTAATATATGAGTACTAAGTATACACTCATAGGTGGCAGGTAGATTCATGGAAAGTCTGATTCTTATTATTGATGATTACCAGGCTTGCCGAGGCGATAAGATGGATGCAGGTAAAACAGTACAGCTGGACAGTGAGGGCTTCCTAACGGTACCTACACACGCAGACTTCCTAATCCTGTGCTCGACTGTTGAAGGTGAGTTTTCAACGAACTAATATTTAGAGCGGAACAATTATATCTTGTCATTATTTTTAGCCTTTTCTGTTTATTGTTTTATATGTGAAAAAGACTTAGAAAGTTTTAACTAATGGTACTTTTAATAGTAGAATATATCTTAACTCTTAATAATTGGTAAGACGC
Source organism: Spilarctia lutea (assembly GCA_916048165.1). Lineage (NCBI taxonomy): Eukaryota > Metazoa > Arthropoda > Insecta > Lepidoptera > Erebidae > Spilarctia > Spilarctia lutea. The sequence continues at coordinate 3,527,458 of OU696473.1, read as the reverse complement.
CTTTCAAAAACTTAAAACTCTTTAATTAAAGTGGTCGACATATGAGCCTTTCATTATTCTTCGTTAATTAGGAATTTATTCGAATCGAAAATAAGTTAATAAAGGTAAGTTAATAAAACATTAGGCGTACTACTCTTTTCCTATTCAACTGAGATGAGTGCAAGATGAGAGATACATTTCTCATTCTTTATCACGATGATTGATCATAGTGAAAATTAGATTCGCGTGATAGTATAACAAAAAATTACCAACTTCATATTGTAAAGTCCGAAATCCTATTTGACATGAACCCCATAAAGCATATCTACCAATTCCTATGATTTTCGACATCGGCTAATATAAAAAACCGGTTTTTCTATCCTAATTTAAAACTAAGAAGCATCTTAATAGCTCGCTATAGTGGGGGTCACATTCACAATAAATATGGTGACCACTATTCTTGGATGCTGCTCAGCTTTCCACCAGGCAGAGTAGACTCACTTTGACAAATAAAAAAAATAAGAACTATTATTTTTTTTATTAATTTCAGATCATCTGTCGTACCGAGACGCCAACGGCTCCTGGATGATTCAAGCTCTCTGTCACATCATCTCCAAGTATCGCAACAACTTGGATCTTCTGCATATGATCACTTTGATGAACAGGAAAGTTGCGTACGAAAGATCTACCTACACTCCTAGGAACAAAGCGATGAATGATAAGAAACAGATGCCGGAAACAAGATTTACATTAACGAAACAGCTTAAGTTCACAAATCCTTAAAGAAATGATTTAAGACAGTATTGATTAGAAACACATTGACATACATGTAGTTAGTGTTTAACTACATGTATGTCAATGTGTGTCAAAATAACCGAAATCTTAATATCCGAGGTATTGAAAGCCAAAAATCTAAATAAAAAGTGATTTATTCAAATTAGGCTGAGTGTCAGCACTTTTTAAACATCATTTATTATTTGCATAAAACGAGTCAGTAATAATACGTTAACTTTTTTTTTATAATATACTCGAATCGGTGTATTTACGCTTTAGTTCGACGTGTCTTCGGTAAAGACCTACCTTGATTATTAAGCATTCACATTTCGTTGACTGCAATTTGGATCCATCTTAATTAAATAAATGTAAGAAATGAAAATGCTTATATGATGCAGACCTCACATTGGATAGAATTATTTTAGTCTAGCTAGATCATTTAATAGGTTCCGACTGTTGTAGTCAATGTTTTTCGTATTAGAATTCAATAACTGTTTTATTTTATGTATGTAATATTAGTGAAATTATTTGAATGTTGCAGTAATTAAATTGCTATCCACACTTCTGGACTGAAATTGTTTTTTATTTTACACCTTATCCTGGACGGAGGATCACTTGACTAGTAGGTTTCCAGTACTACTGTCCAATTTCTATCCTTCCCTTTCGAAGATCCTTGAACTTTTAATCCATCCTCATTTTCGAATTTCCATTCCATACCTCGATCTCCAGATATTCTACGGCACCATTGTTTAATCTGGCTGATGATACTTTTAATACCATAAACGCTGACTTATTTTAAAGTCTGAAAAAGTCGAGTATTTCCCACGGCCTGAAAGCTAACCCATCAAAGACTCAGGTCATTGTCGTTGCTGAAACCTTGAAAAACAATCGGTTCAATCGATATCGATCAAAAGTTGGTATGTCAATATTATGAACAGTTAACTATGTTAGATAAACTACAATAATTAAAAATTTTTTTTAAGAAAATTCTGTATAATAATAATAATAAAAAAAAAAAAAATTCTCTCACACAAGATATTTACAATTTCTCTTAAATTATATGTTACATTTTTAATTTGTGAAACTGTGCGAGATACTGGTATCTGTACTAGGAAGACCTGTATGACAGATTTACCAGCCTCTCCAACTCTAGATAAATTATAAACCTTTAAGACTGAGAGATGAGTATTAAAGTGTAGGTTGTATTGTGTAAAGTGTGTGTGTGTGTGTGTGTGTGAAAACCCTGTGATTTAGGCGTTTCTTAGGGCGCATGGGATCGTAAGCGAGATGAGCATGCTGCCTCAGTATAGTGTTTAGGATGTACAGCTGGCGCACCGTTAGGACATCCGCAAGTTGGTATAATTCCTTAGTAGGGTATAAGAAGGACAGGCAATGGCTTACCTTAAGTACTGCCCTTTGAGCTCTCTCTAGTTGTATAAGGTTAGAGTCTATATAAAAACTACCATACTGATGGCCAAATTACTTTAAAGAAAATCGGTAATATTTTTATATCCATATCCGCGCACGAGGTAGACCTATAATATTAATAAATTCATTATTATTATTTAACGGTATACCGTTAAATAATAATAATGAATTTATTAATTCATTCATTATTATTATTTAACGGTATACCGTTAAATAATAATAATGAATTTATTAATGCACCACTGGATATAGGCCTTCTGAGAAAAAATGTTTCGGCCTACCATATCACGTTGGCCGTTCGGGTCTGTTTCAAGTGTTCCTTCTTTCTTATATTCTGAAGATGCACTACTAAACAAACAGGATTCATGTACGAGTAGTACACATATTCACACACACACATACTCGTACTTGTTGCCACATTTTTATTCATCTATGTCATATCTCCTCCTATTACAAACTTTATCTTATTCTATTGTTAAGCGGGTATTAATTATCATAAGTGTATGGTTATTGTTCACACGGAGTTCATCGTCTTATTTTCCTTTTTTATTGAAAAGTCTTTTGAAGTGAAACTTCTTTAGAATCGTTGTGATTTCAAACCGGATGCAACGAAAAAACGAGAAACACCCGTTGCGTGGATTGATGCTTCGTGAGAGGATCGTAGCAATTAAAATTTTACTCAAAGAAAACATTCCTTTATTTTTGAAAAGAAAGAAAACTGCATTCAAAGATTTTCAAAAATCGCTTGCCACATCCAGGAATCGAACAGACTAAAATCTGCAAAAACTACACCCGTACTTTTATTGCATCGATCGTTAGGATCAAGTATAAAAAGGAAATCTCTCTAAAAACTTGATAAATCAAATGAGAGAATAAAGTCAATTTAACTTTTACGATTTCAAAATTACGTACATATAGAAGTATCAATATCACTACTCGACTTAAATATAGCTACTAAATATAACAATATACGTATACATAATACGTTGAAACGAATAGGTTTCATAAAAGAATCGCTACCATTCGTAGATCGATAGAGCTGTAGAACATCACACTTTTCATTTCCTTTTGTTAGCTCTCGTACGCAGATGGGTCCAAGTAGAAACTCGTTGAACTTCATAATTAAAATGTTAAGGTTTTCTTGTCTGTAAAATATTACTTGTTACAACTTAAGCTCTTAATTGGATTTAAATTTCATAATATATATATAACAACAACCGGAGATTACCTGTATCTAATCCGTAAGGAGTCAATAACAGAGTACCACCGGCCCATTGTTCAAAAATGGACACGGTGATACACACACTGGCAGAATGTCTAACGGAGGTAAAACATTAAAACATAGTCGTGACCTCGTGGCGGCCATTGGGTTTGCGATTCTCTCACTCAGTAACATGAATGCGGCCGTAGTACGGAGTGGACTGCGTGGAACTGTCAAGGCGATGTCAGACCAGGACCTGAAGAGATGTAGATCTCTGCAGTCTGCCAGAAGAGGCCATTTGTCGCCATAGTAGAAGCAGGAAAGTTATTAGCGCGCGCTCTTTTGGGAATATTTCATACAGCCCCGCCTGTGTGAAATATATAAGTCGTAGGTGGACGGAGGTACGTCGAGGTTCCAGGAATTTCCTTCCTATGATGCGCTAGTGCCTGAGGCGGCGTGCGGTTTTCGGTTATTTCGAGTTCGACAACCACCAACGGATTGGATTTCTGTACTGAAGAAAAGGCTATTTTATCATTATGGATAGTCTCTAACTTCTCATGACTTATACCACACATGACGGTAATCGACCACTGATAACTAACTTGATTTCCTCTTCGGATATAACTTTTTCCCGAGGGCAAGGACAATTTTTGATTGATGGCAATTTGATTAACATCGGTTTCATTTCTAATGGAGCACTTTTCTGATTAACAGTAAAATGGCGTCTCTTCAGGGCTTCATTTCCTGTCAGTTCCAATCTTTAGCTTTCAACGATAATGGGATTAGGTTTTCTTCATTAATCATTGGAAAAAAAATGCAATTTAAAGTAACTTTTATCACGCACTTTTAATATGGTTTTGTATATTAATTTGCTAGGGTCTAGTCAGTAATCGAATAGAATACCGATTTTAGAAATCGAATAAAAAAAATCGGTATTAAAGTCGTTCTATAATACATTTCTGAAGATTTTGAAATAACCATTTGTTGAAAAGTATCTCTATATATATGTAGGTATATGAAATACAATGTTAAGTTCCCTTCATCAAGTTAGGTTAACTGTCTTTAAGGAATATAGAAATTACAGTTGAATTTTAAACCGGAACAATAAAAAAAAATCCCTAGTAAATCCGTTCACTCGTTGCGATTAAAATTTACAAGGGACGTTCACAAGCCAATATTACAATGGTCATAAGGAATAACTATCATTAAACAAATTTGGTAGTTAACACTCTAAAAAGCTCTAAAAGTACTGCGAAGATTGAGCACAAATTTTGCCAGAATAGACAACATCTTCCATAGATTACTTTAACTATTTTTCCAGTCAGTTTTGTCTCTTATTTTTGATCAATGCAACAAAACGTGCGACAGCGAAGTATGGCAGGATACATCGGGTAGTTTACGTTGTATTACAGTTTTTAAAACATCAAAATTTCGCAGTAAACCTTCCCATCATTGAATTAATAATGAGGTCAATTTAACTTGCGATATAACTCCACTGTCAACCCTTGTCTAGGGGATACGTGTGACGTTTAGCAATCTAAACTAACATTCATGTTATGTTACCGTTCGTTGAACATGAAATAGGATACGAGGGTTGGGAATTATTGAAGTATATCATCAAATTGTCTTTAAATATATTTAAATTTTAGGTGTTTATCATTATTGGGAAGTCAGTGCTCTCAAATATACTGGCAACTAGTTCAATCTCCGAATTCAGTTCGCCCTTAGGGTTGCGCAGGTCCGATGCCAGTCTCTCTGTGGAAAAACTGATATTCAGGTAAAACCGGTTGAACTAGTAGCCGACCCCAAATAACCTTGAGAATAATAAAGGCTAGGAAGATGATGATAAGGAAGTGTTTCGGTTGACGTACCCTTAACAATTATTAATACACTTGTTTCGGTATTTAATTTATTCAAATATTATATATAGTAATTTTGAAAGTCGTCATTTTTCAAATTCTATGGAAGTGCTGCTAGTTTAAAATTACAAACACACATTCCAATTTTATTCATTTGTATAGATTTCATACAAAAATGTCCAGTAGTGGACTGCAACGGGCTTATGGTAATGATGATGTATAGATTTCCCATCCCTCAATGCGCCAAAAGTAGTTAATATTCATATCAACCAATCGCCGTCCCCTACTGAACGAAGGTCTTTTTTATTTTTTCTTTAACGTGTGGAAACCCCTTCGGGCCGTCACCCCACCGGGGTTTGCGGCGGGGCGGTGTGTCGGAATCAAACCGACTAAAACCACACGGTGTGCGAACTCTGCGCCTGAGAAGGGAGGGGTCCGGGAACTGCAGTTATTAACACGACCGGACCAAACGAAGGTCTCCCCCAAGGAGCGCCAACCATCCCGGTTTCGAGTAGTCCAATCGTCCTCATCATATTCATAGTAAAAAAAATGTTTCGGTACCAGTATATGTGAAAACTGAAACCGCAATGTTTCATTAACCAACTGTCAACTCTTTAAAACTTGTTATACACGGTTGAACAGGTAATTTGCAGAAATTTCTAGTTCGTTAACGGGCTTATCCGAAGCGTATCAATATTTCACGATGCAGGTAGGCATGCATTGTGGTGTAGATTTTTTGTCTTGCTCATAGTTAATACTCGTATGTATCTTACACCGAAGCGTAACGTCAACAATAAATTAATTAGTAAAACAATAATATTGAAGAAAAGCAATTTATTTTTTTCATTCCCCCATCTTGGAAAGAGTATTTTTGCCCTTCGATATCTGAATTCAAAAGCCGTTTTTAAGCTAGAGGATAAAGTAAAGTGAATTTAGAACATAGTGTGCACTAAGTTTGTGAATTCAAAACATCATTAAACTTATTTACTTCTACCTATAACCTTTTTTAATTTGTTTGTGTTTTTTGAAATGTGTAATTATGGTGACAAGGAACTTTATTTGACACCATTTTTCAAATTTGTTATCAGACTTTTAAGCCTGATAAATAAAACTGAGATGGGATGCAAAGTTACGTGTTGCAGTGGAGTGCAAAAATTTTTGACCTCGTTCTCTTTTGATTCCCTCGCTCACTATTCTAAATTTTAAACATTTCACAGCTCAGAATTGTAAGTTAAGAATCCTTCGCTTGCTCGGTCATCAAAATTGAGCACATGGTTAAAAAGCAACACTGCCATCATGTATAACAAATAACTATTCCCATTCTTGTAGGTTTATGTTGACTTATTTTATCTATACTTCTATACTAATATTATAAAGAAGTAAAGTTTGTGTGTTTGTTAAATTGTAGGGGGTAATCTCGGGATCTACTAAACCGATTTTAAAAATTCTTTCACCCATAGAAAGGCACATTATTGCTGAGTGTCATAGGCTATATAAAAAACCGAAATATAAAAAGGCTTTTACGTGGTAGTCGGTTTTGCAAAGTGAATCGGAGAAATTTCAACGAAAGGCCAAAACAGCGGACGGCGCGCGATGGCTTCGGGCTTAATTCGGTTCGCGTTCGTGCTAGCTTCGGGAGAAGGAGGCGAGGCCTTTTATATCTGAGAGGTAGGTACCCGCGCGGCTCAGGCGCGTGGTCGGCTTCTTACGCAGCGTACGTCTCCGAAATTGAATTTTTCGAAACGTAATTAGTACACTTTCGACATTATTTAAGTAAAAGATTCTTATCAGAACTACTTTCTATCTTATTCTTGGCAGTTAGAAATTAAAACATAACACTCTGTACTAAAAAAGGATTATTAATATTATGCCCAATGAAGTGGGCACGGGTCAGCTAGTCATCAATAAACAGATAAATAAATTAGATAGATAAATTCGCTATTGTCATGTAATGGCAAATTTGTATGTTGAAGACTTTGTTATGCTTTAAATATGATACAACTAGCACAAACAACTAAGTTTCAATACAATAATTATTATTTATTTATTTATTTAATTCGATAAAAACGACTGTTTGTGTTAAACAATTTATCACTAACTTTTTCTCAGAGTTTTTCCGCCCTAATGTTGATTTTTTATTCCAACCGTTTTATTGACGATAATATCTGCCAAGTTGGCAACATATTACAATACCAAAATCCACATCAGGATTACGCAACGGTGTAATGAGGTTCCACTTTTAATCCGGCCCAATTTACACGCTGGTCGCAATCGTGGTTCCTTATTAATTCAGTGTTTGCAACTGCGCCAAACCATAGTTGCGACAACACAAGCTTAATGCAAGTAAGCTATAGCCTTTCTGTAGAATATTTCATTTAAAATACAGTAAATAAAATATGTCGGCGGTGTTTACCATGTATTTACCATGAATAAATTTGAAGATACAAGTAAGAACTCTCTAAAAACATAAGGATTGTTTTTCTTTGAAGATTTAATTTTACTGCATAATCTATACATGAATACTTTGATACCCTATTTATAAAAAAAATGCGAACTTGAACGTGACACAGTTCTAGTTTACATAAAAAGGAGCGCACAAAGTTTAAGAAAATAAAAAATAACAATGAAAAAAAACAAATGTTCATAATTAATTTGTTTTTTAAAACTAGTACTTTTTAAAAGTTAATTGTGTTAATCAATTTACGTATCTCACGGATTTTTTTTATATTTAGGTACATTTACAAATTTCTATTTATTTTAGTGTTGTTACTACAATTTAGTCTATTAATTTCTTTAAACCATACAAAAACAAATGAAAATACAAAAATTCTAATTACAAATTAGGACTGCTAAAAAATATATTAAACGTTTATCCGAAAACAAAAGGACATCTGCATCTGCACAAAGGAGAATCATTCCGTGTTCGTGAAAATGTACGTGACGTATTACAAATTATTCGGGGCTTGTCCCCAGACTAATTACTTTCTCCAAGACTACCATTTATCTAGCTGGACATGGACAAAAACGACAGCAATTAATTCATATGTCTCTTTGGAGAAGTTACACGTAGGTACGACTATCCTTATTCATATATATTAGCTTCTCAGATTTAACTAGTATCTTTCTGTAGCAATGCTTTTTTCTGGTAATTTTTGTTATTGAATATGTCATAAAGAAAGCTTATGAGCACAATATTGTAAGCCATTGATGGCATTCTTGTTAACTCTGAAATGCTAGGAATGGGTTTAAATCAGTAGGGTAGTAAATTAAGTTTAATCTTTCTAAATTTTATAAAGACAACAAAAACTTAGGAATTGTCCTGTGCAATTGGAGAGGCATATGTCCAGCGGTGGACTTCGATAGGCTGGTAATAATGACGATAAGATGTTATCTCATGTGGAGTTTGAACCCAAACCTAAATAATGATTGTATCGTGTTTGCGTTGAACCCAGATATTTTGCAGTTGCTCACCATATATTATACGTCTTTTACTGCAGATCATCATCTTCCTAGCCTTTATTATTCCCAATATTTGGGGTCGGCTACCAGTTCAACCGGTTTTACCTGAATATCAGTTTTTACATAGAGCGACTGGCATCTGACCTCCGCAACCCTGAGGGCGAACTGAATTCGAAGGTTGAACTAGTTGTCAGTATATTTGAGGGCACTGACTTCCCAATAACGATTGCCATAGATGTTCATGACAACCGGGACCGACGGCTTAACGCGCTCTCCGAAGCACGGGCAGGAAACACCGCCATCTTCCATACTCCGGGCTGCTATTAGGAATTTCTTGTAGGAAAAACCCAACAGCAGTCCGACCCGGGAATTGAACCCGAGACCTCTTGATTTGCAGTCGCTTACGCTAACCACTAGACCAACGAGGCAGTCTTTTACTACAGATATCGTTTACAAAAAAGCTTACTAAACGTTGCATTGTTAAGAATAGTTGAGGTATCCGGGACTTAAAATATTAGTACTTAAAGTCTTCAGTACGTAGATTTTTTTATACGTATTAAACATATGCTTTGTAAAAAATACTTTTACATACATGTAAAGAAATAGAAATAGGTATATTTTATTTACTTGCCAAAGTGATGGCTCTGCCTGATAGAAAACATGAGCAGAAACCAAGAATCACCATACTCATTGCCAATTGCTTACCCTCGGTAATTGTTTCTAATCACCATGTGTAACTCGACTATGAGAGCTTATTATCTAACTGAGATCATACGCCTTATTTATTGTGCACCTTATTAGTATAAAAGAAATGTTCTTCAAATTTATAAATAGCATTAAGGCAAGTTGATCAAAATCTAGCGATTCTATAAAAGAAGGAAATCGATTGGCGTACTCAAGTGCTGTTTCAGTGCTGGCTAGGCCTTACCTACTTAAAAGAACTAAGTTAATTTAAACCAGATAAAGAGAAAATTTATGTTCAACCTGCAATACGTTTGTTACTGCAGGGCTTATAAAGTTTATTGCTAACTGTACACGATTGCGGATTACATTTTAAAACATTTTGTATTTTGTTTGTGCTTTTTTAACGGGCGGTACGAATATGTTGTTTGTTAAACAGATTTCAGGATACAAATAAGTACTTTTGGATAAAAAAAATAATGTTTAGAGATTATTTTACTAACCTACATTAGAAACTAATTCATATTTAAATTCTATAATATTATTAATTCGAAAGTAACTCGGTCCGTTTGTTCATCTATCTATCTGTTTTGCTTTCCCGCCAAAACGAACGATTTCAATGAAATTTGGCAAGGTGATATTTTGATTCTTCAAGGACACAGGGTACTCTTTGCCGCTGTTACCGATGGACACGCGGCTGGAGTTGCGGGGAAAAGTTAGTGTAGTGCAAAAGATATAATTATAATGTGGTTTTTAAGGTTAATTTATGCGACAAATATTCTGATCTCCAACTGCACGTTATATCTAAAACATACCAGTCAATCACTGTACAGTAAGTACCTGGATTATTTGCTTAAACTACCTGAAAACTACATATAAGTGTTAATCAAAATAAGAAACTGAACTGATTTTTGAAGTGAAACTTCTTTATCGGGGTTGTCGAAAAATTTCGCGTCACATTTATTCGTTACGCGTCACATTTTTTCGTTACGCGTCACATTTAGTAGTTACGTTTTGAGTAGTTACGTTTGAGTTTTTTTCCTGTTATTTATAAACTGAAACAATTGTTCATTTATAGTCTCTACTTTATTCAGAGACAATCGTTTAAATTCTGCTTGTAAATCGATGGTGGACGTTGACGTTTTTCGGCCATGATAAAATGTTTTATCATTATTGAGAGATATATACAATCCTTCAAAAAAAAATTATAAAATAAAACAAAAAACATTTTCAAACACAAACAGGACCAAATTAATACTACAATGAAATATCACATTACAAACAATATTATTTTATTTAGTCCACAATGTAAATAACTACACACATCACATTCCACAAACTTACTTCATTCACACCACAGATCGCGAAATATTTACTCAGGTCTCGCTCCTTAACTTTTATTGCACTTGAAATAAGAATTGTCACGAATATTGCTGGTTTATAAGTCCTTTGTTGATATTTTTTTTTTTGAAAAATGACGTCATAAAGAAGTTTCACTTCTTACGAGTGTACGCTAGTACACGCACACATCTTTTTTTATTTTAGACGGTTACTCGCGGTTCTTGGTGTAAAGGAACAGCAATAATCGCAGAAGACACCGCGGGCAGCAATCCGGGGAAATCAAATTATGTTACATTTCCCACTTTCCATCACTATTTAGTAGGTCATGATTGAAATACGTGTGGTACCACATATTTCTCACAAGATTTGTTACTATTACACGTCAAAATCTAGTAACATTTTTACCATAATCATTTAACAATGGTACATTAATTTTATGCGTGTCCCAAGCCGGGTTCCGACGTAATTCTGTACGATTACAATCATGATTTTAATCTCAATAACATAACGAGCTCAGTATATAATTACAATCAAATTAAACATCTATTAATCACACTGTAATTTCCTTTATATACGCATTTTGGTGTATTAATATTAAGTGTATACTAAAAATGATTAAGAGTAAATAAAACTAAATAACTAAATAATTAAACTAAATAACTAATGGTAGGTTAATAAGGGTATTTGAGGTGAACAAAGAATATGGAATGCGTAGAGGATAAGCGCACGTGGAATTGGAGCCAACAAACTTTTTAGTCGGCCGATAGTTTCATCAGGTTGGCTTTTCGCTTATTTGTCGGCCGATAGTTTTATCAGGTTGGCTTTTTGCCTATTTGTCGGCCGATAGTTTGATCAGGTTGGCTTTTCGCTTATTTGTCGGCCGATAGATTGAAGATTTGTATTATTTTAATTCTTCTCTTAGATAGATTTTTTTAATTCTTCTCTTTAGGATTCAGAATAAAATTCAGAACAAAATATAATATGAACGTAATAATAAATAAATACTGAAAATAAATACCTATTTTGAATATAAGTTGCATTTTATATAAACCTCGTAAATCAACTAGTTAAAGAGAAATCAAAATGTGAATAAAATGATCATTCAGCAACAATTACTGCTCCACTGACGTCACATGTGGACAGTGTCGGAAGTGGCGCCATCTGCCGACAGCTGTTGACATCGAGCCAAATGCAGTGTAAGCGCTAACATATTGTTTGTGTATTAAATATTATTACTTGCTATATTTCAGTCAGCTGTATGTTATACTTTACAGTTTCATTATTTTTTTTATATTATCTAAAACTAACATTTTTACTATTTTACTATCCAGATAACCTCGACCGGAGTGATACCACGGCCTTGCAGAAAACCGGTGTGAAACAGCGCCTGCGTTGTGTTTCACTGGGTGAGTGAGGATATTGGAGGCCCATACCCCTACCCCTCCCCCATCTTTCTCCCCATCACCCAAAGGCCGGCCACGCACTTGTGATGCCTCTGGTGTTGGGGATGTCCATGGGTATCCTCACGGACTGAGGAGCCATGCGGCCGGTCTCAGGCGCCCTGCTCTGGGGAACGAACAGAAACGACACTGTGTCTTTAAGACTATATTCTGGAGGAAGTCTGGGCTTTCACCTGCCTGACCGCAGTTTTCCGACCAGGCCGCCCCCTATCGCGGACCGCATCAATTAATCAGCCCAGAGGTCCCACTCTCTGCAAGCCTGCGATCCTGTCGGCGGCTGGTGTCGCAAGCATGGTGACAATGATTGCTGGCGGGGACAGGTCTCATCCGATTTGTCAGACTAGAACTTAGCCCTTATACGCCCACGTGAGGCGGACTTAATGATATCTAATGAAGATTTTATCAAAATATTAGGAACTATGAAAATGTTTATACTCGTATCTTTGCACTTAGCGCATTATATCGACCCAAAAGTCGACTGAATAAAATTGCCTCCTGATGTTAAATTTGCCTTTGTACAATCCAATAAGTTTTAAATAAAATAATAATAAAGCCAGTAAAAGCGTTTATGACTGATGTGGCCATACCTAATACGTCTACACAGAACTAAGATTCGTAGGAGCCATTTTAAACTTTACATTCATATCACAACTTTCAAAGAAGGAAACCAAGTTAGAGAACTGCTCTAAGTTCTGTAAGAGAAGCTAAGGTAAACAATTTCCACCGACAAAATGCATTAGAATACGAATGGCCCACCTGTGCCTGTGCTGGCATAACAAATTTATTTCTACAATTATAGAAACTAATTGTACTGTGTTTTGAACTTTAATTGTTTAAATCTACGGCCGGTTTTATGTTATTCGGGTAGATTATAAAAATTGTTGTAAAAATTAATTCACTATGGTGAAATCAAAAGTTAGATGTAAATATTTTTACACGAAGTGACTATATTCAAAGGAGTGGTTCGTCTCTAAAATACTCGTTTCTAGGATAAATATGGCAAATGATAAGCGATACCTGTATTAAAATTAAAAATAAGTGCTAAGAATCACGATCATCTTCACAGAAATTATTCATTTTACATGTTTTAGTTGAATGCTAATCAGCATTCAACTAATTGTAAATTGTTAATTGAAGAAATGATAACGAGATTTAATATGAGAATTGTCGAACACTAACTTATCTCAATATACTAGCCAAAGTGAGTATATTTGTTTGTAATTTGGTCAGTTCCTAACAGTAGAAAATATAAAAGTCTCAAGTGGAATCAACAGTCCCGTATAATGTGACCGTCATTTATAAAATACTAGCTGAACCCCGCGGTGCTACCCGCGGTACGATGATAACTGCGGGCAACGCCGCGAGGCGAAGCTTTATCTTTATAAATAGTAGCCTATGTGTTATTCTGATGTATAAGCTATATTGTGGTAAAGTTTCATTCAAATCCATTCAGTAGTTTTTACGTGAAAGAGTAACAAACATCCATACATACATACATCCATACTTACAAACTTTCGCCTTTATAATAGTAGTAGGATACTCGTACGTTCAAGATCGAATAAAAATCTTGGGTTTAATCCAAGCCAACTTCCTATGTTTTAGTTGGATTCATCTCATCAAGGTGAGATACTCAACCATTGGATTTTTCCATACGTCAAAGTATTCTATAAAATAAGTAAAAATACTCTCCAGCCTTAATCTATCACTGAACTAATACGCTTAAAGCTTCAGACCTAAAAGAACTAGACATATGTGAACATTTTAGCTGTCATATTAGGCTTCATAGAGTGATCTACTGTGACATAACTTTTAGTACTCGTACATTTTTTCGCTCCCAGCTTCAATGAAACGTGACTTACCGCCTACGGACGTTAAATGACAAAAATAGTAAATTATAAATATTTCGGACGTCTAACACACAACGCCATCTAGTCCCAAGCTAAGCAGAGTTTGTATTACGGGTACTAGACAACAGATATAAATACATATATACTTTTTTTTGTAAATATGTACATATTATACTTAAAAAAATATTTGCAGACAATACAAACATTTTATCCGGCCCGGGAATCGAACCCGAGTCCTAAAGCGTAGCAGTCGCATACGCCGACTACGCCACCGAGGCAGTCGAAAAATTACTTTAGCCAGAGCAAAGACGAAGTTCAAGTTACAGAGACAATTACCGAAATAGAAATATGGACTGTAGAGAAATTAATGTGATGCCACGCCAACGTAATTTTAAAGCGCCTTTTGGTAATTTAGGTGATTACACTTAGTGAGTAGGCGTTGAAACGTTATTAATACTCGTACACTAATCTCTCACACTTTTCGATTGTCTATTATATCATTGAAAGTTACACTCAACTAGGTGATTTTCAACCAGTATTCATAGTTGTGATTGTATTGTACGGAGCACGAATGTGTTATTATAAGCCATTTTGTTTTGATCGGATTTCGGGGCGAATGGAAGCCCACGGGAAATGTGAATCCGCCCGTCATATGACTGTTTATTCGTATGTTAAGGCGGGTTCGGAAAGTCGACTGTTATATATTTCTTTCATGATTTAGTTTTGTAAAAAGGTTTATATACTATAACTCAAGTTGCGTTGAAGCATCTTGCTGTAGTTAGGGAAGATTACAAAATGCTTTAACCGCTAATCAAGATCAAAGTGAAGGTTTTTTCTGCGATGTTCATGCCTTTGTTGGCAGCTGCTAGCGAACTATCTTTGATAAATTTTTGTCTAAATTTCGTAGCAATGCTACGTGAAATTCATAATTCTGCTACAAAATATGCTCCACACCACTGCTACGAGACGTAGATATTAATTTTCAATATCTTCAGTTTCTCAGATTTTCAGATATTCATGGCGTCGTAAGTATCGTCTTGAAATAAAATACAGTTTGAAAGAAATATCACAATAGTTTTTATGTAACTGGGTCAAAATCTAATCTCTACATAAAACCCCAAGATTGTGTTTATGAGACCAATGTTGGGCCGGTTCCTTTTGAATCATATCAAAGGTGTATTTACTTACCCGTTGAAGCAAGATTGCTTATTGTGACGCTTTAGAACTTAATAATAACTTGGTCCTCAGCTTTACGTTTCTGTTGAAGTTATCAACTTTCTGCATAGCCATTTACCAGCGCGGATGTAAGTTTATTTGTTTAAAAACTTACTTCAGCGCCATCTAGGAAAGACATTTCGAATTACCAAGTTACTTATCCTGTATTTACCGTATCAAAAATTATTGCACTAATAAACAGCTAAACTGCAGCTCGCTAGGTACAACTGCAGTCTCCCTTTACATCCCTTCATCGTAATTACTCTGTTGTTAAACTAAATACCGTTAATATACAACCAAGCATAATGATATTTTGATTAGATCATTCTAAAGTAACACAGTTGTGTTAAAAGAACCCTATGTAGTTACATAGGGTTCTTTTAGTTCAAAAATTGGTGTCCAAGAATGACCTTAAACGATTGGTGAAAATTTAAAATGAGGCGAAGTCATACGCAATAGCTTGTGTAAGATTACTAAATCGACATCTCTGAACGCAACCTTCATCATCATCAGTTCAGATCAGGCAGTTTTCATGGTTTATAAACGTTTTTACATTCGTTCCCGTTATTACCAATAAAATTGTCAATTTTACGTTTTGATTAGAAACATCGGTATTTTTAATGTTTTTTTGTGTCGTATTCAACATCTTAATAACGGGTGTTTTTTTAAGCTAGATAGAACTTTAAATTGTAAAAAGTAACACAAAAAATTAAATTTTGATGAAACTTTTTTTTTTATTTGTTTCAGTATACTCTGACGAATCATCATGAATAGACTCACGCTTGAACAACGCTACGAAATTATCCAAATTTACTTTGAAAATCAGTCGTCGATTCGCGCAACTTATAGACGACTTCGTCATTTGTATGGCGTATAACACGAACAATGCTAGCCTCCAAGGCGTCAATTGTTGCTGGTTTATCACCTTCACCACCTACCACCACCTTCTTTCATCATCAATCTACTTTGCAGCTGCTGGAATTGCGTTAATAGAATAACTACGATAATATATATTACACTAGCTGACCCACGCAACCCGCAACGCACGAAAATTTTCCTCCGTTTTTGAAACATTCTTCATTGGTGCTCCGCTCCTATTAGTAGTAGCGTGATGCCTATACCTATAGCCTTCCTCGATAAATGGAATATGCAACACTGAAATAATTTTTCAAATCGGACCAGCGGTTCTTGAGATTAACGCGTTCAAACAAACAAACAAACTCTTCAGCTTTATTATTAGTATAGATTAGTTATGCAAGCTATGCAGAAACATATCCACAAAATTCACTTACCAAACCCTGTATCTGAATTTATACATCCAGCTTAATACATTCAGCATATCCCTGTAATTACAAACAAATTGCTTTTAACCTAAACCGTCCAAATTGCTTCCAGGTTGGCAAAATTCGACGCAATACAGCGCTGAGATATTCATACAGATGCAAGAGATGTGCGATACAGGTGCACGGAGATTAAGTTAGTTGAACCTAGGGTTGGCACGTAGAGTTGACTGACTTTAATCGGTTACTGATTGTTCGATTGTTTTTAAGATATTTATCTTTGTCAACTGTATAGTTATTACTCATATTTTATTTTATAAAATTGTCTGGCAACGGTAAACTGTAAAATATCTTGTTTATTACTCATTCGAATAATATATTATTTTACATTTCAATTTCAAATTTTATTTAAATGCTTGTACAAAGTGTTACAGTAATTGCTGATGGCACCCAAACTAAGCTACGCTTGTATCTTGGGCTGTCACAAAGGCAAAAATATGGTACAGTGGAATTAGCGTACAGGATACAATACAAATTTTAAATCGAACATCCCCGTGTGTATTTTATTTAGTGTGGACAGAAAAAAAATACAAATAGTAACATATGGTGTTAAATATGGCAGTTACTTTTGTATTCAGTTTTCTTTAACTTTAGAACAATTGTGACTTACTGAGTCGACATGTTTTTATTTTATTCTTACTAAAGATACATCCTCCTTAGTGTATATAGCATCTAATCCTTAATGTATTAGTGGCAACCCTGTACACTAACTGAGGCCGTCAATTTTACTGGCCGCATTCATGAGCTAGCATGTAGTCGGTGCAAACTTAGTGTTGCCAACTGTCCTCTGTTGTCGGGAATAAACGAATTGTGCATTTTGTGTGACATATTTAACGAGTAGGTATATTTCTTTAGGTGTCTGTATTTCTATAACATTCGTATTTTCTAACCAGACATGGCAATATAATCTAAATATACATAATAATATATGTAATATTTACGCTCTCCGCACTTTATTATATTATTTTTTTAGGTGGCAAACGAGCAGATGTATCGCCTGGTGGTAAGCGATTACAGCCGCCTATGGACACCCGCAACCAACACCAGAGGCGTCACAAGTACGTTGCCGGCCTTTGGGGGATGGGGAAGAGTTTGGGGTACAGGCCTCCGGTATCCTCACTCACTCGGTGAAACACAGCGCAGGCGCTGTTTCACACCGGTTTTTGGTGAGGCCACTCATCACTCCGGTAACTCATGCCGAAGCATGGCTCTCCCACGGTTAAATTTATGTACCCAAAATTCTACTGAAGCAATGTTCAAATACTACGATTTTAAACAGTAAACTATTCATTTGTTATTATGTTGCCAAATGACCTCCAAGTCCTTCAAAATGTGAAAAAAAAATTGTAGGGGAATCATAAACGTCATTAAGTTAGTAAGTGTGTAAGTAGGTAAGTGTTAACAAACAAAGTAAACAGAACAAAAAATGACGTTCGAAACTTGCATTTTTATGTGGCACGTTTTAAATAGGATTTTCGTTTTTTCCTTAATTTCAATATATAATTTCTCACTCTGCACCTAGTTTGGGCTCTCAGAGCTTCCTATTTTCATAAAATCATCTCATTATTGATTTCGTTGCAAATTCTAAAATCAAAAGCAATACAAATTAAATCGCATCAAACAAAGTATTCTGTAAACGAAAGTTTACAATTGGTTTTCACCGTTCAGGGGACTGTAGACTATTAACAAACTTTACGAAACATTTTTTCACTAGTTAAACCAGAGTAAAAAAGTCGTTACATTTTATGAAAATATGAACGCATGCACCCGGGATGCCGAGACACTTAATTCCACGTCCGTAAAACTTTGTGGTTTTTATTAACACTCGCCAAACTGGAATATAAGCTTTAGGAATGAAAGGTTACTTAATAGAATTTACTACCTACGTTTTTTTTAATTTCTCGATGCCCTAAATTGCTCATTTGGACAGATTAATTCATATTATTATTTCTTAACTTTTATTAATTTATTATTCCCTCTCAATAGTGATAATCTATGAGCAAGAACAAAATTTAATAACCGTTTAATATCATAATAAAGCTTGAAAAATGAAACCTGAAACCAGAATTGTACCTGTAATTTAACAATCATTTTAATCATGAGTTTGGCTAGACATGATTAGCCAAGTATTAGTATTCTGATTTGCGACGTCACTAGTTTATCTAGACAATAACTGAAGGGAAAAAAGTATCAAAGACTTGAAGAAAATATCTGGCAGTGGATGGACGCGGACTGTCCAAGACCCAGTGGACGGCAGTAGCAGAAGAAGAATACCTTGGTCGCAAATACCAAACAAAAAAGTCTATTTAAAATTTCTTACTCGCATAAATATAACTCACTAAATATTAATTTACCACAACGTGTAAGATTAATCGTTATCAAAACAAACAATTCAGATTTTTTCATAATAAGCCCGCGAAAAAATCAGGGCCAAAAAGTTTCGGAGTCCCAAATAGAATAAAAGACATTCGGATTTAAAAAAAATACGTAAACCACAAACCTGCACTCATTTGACCTCCGTTTCCATTAGCTAATTGCAATTGGTCGTGATTCTGGCCACATTGCACTGTTCGACCAATCGGATGAGGTTCGAATTTTAAATAGTAAAGTAATTGAAACTTTGTTGAATGCGGTCGGTCGAACAGTGAAAACGTCGATTTCACAATTAATGACCAAAACTAAAAATCAGTTCTCATTAGAGAAGTATGAAATATTTGACAAATGGTTTTTGTGAGATTTTTTATTAAGAATTCTAAAATTCCTTAGATGTTTATTTATTGGATGTACTTTGTAACAAGAAAAACTGCATCACGCAATAAAAAATGTAAAGCTGATACATGGACAGTGCTGGTTAGTGATGTTTTTTAATCAAACTTAATAATTAAAAGTTTTGTTTTAAATCGGTTCATGTGATGGAGAGGTTGATAATTAAATGATAGAGTTCAAGGTACCTATATACCTACAACCGAAACCAGAACCTTTTTTACTTTCGCTTCAAACAAAAATAGCATGTTGTGTAGCAGTTGTTTTCAGAGCTTTAAAAGTAATATTCCTTCAAAATTGAACCAATATTGCAAAGAGAGTTATAAAACTAAAGTTTAAGTTCTTTGATACGAACCTCGGGCTACGAGAGAGTAAGTGGTGTTAAAAGTAGTGGCTAACATTGTACAAGGGGCTACGAAAAGATGGAGGAGGCTGCCGTCAATAACCTAAACTTTATTTCATACGGCGAAACCAAAAGGAACGAATTTTTTTTTATTGAATAGGTGACAAACGAGCATACGTTTCGCCCGATGGTAAGCGATTACCGCCGCCCATGTACACCCGCAACACCGGCCTTGGGGGATGGGGAAGGGGATGGGGAAGGGGATGGGGAAGGGGAATGGGGAAGGGGGAAGGGGATGGGAAGGGGATGGGGGAAGGGGAAGGGGATGGGAAGGGGGAAGGGGATGGGGAAGGGGATTGGGAAGGGGAAGGGGATGGGGAAATGGGTGGGGAAGGGGAAGGGGATGGGGTATGGGCCTCCGATATCCTCACTCACTCGGTGAAACACAGCGCAAGCGCTATTTCACACCGGTTTTCTGATAGATAGGATAGTTAAGATATTTCACACCGGTTTTCTGTGAGGCAGTGGTATCACTGCGGTCGAGCCGGCCCATTCATGCGTGGCTCTCCCACGGTTATATATTTAGCAGTCTATGAATGTTTGTATGTTCCACCGTAGCGCCTAAACTACTGAAATGATTTTAATCACAGAGGTGTCAAAAGATGTTGAAACAATGGTTTAGGTGACATAAGCTAAATCTATTTTATCAAAAGGTTCTCGAATTTTTTTCCCTCTCTCGCGTATTTTTTACACGCTTTTTATTAACGTCACCTGTATGTTTGTTAATAACCGATTCCTTTGGACTTGATTTTGATCCACTTCAAACAACGATGACAATACAAAAATTCAAAAATAAAAGAAAAAGATATAATTTAAAAAAGCACTCTTTTATTTATGATATTATTATTTCTTAACTATTAATTATTAATCGTTTTCTTGTTAAAGTTCAATGGATTTGATCTTTGCATTTGTAACGTTCATCAGATATTTTGGCACTCGTTACTCACCGAGGATTATCTGTATATTAAAAAAACCTGTCGCCTTACTTTTGCAGGAATATAAAATCGAAAATAATTTTACCTAAAATTATATGAAAATTAATTGACGCAAGTTTTACAAATACTAGATAGAGATCGTAAAAATTCTTAACAATTTTCTAAACTAATATAAAATGCAGTTGAAATTTCTGAGTTTGTAGGAGATCTACTGAGAGAATTTAAGAAATTCTTTATCCAATAGAAAGCCACATTATTTATGAGTATCATTTGCTATAAATTAACAAGACAAATTATTATCGCGATATCCAACACGCACGCGGGCGAATCCATGGTCAAAAACTGTTGTTAGAATAAAGTGACTTACATTTTCTCTTTCTCTTTAACTAAATACATATGTACATAAACACGGTACATATACCAATCGCCTGATCTCTCCCCGGTCGTGTCGGTTAACCGTCCCATCTTATTATGAGATATAGGGGACTGAGAGTGCACCTGTGTTTTTCGCACACATTTGTGCACTATAATATCTCCTGCGTAGTTGACTGGTCTCTGTTGAGACTGGCCGCCGTGGTCGTAATCAGCTAATAGAACATCATCACATGTACCAAAATCTAAGTTTTTACATTTTTTGTCTGTCTGTCGATTTTGACGGGACTTTCAGTATCCGACGGGTAACTGGTGATATTGGGAGTAACTTAGGCCATTTTTTTAGACTAACTTCGCCACTTACGTCACCCGCGGTTGTCGTGAACCTCGGGTAATACCGCGGGGCTCAACTAGATTTACAATAAACCAATTTGTGAATACTTCTCCACGCCGGCTTTCTAAGCTCCTTGTTTAGGTCCTTCACTCGGGGCTAAGAGTAGTCGAGAGCCTCTTGCCTTAACCAGGGTCACTCTCAGAGGATTTATATCACATACTTGTGTTTAATTGTCAACGATACATGTTCCTATAGTATAATGGACTGTGGGCGTGCACCGTTTATGGTCAATACATTCTAGAATTGTACTGACTTGTAATTATTTCTTAATTCCTAAATATACTTAAGTTTTATGATTTTGTAAATAGCGAAGCTAGACAATTTATAACTATACTAACTGACCCACGCAACAATCATGTCCGGTTCCTATTGGTCTAAGCGTGATGTTAAGTATCCTGTCTCAGGCGCGCCAGCAAAAGCAAAAGAAACGTGACACGGGACTCATTTAATATAGATTTTATGGAACAAAGAGCTCACGAGTGAATGGACTACAGAACCCAAACCTCCCCTCTCCTGAATTTGGGGTGCGGGCTCACAAGACCACTACACACTTGTGAGTATTTGAGCCGCAGTTGTACTTTCCAGAGTCTGGTTATTCTCCCATGAAAAAATTATGCTAAAAAAATTATTGATTGATTGATAGATTAATATCTAATCAATTTTTTGGCATAAATTTTAGAAGTGGTATAATCCTAAAATCTATTCAACAATGAAAACGGAAAAATATAATAGATTTTTATTTGATTATATATTTTGTGTATTTATATCTACGTGTTCGTATGTCATGATCGTAGATCATGTATTTATAATTAATAAAATTATTTTACAATTAGGTACATCAGACCAGGGTTGTTACAGATGCCAAAATTTAGACAACCGCTGATGCAGATGCGGATGGGGATAATTAGAAGTTCACATCCGCGGATGCGGATAATTACTTAAATTTTAAGTGCATAAATAACTGAAAATCAATTTAATTTTAATTTTTTATTTATTTAATCATATTTTTAGAACAAATTTGGTTCCACAAAATTACACAGGTTTTTAGTTGACTTTGTTGATGTGAATCTGCATCCGTAAAAACTCTGCATTGATTGATGCGAATGTGAATGCGGAGCGGATGTCTGAATTAATGCGAATAATCCGCATTTACGGATGCGGATGCCAATATTCGTAACACCCCTGCATCAGACTACCGAAAATCAGGTATTACGATATCCGTACAAAGATTGTCTGTCCTACTATTATACCAAATGTAAAACTCCACCTATATTTATACCGTATTGGTGTTTAACTGACAGCGGACTTAGTTGGTGACCTCTCAAAGATCACGTTTGCAACAAACGAGGTTGCGTGGGTCAGATAGTAAGTATACTCGTATATATTGATTTCTATTCATCAAGAATGAAGGCGCATAATAAAAACAAGAATTCTAAATACCCTATCAACTCTTAAGGATTTTTAAAAGAAAACTCCACCTTAATTACCAAAGTAAGAAGTCTCTGATATGAGAAATCTGCGATAAATATATTCGTTTAGACGAGACATCAAGTGGTCTCCGAGGAACAGTAATTGCCCAAGTTCAGGTCGGTTCTGTTACGATATTCCAACTATCCGATTGTGCAAACTGTGGTCAATTTAACTTGGCCTGGAGTATACTCTGCACACAGAGCTCCTAGTTATTTCCCTTTGTAGAACAAGGTTTATGTCCTTTGTGAGACACAACTAGTTCGAGCTCGATTTAAGCTATGAATAGTTTCTTGTACACTGATTTTAACTGATATATTGATGATATGTAATTAAGAACAATTTTCGAAAATGTAATACCTTTAATAAACGAACAATTCTTATATAAATATAATCTGAATGTCGGAAACGTCTCCAACGATTTTCATGAAATTTAGTTTTGCATGGGGTGTCGTGGGCGATAAATCGATCTAACAAAATTCAGTCATCTAAGTAATAAATATAAACATTTTAAATATGTTTTATCTTGTATATAATGTTATTTTTATTTAAGACATACCTTGTAAGAAATTTAAAGCGGTGAGCTACCCAAAATACAAGTTTATCTCAGCTTGGGGGCTTATATTCCATTACTAAACGTGTTTAAAAATATAACAAAAAATATTAGTCAACAAAAAAATTGCAAAGACTTGGTCCATATTTTTTATTTTTTAATATAACGCAACGTTTCTTGAAAACTTCTCACATATGACGAAACAAGATATTGTGTATCTCATTTTTCCACACTTAAAGGGAAATCCTTTTAAAAGACAATGTTTATAATTATAATCGACAACACATTCTTAAATTTCACCTGTTATACATGTACGAACATCGAATGGGGACCTTTGATGTTTATTTTGTGTTATAGACGAAAAAAATGTTTTAGGCCAGCATTACACGTTTTGGAGTAATTTCACTTTGATTCTACTCGTCTACTCGTAAATAAAGTTGTGGGTCTTTTGAAGAAATTTAATAAGTAATAATAATAATATTTCGGACGTCGGACACACAACGCCATCTAGTCCCAAACTAAGCAGAACTTGTGCTATGAGTACTAGACAACTGATATAAATACATATATACTTTTTTTTGTAAATACATACACATTATACAAGAAAACACCCAAACTCCGAAACAAATATTAGCAGATCACACAAACATTTGGTCCGACCCGGGAATCAAGCCCGAGACCTCAAGCGTAACAGTCGTATACGCTACCAATACGCCAGCGAAGCAGTAAATCAGCCTGTGAGTGCTGTGTTATATAAAAAAACATGTATTATAGGAATAAATTACCAGAGAAAATACAAATCCAATGATAAATGTAAACATAGAGACGAAAAATTAAGGATATTTTCTCTCCTGTATTACCATAAAAGTGTGACACCATTTGTGAAATTAAAACGCAGCTTAGAGCCTTTTTAATGAGGGGAAAAGTGGGTCGGACCAGCCGAGCGAATCAAATTTTTCTTCTTGCTTGCCTTTTGAATAACCATGTGGATTAAGTTATAAGTGTAAAGCGGTATAGGTTTTTTCGTAAGACAGCCATGCTTTAGCGCAGTTGCCCCGTCTCGAACTCACTTTAGTCCCTTCCCTTAGTACCTTTAGAAAAACACAGTTGAATTATAAATAACTAGCTTTTGCCCGTGGCTCTGCCCGTGTATCTCGATTATCACGGTAGAAAGTAGCCTTGTCTAAATCTACATGCAAAAATTTCATTGAAATCGGTGCAGTGGTTTAGCCGTGAAATCGTTACAGACAGACATAGTTACTCTTTCTAAATAGAGTACGATGAATCAAAAGTGTTTATAGAAATTATATGTTAGTCAGTTTTTATTTAGTTAGTTTAATCACCATATGTCCGAAATGTTGGTTACGGGACAATATCTCCGGGATTGCTCCGATCACGTTACTGGGGTATATAACCTTTATGCTTTTACATTATATAGGCAAGATTTAAAGTTACAGTCCTTAAAATATAGCTTGATTTCTTAATAGTTGTCACTAGTTTCATTTTAGAACATTATGCGGTGTTACCCGCTGTTGTTGTTGCACCTTTGGTCTAAAATAAAAATACCAAAATAGGTATCTTAAAACATCAGCTATTTGTCAATGAAAGTCCCGTCATTATCGGTCCGGCCGTTACAGAGATTAGCCAGAACAAGCAAGACTGACAAACAACAAAAAATTAAAAAAATGTGTTTTTGATGAATGTGCCATATATGTTTTGAAATTACATACATGCACTTCAATTTTATTTATTTGCATAGATAAGGTATAATTTACTAAACAATAACAAAATAAAATTAATTAAATAAACAAATAAAATCGCTTGTTTGAAGTTATTTCGTCGGTTTCGAAGCCATCTCACACAGAGATCAAGCTATATTTTAAGGACTATAATAATGTTAGTTCAGTTAATGATATTATAATCTCTTAAGTTTATTATTATTTATACAGATATATATATAAGATATATATATATATATATATATATATATATTTATTACAATACCTTTAATTTTACCTGAGATTTTTTTACGTACTTGTAGCATGGACTTTATTTCTAAAGCTTAAAGAATTTTATGCTTGTAACTTGAACCGTCGCGTGCAAGGATTAAAACCAAGAGCTTGCGTAAAAAGCGAAAGCATAAAAATATATACGAAGAAATCTAAAGTTATTCGCTTCCGTTGAGCTACAGAAATATCAAGTACACTTTGCAATTTACATCTGAATGTCGCAAGGCTTGCAAGCATATAGTCTGAAGTTATATATAGATATTACAAAATAATTTTGCTACCACTAATATATTGCTATTATTGTTAAATAATAATAATAAATAATAAATATTTCGGACATCTAACACACAACGCCATCTAGTCCCAAGCTAAGCAGAGCTTGTGTTTTGGGTACTAGACAACTGATATAAATACTTATATTATTATTTTTTTGTAAATACATACTAATTATACATAGAAAACACCCAAACTTCGAAACAAATATTTGCAGATCATACAAACATTTAGTCCGACCCGGGAATCGAACCCGAGACCTCAAGCTTTGCAGTCGCATACGCTACCACTACGCCACCGAGGCTGTCAGAATAGAATTAGAAGTTAAAAAAGGATAGCAAATACACACATAGTTTCTTATAGGTGTCAGGTAATTTTATTCGAATATGGCTAAGTCAAAAGGAAAGTAAGTTAATATGTTCCACCATAGCGTTTAAACTATTTGACTAATTTTAATAGATGAGGTGTCAATAGATTCGTAATATGATTCGTAATAAGATTCGTATTCTACCGTGGGAGAGCTATGCTTCGGCATGAATGGGCCGGCTCGACCGGAGTGATACCACGGCCTCACAGAAAACCGGTGTGAAACAGCGCCTGCGCTGTGTTTCACCGAGTGAGTGAGGAAACCGGAGGCCCTACCCCAACCCCTTCCCCCATTCCCTTCCTCATCCCCCAAAGGCCGGCAACGCACTTGTGACGCCTCTGGTGTTGTGGGTGTCCATGGGCGGCGGTAATCGCTTACCATCAGGCGATACGTCTGCTCGTTTGCCCCCTATTACATAAAAAAAAAATAATATATATATGTAGGCCGAGTGACAAAGACTATGTAACTTTTTTTTCAAATTTTTACGTAGTCGGGTAATAGTTTTTTAAACTTCGTGCCGGCCGGCGGGCCACTGCTCAACAGTTGATGTTGGGATGTTGTATATATGATAATCGGCGCGAGAACTTTTATTGTGCGATTCAGGATTGGTAGTTTCTTCTTATTTTACGTTACTTCGTAGTGCAGTGTAACTTCGGTAGATGGCTGTCGTATGTTATTTCGTTGTTGCGCTGTATGTGGAGGTCGCCACACACATTATGAAATACAGAAAACGTAATACTTTTATCAATATAAGTTATCTCTTAAGACACTTAAACACTATGTCCGTGGTTTAACTGCGGGTTTCGGCCGCAGTCGGAGAGTATTCCTTCTATTATGACATCCGAGTAAAACGTTCATAGTACACTTTATGTTCTGAGTGCTCGACGATTTAATATCGTCATCTTGATGGTTCTTTAGTTTCATTGGTGCCAAAAAAAGTTATAATTACATTCACCGCGTCCTTCAATAGATTTCAATTCTTCTAATCTTCATTTCTAGGATTCGACAAATGACATTTTCGTAAATTTTTTTTTTTAATTTTTGGAACGATGTTCCTTAGCGCGCGATATGAACGAAAAAACGAAGGAGGCTAGACGGAAATTGTCGCGACATAATTTGTTGTCACGACACTTTTTGCTATTTTAAATTTTATTTGTTATTAGTTTATTTTTCATTGCTTGAAGCAACCCAGATACTATATATATATCTACATATATATATCATCATTTTCATTATTTTCATCACTTTCATCATTTTCATCATTTTCATCATCTTCATCATTTTCATCATTTTCATCATTTTCATCAATTCATCATCTTCATCACTTTCATCATTTTCATCATTTTCATCATCTTCATCATTTTCATCATTTTCATCATTTTCATCATTTTCATCACTTTCATCACTTTCATCATTTTCATCATCTTAATCACTTTCATCATTTTCATCATTTTCATCATTTTCATCAATTCATCATCTTCATCACTTTCATCATTTTCATCATTTTCATCATCTTCATCATTTTCACCATTATCATCATTATCATTATTATTATTATTAATATTATTGTGTACACATATATCATAAAACTAGAAATTACGTAAAATATTGAAGTAAATATAATATTTGTATCGTCTTTCTATTTCGAACTTCGTTCCATCCGGGTGTCCCTTGACACCTCTCAAGTTTTTTTTAATTAAATTAAAGAGAGAGAGGATGTTGGTAATGAGAAACTTAATTAAATAACTGGTAAATATTTTTTGAAAGGTAAACTTTGGCTTTATTAAATTTACTTTTAACTTTGAAATGAATTCTAGAATGTATTTGAAAATTATTGCTCATATACAAGTGTCACTCGATCACTATAATCATCATCTCAGAGAAACGCTAATAATGCTGCACTAAGAAAGTAAGAATTTACTAAAAAAAAATACAATTAACAAGGAAAACTTGAAAGATACCCTATACCCAGCGTGATATAGTAAAACGTGAGATAGGGCAAAACTATGTTTCTAAGGAAAGGCCTATGTTCAGCAGTGGGCTGTAAAGACTGTTGATAATAATGATGGTTACAATTTTACAGAAACGACGAAACAAGAAAAAAAAAATTTCGAATTCAGTACATTTGTAGAGACCTAAGTTGAAAAGTAACGTAATTTTAGAGACCAACTTACGGAGTTACAACTTTGCCTGCCGTAAAGAATAAAAGTACACTTGCTATAACTAAAACAAAACATGCAACAAAAACATTAAAACAAATTGTATTACGCAAATTACCGGTAAAACTTCGCACATTAGCCAGTTATTGT
This sequence comes from Spilarctia lutea, assembly GCA_916048165.1. Classification (NCBI taxonomy): domain Eukaryota; kingdom Metazoa; phylum Arthropoda; class Insecta; order Lepidoptera; family Erebidae; genus Spilarctia; species Spilarctia lutea. The sequence continues at coordinate 3,499,029 of OU696473.1, read as the reverse complement.
GCAAAATGATTATGTCCTAACATTCTCCTACCATTGATTCACTACTGTAGTTAACGTTTAAACTATACCACAACACAAAATGTATACCTAAACCATTTTTGGATTTATCGCCAGCGTTTTTTAGCTTTAAAATCCGTCTCGTAAAAATGTTTGGATGAGATTTTTAGTTACAAAATAAGTATAATCAATCATTTGTACCCGTACCCACCTGGGGTAAGTGACTCACTACTCATGGATGCCTTCGACTCAAAAGTCAGTGCCTTGACGCCCTTTTACAGAAGAGATAAGAAGAATGGGATTAAGCCTCCGGCTGTGCACAGGAGTGAGATCACTCAGTTGTTAAAAAGTTATCAAAAAGTAGCCTTGATGTGCGTTCCCACTTGTTCATGTAAACACTGCACTTACAGGTAACAATAGGATGACGAATAAATACATATATATGCGAGGTAACCATTTTTAAATCAATAAAATAGTTGACTTACTTGAGAACTCCATAGAATACAGTACTCACAGGATCGTATTTTTTTTTATTCTTAAAATTAAGTTAAGGACTCTTGTAAGTGTAGGCATGTATTTTTTTTATTGAAGCCTGCCAAAGAGAGTATTCTGAATGATAGAAAGCATAAGTAGAATTCAAGAGTTTTAAAAAAGCAGACAATGCAGCATAGCGACAATATTACAAGAAAATTGGTGTGGAAGTGTGTGGAGTGGGAGAGCTACGCTTCGGCATGCATGGGCCGGCTCGACTGAAGTGATAACACGGCCTCACAGAAAACCAGTGTGAAACAGCACCTGCTCTGTGTTTCATCGAGTGAGTAAGGATACCGGAGGCTCTACCCTAACACCGTCCCCCATCCCCTTCCTCATCCCACAAAGGCCGACAACGCACTTGTAACGTTTCTGGTGTTGCGGGTGTCCATGGGCGGTGGTAATCGCTTACCACCATACGTTCAATAAAAAAAAATACAATTTGCGAAACTATCCGTGGTAGGGGTGTTTAAGTTATTAAAAAGTTACCCAAGTATACTTATGTACTTGTAACGTTTGATCAATTAGTTTGTTTGCCCATTCAACGTAATGTAAACAACAGCCATTTATAAACCTACTTTTTATGCCTCTTTTCGAGTAAATTATTAGGATAAAGAAAGTTAATAATATGCCTTTTACTTAAAAATTAATTAGCCTTCAGTTACTGTCAAATCTTAACAGAAGAAAATTATCTAAAATTACATACAATTGACTTGCTTTTTCCGTTTTCTTTTTTGTAATAGTATTCGTACTTAGAGCTTAAGTATTCGGATCTATAAACAAATATTTTTAATTTTATAAAATTAATTCTATAAAAGTAAGTAGACATGAATATTGTTTCTTAATCATATCCTTGAATAGGTCGGTAAATCGATACAAAGAGGGGCTTAATTTTCGCATACCCAAACCCAATCAATAAATCTATGAGGGTAGGTATATTTCATCCAGATACTTGTACGGTGCCAAGATGTCCGTAGTTCCGGCGTCAGGTTCGTACTAAAACGGATACAGTAAACACTGCTCCAACCTGTTGAATAATTCATGGACACCCTATATATCTTGTAGAGTTCCGTCATAGATTATAATATTAAATATTATAGATGCGTCAGTTGTTATGCTAATTTTCAAACCGAAATATTATACCTAATGAGATGTAGTTAAAGAGACCGACATCGTTGTTGTTTTTTTTTTATTAAGGAATAGGGGGTAATCAATAACCTTTATTAGAAAGAAGATTCTGGGCTACTATATCACGCTGGGGAGGTGGGTTGGTACGGGGTTTGTTTCAAGACTTTCTTCTCTTTGTCTGACACCTTACGATGAATAGAGGTGGCGAAACACTGTATTCTTTTTTTTTTTATTGAATAGTTGGCAAACGAGCAGACGTATCACCTGATGGTAAGCGATTACCGTCGCCCATGGACACCCGCAACACCAAAGGCGTCACAAGTGCGTTGCCGACCTTTGGGGGATGGGAAAGGGGATGGGGGGAGGGGTTGGGGTATGGGCCTCCGGTATCCTCACTCACTCGGTGAAACACAGCGCAGACGCTATTTCACACCGGTTTTCTGTGAGGCCGTGGTATCACTCCGGTCGAGCCGACCCATTCATGCCGAAGCATAGCTCTCCCACGGTAATTCTCAATCTGTCACCACTCAGAGAAATTAAAGTTAGAATTGTTACTTTTGCTACTTAGATATTACTATACATTAAACTTTACATATTACTATAGCAGGGCACATAGCTCGGAGAACCGATGGCCGATGGAGCAGATAGGTTCTTGAGTGGAGACCACGTGACGGCAAACGCAGCGTAGGAAGACCTCCCGCGAGGTGGACGGACGACCTGGTTAAGATCGCAGAGACTCGTTGGATGCAGGCCGCTACCGATCGGTTGAAGTGGAAGTCAATAGGGGAGGCCTACGTTCAGCAGTGGACTTCTTACGGCTGATATGATGATGATGATACTTACTCGTACTTACCCGACATGCACTTGACTGGTTCATAAAAACGCTAGTCTGGTTTTAAAAAAAAATAACAGTTTTGTTTCACAACAACCGCCCAACTTCCTGTTACACATTTTCGTCGCTTTTAACGAAAGCACTTCTACAGGTATGATGTGACATCTTTTCTATGCTGTCTATCTGTAGATAACGAGAAATAACACTTGTTCACAAAATTTTAAATTAAGTTCTGCCTCGTGCATGTAGTCACGACCTTTTTCACACAAAACTGAGAGGGAAGACATCATGAAATCTTATTACCACAAAATACATGATGCACCAGCAAGCACAAATACCGAATTCGAATCCGAACCAAACACCACCAACTACGAAACCCAACACGTTCTATATTAAAACCAATATAACAAAGCTACGACCTGAAAAAGCAAAACAAGTGATAAAAGCTACACCTAATCAAAAATGTTTACGTCCAAAAATCAACTTTAAAAGTAAAAAAATAAGGTGCAACGTTGGCTGAGAATGAAAATTCAATATAACACCTGTTGGGCTATCTAGCATCTTTTGTCACGGGGAAACTTTAGATTTTACGTCTACAGGCTTCAAGAGCTTGTTGCTCTGCAGGAATGTCACACTTGGGGTGGAATGTCCCATTATTGGATAACGTATAAGAGTTTTACATTATATTACAGTCACCTTTTCAGTAACGGAATAACACATCTTATTTGTCCATCCAACATCTTAAACCATAGGTCGTCATATTGTCGATCATCATGCTGCATTGTCTGTATTCAATAGAAAGAGTATGGTGGTCAACATTCTTTCTGGGATATTACTCATTTTTTTTTTTTTTATTGCATAGTGGGCAACCGAACAGACGTATCACCTGATGGTAAGCGATTACCGCCGCCCATGGACACCCGCAACACCAAAGGCGTCACAAGTGCGTTGCCGACCTTTAGGGGATGGGAAAGGGGATGGGGGGAGGGGTTGGGGTATGGGCCTCCGGTATCCTCACTCACTCGGTAAAACACAGCGCAAACGCTATTTCACACCGGTTTTCTGTGAGGCCGTGGTATCACTCCGGTCGAGCCGACCCATTCATGCCGAAGCATAGCTCTCCCACGGTCATGCTTTACATCAGGTAGAGTAGGCACTTTGGCAGGCCATACATAAAAAATCTTTGATCATTATTACTTGAACTCTGCGTACCATCACAGGTTCATACATACTACAAATGTTTAAGATTTTGTATACTGTTTAGTAAAATGATAAATTTTTAATCATTTGGTATCCACTCAACAGATGTATGTGTCGGGAAACGGGTGTCATGTCCCTCCAACACAAAGGGAGGGTCCTCCGGCCAGGCGAGGTCATGGCTGGCGGGCCTCTCTACACACACTAATATTGTCATCTTGGCAACTAATTTAAGTCGATGTTGCCTTAACTGTTCCTTTAGTGTTAGATTATTAATTGGTTCTCAGTGTCTTAGATTTTTTTAATAAATGTTTTTAAAACTGTATCTTGTTTTCAATCCCAAATTAGTTTTTCTAGTGCTAGTTTTATCTACACCTCGATGTGACGACTAGTTTTATTTGAAAATCTACTATATCATTTTTTTATTTTATTGAATTGGGGGCAAACGAGCAGAGGTATCGCCTGATGGTAAGCGATTACCGCCGCCCATGGACACCCGCAACACCAGAGGCGTCACAAGTGCGTTGCCGGCCTTTGGGGAATGGGGGGAAGGGGATGAGGTATGGGCCTCCGGTATCCTCACTTACTCGGTGAAACACAGCGCAAGTGCTATTTCACACCGGTTTTCATTCTTAAATTTTCATTAAATTCTAGTTTTAACTGGGTATTTCTAGTTTTAACTAAGGAAAACGAGTTTTAAAGGAAAATGCGTTTTAACTGTAACAAATATATTTCTATTTGAAAATCCACCTACGTATATGTAGAGGTATAGTATACATGACAATGAGTCGTTAATGCTTTCGCGGTCAAACTGATTTAATTGAGGAATAACCACATTTAGATTCGAATATCAATCTATGTGTAACTGTGTATATTTGTCTAATTTTCAACGAAAAAAAATTAGGATTAAGTAGGTAAGGAGAGATCAAACACAAAAGTGCCACTATCATTCAGGGTAGTTTGTTGAAAGTGCAAATAAATCGTAAGCGTGCAGTATAGCGTTGCACCAAATATTGGTGTTGCCATCAATTCATGCGGGCATTGTACTTACCATATTTACGAACTGCAAAATGTGAGTTAGTTTGTGTGCTTTATTTATATTACTCCAATAAAACTTGACAAGTATGAATTGCTCTTTTATGGCATAGTTTAAATAACATATAGTACAAGGATAAATGTTGTTTGGTTAATTTATTTTGTTGGTAGATTTAACTTTTCTTTGGACAAGTGCACCAAAAGCAATATGGGCTTCTGATCAAATATCATCGTATATATTTTCATATTTTCTTCATTTTCTAATATTTTTATTTCATAAAGTAGGTAAAAATTAATACATGTTTTGAATTAGGTAAATGTAATATTAATTCGTATTTAAACCATTAATTGACAAGTGCTCTAGGAGGTCGCAATTACAATTTTTTATACAAGCCCTCAGATAATACAGTAACAAATGAAGACTTCAAGTTTTAGTTGAGTTCTAAATAATAGTCGTATCTTTAAATTATACTTAAACAAATTTAAAGATATTCTACCAAAATTACAAACAATATTAGCAAAATCAAAAAACATTTACCTTTCAAACAACTAACGGAAGAAGGTTGTAAGAATAAAATATCCTCGTTTATTTGCTTAGATGCAGATTCAACGGTGCTTTAGGCAACGTTTCCGAAGAGTTATTTTACAGAAAAGTTTTAACAAAAAACCTGAATTGAGAAATGTTTTAAATTCATTTTTACACGAGAAAAGTTTTTATTGTTACAAGCAAATGTTTAAAGGGATAAGCGGAACAGGGATGGACTTGTAAGTTAATAGAGAGTAAAGATTTATAAAAATCAATAAAACTTTAAGAGTTGTACAATGTTTGGCCGTGGCTCCTACTAAATATATGTCCAAAAATAGCCTGTAGCTGTTGACTTCTCCAAGGTTCAATCTATCTGAGTACCGGCATTCATCCAAATCACTTCAACGTTTTAACCGTCAAAGCATTACAGAAAGACAGACATAGTTACCTAAGAATTTTAAATATTAATAATAGCCAATTTTAATTCTCTCTTTTTTTTTACGCGGGTAATGCTTTTTGCCCTCCGTGGGGCACACGTAGGGCGTGTGTGGGACATCCGTTGAATCGACTCAAAGCTATGGATATGATTTTTTTTTCTACAGAAACAGAATGATTTCCTCAGTTCACAACTGGTTGAAAATTCATTATATTCCTCTTTCGTGACTAAAAACTGTTAAAACTTAAGAACTATACTGCAACTAGCAATCATTTATTAATCACTCGTGATATTAAATGTTATTTTAGGGATATGATACCACTTGCCTTGCCTTGCCTTGATACTAAACTGCGGGGTTGTGAATACATCACTGTCACATTGTCGCTTAAGTGAACGGTGATTGATATGTCTACTTTCATAGTTACACAACACTTTGCATATAGCTCAAAGCTTTTGTACATTACTTCTACGTGTTTTTAAAAACTTTTATAAAGTTTAAACTTCACATTATTAAAAGGTTTAGTTATTAATCTCTCTCTTCTCTCCTATATATGTATGTGCGAAATTTGTGAAAATAAAGATCAGTACGTGAAAAATATGTTAGTCTTTTCTTAATAGTCATCTTTTTAATAAATATTTCGGACATATAACACACAACGCCATCTAGTTTCAAACCAAGGAGAGCTAAACCACAAGCGAGCAGACGTATTGCCTGATGGTAGACGTATCGCAACACCAGAAGCATCACAAGTGCATTTCTGGCCACCGGTAACCTCGCTCACTCGGTGAAATACAGCGCAAGCGCTATTTTAAACCGGTTTTCTGTAATATCGTGGTGTCACTCCGGTCGACCCAGCCCATTCATGCCGAAGCGTGGCTCTACCACGGAGAAAAAATATATATATATACTACATTACATTTTATTAATACAAATGTTTGCTGCTGCAGGGTCCTTGCGCAGACTACGCAATTTCCTACCTATCTCTACCAAGATTGCCCTCACACAATCCCTTCTTTTCCCCATCCTTGATTATGCTGATGCCAGTTATTTAGATCTTACAGAAGACCAATTCAATAAGCTTGAGAGACTCCAAAACCTCTGTATAAGATTCATATTCGGATTACGGAAATATGATCACGTCTCCTATTATCGTAAAAAGCTTAAGTGGTTACCCATCCGCCTTCGCCGGAATGCACACGTTCTTTCCCTTCTGTATAACATTCTTTTCAATCCTCTTACCCCACGCTACCTCAAAACACGGTTCACCTTTTTACACGTGTCACATCCCAAATTACTGAGGTCGTCGGAGAACCTGAAACTGAAAATGCCTGGCCATTCTACTAAATTTCTCGACCACTCCTTTTGTGTCCAAGCAGTTCGGTTGTGGAATGCCCTACCAGTCTCAATTAGACGAGCACAAACATTAACTGCTTTTAAGAGACTCGTAAAGGAGCATTACCTGGGAGAGATCAACGTCCCTTAACATGCAATTTTTATTTTTATTTATATAGTCAATTGGGTCACACTACTGCATTTAAGTATGTAATCAACTGTATATTTATCTTTATTTATTCTTCGTCTTTCCTACTCTTACACCGGACACTACCCAACACTTTCTCTTACTCATGTTTTCTCTCCATCCAATGGTTGCCTGTAAGAGATTGCCTCCGGGCGATAAGGCCGCCAATTGTACTTCCCTAATTTTAAGATTATCTTGTAATGCATCTGGTGTACAATAAAGTGATATATTATACAAAGGCAACACCCAAACTTCGAAACAAATATTTGCAGATAATAGAAGAATTTAGGAATCAAACCCGAAACTTCAAGCACAACCGCATACGCAACCTACCGAGGCAATAAAAATTTCTGAAACAACTTCAGCTAAAAATAATATAACACATTTTAAGGAATACAATCCAGCCCTGCAACTATTTGTACTAAAAACACTGGATTTATTAAAACTGCTCTTATGTCTAAGGTACTGAACATCGTTTTCCTTTTATAGAGAATACTGTTAAGATGTATTTAAACAACAATAAAAAATCTGAAAAGAAAAGTTTCTTCGACACAATTGAATTAAGAAGGTACGGGGACGGGGACGACACGATTTTTATAAAGATATTCACATTTACCGTAGACGGTCGTTTATTAAGTCGGATGTTATTCGAGTATATCAAAAATATGCATTTAAGTAAAACACAATACCTTTTATGAATAGCCTCGCTATTCTACTATCTGTTAGTTTCTTGGTAAAGTTTACACTTCGGAATGTTACTTCGTATTGCGAAAATGGTACATTATGGTTTCATCATATCTATCATATTCATCTTCCAAGCCTTTGTTATTCCTAAGATTATTAGGGGTCGGCTACTAGTTCAATCGGTTTTACCTGAATATCAGTTTTTCCACGGAGCGACTGTCAAGCCAAGGTTTTCGACCAGTACGTCCTGCTTGTAATCACATATGGAGCTGAGACGAGGACACTCACCGTTGGAATAGTCCACAAATTTAAAATAGCTCAGCGTGCGATGGAGTGTGCGATGCTGGGTGTTTCTCTTGTCGATAGAATTTGCAATGAGACAATTGGAAAGAGAACTGGAGTAACCGACATCGCACGGAAGATAAACACTCTGAAGTGGAAGTGGGCCGGTCATGTCTCCAAGCGGACTGATGGTCGCTGGAGCCGTCAAGTGTTAGAGTGGCGACCACGATTAGGCAAACGCAGTGGAGGGCGCCCTGCGGCACGATGGACCGACGACTTGCGGAAAGTGGCTTGCGGCGGGTGGATGCGCACTGCCCAGGACCGGGATGGTTGGCGCTCTTTGGGGGAGGCCTTCGTTCAGCAGTGGATGGCAATAGGCTGACGTGACGACTGGCATCGGACCTCCGCAAGCCTGAGAGCGAATTGAATTCGAAGGTTGAACTAGTTGTCAGTATATTTGAGGGCACTGACTTCCCAATAACGATTGTCATTGATGATGATCATGACAACCGGGACCGACGGCTTGACCTGCCAGACCATACTTTGTTACTGCTATTGGGAATTACTTGTTTAATGTCACCTTATATTTATTATTATCATTAGCTTCTAATAGTTAACTACCATTTCAATCAGCATTGCCAGACGTCTCGCTTTATCAATAAAAATTGTGATGTGTCTGTGATGCACGGGACAGGTTTTGTCCCGCTTTTTGGGGATAACTGGCCGAAAGCCGTAAATGAAGTTAATTATTTAGTCGTAGTACTCTAAAAACAATGAAATTAAAAGGCAATAAAAAAAATCCACAATTACATTACAAATAGGCAACTTTGACTTTGTCCCGTATTCGATGTCCCGCTTTTTATCACAAAAATGTCCTGACTTTATTAAGGGTATCACTTGCTACTGCGGGTTTACGTTATCATTACTTTGAATAAAATACAGTGTGGACAGATGAACAGACAGACATGACGAAACTATAAGGGTTCCATTTTTATTATTTTGGTTATGGCACCCTAAAAAGGATAAACAATACACAATCAAAGATTTCTTACAGATGTTTAGTACAAAATACAAGTACTTAGTATGTAGTTATCCATTTTCCTGTAAGAAAAAACCCTCCTGCCACTATGTTTGTCGGTTATATTCAGTACTGTAAGCTTACACGTGTTGTGGTGATTACGTTCGAGTGCCACGGCTTGTCGATATTCAAAGGCGATAGAGAGGCAGCCTCTGAATACCTCGTTACTGAGGCCTTCTTCTATCACAGAGTAGTTTGAAACAGAGTAACTTGGGAAATTAATTTAAATCATACCCACATTAACAACTGCATTGACCTCCGCTTCTAAACACAGGACTATGAGGAAAGGAGGTTACCACATACATACACAAGATTTTTTTCGTGGCAAAGGTTACAGACTCGTCATGTTGCGTTGACAATTAGTAGGTATATTTTTACATACCTATGCATAAGGAAACGTAGTGTAGGACGTCCACAAGCCAGGTGGAGTGATGATTTGCGCAAGACGGCTGGCAGGAGCTGGATGCGAGAAGCCGAAGATCGAACTAAGTGGCGTGCTATTGGAGAGGCCTATGTCCAGCAGTGGACTGCGATAGGCTGATGATGATGATGCATTACCGCAGGGATATAAAGACATTTGAATAAATAACATATTCCAGGTACTTGAAAATATATGATGATTAGTGCTACCGTTTTTACTCTGCAATATACAATTCTACGTAATTTCGTTACACTATCCAAATTTGACATATCTCTACTACAGAACAACGTAAGCGCTCAGACGGGAAGGGGGTAGCCATAATGTCTTCATTACCGATACAAAACAATTTTTGCGCTGGGCAATCTCCACACATACACATTTTAGACACACATACAAAAACAATGACCTGTCGCTGCGAACTCACACATAGTATTTAAAACAAAACATTCACAATTTCACACACATAAACTAATCCCGTGTCATAACAGTAAATAAATATTTAAATATTTCGGACATCTAACACACAACGTTGTCTAGTCCCAAGCCATGCAGAGTTAGTGCTATGGGTACTAAAACAACTGATATAAATACATATATATACTTTTTTTGTAAATACTTACATAGAAAGACCCAGACGCCGAAAAAAACATTTGGTCCGATCCGGAAAACGAACCCGAGACCTCAAGCACAGCAGTCGCATACACTCCCACTACTGCCACACACTACCGTCTACCACCGAGGCAGACAGTGTATGTATAGGCCCATTTGAACTTATACTTTGACAGTAGAACGTCTGCGTATGACTACTCACTGTATTGCAGCTCAAGTCTGATAACCTACTATAACCAAAGACTACACTGAGCGTATAAAAACATATTCCAGGTACTTGAAAATATATGATGATTAGTGCTACCGTTTTTACTCTGCAATATACAATTCTACGTAATACAATCAACAAATTATATATCTGAAGCCCTTAGGGTCTCTAGACCTGTGATCTACTCTGCAGGTAGCAGAGACGCAGTGCAAACTACATACATAGATAAAGAAGATGCTACGTACTCTTCACGTACGGTTAAGACTAGCATATTCTATATTTTCTTATGCAACTTGATAACGTCATCTTGCTATGCAATACGTGTACTCGAGTACTATATGTGCTATACATATTATTATAGTGTTAATGATATTTGAAGATGCTTAATTCTGACTCTCAGTATTTTCATTTAGAATTTTAGAAAAAAATAGAATTTCAATAGACTACCTCTGTGGCGCAGTAGTAGCGTATGCGACTGCTGTTCTTGAGGTCTTGGGTTCGATACACCAGTCGGACCAAATGTTTGTATGATCTATAAATATTTGTTTCGGAGATAGGGTGTTTTCTATGTATAATATGAATGTATGTACAAAAAAAGTATATACGTATTTATATCAATTGTCTGGTACCCATAACACAAGCTCTGCTTAGCTTGGGATTAGATGGCGTTGTGTGTAAAATATCCGAAATATTTATTTATTTATCCGATCACGGCGAAATCAAAACGAAGAATAATTCAGGCAGTCTATGCATGTTTGTATGTTACACTTTAGCGCCTAAACTACTGAACTGATCTTAATGAATAAGATGTTTATAGATTATAATGGCCCGGGTACCAAAAGCTATGTAAATTCAAGAAAATGGTTTGACGTAGTCTGGATATAGATACTTCGATTTTAGCTTGTTTTGAACGCAATTGTTTTTTAGTTATAAACTATTTCTTCAGTTTCAATTGAATTGGTCGATCCATTTAAGTGTTTAGTTACTGAGCAAAATGTATTGTTCTTTCTTACAAAATTATTAATGGTCTTCATCATTAACAGTCGCCAGTTACTATGACAAAACCAATTGGTTTTAAAAATATGTTTTAATATAAAACTGTCAAGATCTTTAAATAGTTTCAGAATTTTTGCAGTGGCAATTTTGCAGTGGGGATAAGAACTACCTTTTGCCTATCCAGAACACTACTAACACAAGCATTTTTAGCTTGGCTGAAGGAGTCAACAAGAATCATAGTAATTTGTAACCCCACATTACATAGAAATCTATACAAGTAAATAAAATTAAAGAGTCTGTCTGTTTGTTTCGGCTAATCTCTAAAACAACTGGACCGATTTTGGCGAGACTTTTACTGATAGGTATGATATATGATATAAGGAGTAACTTATGCTAATTTCGTTTTAAACTAGCTTATACTGGCGGTGTTCGCCGCGGATGTTATTGTAAAGATACAAAAATCGCGAAGCGCAGCTAATCTTTAATAATTGAAGTAAAATTAATTGAATTAACATAGATCCTAACACCTTTAATTTTCATCTCTCACAAGTTATCCAAAACACTAAAACACGGTTCACAGAAATGCAATATCGTATATTCCCTGTATTTTCCATACAAACAACGTACCTGAGTCCGTTTCTTCCACTCGGCAGAAATTCTCGACAGCAAATTGTAGATTTGTGTGTGAGCTGTTTATTTATTAGCAAATTATGCGTTGTTCTAGGTAAGAACTCACGTTTGTACAATCTCTCTATTGTACTTTACACTTCACTTATACTTCGTACAGATCGGCCAAGATGATATCTGGCAAATTATATATATTTTTAACTGTTTTATTTATTCTTAAAAAGGTTTTTTTAATGTGGCAAACAAGCAGGCGTATCACCGTAAGCGATTACCGCCGCCCATAAACACCTGCAACACCAGAGGCGTCACAAGTGCGTTGCCAGCCTTTGAGGGATGGGGAGGGGTTGGGGTATGTCCTATAATCTTGTATAGCAGTTATATAATATTATTAGGAAGTTAGCTACTAGTACCTACAATAATACAAAAAACTAACTTTTAGCAAGTACTAACAGTGTTTAGTACAGCTATATTATTTTTAAGGTTCTATTACAAAACCGTGAACCCACAAGTTGTGTAATATTATAAATCAAACTATTGCGATTGCATACCCTGTAGGTTGGGCAGAGACTTTTATTACGAGTGGAGCAGGCTCTGCCGACAGATATCATAGTCTAATTCTACGAGATAAATTTACTTGCTCTATTTTACTTCTAGTCTTCATCTTACTCGTATCTTATTTATTATTGTATTTATTTATAAGCAACAAAAGTCATTTGTTGCTTATAAATGTTACATTAATGTAACGTTTCGTAAGTGTCGCTAGGCACTTGAAATAAAAGCCATTTGATTTTGATTGTTTGTAAAATATTTAGCACACACATGTCTAAAATCTATGCTTTTTTTACAAAGTGTTTGTATACTTGATTTATTAGATGCGCTCCGAAATTACTAGTTCGAATTGAAAATTCTTTTAATGTTGAACAGTCCACTCATTGAAGAAACTAGGGCTACATAACTTCACACAACAACCGATAAGAAAAGTCTCCTTTGGAGAACCGCGGATGAAGTTGAGTTGGGCAGTTACTAATATATATTTGTACGTGTTACTCTCTAAGGTCTGAAACTGATTGATACTGCTTTTCTGAACAACCTTACAAAAATCTGCAAAACTTTGAGAATCAATTCTCGAATTTGACGTTGATCTTAAAGTGGCGATAGGACCTTAATATCAAAATTACAATTTTAATAAAATATAGGTATTCTAAACACTATAAATTATAATATTCAAATCTCAGTGCGTTCATTCAAAGTATTCCGTTCCATCCAAGTTCACAGGAGACCATGCAAATTGTTCATGAATTGGTGAAATCCTAAAGTTTATATTAATAGGGTACACGCTCCAATTGTTGGCATTCCACTACATTAGCCGTGCCCGTGAGCCCGACCGCAACCGAACTTTGGGAGTTGCTATCCTGGTAATCGTTTTGTAAATGGACCACCTTCTTGGGCCTGACGGAGGTAAGGACAAGGCAGTTCAAGTAATCAGGCCACGGGTTGTTAGGCCTTTATAAGATTGGATAGTGGATATCTACGTTTAGGTTTAGTATTTTTAAAATATTTACATAAAGATGTTTAGTTCGACTACATAATTCAGTATTAAGGTTGTTCGAGCCGAACTCACTTGACTAAATCCCTAAAACTCGGCCCGGCTGCTCGATCATTATTATATTTTTACCATCCTGGCCGTTGCAAAGTGTTGTAACTAAAAGTCAAAATTTATTAATTCACCAGGCACTCTTTATGGCTACTGAGTGTCTTGAATCCGACATAACCACCCAATTGTCTAGTGGTTTGTATCCGAGGGGATTTTTGAACAAAAAAAGATACTTTTCTTGGTAAAATGCATGAATCTCGGATATGCAGAATCAATCTTAAAGATTTCTTAAAAGAAATCATTAAGATTGATTGTTTAACAACGATAAATCGTTGTTCCATTTAATCAACAGACACATCAATTTCGAATCGCTTACATTTTTCATTTTTTGAATAGTCGAACAAACCATAATAATTATTTTCTAAGTTTTAAACCGTAACTCCTTTAAACCTGCCAATAGATTAACCTTTACAATTGATTTTAAGGTTATGTTTACCTGAATAAGCAACGCAGGTTTAAGATAAGTAACAATATTAACCCGAACCGTAGCTAATGTACTGCATGATTCAATTTAAAGCATCATTGACTAATTTAAAGCCCTTCGTTTTCAATTCGTACCACATTATTAATCATTTAATTTATTTTATAACATTTACTAAGAATCGCATAAGAAAATTAAATTTGTTCATTGAAATATATCTTACAAAAAGTTCGATCACGATTAAACCCAATTGAATACATGAATATTGAATGTAAAATTAATTGGTCAGTAATTAATACCCGTTTAATTATTCCTTTGGCGGTACGTCTCAGGATTAAATGGTCCTATTAAAGTTTAATTATGAATTAACAAGAGTTTAAAGGCTCTGAAGACGATATATATTATATTTTAACGTTTTGCCTATATAATTCCTCAAGAATCAATGTATCTCTGTGCCATTTTTCATTGAAATCGATGAGTGGTTTAGTCGTAAAAGCGTAACAGACACATATATACTTTTGAGTTTATAATATTAGTATAGATATGGATGATAGTAACGTGTTCTATGTACTTTGAAACAAACAATTTACCTTCTATACTAATATTATAAAGCTGAAGAGTTTGTTTGTTTCAACGCTAATCTCAGGAATCGCTGATCCGATTTGAAAAATTATTTCAGTGTTGGATAGTCCATTTATCGAGGAAGGCTATAGGCTATATATCATCACGCTAATACTAACAGGAGCTGAGCACCAATGAAGAATGTTTAAAAAACGGGTAAGTTTTCACGCTACGGACAATATAAGACGCAAACGAGGTTGCGAGGGTCAGCTAGTATAAAATAAAAGTAAACTACACATAACTAGCTAGTCTAAAGGAGCTAAGTTTATATGAAGAACCGTATTCTAACGCTGGCGAACGATTTGATAGTTTCTTGCATAACTTATACCCGCGTCACCTTGAGACCATCGTAAACCTGGCTGACCTCTGAAACCCTCGTTATTAATGCTCCAAAGGGAGCGATGCAAATTTGCTCACAAATAGCAATTCCTCTCATTAACCCGGCTTTAATGACGCCCTTTTTTACTAAAACCAACCAAAGAAATGCGTAGCTTTACTAAAAGAGGAAGGTAAACAGTAGGACCACCATGAATCTATTTTATGAGGACTTTTCTTCCACTTCTCTTCAACTGATACTTATATTTTGCTTCCTCATATGTTAGATTTTTATAGGCAATCACAACTAACATGAGTAGAACTTATACTATATCGGCTCTTATACTCTGACTGCCTCGGTGGCGCAGTGGTAGTGAATGTGACTGCTGTGAGGTCTCGGGTTCAAACCCTGGGTCGGACCAAATATTTGTGTAATCTACAAATATTTGTTTCGGAGTTTGGGTGTTTTCTATGTAGAATATGTATGTGTTTACCAAAAAAAGTATATATGTATTCATATCAGTTGCCTAGTACCCATAACACAAGCTCTGCTTAGCTTGGGACTAGGTGGCGTTGTGTGTTAGATGTCCGAAATATTTATTTATTTATTATATTTTTTATTTATATTAAATTAAATTTTCTTTCTTGTAATCATTATCTTTCTGCAAATAAATTAATTGAATCAGAGTCTTTTTTCTGCTTTCTGTGATTTCGTAAAAAAAAGATTGAAGTGTATGGAAGCCTGTCAAGCGCTTGTTATTTTTAACAGACTTCAAAAAAGGAGGAGGTTCTTAATTTAATTGTTTTTTTTTTAACCTCGTAACTTTCGACTGGGTAAACCGATTTTGATGATTCCTCTTTTATTTGAAAGCTGGTGCTTCCCGTTTGGTCCAGTTTTTGAAATCGTTTCTTTTCTTTGTTTATTCTATAATTTGATACTTTTCAGAAAATAATACATTTATTTTATTAAGCAGTAATAATTTATTACTAAACTAGCAAATACCAATAAAATATCTACCTTTTTATGTATGTATATTTCTTTGACACTCTCTAGAACCTAAATGGTTTGTTTGCTGTTCATTCTTCCAAAAATCTAAAATAAAAATTCTCTTATTGGTTATCTTTTTAGGAACAAAATTCACATTTAATCATGGTCACCCCAGTGTGAATAAATTTATTTATAAGTTAATACTAACTAATTACACATACTTTTTACTGTCGGCAAATAATAATAATGCAGCGCTTAAGACAGTGGGCTTTAAAGCGACGTTTAGCTAATATTCGTAGCTTTACGTTAATGTTCCTGTATAAATATAGTTGTACTAAATTAAATATTTATTTTTATTGAAAGGACTTTTAAAGGTGATATACTAACTACAAATAAGAATTACACAATACCCAGGAATAGTCCAATTGCCTGATCAGAAGGTCATTAACCTTTCGTTTCAGACGGACACTATACTGTTCCTTCACACAATAGTATAGTATGACATATCATCATCAACGGTCTTTAAATGTCCACTGCTGGACAAAAGCCTCTCCTGTCCAAGGTTTTGGCTACTACTGCAAAGAGAAGGAAAACCTGAAACAAACTCTATACCAATCCGTCTGGCACAACATGTTTTGTAACATTTATTTCGACTGCCTCGGTGGTGTAGTGGTAGCGTATGCGACTGCTAAGCTTAAGGTCTCGGGTTCGATTCCCGGGTCGGACCAAATGTTTGTGTGATCTGCAAATATTTGTATCGGAGTTTGGGTGTTTTCTATGTATAATATGTATGTATTTACAAAAAAAAATATCTAAGTATTTATATCAGTTGTCTAGTACCCATAACACAAGCTCTGCTTAGCTTGGGACTAGATGGCGTTGTGTGTTAGATGTCCGGAATATTTATTATTATTATTATTATTATATTATACATAAACATTTTACAGACACATTTTCAGATCCACCACAATCTTAGCCTGACCCTGTTCAAAATTGTATCGTATGTAGATATGTAAATATACATTTATGCATATGTGTCATACACACATACCTATGTATTATGTGTAGTACTTAATAATTTATATCATATTCCGTATTTATAAGCAATATTTAATAAAAATATCATTTTAAATTTCTGCGCATCGACTACCTTTGGCTCTGCATCGCCCTAAGAGAGACTGGCAGAAGATGCCTACGGCATTAAGTCCGTCTTTTACAACATTTGTACATCTTTATGCACAAATAAAATAAATAAAATAATATACTGTTGCAGCCGCGATAAGAAACACAAGTGAGAGCGTTACCTTTAAGGTGGGAATCCCCTTTTCCTGAAGGTTTGACGTTCATATCGAATTGTGGCATTTATTTAAATAGCTGAATAGTTAAAATTATGTTTTATCCCGATTTACCTATATTTAAATAACCATTATCGTCACCACCGATAAACCTATGATATGGTTACGAATTATATGTTATGGCTGATGCGTAACTTGCGTTATCAAAACGCGCGTTCAATATACGTCATCAGAATATGACCTACGCCATTAATTTATGTGTACAACGCAATAAAGCATTTGTTTTGGAACATCATACAAGTTAATTCATATAATCTCTTTG
Organism: Spilarctia lutea; assembly: GCA_916048165.1. Classification (NCBI taxonomy): domain Eukaryota; kingdom Metazoa; phylum Arthropoda; class Insecta; order Lepidoptera; family Erebidae; genus Spilarctia; species Spilarctia lutea. The sequence continues at coordinate 3,481,306 of OU696473.1, read as the reverse complement.
ATAGCGAAGACACAAAAAATAATGAGTAAGAAAAGCAAAACAAAAAACTGTGTTTTATTTTTGCTGATTAAATATGGTTTAAACACAAAAAAAACAAGGTCCCGTTTCTGTTTGTTAATCGATCAATGATTGAAATTCTACCTACGTCCACGCTATAATTAAGAAATAGATATTAAAAGACGATACTGATAACTACTGGGTACTAGACAACTGATATAAATACTTAGATACTTTTTTTTTGTAAATAAATACATATTACACATAGAAACACCCAAACTTTGAAAAGAATATTTGCAGATCACACAATCATTTTGTCCAACTCAGGAATCGAACCCGAGACCTCAAGCACAGAAATCGCATGCGCTTACCACTGCGCTACCGAGGTAGTCAAAAGATGAGAAATTAACCCGTAATAGGTTGTACATTTTATGCCCCATTGTGTCTAAAATAGTTTCATGCAATTTCTAACAATTGCTTTAGAAAATTTTCTACCTCCTAGAAGTCAATGCACAAACCACTCAATACTCGACCATTATAACTTCAAAGTAATTGCTACACTACAAACAATATAAAGGCATACATCGTAATTAACCGTTTCCATAGCTATTAAAGTAAAGGGTTAAAAACCATTCAGAAACCATGTTCAAATTTTAGTCGAGACACAAAAAATCTCACAGCACCGCACAGAAAATGGCTGCAAAGTGCCATTTTCTGTAAAAAGGGTCTGTACGACGACGTGGCTAAATAAAAAGTAGGAACGGCTTCATTGTAGCTGACATCGATGCTAGAAATAGCTTCGAACTTGGACCTGGTAAGTTTCAAGTCTTGTATTAAAATGCTTGCTGAATACAGCGTTATTTTCGCCACTATAGAATTAAGAAGGTACAAAAATAGTGTTCCTTCCTAATTCTATTTACTATACTGAAAAAGAAGTAATTAATGAATTGCTTCAAGATATAAAACCAGGAATGATGACAGCTCAATGCACCGACTTCAAATATATTTGATAAAAGGGCCAGAATAAGAAGATACTGCATATTTATTGTTTATTAACTCCTAACTCTGTAAGAAGGGAACTGTACTCAAAGGGCGGCAACATAGTTATGTATCTTATATTGCAGGTGCAGGACTTAATAGCTCGTTTGTCTTTATCAAACATCTCATTAACTTTCTTTACTGTTCCCAAGATTTTTTGAGGTCGGTTACTAGTTCAATATCAGTTTTTCCACGGAGCATCTGATATGAGACCTCTGCAAATCTGAAGGCAAATTGAATTCGAAAATTTAACTAGTTGTGAGTATATTTGAGTGAACAGACATCTCAATAACTCTCCGAGGCACGGGTGGGAAACACCTTTCGTGCTCTGGACTGTCATTAAGAACATATTGTGAGAAAAACTGAACAAAACTTTTGGCTCGACCCGATCAGCAGTCGCGTATCGTAGACCGAACATAAAACATCATACATAAACAAAAAAAATCAATAGCGCGCGTTCCCTATGTATTAAAGCCGCAGTATAAAAATATGCCATTACACAATACCCAAATAATATCGGGAAACTAGCCGTTTAAAAAAGTTCATTATTTATTACGAACGTTTATCCGGAAATGGCGTTTTTACTGCCTCTCTGGGGGCATAAAAAGTATAAATTCGAATTATTAACCCACTAGAACTCCTTATCAAGACTGTCGCAAGCCCGAACGCAACCATTAAAACCTTCCCACATCAATGTTCCGAAGGGAACCTCTCTTTAATCTCTGGGGACGCTAAGATATAAAATTTAATATTCATCTAAAGGCAGATGACGCGGCGGGGTATTGCTTGTATATTGTCACTTGAATACGGAGCAGTACAAGTATTTTATATTTTGCTGTTACTATTTAAATATGTATTGTACAAAATTATGTCATATAAGTTAGGTTCTAAGTTTGAACATTCAGAAATTTTTTTTTTTTACTCAATTATACATTATTTTTTACAGTAATAATAATAATATATAGGATTAGAGCGTCGTGCAATGATTGTTGAAAACTATGGAATGAGCTGTCGCCCTAACGGTGCCCAATACGACCTTCAAACCTTCTAAAAAAGAGCGTACTTCTTCTTAAAAAGCCGGCAACGCACTTGTAACGCCTCTGGTGTTACTTACCATCAGGCGACACGTATACAAAAAAAAATCGCCGTTCCATGACAAGAATTTCGTAAAAGTCGAAAAAGAAAAACAAATAAAATATTTGGATTTATCTCACGAGATTGTTGATATGTGGATTAGGTGATCATTGTTCCGATAGTCGTATCTGCTCATGGTTTGATAGACAAGAGCCTCACCTTAGGAGGCTCACATTAGAAGGCTGGATTACGGGTCTGATACAGAAGGCAGTCCTTCTTGACACGGCACGTATGTTGAGGAGGTTCCCGTCTTTGGAACCCTAAGCACCGGTTTCTTGGTCCCTGTACCCGAAGTCGGTGGTCTACTATTTTTATATTTTTAAATGTATATTTCAAAATGTAATTAATATGTATATATTAATGTAATAAAGATAATACATACATCACATTTAAAAGAAACAAAAGTGAATAGTTTAACTTTTTTTAAATATACTAAACCGACCTTAATGCGCCTGAAACAATAATTTTAATAATCTGTTTTGCAAAGCTCAATTCATCTTTGGGTGTGAAATTTCTCATCTTTTGGACGAAATTGAAAGCATGTTTTTCTGTACTAAGTTAAGTTAAGTTTAAGTAAGTAAGTAGTTAAGTTTTCTTTACTGAAGTCGGTTAAAATACCTGTTAATACATACAGCAGAGATACTATAGTAGGAGTTTAGTTTATGCCACAATATGCTCTTATTGCCTGAGCTTTTATTTAAAAAAATCAAATAAACAGCTTCAGCCTTAAATATATTTATATACATGTTATCTAAAACTAATAGGCTTGAAATCTATATACTAATAATAAAGCTGAAGAGTTTGTTTGTTTGAACGCGCTAATCTCAGGAACCGCAGGTCGGATTTGAAAAATTATTTTAGTGTTAGATAGTCCATTTATCGAGGAAGGCCAATGAAGAATGTTTCAAAAACGGGTGAAAATTTTCACGCTACGGGCAATTGAAACGAAGCAGAATTCAAACGAGGTTACGTGGTCAGCTAGTTGCTTAATATAATGGAAAAAATAACCTTTTCTCGGAAACTATACAGTTAAACGTTGAACAAAGTTGAAAAAGAACCAAAATATACTTTTCGTTTCAGATTACAGAGAAGTCTAAAAATAAATGTATTTTCTTCGAGGCGTCATTACTTTAGCAAAACGTCTTATGAAAATAAATAGTGGCCATGATACATCGACCTAATATGTTGAAGAGGTCATAAAAAATGCCATATTCGGAATGTAAGGTTCTAACCTCCGGGGAAATCTACAAGCTTTTACTTATTTCAGCAAATCATACTAAATAACTACAGTGCTCAAGGCCTTGTTTATAAAAAAAATAATAGATTTGACGATATTAGACACAAAAAAAATTACAATATAAATAAAGTTTATCCCTCTCTATACGGTAGTTATACCAATTTTTGTTGTAACTCCAATGAAAATCATATTTTTGCGGTTTTTAAACAAACTCTTTGCAAACAATGTTCTTCTTTTAAAACAATGTATGTGGTACACTTTATATTGCATAGAGAACAGTGCCTATTTTCATAGCTTAGGTAATCCGACAACGAGCCTAAACTATACTAACTCAAAGACTATACTTATTTTTCGTAAGATCTATTCTTCCTATAAGAAATAAAGTTCTTAGGATGCTCTCATATTTCAATAATGACGGCTGCCTCATTGGTCTAGCCGTTCAAGTATGCGACTGCCAATGAAGAGGTCTCAAGTTCGAATCCTAGGTCGGGCCAAAAGTGTTATTGAGTTTTTCTAATTATAGAAATACTTAATAACAGCTCGGAGTTTGGAAGTTGGGGTCTGAACCCCCTTGCTTCGGAGAGCACGTAAAGCTGTCGGTCCTGCGCCTGATCTCTCCCCGGTCGTCTCGTTTAACCTTCCCATCGGATTGTGAGAGAGAGGGAACAGAAGGTGCGCTTGTGATTGCGCACACACTAGTGCACTATAATATCTCCTACGTAGTTGGCTGGTCTCCGTTTAGACAGGTCGCCGTGGCCGTAATCGGTTTGGAGAACATTATCATTTCATTAAAGAAAATTTTGGTGTCTGTTTGTAATTTCAAATTTACAGCTTTTCACTAAACGCTTAAGTAAAAGTCATGTTTTTAATTTTGTCTGATTGCTTCGACTAATTTCACGAACGGCTGGACGAATTTTGACGGGACTTTCACTGGTTGATAGGTGATGACATAAGGAATAATTTCGACTACTTTTATTTCAGACTAGCTTCACCCTGCGGTGTTACCCGCGGTTGTTATTGATAAGGTGCAACAACAACCGCTACTGACGCCGCAGGGTGCACCTAGTTTCCAATATAATTAGTACTCAAATTAGGCACGTAATGTAGATTACGTAATCAATATGCTGTACGAATTACTTTTGTGTGTAATAATGTGTTTGCTTTGGACCCACATCCCTTAAGACACGTAATTATCACGCATATCGGCAGAATTTCAAATTTTCTATCCACGTTCCCAGGGAATAAATACATTATAGAATTAAACTCACTTGTACTTATTCCACTATTTTAATTAATGTTTGATCCTGAACGGTTTCGCCCTATGGCAATATCAAAGATTACTAGAATTTATTTAAACAAGTTCCATCAAGTTTTTTGACTCTACTCTGCATGATAGAAAGCATAAACAGAATCCAAGAATGGTGGTTACCATACTCATTGCGAATGCAGACAATGCAGCATGGCGACCTACACTATAGTGGCCTAGTGATGGTTCTGTCATTTTCCGTGTATATTGTGTGCGATGGTAGTACTGCCCCGGTCGAGCCGGCCCAACCGTGCTGATATAACCGCGGCTCTATTTTACTACTGCCTTGAAACAAGTGCGTACAATCGAGAGTAAAAATTACAGTCCTAGGGAATATTCTTTATATTTGCTTTAGATAAAAGCGCTGTTTCAGAATATGACAAGACATAACGAGTTAAGGTATTTACGACGCGACGATACCAAATCCGGGATCGACATTATTGGCAATACGCGGCGGTCGCAGGGTTAATAGAAAACTTAATACCTTTATTTTCTTAGCTTCAGTTAAGTAGATTGTAGATTGACCATGCAGTGGACATAACTTGAAACACTTGAGAACTATTTTAAAGTGAATTAGTTTCACATCAAAGGTGGAATTTAGTTTATATGGCTTGTATTGTGTCCAAATCTTCCAATAGTTATAAAGCAATCCTTTTAGTATCTCTTTGTGACCATCTGTTTCTTTATCTGTCTGTAAATGACGCCGACGCATGATCAGCACAATTTTTGAACAGATCTATTATTTCTCACATTATAAATGTCCCCTTAAACTCCGGAATTTTCCCATCCTCTTGGCGCAAAGCTTGTATTATCCCCTTACCAAAGATAACAAATCCCACTCTCCCCAACCACTACAGACCAATTTCTATTCTCCCCTTTCTCTCCGTCTCCGTTCAGAACAATTCTTGTAGAAAAATCCTATATATTTTAAAATTCGTGGACACCGTATCGCATCGTGCTGAACCCAGTTGCAGCCGGCTTACCGTACCGTGTGGGCTCAAGATAAACCCCTATGCTGGCCACACACTGACCGTAACAAACATATCTGTTCAAAGATTACTTTCCTCTCAAATTAGATACCGAACACACTGGAGAACAACCAAATAAATCCTGTGAATATACAGATAGATTCCATTATTGTCATATTTGAAGAGTTAACGGATATAAAATGGAATTTTCGTGGTTTGTGTAATCGTAATACAAAAAATACGTGTCAGTCTGTCTGGACTTTAGATTAGTTTAACTTATGTCAACATCTTTAGTTTTATGCGTGTTAAAGTAATAGCCTAAGAGATTGTTCTTCTTTCGATCAACGCCTTAATCTGTGAAAGAATCTATCAAATAGCTTTATTTTATTTTCTTCTTTCTTTATTTAATGAGGGCTTAGTCACAAAGTGATTATGACGCCCACCTTTATTTCATATAGATATTTTCAAGCACTTTAGAAACGTTACATAAATGCTTCTAGTTGCTCAGTGACCTTGATTGGCAGTCGCGTCGCTAATCGCCAGACCAACGAGGATCTAAGGAGATCTCTAAAATAAGAAGTAAGTAAGATTTATTTATTTACCGCGTGTACGCAAGCCAAGTGGCGTGAGCTAGTCGCCAGACATCCGTCTCGGCTATCACAAAACAATAAAGAACTGTTATCGTTGACATATTGAACTTTTTATCCGCTAACCGGAGGTGCAAACCCTTATCGCATTTAACTTAAAATAATATTATGAGTGAGACGAAATTCCTATCTAAGTTATATAATAACATTAATAATAACATTATGTACCCTATTTACACTTTTATTACATTTAAAATTTATTGTATTCCTATTTTTTATATTTGTGTGAACTTGCTTGTGCATGATGTGGTCTCCTATAAGTGAGGGAGCACATAACTTGTTATCCTACTAATTACTTTTGTTTTGCTTTTGTGTATTCCTCGTTGTGAGATCCTTAAATAAATAAATAAATAAATATGCTCCTACATCCGCCTTTTAAGCGGACTACGACGAAACTGAAAGGAAGGGTAATATTTTTGCGTCTCTTTTTGATCATGCTCGATTCCAACTACGCAGGAGATTATTATAGTGCACTAGTGTGTGCGCAAACACAGGTGCACTCTCTGTTTCCTCTCTCTCTCATAATCGAAATGAGACGGTTAACCGATACGTGCTCCCTAGGCACGGGGTTCAGACCTTCAACGTCCAAACTCCAAGCTTTTATTAAGTATTTCTAAAGACCAAAGAAACAGTAAATTGGATTAAGCGTGATGTTAACCATCCTATTTTAGGCACACCAACAAAACACAGCCTCGGTGGCGGAGTGGTAGCGTATGCGACTGCTATGCTTGAGGGTTCGGGTTCGATTCCCGGGTCGGACCGAATCTTCGTAAGATCTACAAATATTTGTTTCGGAGTTTGGGTATTTTCTATCTATAATATGTATGTATTTACAAAAAAAAGTATTTATGTATTTATATCAGTTGTCTAGTGCCTATAAGACAAGCTCTGCTTAGCTTGAGACTAGATGGCGTTGTGTGTTAGATGTCCGAAATATGTCTGAAAAAATTTGAACAAAAGAATAATCGGTTAGATACTTATAGTCCACGGGCCCACGTACAAGGGATTTCAATGATTAATAACAGGCTGAAAGTTTATACACAGCTTCGTTTTGACGAGACACCCAACTACACTCGAAAGTTGTCCAGATTATGTTAATATTTTTTCGAGTGTAGGTCTCAAAAAAATTACCATCAAATTTGTATGCCGATGCATTTTTTATGAAAAATATATATTTTGCAAGCCCCAAAACAAAAATCAGTTTGTAATTAATGAAAATGAATAAAAATTTTCAAGTCACCATTCTGACATGTTAGAGCTGGGGGTCACTCGGGAAGGTACCATTCACTTTGTATGCCACAAGTTTTTCTCAGTTTTCCATCGTATTTTCTCGAAGTATTGATTTTTAGAAACTGTTATTATTTAATTTGGGACACTCATCAAATCGACGTGTTTCGCTCCCTATCCCGCTTTTTCCTGCCACTATCAGAATTTGGTCCAATGATAAAAGTTGGGTGTCTCGTCAAAACGAAGCTGTGTATGTTTATACACAGCTTCGTTTTTCAGCCTGTTATTAATCACTGAAATCCCTTGTACGTGGGCCCTTGGACTATTACTGAGTTCATCGTGAGCAACAATGTGTCTTGAGAATTATATGTAATTAGCCTTTGCCCGCGGCTATGCCCACGTGTATGTCTCAGTTAATAGTAGCCTATGTCTTTCGTCAAGAATTAAAGTATCTCCATTGTAAATTTCATCCAAATCAGTTCAACTGTTTTGCCGTGACAGCGTATCAGACAGACAGACAGTTTCTTTCGACTTTATATCATTAGTATGGTTAGATATCCATGTGAGCTTCATAGTAAAAATATACTTATTACTAATATGTTTAGAGATAAATTGCATTGACCCTTACAGATAAAGGAACTGATATGCTATCAGTATGATTGGGGGCGGTCTCTGGAATGCTGTTAGTTGTCCTCGAACCGGATTCAGACATAGGTTAGAAGTTATTACACTACTATTATCACTTTTAATTATACATACATACCTACTAATTTTATAAATTCCGAACTAACTCTGTCTGTCTATCTGTCTGTTACGCTTTCATCTTCTAAACCGCTGCACCGATTTCAATGCATTTTGACATGTACTTTTTGTTTTTGTTATGACGATTATTAAAAAAAAAACATCCCTTAAAATGAGTATGGTGACCACCACATAATTTGCTTCCATCAGACAGAATAGAGTCACTTCGACATAAAATATATATATCTACCTACTAACTGACACGGCAACATTCTTTTGTCATAAAAGTAAAAAAAATATACATTCTCAGACCTACCCGATATGAACACAAAATTTCATAAAAATCAGTCCATCCGTTTCGAAGGAGTTTGGTAACAAACACCGCGACAAGAGAATTTTATATATTAGATATATTAATATAAGACTATATTTAATAAATGGATCCAAAATATTCCTTAATCTTCTAAGAATTTATTCTCGCTTCAACAACCTAAAACATGGCACAAATACCTAGAAATTTTATTTCGTACTTCGTACCCACGGGAATGAGTTTCGAAATAATGATCGTATTTAATTTAGGCCTTCAGCCTCTCGTGATAAAATCGTTTAGTGGATAAAACAGCTTTCATTTTAAGGGGATAAAAGCTTTACAGCTTAATGTAATAAAACTATGCGTTTTTATCTACACTAATATTATAAAAAGGAAAACTTTGTTTGTATGTTTGTTTGTAATGAATAGGCTCAAAAACTACTGGACCGATTTTAAAAATTTTTTCACCATTCGAAAGCTACATTATCCACGAGTAACATAGGCTATTTTTTATTTTGGAAAAAAATAGGGTTCCGTAAGATATATGGGTTTTCCGGACACAAGGTGTAAAAATCAACCAGAAAAGTTACTTATTTTGCGAAAATTTTCATGCTACGGGCTATATAAGACGCAAACGAGGTTGCGTGGGTCAGCTAGTATTCAATAAAATAAAAATACATTATATTTTACAACCTCATGCACATCGGCGAAATTATTGCCCAGTGCATCTAGTAAGATCTAGTAAGGTAGATGCAACTAGGTTACAATTGTAATTAGCAATAAAAACCGATACAATTGATATTAACTAACAAATATGCAACATAAATACATATACCTTATAATCATATACTATAAAAAATATACTTTATGGAGGTGTAATGTTGATTAAGTATATATTAAATAAGTAATAATATATTAAATCTATACTAATATTATAAAGAAGTAAAGTTTGTGTGTTTGTTAAATTGTAGGGGGTAATCTCGGGATCTACTAAACCGATTTTAAAAATTCTTTCAGTGTTGGATAGTCCATTTATCGAGGAAGGCTATAGGCTATATATCATCACGGTATTACTAATAGGAGCGGAGCACCAATGAAGAATGTTTCAGAAACGGGGAAAATTTTCAGGCTACGGGCAATTGAAGACGCAAACGAGGTTGCGTGGGTCAGCTAGTAAGTAATAATTCAATCTAAACTACAAATTAAAGCATCGACTGATAAAAATGAGACGCATTCTTTGAATGAAGCCTCATTCAGTCTCCTTTATTTTTTATTATTATATTCTCTCAATCAATGCTCGTTTCATACTTTAACCTTAGCATATCAGTACATTCATAGATATAGAGTCGCGCGGACGTACCATTTATTATTCAACTTGAAAAACAGACTGTTAAAAAATGCTGTTTTTGTTTCATTCGTCCGTTGTGGCTTTAAACGCTTATGCAATTTGGTACGACCAACAATATGTGGACTTGCCTGTGCCTTCGGAGGCTTTCGCTAACATGCCACTCAAAGCTAGAGGAGTTTTTCTCACATTTTGGTGTTTGGTAAGTAAATTTTTGTTTTTTTTGTGCTTATCTGTGGCCCCTGGTACACTGATATAGTTTTTTACTAATGTTTTGATTACAACAGCGTACGTATTTGATCTATAGTACCTCGAAATATATATGAGTTTGATTTAGTACAGTTTTTTTTATTGCATGTGTTTTTGTTTAGACATATGCAATAAAAAAAACTGATGGTTAGCCAACAGATCTGTAAATAATAGACTTATTAATACTACTTATTATTATATTTGTAAAAGAATAAATACATAATTTTTGGGTTTCATTAAATGAAAAAATCTATCGACTTTAGAACTTACTCGCACCTTTATAATAACAACCGCGGGTAACGACAAGGGGCGAAGCTAGTCAAAAAAAGTAGCATATGCTTCTCCTTATACCGCGAACTATCTGTCAGTAAAAGTCTCGTCAAAATCGGTCTAGCCGTTCTATAAATTAACTGCAACAAACAGACAAGCAGATACAAAAAAAAAGATTTTTATATGAGTACCCTAAATATATACTTCCAAATGCATTTGATGTAAGGCTGGTAATTTGAAATTACAAACAGATACTTATATTTTATTTATTTGTATGGATATAGCTAGTATTATAGATATTAATATTTTAAATGCACCCCAAAAATTTGACAATAGTGCAAACAAACAATAAAGATGTTATTACTATTTGTTAAGAATAGATCAATGACAATTGTTCTAGGAGCGTCATCATTTGATTGATGTAGATCATAATATAACGACGCCGACCAATGTTGTTTGTTCATCACACATTCACGCAAGCGTCATTCAAACTAAAAGTTATGCTTGATTCGTCCGTCACTGCCTTGATTGTCCTAAGGCTGAAAGTAAACTCTACAGCGTTATGGACAGTTTACAATCTTTACTGATGGTTGCATCTCCTTCTGCTGCCTCGCCTTATCGTTTCCCAACCATGCGACGCCATTAACCTCTATCTGGAACGTCTAGATCGTAGAGTCCCAAGATTTTCATGTCCAGTTGGGCATTCGTCATCCAGGTCGTTTGAGGCCTTCCTCTTGCGATCCTTTTTAAGGCGACGGAAAGGCACTTTTTAATCACATGATCGCCTGGTCTACTGAAAACGTGACCTACCAGTGTATTCTAATTTGGCCTTGGAATTTTTATGGGTTATGGTTTTAAGGGTAATCCCTCCCGACCAGCGCAACATACGCATCTCCCTTGTATGTAATTTCAGCTCGTGACCCCTTAGATGTCGGCCAAACCTCACAACTATACAGTAATGCCCGGTTCCTATATTAAACGAAAAAAAAATTCTACAACTGACTACGAGTCGTAAATACCGTTCCTCAATTTATTTTTTATAGGAATGATTTTAGCTTACGCCCCGAATAATATACTACTATTCGTACCTATAACGGATCGTTTTTCAAATATAGCTAGTATTATAGATATTAATATTTTAAATGCACCCCAAAAATTTGACAATAGTGCAAACAAACAATAAAGATGTTATTACTATTTGTTAAGAATAGATCAATGACAATTGTTCTAGGAGCGTCATCATTTGATTGATGTAGATCATAATATAACGACGCCGACCAATGTTGTTTGTTCATCACACATTCACGCAAGCGTCATTCAAACTAAAAGTTATGCTTGATTCGTCCGTCACTGCCTTGATTGTCCTAAGGCTGAAAGTAAACTCTACAGCGTTATGGACAGTTTACAATCTTTACTGATGGTTGCATCTCCTTCTGCTGCCTCGCCTTATCGTTTCCCAACCATGCGACGCCATTAACCTCTATCTGGAACGTCTAGATCGTAGAGTCCCAAGATTTTCATGTCCAGTTGGGCATTCGTCATCCAGGTCGTTTGAGGCCTTCCTCTTGCGATCCTTTTTAAGGCGACGGAAAGGCACTTTTTAATCACATGATCGCCTGGTCTACTGAAAACGTGACCTACCAGTGTATTCTAATTTGGCCTTGGAATTTTTATGGGTTATGGTTTTAAGGGTAATCCCTCCCGACCAGCGCAACATACGCATCTCCCTTGTATGTAATTTCAGCTCGTGACCCCTTAGATGTCGGCCAAACCTCACAACTATACAGTAATGCCCGGTTCCGATATTAAACGAAAAAAAAATTCTACAACTGACTACGAGTCGTAAATACCGTTCCTCAATTTATTTTTTATAGGAATGATTTTAGCTTACGCCCCGAATAATATACTACTATTCGTACCTATAACGGATCGTTTTTCAAATATAGGAACTGGACATTAAGCTGTCTTACCGCTGTTTTATACATTTTCCATTGATCTTAATAGGCATTTTACTATCGCAAAAGGTAATACGCCCCGGTTAGCGTACGCCACTTGTTCCATAGAGATGAGATACTATAGCATTGATAATATCGATATGGAATATGTAATAGTATGGATATTCAACACATTCCAACATACTTATAATAAACATTCTAATCATTGTTTAATCACATAATAGAATAGACGATTATATGAAAGTAGATGAAGTCTCAGATATTCTTTATTCAACAAATAACCTTGTACAATGGCAAGGTTTGAAAACATTGAGAGCGATTAGTCAGCTAAGAGGTACATTTGCATTGAGTATATTCATATTTACATAGATAGATGGAAAACTTTTACCCGTATTACAGAATTACAAAAGAATACATACGCCTTATTGCTAAAAACAATATCTTCCAGGGATCCTTAAGCAATTTTTATAGTGATTTAGTGTGTGCGACCTCCACATACAGACCCATCTACCGAAGATACAATAAACTGCGAAGTAACTACCAATTCCTTTTTTGAATTTTTATAGTCATTTTCCTATCTTTTATAATCAGTATGGGGGAACGGGTATAATGTTCCACCCAACACAAAGGGAGGATCCTCCGACCAGGCGAGGTGATCATGCCTGGCGGGCTACTGCCCAACAGTTGATGTTGGGATGTTGTATATATGATAATCGGCGCGAGAACTTTAATTGCGCGATTCAGGATTGGTAGTTTCTTCGTTTTGTAGGTTACTCCGTAGTTCAGTGTAACTTCGGTAGATGGCGCTGTAGTATGTTATGTTGTATGTGGAGGTCGCCACATCACTCCCCTCCAAGACTGGAGGTCGATATATATTGCGTCAGCTGTCTGTGCTCTGTTGTGGAGCTTGCCAGTGCCAGGAGTGAGTAGTTCCAGTGAATCGGAACTGAGTGCCGCAAGTTCCAGTGAGTCGGAACTGAATGCCGCTAGTCCCAGTGAGTCGGGGCTGAAGTCCGCTGATCCCAGTGAGTCGGGGCGATTGCTGCGTAGTGGCTGGCCGCTGCGTAGACGGGAGAGATGTGTTCTGCTTACATGGACCGTAGGTGCAGTGTGCTGTGCCTAGACGCTGATGAGGCCGTAGGGGTAACCAGGCTGGAGCGGTCGCGTCCTGCGTGTGGTGTAGCCCTGTTGAGGCCGAAGTTGCTGGCTGGCTGAGACTAGCCGTGGGAGTGAATATGATGGAGCTGCGGATCTGCCACCTTGAAGGCTGCTTCCAATCACGTCGGGGTCACCACTGTGGGGGAATGGGTATAATGTTCCACCCAACACAAAGGGAGGATCCTCCGGCCAGGCGAGGTGATCATGCCTGGCGGGCTACTGCCCAACAGTTGATGTTGGGATGTTGTATATATGATAATCGGCGCGAGAACTTTAATTGCGCGATTCAGGATTGGTAGTTTCTTCGTTTTGTAGGTTACTCCCTAGTTCAGTGTAACTTCGGTAGATGGCGCTGTAGTATGTTATGTTGTATGTGGAGGTCGCCACAATCAGTATCAATTTAAGTAGTAAGTTAGTGGGGCTGTTTATAATTGGCAAAATGTGGCCCCTGCTTATACATTAAGAGAAACAAGCTTGAATATATGTATGTACCAATAAATATTTAACCCATATAATGCAATCTTACAATAGTAATTAATACCCTATACCTTCTTAATGACACAGTGTATAAGTGTGACCTTACTTTTAGCATTTCCTACTAGGGATAATTACGTGCATGACTGTAGTATAATTTTATCTATAGATAGCACACAGTTTTCACCCACTCTTATTTTATAATACTGAATTTATGATCTGATTTTGTTAACTATTCTGTGTGAGAGAGAATTAATAAACGATTTTTATTTTATATGTACTTCAGATGTACATACATCTTATGTACTACTTTAGGCTTTTGACGTCCACTGCGTAGCGAAGGCCTCCTCCAAAGATCGTCAACCATCCCGTATCAAAACGTAGTGTAGAACGCCCTGCAGACGACTTGAGGAAAATGGCTGGCAGGGGATGGATGCGGACTGCCCAAGATACACTTATATGTATAAATTTGTTGAAATCTACAGCTGAAGTCAGTTTCATTGGTGATCGATTACATAACCGTATAACTTAGCCAGTTCTTTTTTATCGTGATATACACTGTATAAAGTAGTAATTAAATAAGTAGCGACTTGCAGTAGAAACTTGTACCGTCATCCATCACACGACTGCACACTGCCACTGCAAAGTGCAGGATATCTGTCTACTTTGAGTATCACTTTCAGTACCAACCTAATTCAAAAACTACAAAATGTTTGTGCCACAAAAATCGTAATAATCGAGTCTTAAAATACGATTTCTATACTTTGTGCTTATTTTTAAGTCCGGGATTTTTGACTTTTATGTCTAATAAACGATATTATTTTATTAATTAATACTATTATATTTGCTACTAGTAAAAAATATTAAATCTATACTAATATATTAAGCTGAAGAGTTTGTTTGTTTGAACGCGCGAATCTCAGGAACCGGTGGTCTGATTTGAAAAATTATTTTAGTGTTGGATAGTCCATTTATCGAGGAAGGCTATATATCATTACGCTAACACTAATGGGAGCGGAGCACCAATAAATAATGCTTCAAAAACAGGGGAAATTTTTTACGCTACGGGCTACATAAAACGCAAACGAGGTTGCGTGGGTCAACTAGTTAATAGATAAAGTTACTTACTTGGTATTGTCACTTGTTACATGGTTTAAGTTAAAGACTCCGCCGTCCATACGATTATTATAGGTATATTTAATACGATAGGTACAATACTAAATCGAGATACATTTTATAAAAAATAGAGTATATGTGAGACTATAGTGATTCCATAAAGGTTAATTGCATATTTTCCAACTTTAACAGTTAAGCATTTTAATGACTTTATTTACAATTTTGCCATTTATCAAAAATAATTGATAAGCAATTTTCGCTGTGATATATTTGTTTATAATTGCTAAACTTAGCAAAAACTGTTTTATATTCAGATAAAGTCGGTCAAACGATTCAACGCATTCGGAGGTCATTGCTGTGACCAACGCACCGATATCTACTCGTAGTCTCTGTCAGACAATATAAAGGTCTTTAGTATTGGCCTGAGGTCATTCGTTCTTTGTATGAATAATACCAATGTCAAATATAAATGTATATCATTATCAGAATTAAAAAAATAATAGTGTGAAACGTTATTTGAAATACGAGTAGAAAGGAGCACTGTAATTAATTGACATAGTTTAAGTGGAAAAAAACCATATGAATATTACAACAATTTTAATAGCTTTTATCGAGGGCTTTCAGCGCGGCGACCGAATCAAAAAAAAACCGTAACGAAAATAAAACCTAACACCTCCCGCTCCACCTACCATGTAGCTCGGCATCGAATTAGTGAAAATATCACGGAATTTATTGTTGATGTTGTAAGATAATAAAAATAAAAATATTTTAAACGATATTAACTTATCATTTATTCAATAAAATAAAAAAAGTATTTTTATCGGTCACCACGCTCAAAAAGTGTAACTTGAATTAATATTAGGTCTTTACCTATGAAATTGCCGTTTTGTATGCAATAAGTGAAAGTACTTATTTTTTCAAACTTTTTTATTTCTGTTATTCGAAGTAATCACCCATGCAATCGACGCATCTTTGCCAACGCATTGGCAGTTTATTGATGCCCTTCTTGTAAAAATCAGCTGGACGGGAGGCAACAAACTCTTCAAAGGCATTTTGTACTGCCTCTCGGGAATTGAATTTTTTACCCACTAAAAAGTTGTCTAAATTTTGGAAAAAGTAATAGTCGGTAGGTGCAAGGTCTGGTGAGTTAGGCAGATGAGGGAGAGCTTCCAACCCCAGCTCTTGCAGCTTGGAGACTGTCTGTTGCGCAGTATGGGGTCGCGCGTTGTCGTGAAGGAGCAGTGGGGACGACCGATTGACCAAAGCTGGTTGCAGATGTGCAAGCTTCTCCATCATTCTCTCCAGTTCTTCACAGTACACATCTGCATTAATGCTCATGCCGTTTTGTAAAAAGCTGTGGTGAATCACACCCGTACTAGACCACCAAACAGTGACCATCACCTTTTTAGGGGTCATTTTTGGTTTAGGGCATTGCTTTGGTGCTGAACCAGGGTCTAACCAACTTGCTGAGCGCTTTCGATTGTCGAACAGAATCCATTTTTCGTCGCACGTAACTATTCGTTTCAAAATTCCTTCATTTCTTTGCCTGTTGAGCAGCGAAAGGCAGGTCTCGACGCGTACGTTGCGCTGGCGATCGTTAAGGCCGTGGGGCACCCATCTATCAAGCTTTTTTACCTTGCCAATTTGTCGCAAATGGATCAATATTGTTTTGATGCTTACATTAAAAGCTGCTGCTAGCTCAGCTGTAAATTGAGTTTCGTCAGCTTCCACAATCGCCTTTAATTCATTATTGTTAACCAAAGTCTCCGGACGACCACGAGCTTCATTTTTCAAGTCAAAATTTCCAGAACGGAACCGGAAAAACCAATAAAGAGTTGTGCGTTCGTTTGTACAGTTCTCTCCGTAAACGTTTTTGATGTTACGTGCCGTTTGTGTCGCGTTGGTGCCACGACGGAACTCATATTCCATAATTACACGAATTTTTAAAGTATCCATTATGACGAAAAATGTTCAAATGTAATGAAAATACAACGCTAATCAAAAAACAAAAGACTGAGTTTGTAAATAGAATGTCGTTTTAAAACAAAATTTATTTGAATTTAGAATACAGAGCCATTACAAACTATTTTTTATTTGAAATGACCAGTACTGAAGAAACGCAATTTCATAGGTAAAGACCTATTATAAAAAAAACAAATACTGCTTAGATAAAAAATAAACAAATAATTATAATTGCATAAGTTGATGAAAAATGCTATGAAATAGCTTTATCGCCGCAGTCCCTGAGTGCCACACTTTTTTTTTTTAATATATATTAGTCTGCCCAAAGGGACTCTACGCTACCTGATAGAAAGCGAGAGCAGAATCCATAAGTATTTGTCACTATATTCATAGTGAATTTAGACTATGCAACAATGCAGCACGGTAAACCCGCACGATATGGGCCTATGGCGGCCTTATGAGATGATCCTGCACTATTGGGCCTCGTTGCAGCCTAAGGCCTAACATTTCGTTGCAGACCGTTCTTTTCAAGGGACATTTGACAGATACAAATCATTGACGTTCCTATTCTTATTTACAGTTTTTTAAAACAAACTTTTATTACTTGTTAACAAAAAAAAACTTAAATATGTACGCCGCCATTTTGTTACGAAGGTCTTTTTGGATCAATAATAATACCGTTTATATAAAATTGCATATTTAAAATTTCAGCTAAATCGGCAATTGGGAAGTGGATCAAATTTAACTTAGGTGCAAGATTTGGTTACAGACATCGGGACAGGTGAAACTAAATAAAACCTTGTAATAATTTATATCTTCTTCATTTGTTCCAGGTACTTCAAACGGTCTACTTCACAATTGCCTTGTTAAATGACATCTTCGGCACAAATGTAACAGCCCTAAAAAAACCGCCATTAATTCGAAAAATTAAAGACACAGTGTTCAGTCTATCTTTTACGATAGCTATATATGTAGCAACTGCCTTCTGGGGACTATACATGGTCAACAAAGAATTTATATTTCCTGACGACATCGAAATTCAGTTTCCGAGCTGGCTTAACCACACTATGCACACTTTCATAGTGCCGTTTATATTAATAGAACTGTATATTTCTAATATAAATTATCCGTCTAGATTTCTAGGTATTAGTGTAGCCTTATTTTTTAATGTAGCCTACATATATTGTTTGCACGCCGTTTACCTTTCGACGGGTATCTGGGCGTACCCTTTCTTGAATGTGTTTAGTTGGCCGATGAAAATATTGTATTTCACCTTTAGTTCAATTATAGGTATAGGATTTTATGTATTAGGTGAAAAATTACACAAGTTGTCGACTTTAGATGTAAGAGTTAGGTATGCGAAGAAACGATAATAAATTTTATTTTTTAATTTTGTCTAATTTTTTTTTACAACAGAACCTACCTTCATAAATTCGAAAGATACTTGGTCCTGTCTGTGTGTTTGATTTTTGAGGAAGGCTTCTGTTTATCGCGCTAACCGACAGACACACAGTCATAGCCGCAGGCTAAAACTAGTAACAATATATGCAATGACGTTTTTTACCCTGGGATCAGGTGTTCGCAACAGTGTCGGTCAGTGTATACAATAGTAATTTGTTAATAACTTCTTAGGTACATACTTAGATAGCGACATGTTGATTGCAGATGGTCTTAACAATAACAACCACGTTACTGACGGAAGCCTTTTAAAGAAAGAGTACTTACTCCCCTCCGCTTCTGTTTACGTCGCCTTTATAATGAACACCTCTTCTCGTTTTAGATCTTCGACAGAATAATGATCACTATCATAAGGCATCCTACACTAATAGCCACTGTGAGGACGCGACCTTAGAACCTATAACATAACCAATAATATAATATTTTATTAATCGGACACCTTCTTATCAGCAGTTAGAACAAAATCAACATAAAAATAGCCACTAAAAATAGTTAACAGCGACACAACGCCATCTATTTCCAATCCAAGCACAACTTGTACCTACTATGAAAGCTGTATTGACTTATAGAGTATTTAATTTTTTTTTTAAAATACTTACATGTTATACATAACACACTCCAAACTACGAAACAAATATCTAAAGATCCTAAAAACGTTTGGTCTGACCCAGGAATCAAACCCGATACTTTAGCTCAGTAGTCGCATACACGGTACCACTACATCACCATAGTGCACCCTCTTGTCAGTTATTTGTTGTGAAAATTATTTTCACGTATTAAGTTAATGATTAAAAAGAGACAAAGTTCATGGAACCACTATAAAGTTATCTAATCTATAATCTAGTCTATAATTATTATTATCTGCATTAAAAATAAAAGGGCAATATAAAAATATACATATAAATAAATAAAATTGGAGTGTATGTTTGTACTATTAAAATAAGCGCTTTTTACTAAATGCTTTTGTATGTAAGTTTACACGGTACATACACCAAAATATCATATTTACAGTTTTGTCGGTCTGTCTGTTTGTTCCGGCTAATCTCTGGAACGGCTAAACCGATTTTGACGGGACTTTAACTGGCAGATAGCTAATGATATGAGGCTGTACCGCGGGTGCGCAGAGCACAGCTAGTCTTTACATCTACAGAAATAAATAAAATTGGAGTGTCTATTTGTAATATTCATATAAAAGCTTTTTACTAAATGCATTTGTATGTTTACACAGTAGATATACTAAAAAGAAACCAAACTTAGAACAATAATCACATAATGTGTTGTACAATGTAGGGAGCGAACCCGCAATAGGTTCTTTGTGTAGTAGAAAGCCAGGTCTTTTAACTAAATGTAAAGTAAAATGAAAGTAAATAAGGTACTTACATCAAAAATCTATTTTAAATCTTTTTGTGTCTGTTTGTTACGGCTAATCTTGGAAAGATTGGACCTATTTTGACGGGGTGTTCACGGGTAGATAGCTGAGCTAATAATTGGGCTACTTTTTTGAAGTAAAATCGCCCCTTGTGGCACAGCTGGTTAAAAATATAAATAAATAGATTAGGAGCTCATATTCAAATTAAAAATAATTAGATAATAATGGAAGACAATCATTTTATTACAATAACAGATATCAATACACATTAACATCTTTATTTAAATTATAACTTCAGATTCAAAACCCTTCACTATAAAATTAACTTCATCTTCATCCAAATTAGTCTTCTTTTTCCTTCTTTTCTTCTTACCCATCCATTTGGATGTAGTCAAATCCATTTGCTTGGCACATTTCTCATAAATGGTACATAAACCTTTATAAAACATTAAAACAGTAGCAGCACCTTTGAGGTACTGGTCAAAGAAATTCTTAGGATCCATTTGATTTTCTAATTTCACTGCAATGTTGTACACAAAAGTCCCATTAAAACATTTGGAGTATTTCGTCGATTCAAAAGGACTGTTGCATAGTGTATTCAAGCAATTAAATTGCATAAGACAGCATTGAAATTGAGCAAATGAGTGCATCTTCCTCTTGTCATACATCTTGGGCCTTTTATTAAGCTTGTCATCCAATTCAAAATGTTTTAGCAGAACATTCGCTGCTATTAAACTGTCTTCGTATTGAACTTTGTTTTTGTTCAAAAATAGTTCTTCTTTGTCATATAAAAGAGGAATGGGATTGACTTTCAACTCCTCAATTTTTTTAGAATAATTATTAGTGAATTGTTTGTGGCCTCGGAAAGTGCCTGTTTTTTCATCAACCGCTTCTAACATTGTATAACACATTAAAAGACTGTGTATATTGCCGACAGGAACTTCACATTTCCCAACCCACCAAAGCATGGCTAAGAAAAATATACGAAAGTTTGCAGGCAGTACATCAATTGCTGACACATCTAACTTAGGCATTTGTTCTTTTAAGAAATGTTTGAAACATAACTTTTTTTGTTCTTCTGTTAATTCACTAAATGTAACATCATAAGGCCTGGCAATACTAAGCTCTTTATCAACCAATATTCTTTTGTATCCAGTATTTTTTTCTCTGCTGACGTAAATGAAATGCTCTTCAGAGAAATCTGTTAATAAGTCAAAGGCATATCGTAAAATTGACAAACAACATATAAAAGCATCTTCATCAAAATAATCTTCAGCTTGAGGTGAACAGAAGTGTAGGTGATGTGTGTACAGATTAATAAAAGATTTTGGTATATTCCCTCTTCGGATACCATCCGCAAACCATTCTGGTAAACCAAGAATCAATTGATCAGTTTCATCATCTTCAATTTCTTCTTCAGAAGAAAGCTCATTCTCTGAGGAGCGATGATCATTGTCTTCTTCATTTTCATCATCTGAAGAACTCATTTCCTGGTCAATATCTTCAGGTGGCTGCCAATCAGATTGGGCAGTTTCATCATCGGGTAAATTAAAATATTTAATAGATCTACAATGTTTACTGTTGTATCCATCTATACTTCTCTTTATAATAAAAAGAACTCTATCTTTTTGTTTCTTTTTCAATCTACCAAGAATTTTAGCAATAGCTGAATCTAAACTTTCATTTTGAAGCCATTTAAACAAACCATGAATGCATCTTTGTTGATCATTAGACTTCTTTTTAGTCTTAGGCAGCTTTAACTGAGAAAAGAATTTATTAAATATCCTTTTCTTTACAAAATCATTACCAAGTAATGTAGCAAGTAGAGGAAGCAGCTCCTCTTTTAGACCACCAAAGTTAGAAATCATATACTCAACTCTATAAATCTTACATTCCATAGCCATCTTTCTTGAGCCATCAACATCTATTGGCCTCGGTTTGAAGTCCAGCGTATTAAAAGGTATATAAAGAACATTATATATAAAAAAATCTGAATCATAACTCAGAACGGGGCAGTCCAAATGCCTTGCCATAGCGGCTATTTCATCATCAGCCTCAAACTCACACACAGTATAAGGTACATTCATGTCAGAGAGAGCTTCACTAAATACGTCGCGAAGAAGTAAAGGAAAAATTTGAATACTTCCTTGTGTGACAGGGTCCAACTTAGATGCACCATATATTTTTGATTTTAAGCGGGAATATGCTGTTTTGAGTTTTCTCCGCTCGTAACTTCCATCGAACAAGACATATGGAGTTATATTACATTTTTTCAAACTTTTAAAGAAATTACGGATATAATTAGCGATTTTATCGTAATCTCCGCCAAAAGCAGAAAAACAGTTGAGCAATCGGTACAATTGGGCACATAGGCTATGCCCATCAATGATCAGGCAGCAATCATGAAGGAAGAAATCCTTTAGGAAAGCATGCTCGTTGCAATTTATGTAAGTAGTTAAACCTCGTACTCCCATATTTACAAAAACATTACATTTAACAATTTTGTTTTACGGATTTTCTTAATCCAATTTAACTCTTGTTTTGTTTGAAATCTGTTAAGTTGATTGAGTTGAGGTTATGTTTTGGTTTGTTTTTTGTATGACTTATTAGGGTTGCCAGCAGAATTAACTTTTACAAAAGAATCACACAAAGTAATGGTACACCTTAATGGTAGAACCACATTTGTGTGCCGTGTCATGTCGTGCCAGAAGCAATCGCTTTACAGTACGGCAAGAAAGAAATACACTTGCCTGTCGTGATATGTCGTGGAGCAGAATCAAGAATGAGCAGAATACTCGCGCCCGATTCTGCTAGAGCTTTTGGTCACGAGCCTTTTGGTTAGATAATTCAACAAAACAAACTTCCTGTTCTATGTAGTTTTATAAATTTATTTTTATTTTATTACTTAAGTACCATTTTTTCTGAGATGCTAAATTTATCCACATATATCCACTATTTTGTCCCATATTAATAGTTGAAGAATTATCTGCTATATTGTATCATTATGGTAACATAATTAATGTTGTCCTCAGAATTTTCTGATTAACTTATTAACTTATTGAATGATCTGTATTATAGAAAGAAAAGATGGGTCTTTCTTTTATTAATTACGTGTCTCGATAATAAAAGCTGTTTTAAAAACTACTCCTATTTTAGTCAGCACATGTGGAACAGTAAGATAATGTGTTTTAAAAATGTACGTACATCTTGACTTATTAATTACCTATATGTTCAAATCAACATCTAAAATGTTCTATCAGGGAGACCTAGGTCTTACCTGTTGAAACCCAACAGTTTTAATCCCCTTGTTTATTTAAATTAACACAAAAATCTTCAAGGTTTAACTTATTATAGAAAACTATAATTCGCTCTCACCTTTATATTTTTCTTTGCCTAAACATCAAAATTAATTCTTAGACATTTGAAAAAAATACTGTTTTCAAAGACATGCTGTAATACTCTATTTTGGCTCTTTCACAAATATTACAAAATTTACAGAATTTACAATGTACTTCAACAGTACAGTATAGACAGTTTGAATAAAAACAGACGAATGCAAAAAAAATAGTTTTTCTTTTAGAAAATTTATAGTTAAAAAATTGGCTACATTATTATAGTCTATGGATGTAATGATATTTCAGAACGGATCGACAGTGTCAGATTGGCAGCTTGCTACCCCTTCCCTGGCCTCATTCAATTTACTGCTTGGCGCCGGCCGCGTGTGGTAAAATTAACACGTGTTTTCAAATACATTTTGTTTATTTCAGTAGAATTTTTGGCATATTAATAAAGAAATTACATTTGCTTCGCACGTATTTTCAAGAGGCGAATATAAAACCGAAGTTCAAATCTAGAAATACTTTATATTTCTGAGTTTCTTGAAGATGACGGAAACTAAAGAAATAGTTTCTGATAGTAATGGGCAGGAGAATAACAAGAACGTAGAAAACAATGAGGAAGAGACTGAGCTGGAAAGTGCGATTATTCGCCAGGTGGAGTACTACTTCGGTGAGTAGATATGCATCTATGCAGATGACGCTTAACTGACGTAAAATGTATTTAAAGACGCTTGTACCGCACACTTACACATGCTATGTTATAGCTACTATTCTAAAAGTATATGTTACAGTACTTACTATACACAATAGAGTGTACTTTGTAAATGTATTTAGTACTTCCTTGCCATATGCTACAAAGTGTTTATAAATGCCCTGGTAGTTCTAAACGAAAGCACAGCTCAATGTATTTGATAAACAGCATAAATAAACTTACTTTCTAAGGCTATAAAAGGCTCATTTGTATTGATTCTACAATATTTATGTCATTATACCTGACTAGTATTGCCTTATGACATTTTTAAGGGTTTGGAAGTTGTAAAAATAACCTAAGCTCTACAAATCCTTTCAATTAGTTTTTATAGTAAGTAGAGCAAGACACCACATAACAAGTGTACTGTTCTATTGTCCTGGAGAAATAAAAGTCCGGCCAACGAGAAGCAATACAAAATATCTCGTTCTATCTTTTGTACTTCTCGTAATGTCTTGTTCTCCCGGCAAAAAAATGTTAGGATCAAGACGAGACTGCCAACATGCAGGAGGCTAGTTTAATAATAATAGTGATTCATGCCTTTCCTGAATGCACTCATGGTGATACAACATATTTATTAAAAATTTTGTTAGTGTTTGCTGTTTAATTAATTATTATTATTTTGTTTTGTTGGTCATTGTTTTTATTAACAGAGGTTAATGATGAAGCCACAACCAAGTAAGTCGCGTGATAAAAAAACAGATTAAAAAAAAAAAATTCTTGGTACTTAATTTAAATCTAAATTATACAATAATTCAATTTATAACATAATAAAGTCTATTTTTTTGATTGGCCAGGTTCTTCTAAAATGTATTTTCTACTAAAACCTAACCATCAAAAACTTTCGCACCCCTGCTATTCCTAATGACCTTCCATTGGTTTTGTTTACATTTAGTATAGCTTCTTGTTGGTTAGACTATAATTTTGTAAAGTACTTGAACTTGAAACTCGCTGGCTGGGTTTCCGTAACTCGACGACTTCATTGCGCCTATTTTGCGTTGTGTAAAGTACATTACAAACCATTTAGTGCAATAAATTTATGTATAATTTTTTGTTGCTAAAATTCTCTAACATATTTTAATTCTTTTGCTTACAGGAGACGTAAACCTATCTCGTGACAAATTCTTACGTGAACAGGTATCACTAGATGAAGGATGGGTGCCATTTGACATTCTTATTAGGTTCAACCGTCTCGCCCAACTCTCCAAAGATGCTGATATTATTGCCAAGGCACTGCACAAATCATCATCTAACCTGTTAGAGGTAAGTAAATATATCTAACCCAATTAATATTACCATGAATGTCTCCTACCCTTTAGAGACATTGACAAAAACACAGGCATTTAAACATTACTTTATTGTCTTCTTGCCTGCCTGCCTTACTCTGGCTCTAGGTCTTTCTGACACTAATTCAGAGAGAGAGCCTTAGGTCATTTTTAGTTCCTCCCATAGGAGAACTATGCTTCAGCATGCATGGGCCGGCTCCACTGGAGTGATATTACGGCTGATAAAACTCTGTTTTGTGCTTTAGTGAAATTTATATGTGAAGTTAAGAGAGTTAAAAGAAACCTAGGAACTGCTATAATATACTGCTGCTATTTGTTTAGATTTCTGAAGATAACAAGAAAGTTCGACGAAATCCGGAAATACCCGTACCCGAGATGAATGAGGAACGCAGGAAGGAAATTACTGCACGGACCATTTATGCTAAAGGATTCCCAAAGGACTCAGTACTGGACGATCTTCTGAAGTATTTTTCCCAGTTTGAAAAAGTTGAAAATGTTATAATGAGGAAATATGTGGAGAAAAATTCTAAAAACCGCCTATTCAAGGGATCCGTGTTTGCAACTTTCAAAACTAAGGAACAGGTAATATTATATTAATTTTACATTAATTAAATTACGTATATGGTGATCAGACCTTATATTAGTGTGGCAATACTTACTATTCTTTGTCACCACCACTGTTCATCCCATGGGTGCCATATCACTGCAAAGAAAAATTGTAAACTAAACCTGTCTGGTCAGTGTGTTCTGTAGACCAAATTTTTTTAAGGAAGCCCTGGGTTTTGTTTAATATTTATTAAATGTAAGAGTTGCCATACAAAAATTGTGTATCTTTTTATTGAATGCTTTTTATAAATTACAGGCAGAAAAGTTCGTTAACACAAAAGACCACAAATATAAAGAAAATGACCTAATAATCCTCTGGCAAGAAAACTATGTCCAACAGAAAGAGGAAGAATATAAGTCTAAAAGAGAACAAAAGGAAAAGAAAAATAAAGAGAAGGAAAAGGAAGTGAGTAATATTTAAGCTAAATCTTCATTCATAATTAAGTAATTTTAAGTAAATCGCCTTTATTACCTTGTTAGGGGTTGGTTAGTTGATCAACATTCGAGCCCCTAAATTTTAAGAGACACCTAGCATATGTTACAATGTAACTAAGGGTTACTTGACTCTAAGTGGTCCCTTAAATTTAGGAGACGTTGGTGAAAACGGCCTGGCCTATTTTAAATTGATTAGTGATTTTAAATGAATGTAAATGGTATATAAAGTCAACTATTTCAATATTTTTTTAGACCAATGCTGAAAAGGAGGAATTTAAACTGCCAACTGGTACGGTATTGCACTTCAGTGAGGGCATAGACACCATGAAAAGAGAAGACGTTAAAGAGGCACTTACGCCTTTAGGTAAGAAATCTACATATTTATATATGTACATAGGTAGCAAAAAATAGGTACCCCTTTTTAAGAAAATTATGCGCATGGAGGAGTATGAAATTTAGCATGGTTAAATGGGTGATGAGTGAAAAAAGCTAAATAAATAAATTATGGTCGAATTTTGACTTTAGGGTGACCACTAGTAAAGATAATTAAGTATTTTTCCTACTGACTAACTTTAGCTACTAATATGAAGACAGCTAAAAAGGTAATTATGGGTCTTCACATAAATTTTGAGTAAAAAGATGATCTCTATATCTTAGTTATGAAATGCATTTTGAGCTGTATTGTACATCAAATTAATTAAAAAGATAACTTAAAACTGGCGTAAGGTCACTATTTGTACTACCCTAGTACAAATAATGCCCTTATGCAATCAATCAAATACATTCTCTTGCAGGCAATCATGTATTTCTATATACACATTATTTTTAATAAAAAGCAAGGTTTGGAGGTAACCTCTGAAACTATTAATCCTGTTTTGAAATTTCTCTAACAGAAACTATATTGCCTTCAATTGCTGTTAGCAACATTATGTTAAGCGGGTTACTAGTTGAAAAAAATATTTAGAACCTCCAAAATTCTGTAGGACTAACGAAATCTAAGCTGTGTGAAAATTGTATTGTTTGATTTTCGTTTTCTTTAATCAAGTCTTTTATTAATCAATTTGTTTTAATTTTTCACATTAATAGCGTATTTTATTTTAACTTGACTTTTCCGAAGTTAGATAGATACTTATAGACTAGACTATAGCAAATTTTTCGCCCTTAGGTGCTGATATAGCATATATAGACTTCAAAGTTGGAGATAAAGAGGGGTGGGTGCGCCTTGCCAAAGAAAACACAGCTAAGGAACTAGCAGAAAAAATGACAGACGGCAAAGTGAAAATAAACGATACTGATGTCGTATTTAAGGTGTTAGAAAGTGACGAAGAAAAGACTTATTTAGCCAAAACTATTGAAGAAATGTCCAAAAGGCGAAAGAATATGAAGAATTTCCAGAAGAACAAAGGAAGGAAGGGTGGTAACAAATATCATGGTAAGAAGAGGAAACAAGACCAAGATGATGATGGCCCGCCTAGGAAAGTGAAGGCTTCTGATGACTAGTTTTAATTTTTATATTAATATAAATTGTGCTTTCACTTAGATCATAAACACCAAGTTCACTTATTGTAAGCAATATTATTAAAGTTGATCTTTGATTTACGAGTATTTACTATTTGTTAATAAATAGAAACATTAAGTTTCTTTTGTTAAATGGTACATCAGACTATTAAAAATTTGATTTTTAAAATATTTTTTGCGTTTTATATTAGCTACCTGAGCTAAATATGGGTAATATCCTAAACTCCTTTGTTTTTCGAATGATTGATAAAAATAATAACTGTTAAAACTGTAAACATGCAATATAAAATAAAAAAAAGTGCCTCGGTGATGCAGTGGTAGCGTATCCAACTGCTGTGCTTAGATCACAGTTTCGAGTTGAAGAAAATATTTGTATGATCTACAAATATTTTTTTCGGAGCTTTGGGTGTTATATCACGTATAATACTTATTTATTTACAAAAATAATCAGCTATCTAGTATCATAGTACATGCTCTAGTTTAGTGTGGGCCTGGATGGCGTTGTCTCAGATGTCCAAAATATTAATTTATATAATATATTTTTGTTTATAATGATATTCTAGATAAAACTAACATGCCTACCCCAAGGCACTTCGACACTATAATGAAATGAACAGTTTGATACAGTAGGTACACATTCCTCTCAATTTTTTGGTGTTACACGAATTGGTAAATAATTACAGATGTAATTATTGACTTATGATTTTGGGTTTTAAATATCTGAAAAGAATACATGAGACCAAGACAACTTTCAAGTTTTATACAAGTTTGTACTTTACTAGGTGCGCGTGGCAGTTACTCGGAGTTGTTTTTACACCTTGCTCCCACGGGTACACAGATTCCTAACTGAAATCTATCTCTGTGCCAAATTTTGTCATGATGGTAAGTTTCGCTTTTACAATATCACTAAGTTTTTCTCTCGAGGTTGACTATTTATTTTAGTCTAAAATTAGACTCAAATCCCAATCTGCAAAGGCGGCCTTATTGGAGGACAATAATATGTGAACCATATTTTTAACTGTACTAAAATCACTACTATCATTATTTATGAATTCATTTCACCCCAATGTATTGACTAGGTACATTAATACAGTGAGATTGCCGAAATGTGATTCTTTTTTGATGAAATGGTTACCAGCCGGATCACTCGGATCAGCTATTTCTGCCAATGTCAACTGTTTAAATTCTTCGTCGTGATGAAATGAATGATAAAAAATGTGGATGAGATCGAAAGTCTAATCGGTAAAGTGTCGGTATCGATTTGTGATTCACAAAGTTATTCAAAAGTTGAAGTGCTCTATGGTTGAAGTTAAGTCAATAAATGTCAATTGCAAATATGTCATTGTCAATAGTCAGCTTCTGCTAATGAAAAATAAGATCCAACTGCTTGTTTTTCTTATTAAATCATTGCTATTGTTTACATGAATTATCATAGTGTATAATTACAAACAAAATGAAACCTGAAAAGAAAACAGTTTCTGAAGATGTTGAAAATTCAGCCCAAATAGCTGGAGACGTAATAGGAGACACAGCGTACAGCGAACGTTTTGTTTTGAAGATTTTGTTAAAACTTGCTAATTTAAATACTCTTAAAGAGGAAATTAAAGAACAATCTTTTGAAGATGATCTTTGCGTTTTATGGGACATGACTGGAGAAAAGGATGTTGTGTTGTTTCTTCAAAAACATGATGTTCTGAAACTGTTTCAGTTCGCCTTACCGGTGATCGAAGTACCAAGAATTATTGAAATAATTGTCGGCATTATTGCTAACATGTGTTGTAGGCACGATGTAGTGAGCGTACTAATGAAGATGGAACAGCTATTACATATGTTAATAAATTACATATCTAACAATGATGATAGTTTATTGCTAGTGCAACTGTTGAGACTTGTTAGTGCTTGTCTATTCCTGGCAAACGATGAAGAGCTCAGTATTTGGATGAATATTTTTATAAATGTAGAATACTCGAGTGCTCTATATTTTATATTAAAAAACTCGTCACACAAAGATCTATTAGTAACAGCTTTAGAGAATTATAATACAGTCTGTTCCTATTGTAATACTGAAAAGTTCCGAATGCAGTTTTTTACTCACTTTGTGACTTCGCATGCATTGGACTCATTGACATCAGCATTATGTGAAATAACAAAGAATCATGGTGATGCATGTGTGAAAGAGGAGTTGGAAAGAGTTTTTGTAATAAGTCTTCAAATAGTTTTAAATTTATTGGACTTTGATAAATCTGTAGAAATATACCACAACAGTACTGAGGAAGCTCTTAACATGATAAATATTATATTACTTTATTATGAGAACAAATTAAACTTTAAAGAGATGGACACAGATTTATTTGATGTAGTTGAGTCTATGACAACAATAGTGAACATATTGCCTGCGAATGATACATGTCAGCCTTCAAAGTATTTAGAACCAACATACAGTATGTGGCGAACAATCAATTCAATAGCAGAATCAAATGAAAATGGTTCTTCATTTGAAGATAATGATATAGAGGAGCTTGAGGAATTTTCTGAAAATATCAAACCACTTCTAAGTGGGTTGATTTGTAACTACATATGTAAATGTTCTGATGAAAACCTATTTAAAGTGTTAGATGCTATAGGTGGCGATTATAATGATATTGTAAGGTTATTGAAGGATAGAAACCTGCAAGAGTTGGTTAATAACAGAACGAGCAGCTATAGAAGTAGATTAGAAGATGCTATTGATGCATAATAAGGTCTGAAATAAGTAGTGAACTAAGAGCTTTATACTAATTATTTGTACCATATCACTATACATTCTGTACAGAAAATAGTTTTTTTTTGTTTTATTACATTCTTATTTAGATTGTTTAAATACTATCTATACACCAACTACACAATTTTTAAGTAAAGAACGACTGGACCAATTTTCATGTCTTTGGATTTGTCTTGGTTCAGAATAAGTTTAGTACTAAAGTATGATATACATCAATGTGACTGTCTGGTGGCACGGTGGTAACGTATGCGACCGCTCTGCTTGAGGTCTCGACATTGATTCCCAGGTCGGGTTTGAAGATCGTATTTCAGGATTTGTGGGTTTTTGTATAAAGTACAAAAAAAGTATATATAAATGTATTTATACCAGTTGTCCAGTACCCATAACACAACCTCTGCCTAGTTTGGGACTAGATGTCCGACATATTTAGTAAAATATTGTTGTTAATGTTTTTATCGCATTGTAGTAGATGACCGAGCTTAACTCGGTATTTATATCTGGTAAATTTTGTAAAAGTGAATCCTAACTAGATCGATTTGTCGCCTCTAAAATCCCCTGCATTCTACATTTCATGAACTGTTAGAGCCGTTTCTGAGGTTCAAATTATATTTATACAAGAATTGGTATTTTTCAGCTTACTTGGTAATTTATTATAACACTTGTATGTAAGAATCTTTACTATGACTTGTTTATCAGTCATTAAGATTATGAAGATGAAGAATTAGGAATTCCTAATATTGAAATGTACAAATAAATCCAGTTTCACTTTGATTTGTAAACAGTAATTCAGTATAGTAACACTTACCTCTATAAATATAAACATTATTTAACTTTAAACATTGGTTGTGTTATCTTCAACTTGAAACTAATAAATAGGCTTTAACTTGAAAATAACAGAAACATTGCTTAAAGTTAATTAATTTTTTTTTTCATATGTACAGTAAATTGATTGCGTTTTTTGTTAAGCTTTATTTATACTTTTTAATATGTATAATATATCTATAAATAAAGTATTATGATTACCTTTTAAAATGTTAAAAGATTTTCGTATATTGAATTTTTTTGGGCTTTGTTTGAACCATTATGCAATAAATATATTACGTAGACCCCACAACGAAGTCTTTAATTAACCTCAGCATACCCCCATAACAAGCCATCTGGCCAGCTTGGTGTAGCAGGTCAAAACATCCCTTCTAAAATGAGGTCGACGTCTAGTGGACTGTCAATGATGTTGATTTTATGTGTAGGAGATCCTTGGTTCTTCACAAAATATAAATATATAAAATATTTCGAACTTCTAACACAACGCCATCTAATCCCAAGCAAAGCTGAGCTTGTGTTATGGGTACCAGACAACTTGGCCGCGGATGGACGGGATGGGTTTTCCCCTCCATCCGCATTACAGGCCAACCGCGAGGGGGCGATGTACGCGTGTGCCGTGCGTCGCCTAAATCGAGATTTTAACAGCAGATGGTGCCCGCTTCAGTGCGGGCAGGCGCTGGGAGGCGTCCGGTCGTGTAATATCTGCGATTCCCGGACCCCTCCCTTCTCAGGCGCAGAGTTGGCACACCGTGTGGTTTTAGTCGGTTCGATTCCGACACACCGCCCCGCCGCAAACCCCGGCGGGGTGACGGCCCGAGGGGGTTTCCACACGTAAAAAAAAAAAAAAAAAAATGGGTACCAGACAACTGATGTAATTACTTATACACTGTTTTCTACATACATATTATACGAAAACATCTAAATTCCGAAACAAATTTTTGCAGATCATACAAACATTTGGTCCGACCCGGGAATCGAACCCGAGACCTCAAACATAGCAGTCGCATACGTTACCACTACGCCACCGAGGTACAAAGTGGCCAGAGTGATCTGAGCGATACCGCGGCTTCACAAAGCAATCATTTCATTGCTTTTCATTGAGGAATGACCCTTTGCTCTGATTTTATGAGAGTGGCAACAGCAGCGGTAGTTACTTTTCATTAGGTGATCAGTCTGCTCGTCTCGTCACTCACTTCATTAATATCAATGAAATTTAGCATGGAGATACTTTGATTCTCGAGGAAGAACATAGGCTTCCCTTCACCGCGATAACTGACACACACGCCGGTGGAGTCAGAGTAGCTAGTACTTATACCATAATAAGAAATAATTATTTCAGTCAAAACTCAAATTATTTGTACTTTAATGGAACAAGGAAATCAAACTCCTATGAATATGGTGTTGCAATTCCTAAGCTGTGGCAAGCTCGCAACACAATCTTCTTGTGATGAAATTAAGTAGCGTCATCCTTCTCGCATTTAGGTTATTGTGAAAGAGATTGGCAAAAGTACTGTACAGACTTGGCCAAGCCTGGCCTAAATGCGTCTTATCTATATAGCTGAACGGGATTTTGCTTTTGACTAGTAGGTACATATTGATCGAACTCAAAAATCAAGTTAGGTATTAATTCTGCGATATTCGTACACAGAGCTACAAGATTAGCTTAATTTAACTAGCATATTACTTTGCCCACATACAGGGTGTAAAAAGATTACAACCGAAAACTTGGGGGTTGCAATCAGACCATGATACTGAATAGGTTTAGCGAAAAAAAACGCAAAAAAAATGTTAATTTATCTAAGTCCTTTTATGTTTTTTTCTGCTTACATACACATAGTAAAACATAACAGGACTCAAACTACCTAATTATCTCATTTAGAAAACCAAAAAACAAAGAAAATCAATAAAACAGTAATGTATTTTAATATCAAAACAGCTGGCCGGGTGAGTGCAATGACCGCGACAGAGCGCGCGGGCGCGTTAAGTTGTACATTGCTGGCTTCTGAAATTAATAAAAATCTTGACACATTGTTTTTTCAAGCTACATTTTTTTTTAAACACAACTGTTTGTTTTTTTTTGATAAGTTTTGGGGTGCTGGATCAGCCCCTTTCGTTTTCGGTAGTCGTCTTTTTACACCCTGTATATATTGTTTGTATTTAAGAAATATTGTTTTTATTTTGTGTGGATCCCAAGGTTAACCTCTCACTAGAGCCAAGGATAAAGTGGTGCCTAAGTTGGACCTGAACGAATAACTTTGTGATTACTGGACACCCGAGTTACGTCTAAAATTTTCGTCACAAACGTCAAACATGCGTGTCCAAATAGAGTAAATATTCAATAAGAGATATTGGTCTAAGCCCTCATTAAATGTAATAATTCAATAGATATTGGTGTTGCGAACGTTTACATAAAATGTTAATCTTTAAAGAAAACGAAATAGGAATCTAATTTTCGGTTTCGAGATCACATAGGAGTAACAAATTACCTTATATATAGAAAGAAAACCACATTATGTATATAGGATTATATATTTTTTTACACATTATGAAGCAACATTTACATTACCACAGACAAGTTTTACGCCGTCGCCACAGCGGCGGACTAAAACTATTCGAATGTAACAGTAACATAACAAAGATCACTAGAATCACGCATCACCCATACTTGTCACTTAACATGATATGCTCATCACATAAAAAAAAAAACTTACGACACAATACTGAAAAGGAAAAAGGAGATTAATAAATTTACATATATTAAATGTACTTATAACTAACTAACCACGAGCCTACGTGCCCACTATCGAGGCAAAAACGCATGAATTTATTACTTTAAATATCAATTTGTATATAGTTTATATAATATACCGTTAGAGATAATAAAAACAGGATAAAGACTAGACTTTACACTGATCAACGACAAATTGGCTAACAGCAACATATCGCGACACGACTCGCTGCGGGCGCGGGTACGCAACTTAACATTATACAAAAGCGGCTCGTCACTTGCGCACTCAGCTCTCTCAACTCAACACTCCTCGCGACACTCCCCGCGACACACTCAATAACCAACCAATAGGGTAGTTGACACCTTATTTAAATTTGTTACTCTTTATCATTATTCAAAACGACAACTTTGTACGAAAAATGTACTAAAAACAAACTTGTGACGTCACTGTTTAAGAATCAATTGAGCAATATATTTCATTGTTTAATTGATTTAAATTTGTAATAGAAATGAAAAGCTGTAACAATTTGTTTCGTAATTTTCGTTATAATGAAAGAGACATCAGTATTTATTTACGATACAGTCAACTATCCTATCATATTAATGCAACATCTGTAGCCGTGTTCGCCATTCAGGTGACAGCATATGAAACATTACATTGAAACAAAAATAAAACATAAGACCAATAAACGCCGCCCGCAAAGAGACGCATATAACATACATATAAAACGTTACATGTTACCCACTCAATAAGTTACATAAATAATTTGAATTTAAAACGAGTCTTAGGCTTTTGAATAACATAATTAGTTTGTAGTACCATGACA
The DNA here is from genome assembly GCA_916048165.1 of Spilarctia lutea. NCBI lineage: Eukaryota > Metazoa > Arthropoda > Insecta > Lepidoptera > Erebidae > Spilarctia > Spilarctia lutea. Next base: position 3,446,276 of record OU696473.1, on the reverse strand, counting down.
AACCCCATCTCGCTACGTAGAGTCGTCTAAATAGCGACCATGTGACTAGACCACCTCTACAATTCAACTTGCACCATAATAATAAAACTCTTGTAGAGTGTGAGGCAACAACATTTCAATCCAACGAATCATGTTCATATACACGATCGCTTATAACGTCTATCTTAAACTAACATCCCTCGAAAAACAAATACCTTATAAATATTTATAAGTTAGAATGTCATAATATATAAACCGAACGATACATAAATAATTATGTGTATGGGCTACGATACTTAACGACATTCACAACTTTTACATAATATATAAACACATTACTCAGGTACATGTGAACATTTTTACATAACATTCCGTTTTTAGCCTCCAAAGTGTGTACGCGGCTTTAGAATTGAATTGTAAATGTGGGTAGGTGAAGAAAATGGTCAGATAGTTAGGCGACTGCATACAAAAATAATATTTACAAATAAATCGTAGCGGAAAAGCCGCGGGTGATACGAACACAGGTGTAGCCCTTTGTACCAACAAGGATATGTATACATATATATGCCTACATTGTGACGTCACACGGTGTACCTACGCTTCGCTCTGCACAGCATTACGAGCACTTTACGTGCGTCTGTCAAATCGAACGGACGCATCCAATGTGGATGCACGTCTAAACAATTACGCACTGCGTTACATCAATTCTGTCTACTTTTTAAAACTCATTTTAATATCAATTTCAAAGTTTTAATATAAGCATTATCAAACGAAACTAGGAACAGGCGACCTTCGTTCACGGCACCCCACCCCATATTATGCGTCCGTTGGGATAGTCAAACGTTACTTTAAATCGTTTCAACACAATTCGAGTTCTGTAAACTCTAATTCACTTACGTTTCGTCGATATAAATACTTTACACAATTTTATGTAAAAAACAAAACCAATCCGGGTTTAAATAGCCAATTCGTATAATGTCCAATTTTGGCACATACTTCGAAATACGTAATAAATAATACTATTTTAACTGCGAGTAATGGCAGTGACGTTTATAATCATTTCTCCGGAAAATGGAGTGAAAATTGTGCGGCGATTGGTGCCTTTATTATCGTTGATATAATTATATATATTATATATATTTTGTTAGCTCGTTGTTAACTTTATAGAAGCGAGGCGAGCTAATGTCTTAATATAATGTTATCAAAATGTGTGTGTGTAACATATATCGCCACATTTCTATAACATTCAGCATCGAGCGTAACCAGTAAACATTCTACGATAAATTCTTTGGTACACATTTGTGAGCAAGACAAAACTGCGAAGTTATATCCTTACATGATTATGAACGTACTAATACCGAAATACTGTTGCTTGGACCGAGTTCTCGTGCCGTACAAACATAGTCACTCACAATGACCGCTTTTGAGTCACATCAAGTCAAATCACTGGAATGTTCGCATCGACACAACGTTACTGAACGACCACCACACGGCTGAGCCCAAAACATATTGCTTTCATAATAAGCGTATTCAATCCATCGAGAGTAGGTACGATACATTCAAAAATTTATTTGTACTTACACAATCTAAACATGAGTAAATAGTTTTAACAACCTACATTCCCCGTTTCGTTGTCTTGAACGGACAGCTCGAATCGTATAGGATATCTACGGGGTCCACACACGAGATTATCGCAGAATAAATATTAGGAATACATCTACACAGTCTGTTACACGGCAAAGGGCGATCAATACATCTCATGCGGGACTTTCTTCGAAATATTGTGGGGCCAGAGTGGGCAGGCCCCGGGGAGAGTATCGCGTTATTTCATAACCGATAATGTGGAAGGATCGTTGTGATATGGGCGGATTGAGAATTCTCCACGTGGGATCTATTGATGACCGTGAGCGGCACGCACACATAAGCTAAAAATACACATACGTACATACGTAAGCAGCTAACATTATGTATGTGTATTTCTGCCTTTACGCAAGCAGCGCTGAAGTAAGGGGGATAGAGACATGTAACGATGACGTAACGTTGAGATTGGACTCCTTTAAGCCCCGGAGAAGCCGTACACTTCAAGGACGCGTATCTCGAAATCGCCACTCGGACACAGCGGCGGGTTGTTGAACGTCGAGCAGCGGTCAGTCTTGCCGAACCTTATGTTCTCGTCCATCCAAATCGCTTGGCCGTCACTGTTGTTGGGAAACAAATTATATTACAGAACAATAACACACAAAGACGTACAACAAAATATGGTGTAGGGTTGATTCTAGGTAGTATTGGAGAGGGTTTCATTCTATGCATATTTGGTGTATAGTATAGGTGGGTTGTAAGTTCAAGTGAGTTCGTATCACAATTGGATTTTGTGTCTTTAGATGGTATGTTTAGTTTGAAGTGTATGTTGAACTGGAAATGGTTGGATGTTTACAAAAGATTCTATGTGTAAATATATCAAGGATGTTACTGATCCGATACTTTTATTTTTGAAGAGATCTGATCGATTATTCAATTAAAATTAATAAGTACATCCCTATGTAAGATCCAAGATGTGTAAAAGAGATGTACGACCATCTATCGTAACAAGTGAGACTTTATGTGTTAACGACAGCATGTCTATGTGAAATCGTGAAGATTGTCACCATAGACACATCAAATGGGATCTTGTATGTTTAAAAATACGGAAACATGCACTTGCAATTTTACAAAACAGAGTAAATCACGGGGTTTATAGACAGAGGTGTCATGAAATGCATATTTGGGAACAATTAAAAATGGTGGACACATTTTAAACCACAGTGATATTTACATTAACAGGTGTGGTGACGGTTCAAACGACAAACTGCGAGGGGTCTTATTAATACACAATGTGTGAAACAAACCATAAAAATCACACCAAACGGTTACATTCAGTCAAACGATCAACCCTACATACCCTCCACCAATGGTAACCATAGTATTATCGGCCGCCATGAACAGCGAATTGGCGTGTGGGGTCCTCGCATCAACATCGCCTTCCTTCCCATCTTCTAAGCACCCCACCCACGGGTACTTGGCCCGTTGTGGATGCAAACTGAAATATATATGATATTAGATAGTTACTGACCCTCCGCCGATAGTTATCATCTTGGAGTCGGCGGCCATGAACAGTTCGGAGCCGTGGGCGACTCGCTCCTCTCCCTTGCCGTCGTTCCCTGATGTGACTCCCACCCAGGGGTATTTGGCACGCTCCGGGTAAAGGCTGTGGGGATGATGCAACATGCTGTGACTATCTTGCGTGGTATGATTACAACAAACTATTAATTATGATCTTCTGAGGGTAGTTTCAAAATACCTTTGAGATGGAGTTATTTTTAATAACGAATTATTATCGTTATGTGGGGTTTTATGTGACAGTTACTGTACATTAAGGAACATTGAGACACAAATGGCTACTTGCGTACTATAAAACATATTACATGCAATTAATCAAGTAGTTACCACCAGTAACACATATATTTACATATATATTTATTGTAGTTCAAATATTGCAATGTATGTGGAACTGTATCTAAAATTTATAAACCATATCGCAAACATACTACATACATTAATTAAGTTAGTAAAAATACCAATAAAATCGATTGTTAGTATTTTAGACAACCCAAACAAGTCAGTTAAATTATGTACCTATATTATTACTCGTATATTAGTTACACAAACATGAATTAGGATACAACATCTAAGCTATTACCCGAAGAGCAACCATCATATATTTATTACTGTTTCGTCGTCTAGTTCTTCTAGTTCTAGTTATTAGTTGAAATTATTCTAAAATATACAAGTTTAAAAATCGCACTAAAATGTTACTAAAAATGTAGGGGAAAGTGTTTTACCTATGGACATTTGCCGAATTTTGAACGAAAATAAGGTTTAATCACTTAATTTCCATTTATTAGCCATGAAGTATCACAAATGTTGTTACAGGAATAGTTAACGCTTAAGTATTAGCAGTCTTAAGTTTTTTACTAATTATAATTATTACAATAAATCACATTTTTTAAAAATACTAAATTTGTCCACAGGTACATGTTATGATTGTACCTGTGGACAGCTATACTTGTACCTATGGACAGATCACTTTTCCTCAGTAATAATTATATAAAAATCAACAATAAACAGAATTTATTTTATAAAGCAAGTTTAACATCAAATAATCAATTATTATTATTTTTGGCATCGCAATACTTTTCATACAGTTCAAATGCAGAATCATCAGTGGCATCTGAATCACCATTGTCTAATATAAAACATTTCTCACATATAAAACCAGATTCATCATCTGATTCAAAATTATCTTTGATATACATTTCTGGTGATATTTTAAATCACATAGGGAACACTTGAGCAATTTTCTTCAATTTTTCTTTTATTTTCCGCCTTTCTTATTGCTTCATTCTTTATTTCATTTTTTTCAGGAGTATCAGTTAAAATTCTACTTCTTCCAGGTTTCCTTCCTCGTCGCGTTGCCTTTCGAGGGTCTGCTTTTAGAAATGGGCGTACTGACTCTGGTGTCACTTGTGAAATAAGCTGTTTTCTCGGAGTGATTGCTGCGTTTACATTACTTTTTCCACATCCACCAATAGTCTTATCAAGAGAGGACATTTCTAGTTGATGAACAAACTTGCTTGCAGTAGGTTCAGCTTCTATGTCTAAATTTAAGAGACAAACTTCTTAGCACTCCATGGATTCACCGTGCGGGTGCCGAGTGTGGCAGAGGGAGAAACTCAAAGCAGTTCCCAGGAATTACGACCTAGGTGTAGGTTTCAGGAGGCCTCCTTTGAGATTTGTCATTTTTTTTTTGTCTTTCAAAAGGTTATAGAGAGATTTAGCTGGTATACCTCTCGCTCCTACTTCTACCGCGTATAAATTAACCACATAGCCATTTTTGTTTAGTTCGGTTGTTAGATCATAATATTTATTTAATTTTATTGTATGGTCTTTAGGAATATTAGTTTCCCACGGAACAGTAAGTTCTACTAATATTATGTGTTTAAATTGTCTAGAGAAGAGGAATATATCCGGTCTGGATGACGAAACACCAACATCCTCTGGGATTTTATAGTGCTTATCATACGTATCCATCAAAATAGTCCAGTCAGGTGCAGGACCTAGGATTGAGAAAGGCTTGCTTTTAGATTTGGTAGTTGAGCCATCCTTTATAAAGTTTCTATTATATAAAGTTCTAATCAAACAAGAAATTCTAACTAAAATTTGTACCTGTGGACAGTCCATAGGTACATACATTTCGATGTCCACAGGTACAAATCTGACAGTATAACCTTAAAATATGTTACCACCATGATAGCTACGAGTTGACATTATTATACCCCTTAAAATGGATGTTTAACGATGTACACTACAGTCTGACCAAAAATAGCTATCTATATTCTGCATATATTGACAAAAATATAGGACGAGAAAGAGATAAATATTTACTTTTTTGAGTGAAAACGTTTAACAGTCTGTCACCGGTTACTCAACAGAAAACACAAGATGAGAGCAAGTCAGTGTTGCCACATATCAAAAATACTTTACGGATGCGTTCAATTCGTTCATTTTATGTGTTTATTTTATAAGATATCAGTGGTGTCCACAGGTAAAACCGTGCATAGGTACAACACTTTCCCCTACATTAGTATATATAACACACTTCTAAGTAAGTACTAACATGTCTAATTCGTTATAGAACATATTAAAATAAACATAAATAGATAAAATATCAACTATGTACATTAGTAAAAAATTATGAATCAAAATAAATCAACAAAACTAAAAACTTGCAAAAAAGAAAATACTTTAGGTCGTCAAGCTCTTATTTATAACACTCGTTTTCTAATCACACAGGCTTATCAAAGTTAACTTGTATTAAATCCCTATTTTTTTTTTATTTTGGTGAAGAGATAAGTAAACGTCTATTTTTAATGTGACGTATCTAATTTTAGTCCATCTTTGACGTTAAAACGTCGTTTGACAACACTAAACTTATTTTTTGTGGTGGTACACTATAGTGAGTTTTAATACCACAGAAAAAGCACCATCGTCTAATCAAATGTCAAACCAGGCAGCGTCAAATGTCCTTTCTGATCTCGTCAAGTGCATTGTTAACTGATATTTGAACGAACTTTTGAACACTTAAATCGATAACTCTTTTAGTAGAAACAACAATTTGATCAACCTTCTAGAAACCGAACTTTTAGATATGTACAAAACACATACTTAAAGCCAACTAATAGAAAAGTTTATTCTTCAGCTAAAACGAATATCAGGGTCCGAAACGTAATACACACGCGAATAAAACAGCTTTTATTATAAAGTGTTAAATAAAGAAAATTAAAAAAAATACTTACAGCAGGTCATTATAAACCTTTTACTATAAATATGAAATGTTAATAAGTGTTACCTAAAGAGGAATGTCTCTCCCGTGCCGAAGTAAGCCTGTCGGTTTCCGCGCTCGTCTTTCTGGTTGCGCTCAAACCATCGCGTCGAACAGTACGCACCGAACACCTAAACATTATAATTTGGTTATTTATGAGGTAGTGAGTAACACTTTTACGTCACGTCCTCTAAAAGGGAAGAAATTATAAAACATTTAGATATCTGGATTCTTGTCTACAAACGAGGCGAGCTAAGAAGGTAGAGAATTCCAAACGAGATTTTATTTTAGGTGATACAACGATTGGACACTAATTGGACTTTTTAATATATACTTTTCAGTATCAAAAGACAGAAGATTTTTACAAATCCAACTAACCAATTCGATCAAGTAAATATGTTTATTTATTTTTGACAATTTTCAACACAAAAACTCTTGTTTTCAACAAAATATCAAGATAAACTTTCAAATAAATAATTTACCTCGTTGTTACACGTCTTGATCATGAGTAAAGTCGGTTCGTGATGTTCCACTCGCACGTAGAACGTAGTCAGAGAGCAACCGTGCTCCTCTGTCGTGTATAGCAACACTGGCTGGTACATAGTGATGCGCACTGGTAGCCACGACCATAGAGTGAATAACTGAAATATTTAAATTATAAATTAAAAACATAACCTTTCACTATGGCGAAATAATAATACTACTATTTTGATAACTAGTAATGGGTTTTCTAAACAGTACAAATAACATCACAAGTATGAAGAAATTCATATTTAAAAAAAATAACAATAATTACACTTATTAACTTGATAAAAATTTAAAGTAATTGGAAATGGGACACGTGACGTTACAGAAACTTCACATATTAGCAATCAGACGAATTTTAAAACAAAAAATATTATTGCCATTAAAAAAATAGTACGTATTAAAATATTATTAAAACAATTTCACAGTTATCAATCCTTAATAAGGAAACTGTGAAATGAATTAGATTTTTATAAATTATGGTAATCCCTTTTTCAAAGGGCAACATTACAGTTAGTGGTGATAATTAGTAGACGCGTACAAGTGAAAGTGCTATGGTGCGTAGATACATCAATTTACACATGTTCAGAACTACGTCACTAGCGATGGCTGTGCAACGTTTGTAGTTAAGGTATTATTATAATTTTAGCAGAAAATTGTTTTTTTTTTTTCAGAAGCCAACAGACTTATTTTTTTATGCTGGTAACATTTGAATACACGAATGATCATCGATGAAGTTTTTCTTTTTTCTTGATTATGAGAGAATATAACTTTTTTTTTATTGTTGTAACAAAGTATAATTGAAACATTAATTAATTTCATTTCATTTTCAATTCGATTATAAACCTCATTCTCTTGGACTACGTAACATTGCAGTACCATCATAAATTTGTGATAACGACATAACATGCAACACTGAATAATTTATACGAAAGTTTTAGAGCCAATTTCACAACATGTATGACAGGAAGCAAAATTTGTACAAAATTGGCCAGAAGTCGGCCACACTTGGGACATAACTATCATCCTAGTGACACATAGAGTAAGAGAGTATAAAAGTTGTAACTTACGTTTCGTGCAGACCCTAACACAAAATTAAAAAAAAGTCTAAGTTCTATTAAAACTACTATCATTGGTTAGATAGACGACATACAAACAGCTATTAAATTTAGCTAATTAAAATTGTTACGTTTTATTTACAACATAATTAAATATCTAACACGGTGGTGTGTCTTTTTGTTCGCGTGGACAGTTATAAATTGAAATAACGAGTAAAGAAGTCAAATGGCGCAAATACCAAGCAGTTCAACATATTGATAATAAGAAATCAATCAAATAAAACCTAATTTAATATTACGAGTATGTCACGATGCAAAATTCTAGTAGCTATACTATTAATTTATTGTAAATAAATCTATATCTTATATATAAAATTCTCGTTTTATATATATAAAATTCTCGTGTCACGGGGTGCGTAATCGAACTCCTCCGAAACGGCTCGACCGATTTTGATGAAATTTTTTGTGATTATCCGGTATCTATGAGAATCGGTTGTAATTTATTTTTCATCCCCCTAAATGTTAGGGGTAGTCCACCCCTAAATTTTTTTTTTTATTTTTTTGACAAAATTTTTAATTTCTATTTTTTTATGATGCAGCATTAGAAAATACATACAACCCTAGATTTTCAACCCTCTACGATCAACCCCTATTTTTCGATCGCGATTTTTATTGACCCACCTCTACAACATATATTCCCTTTTATGGCAAAGCAACGTTTGCCGGGACAGCTAGTGTACCTATAAATTTGTAGCTCTTTTACTAATAAATATTCCATACATTTGTGCCTAAACTGCTAGATGTTTCCTCATCCTTTCCTTCCTATCATCAACCTTATGAATTTTTCTCATTTTCGTTTAGAGTCGGCAGCAGTTAGGGTTTTGGCTGTTTTTATATCAGTCTGGCTGTCTGAAGATAACCCTCTTTGGAATGAGGGAATGAAGTAAATTTAGGCGAGGAAATAGAGATGAGATATTTGGGAAAGACACCGAAAGGCATATGGGAAAGATAAAAAAAGCTGGGCTTGCAAAAGGTAAATAGAACATTAAGTATACACGCAGATAATACAGTTTATAGAGAAATAAAGAATTGTGCAGTTCTTGTATAAATATAGTTTCCGCACGTATTGTGTTAATTCACCTTTCCTATGGCACTAAAACGAGGAGACGATGGTAAATTACTTCTGACGATACTGATTATCGAGTAGTTTCACAAGTTCCAAATGTAGTATCTCCTTCACCATATATTGAATGTCACTAACAAAATCTTTCAATAACTGTGCAGACTAAAACATTTATTAAATACAAAACGAAATAAAATATAAATATTGTGAAACTGGCTCTTTTGGAAATCTAATCAACGTACTGTCATAAATACTACTTACTATATACAAAATAAATTTGGCCTACAAAACATTTTTTGTGCGTTGTATAAATAATTCGAATAAAAAGTAAGTTTTTTATAATTTATCTAAATCTTTAGAATTATGCAAAACATGACAAATCTTAATTAATTTTAGGTGAACTTGGATTACAACAGCAGTAGGATTACAACGAGGTAGATAATAAGATAGATATTCGATAAAGAAAGCGAATTGTTTTCCTTTTTATTAAATTCCATTACTCTTTTTTCACAAATTAATTACTTTCGAGCATATTCAATTCAACACCCGCAAAATGTTCGTTTGAATATTCGTATAAATACTAGCAACACTATTAGAATAAGTAAGTATTAAAATCTTTGTTTGTGCTCTGAGGCACAGTTTTGGTGCAACCAGATTACAGTAGTGGGTTTAATAACTGCATGCAAGGGTTCCGTAAGTTTGGCAACCAGTTGTAGAACGAACACAAATAATGGAACCTTTTTTTTCTACTTAGAAGAGTTGCTCATCTTAATACTTCGTGTTTTACAACTTCCTCTAAAAAAAATAATATTGCTTTTAACTATTTCCTTAAAAAAATTATTACAGGAAACGTACCCAAAACTAACCTACGGAACCCATCTAATTACTGAACGATCTACTAACTGAAAAATGTGCATAAATTAAAAATACATCTACTTGTTTGTATACAAGTGCCACCACGACAACTATAAACCCTGTTAATTGTGATGAAAATAGACAACAGAATACTCTGTCCAACCTTATGTCTCAAATCTGATGCATGATGATGTTGGTCCTTGAATACTGCGTTAGGGAATGGGAACCAGATGGCCAGGTGGGAGGATCGTGGGCTCTGCGAATGATCATGGACTTGTGATCAGAATGATCAATTGATGCTTCTGATCAGAGCGATCCTTCTGATCGTAATGATCAAGAGAGTTTTGTAGGTTTATGGCAAAATTTATATAATGATGAAAATGTCTAGTGTGGTTTTGATGGTAGTTCCTATAGTCGTTACTGACCTATATATACCTGGAGAGTTATTGTATTGGCACTGTACAAATTAGCATACATCAAAAAACAGACGCACTATTTAGCCGTCATGCACACTAGCTTACATTACACGTACTTACCATAAAACGCAAAATAACATTGTATTTAAAACAAGCTGGAATTGAAAAACGAAGATTCTCCTAAAGCATCATTGTTGCTTTAAAGGAACGAAATAAATAAAAACACCTAGTGACAAGCGGTGCATCTAAACATCGATATAATGTCGCAAGCTTTCTATAGGGCGACACTTATATTTGGTGACTGAATACTTGTATCTTACTTCATTCTGGTCTGAAATCTGCGACCTGATCGCTTGGATTGGGTAAACGCCCATCGATAGGGCGCGCGGGCCCGGCGAATGTGAGCCCTAACAGGAAAATCGACACACAGTTAGCACTCACACAAAACAATAGATAACATGCGGCCTTCACTGCGACTTCACATCACTGTATATATAACCTCTGAAAATTTGTTAATTTCTAAAGCTATGTCCATTTTTTATGCCAATTTTTCACATCTGTTTACGACTCCCTAAAGTCTTGAGCGCTAACACGCACATGCCAAATATCAAACGCGTTAACATCATATGTTCAATTGTAAAGTAAGAAAAATATATTGTACAAAGAGGAAAGACACACTTAAAACAATGAGAGGAACATGAATAAATCAGACAATCAAAGCAAATGATATGAATGTTCAATATCTTTCATTCGTATACTCAAATATCTAACTAATGAGAATTAATACGAGTCGTATGATAACACCGATGGACACAACAAAATGGGACTCATTCACAGACTGTCGCACACAGACCGAACATAACATAACGGTGGTTTGGACAAACGAAAGAAGATGTATCTTACATAAAAAAATATATTAGACTGGACTATCGAATTTGTATAGAAATTCGATCATTTAAAGTTAGTCGTGTTAGGGTTGCAATCGAATGAATTTAATGATAAATAAAAGCCAAAGCCACGCCTAATGTCGTCGAGTACGATACCATCTGTTTGCACGTTTCCTCAGACATTCTCTGCGAACCAAGTAAAATAAACCGATATACAAATATATCCTTTTTATATTTGTGGCTGTGCAGTGTGTAGTTAGAATATAATATAATCATCGTGACTGTTAGCATATAAGCTACCCTTAAGCTTGTACAAAAAACACAAACCTAAACGTGGCTAAAACATAAAAGTTATGTATATCCAGATAATCATCAACATTTTATTGATGATGGCTGCAACATGAAAAAGAAATATAATACTACATTTGTATATCAAATATAGGCCTGTATTGTTTTGGTTTACTATTTTTTTTAATAGTATATAATAATCTAATTTGTTAAATTTACAGCTTTTCTAAAAAACAAATGTATGTTTACGTGTACACTACAACCGAAATTCATCCTGTCAATAATTTTGTTCAGTGTGATCATAACGATCACCAAGATTAATTTGATCAGTTCGATCAAATTAATTTGAATAACTCACCTCGCGTATGGTGAGTGTGTGCGACATCATCTGGATATTGACTTGTGACTGGCTGGTGGGCAGGTTGTCGGAAGACCTGGATCGGACCAACCGGTTGCCTGTGATCACCGCTTTGGATTTAAGCGTCATCTCCGTTTTGATAAACACCCGCGATATGTACTGTGAACTGTTTTAAGAAAATCGTATTAATATACATGTATGTAAATCGTGAAATATTTTTTTTTCCAAACATTTTATTTCGAAGGGCTTAGATATGAATTCTGTTTAAAAAGGCATAAAATATAAATAATAACATAAATAATGTACCGCAGTTAGCGAATGAAATTTACATACAAAATCTAATCCAGCGTACATCAACGATTTAAATTTGGATGAATGTTCAGAATCAGAGGAATTAATTATGTATTCCACTCGTAGAAACCACTAAATGAGCCTTAACGAACCAATGTTGTACGGGTATATTTTTGTGCTTTGAAAATTGGTATTTTAAATGGGTTTTGAGATCAAAGTAGTGTTTATGGATTTTATGTAACAACGAAAAAGAAATCAAGAATACGAATACTTTTATATTATGTAATCTACTTTAGTTTTAAAGCTTAATTATTTCTGAAGTCATTGAAAAAAACAAGATAGTCTAAAAAGATAGACGAATTACTGGTTTACAGGTACGTATGTATTAGTGTTTTTTGAACTTTACCTTAGTGCCCTAATACTAAAAGCAGTCCTGAGCAGCTTGGTGGGCGATGCGGGCATATTTCTGCAGAACTTGTCTATTGCGTGGTCGACGCCGTTCTTGGTCGCCTCGGCGTACCATTCAGAGTTCTGATTCGATGCATGCTTGTTGAAGAGGATGAGGATTGCTAGTGCCACTCTGTAGAACACCTAGGGATAGAAAGAAATTGTTGTTATATATTATTTTGAGGAAAAAGTTTAAATCTTTGAATTGCCTGACATTTTCTTCACGAACTTAAAAATTAAAAAGTTTCGCGACTGATAATTTCATTATAACGAACTGAAAAAAGCAAATTTTTGTATTTGCATGAATAACTATATAACATAGTCAAATTATTTAATATTAGATTATCAATCAACATTTACTATTTATTTAATATCATTCGTTAGTTACAGGCTACAAATTTCGGATGACATTTGAAATACCATCAAAGCGTTTAAACTCCAAACGGCGCAATTAGTCAAGTCGTTATCTCGGGTACAAATACGAATTATTTAACTTATAATACTGTCACCAGAATTCAGGCTTGTACAGAATGAAAACCGATTACTTTATTACATATATAAAATGTATTTCCGATATGATTGACCACACATTGTAGATTAATTGGTCAGTTTGATTTGCTAAAAAGAAATAAAGATTTTATTGAGAATTCGTACCTTAATCCCCTCATGGAAGAAACAGTCCAGCACTCTTACAAGATGTGGAAACGGGAGTGCAGCTAGAATCCACCATTGCCAATCAGCGTAGATTCTCTCTGGACCGATGGCGCCCGATAGCCGGGAGAGGTACTGGGCTGCCGACTTCTGCAAACATGTTGAGCCAGTGTACGGAAACCATACAGTATCTAAATCTTTGTAGATATATGTCATTCTTAAAATTTGACAATTTGATCTTCCGAGGCCAGAGTAACTAAATTTTTTATAATAGGCCATTATGAATCTGCTAATGGTAAATTTTACTTTTGCTACACAAACACTTTTTTAAAGAGTTCTATTTAACGCTCTTAATAAGATTTATTTTTATTATAGCAGTCCTGTACAATTTTTCTGCATACCATTTGAGACATTCGGGTTGAAGACAAGAAGCTATGCGAGGCGCTCGCACCACCTGACCAAAGTCGATGTAGGATCTTATTTAAAATCGTCAAATGTGCAAACGGTAGCAATCAATTGCTGCATCAGGCTTTAGCTATCGCTAAGTTTGTGGTTTTCTCCAATTCGAAGTCCAACCAAAATACCAAAATGAAAAGATTGACCTTTTTTATTTATATTGAACACTGCAACTGTTCTAACTGCAACTTGTTTTGTTGCAGTTTGCAACTTGCCAACTGCAACAAAACAAAACACACTAAACGTCTAAATCTATGTGTACAACTGATGTAGGTAAATACAACATCCATGAATTCTAATAGAATTAAGAAAAAAATACTATATTTACAGAGATTGTCCAAATAGGTAATAAATGTACATACAAATTGGTGTCTATACCTATTAGGGACATTAATTAATTAGTACATGGTTAATCGATAGTAAGAGTCCTGACCTGGTCGTTAAATCGTTGAAATGTGTCAAATATATCTATCTGACTACTGCAGTGATTGTACTTCTTAATGAGCCTTAAATCAGGAGTGTTGGCATCTTAAACTGTCCTTCGAAGAGGTGGATGTAGGAGCATAATTGGTTATCTGGGATACTTATGAGGGATACTTTCTTACTCATTTCTTAGGAAGTAAGTAACCTCTGGGATAGGCTAGAATTATATAGGTACCTTATTTAACGTCACGGGATCATGAATTGTAAACACAAAAATACCTGCCCAGTTTATTAATGTTATTCTTTTTTGTGTTGTTTTTTGGTGTTTTGATTACCGGTGACTGTTGTGATGTGTACATTGTAGTAAATGCTTGTGTGGCGTAGGTGTAATACCAGTGTGTCGAGATATGTAAGTAAAATCGATCTGTTATTCTTAGAATCATTCTTACCACAAGAAAATGCATGTAAGTATGCATACTGTGTAAGACTGCCCACTTTTGGATACTGTATACCTCTTTTTAATTAAAATCACATGTTTTTTTATATTATATACTTAAAACCTGGGAAGAAACTAACGTCTAAGATACAGGCTCGGCCTAGTTTAGACGTTAGTGACCATAACCTAATTGTAGACACCCAATTGTAGACACCCAGTTTAAAAGCTTAACATTCATTCATTTTTCTTTATTCTAACTCCTAAATAACACTAACTATACTAGTAACCAACAGTTGATGAACGAATGATGAGTATATGGTATCTGTAATGGACATGCATACCAGGTACTGTTTAATATGAACAGTGTGTATAATAATGTAGTGTATTTAATGTAGTGTTTACAAATTAATAAATAAAAAAAAAAAATAAAAAAAAAAAATACTTTGAATTTTTAAAGAAGATTTGGGCAATCAATATTGCTAAATAATAATAGCAAATCAGATGAGTTTCTACGTTTTTCTAGGCCGTCGATTTTGAAACACTGAAGGCGTAAGTATTCTATTTCCTCAAGAATCAAAATATTTTCATGGTAAGTAAATTTCATCAAAATCGATTCAGCAGTTTAGCCGTCAAAGCGTGACAGACAGATTAAATTTTACACAGACAGATAAAATAGCATGCATGTAGTTTCGATTCACGTGCGTTTCATTAGAGTGAAGAAGGCTTTTAAAGTTCAAGTAACTTTATCGATTTTAAGCACGAGGGACGTTCACCTCGCTGTTTATTAAATCGTTTAGTAGTATTACACAGGCCCTTATTAGTATCGATATTGTTGATAGATCGAGTCCGTAGACAACACGTTACATGTGCGACATAATTGGTTCTTGCATAATATAGTCGTTTAGATAGACGATGATTCATGAAAAACGTGCTTGTTATTGATTTTATATTTGCTTAATAGTTTAATGATTCATTGCTGTGGTTTAGACACCTTTCTGATGTTGTCATTTACAAAAAGTAGCAGGATTTCTTGGAGGATTTATTACAAATAATATATTATTATCTATACGTAAAGTTGGTGAGGTTATAAGGGTAATCTCTGTGTCTACTGAAAACTCTTTACCAATACAAAGCCTCATTATTTTAAAGTGTAAAGTCAAAATAATAATTGGATATACACCCAGGGGAGCCGCGGCAAAAGCTAGTACTTTATAAAGTCTGCCGTGGGAGAGCCACGCTTCGGCATTCATAGGCTGGCTCAACCGGAGTGATACCTCGGCCTCACAGAAAACCAGTGTGAAGCAGCGCCTGCGCTGTTTTTTACCGAGTGAGTGAGGATACCGGAGGTTCATACTTCAACCCCTCCCCCCATCCCCCAAGGGCGGCAACTCACTTGTGACGCCTATGGTGTTACGGGTGTCCATGGGCGGCGGTAATCGCTTACCACCAGGCGATAAGTCTGCTCGATTGCCCCCAAAAAAGACTAGTTTTAGTTTTCAGAATTATACTTTCGTTTACGAATTATTGACTGGTATTTTGGTATGAATTTATTTTGGGTATTAATGAGAAACGTGAGAATTTTCAGGTTCTATTCACTTATTTTTAGTAAACTGATAATTGATAATAATAAGTATATATATTTTAAAATATGTATTTGTAGGCTTACACAAAGAAAATAAGACGAATGGTTGCGTGTTTATGGAAAATAGGGGAGGTAATATGTAGTCACTTGTAGTGAGTTAGCACGCGATAACTATAAGGCATGGTTTCTCAAACTTTTCTCAACTTATTTTTAACCCCTTGACACACGATTACCCAATAACAAGTTTTGCAGGACATCTTGAAGTATAGAATAAAAGTTTACTAGCAGGTGCTTAAACTCTTGATGAGTTATTCGGTACTTAGGCGTTTGGCATTTTATGTATTTTTTTATTTATTAACACTAAACGCATAAAATTATCTAATAGGGGTGTAAATAACACATACGATCTCTACTTATCATATACGTAACTAATGGTGTTAATTTCAGGTTAGTGAATTTGTGTGTAGAACTACACTACATTACATGAATACATACATACAAATGAAAGAAAACAAATAAATTAAAAAAAAAACAAGTAGCTGTATCATGTCACCATATATCAGTGCAGAATTGTTATCAACAAAGCTATTTATACAATATTGTGTAATGTAATAAAATTAATGATATTGTCATCGTAAAATGTACTGAGTAACACTTGGTCGGCGCTGATCCAACTCATACTTTTAGCTGCATATTTGTTAACACATTCTACGATTAAGGGGTCGACCCACGTTCGTATTAATATTAAAGATTGAGGATCAGTAACTGTCTGTTCTTTATTTATAGGACCGTTGTTTCATGGGGGAATTTTAATATATAAAGAACAACAAAGGGGTTCTAATGAAGCTCTTAGAATTCTGTGGATGTGAAGTTGGACGATATGCTTAAAATGCTGGGATGTTGGACTATCTTCACGTTCGTCGAAGATTTCTTTGTTGTATATTCATACAGCCATAGTTTTGAGAGGATGTATGTATATTTAACGTTAAAATGAAAAGCAAAAATCCAAATGTTACGTTGTTGTTTTTATCACGTTGTTTGTAAACCGTATGAGCTCAAACTTTCGACACGCTATACAACCCTGCTTTAGATATATTTTTATCTATTTCTAATGTTAGTTGTGTTCCTCATTGTGAAGTTAGGGTTATCATCGTTATCAGCTTCGCAGATCACTTCTGGACATTAGCCTTTCCAATTTCACGATACTTCGCCTTGACAGGGTGCTAGTTTAAATTAATATGGTTCTAACCGAATTTAGGTTTGAGTGTTCAATTTCAATTATGCTACTACATAAAGGTTTACATCTACACCATTAAAAAACATAAATGTGTGCATGAAATAGGTGCACTCTTATCGCTTTATTATTCAATGGCAAATAATCTTAAGTGATTTTCACATCTAGTATATAGGACTTTCGTGGCAGACCGCACAGTGACCTCTGCAAACGCATTTGTTATAAAACTAAACAAAGAAATGTTTATTACAATGTTTTACAATATTTTGTTCTTGAGTCACGTCAGTGAGTAAGTAATGTAAGAAAATTCTATGGTACAATTTGTGAGGCGGATTTATTTCTTTGCTAGTAAATAGTCGACACGCGACAGTTGTTACTAAATATATGTAAAAGCGTTTTCTGCGCATTTTTTGTATAAGATTATGTTAGGCAATACGTGAGGCTAGCAGTAGAAAGGGAAGGAAGGGACAAGAGCAATATTGATTTAACCATTTCATTAATTCTATGTTTTTAATGTATATGTACAGATGTTTCTATTTATGTATGTTTTACACGGTAAATAATGTACTTACACATATTGTGTGGGCAAATTTTGATTCAATTAGTTTGAAGCTTACTGTTGAATTTCGTTAGTTGCTAAATAATAATGCGCTAAGAATATACGAGTATTTTATACTAATTTGATCTGGCCCAAAATGATTTATTTTATAAAGAAGTGAGGAAGCACAGCTAATCTTTATCGTGTACTGTTTATAACTTACAATACGTAGCAGAGTACATAAAATGCTTGTCTACTTGGCTTAGTGTACGGTTGCATCGTACACTTACTATCATAATTTTCAATTGTTACTATCTCTATTCCATCGTTGTTTTCTCTGTATTGCCAAATATTGGCTGGAAGTCACTGAGTCTGTTTACAGAATACTAAATACATGTTTTATAAATAACCCGGCTTGCTGGATCGACGGACGCCACAGAGTCTATCCAGCGGAAACAGTACAAAAGATTATTTTATTACTGATAATTTACACTGATGCTAGAAAGAGCTTTTGAAAACATACACACAATACTTTTGAAGTAGCTTAGTCCAAGTATTCTGCGAAAACTTTCAAACTTTAATTCTGACGGCCAGACAATGACGATGAAAAAGTGTACTTAAGACTTACGGCATGTTTCTTAGCGATCTGCATAACAGTCTTCCATGTAACTTCGTTGAGTAGTTTCGTTTGCGTGATGAACATTTTTTCCTTGGACGCCACCAAGCTCGCCATGCAGTGGTAGCATTCCTCCTCTGTAGACAATGAAAAGACATTTCATTAATAATCTTACGCAGCAATAGAAAAAGACTGTACATATTTAAGTACTCAGCAGAACCCACAAATTGATCCCGTTATAGTGTGAATATTCAACCGCTTTATAAAAGTCAATATTTACTTTCGAAAATCGAAATAGATCTTAATAAACTTTACATACAAAGACAACAGAGCGCATTTGTTTAAATTAGATTTGTTCGAGAAAATAAAGCCGGCTATCCAAACAAAAATAAGACTATTAGCATACCTAGTAACATAACAAAAAAAACAATATCTACGAAGTAATAAAAAGTCTCGATCCGCTAACAATTTGGCAGCACACAAAAATACACAAACAGTGACTTGGTGTAATTCTTCGCTCAATTCAATCACCCAAACAAAGATGAGATAGATATATTATTTATATTCACGGAGCTACGTAAGAGAGTAATGTACTTCGTAACGAACCCAGAGTTAGTTTACATACCTATATATTCACCTACTGAGTATTTATGAACTCTAGCTTTCAATTAGAAGTTACAGCTTTCTAAGTTCGTAGCTAAACTTTAGATACCTCAATATATATTAATTATACAATTATTCCTAATCCTCATCAAATTTAGGTATATGCATTTCGTAATTATATTTCGTGATATAAAACTATATCGAAATATAACGGAAAGTGGCATTTTGCATAATGAATGTAATACAGTTAAAAACTTAAACCGTTAACTGCATCATCATTTACAATATGAAAACAAGGAGACTTAATATAGGGCAAATAAATAAAATGAAATCTCCATTTTCAATTGCAAAGGGATGTGAAGTCGGTGGTCGGTCGGTCTAATGATGTCTCACTCCGGGAATAACAAATGTATTAAATACCGATGACATAAAAGGGTCTTTGTAAATTGCTATTTTGTGTTTTGCCAAAAAGGGTTTATCAAATTAACAAAAATATATGTACTAAAATAGAATGTGTTAAGGATATATCTTTAGGACAAAGTTTTAGGTATAATCCTGGTAGTGAAAGCTAAGATGCTTAAAATACCATAAACGTTTATAATGAGTAAAAACCTGTACAGCTAGATCGTGCTAATATTGTCGCGTCTTTAATTTTATATTTTTCTTATTTTTTTTTTATTTTAAGTAACGGTATGGCGGTTTTGTATTTCTTGTTTGTTTCATATTGTAAAATAAAACTCTGTCCCAGTTTCCGTTATAGAGCTTACACCTTCACACACTCACTTAACGCTAGCTTGAACATGACAAATTGGAGTGAGTTGCCAATTTGCAATCGACTGTATACACGATCACCCGGGACACAGCGAATGTTTTCGATAGATGATAAATGTTGAGTAATTTGTTTACAGTTTTTGTTAGATAAAATACTTCAATGGCACTGACGTTTTTATTTACAACAGCAGCTGTATAATTTAATTGGAACCGTAAAATGCTGCTTTAAATTTACTACTGATTGCAAAGTTCTAATTTATTTTCTTGAAATTGATATGGAAGATAAAATATTTTCATCAGTTAATTGTATACGTGTACGTGTAAGAATTGGCGAATCTCTAGGCTATTAAAGTTAATATCACAATCTTTTATTGAGAAGGAACCGAAAACATTGTTACTCGTAAAAACCCGCCATATTAGAAACAATATAACGTATTTTATTCTGAACTTTTAAATAAAGCTCGGATGTTGTTTCATTGACGCTTGATTATTTCGACTATTCAGTAAGAATATGTTTACCAACTTATTTAAAAAATAAATAGTATTAAGGGTATATGTATATATACAACAAATAATACGAATACAATGGATTTTTCTTATTTTAACACACATTTTTGTAGTCACGAACGTGGTGACATAGTAGTGTAAAAAACAAAACATTTGTATAACAACAATATTGTTCTCAGACCTTTCTGGCATTATTTCGACTATGTTTACACGTGTCGGTAATGAAGTGGCTTGGAAAATTAATTTAATATACTGTTTAAACACACCCATTAGAATAAGTACCCATATGTTTGCGTGTTTTGTTTGAAAACTATAGTGATGGTGCGAGTAGTCACAACGCATGACAATTGTTAATATTATTATAGGTGGTTAATATGACATCACAATATACAAATGCTCCAATACTTTAAATTTCCAGCTAGGATAATCGAGGAGCTTTTAAAATCGTGGACCATGTAACTTAATCATTTATTTAAAGTATAGATACAGGTATAATATAACGTATCTAGTCTCAAAGAAGATTTTTTCGTTGGAAACTTGGTCTTGCGAAGTACTGTTTTTTTCGCTGGTGTTTGTTGGAAAGATATAGGTTGTTTGTTGGTTGTCTTCCTTAAACCGGTAACCATTTCCCAACATTTTGTAATTAATCAGATAAATTTACAAACACCTCGTCCTCATTAATTGCATAATTCTATAATTTAGTACCATTTTATTTTCGTCGAAAAGTTTGTCATGAAGAAAACTAGTAGTTCCCAATCAAAACTAACACTATTATATATATTTATTAATCAGCGACAAACAAAAGTATTTTTTGTATGGAGTTAACAATAATTTTATGGTAACTTTGTCAGTGCAAAAAGCGATAACATTATCCAGAAAATTGTGGCAAGTGAAAGGCTTTAGTTACTTTACACAAGAAAGCTTTTAATACCCAGCCGGGTAACATAATTAAAGGTCTGACTGGCGTCTGGACCGCTAAGTGACGGTCTCTGAAGGATAAGTGTATTAACACTGATGGAAAAAGTGGTTCAAGATTTGATTATTAAAGAAGGAAACCATTACTGTTGGCAATGATTGAAATAACTAAAAGGAAAATTCTGCTTTACATTGTTAAGAGTTCGAGTGATGTTTGACTTTTTTTTGAAAGCGCAAATGCAAGTACATATTTTGTTTCCTCGTACATAATGTTAGGGAAAATATAATAATATTATAAGCTGGCGTATTTACACACGGTGAATAGTGAAAAGTGTGTAACCAAAATGTTATTTATGATATTTGTGCCATAAACATTATTTGCATGAAGAATGAAGTTAAAACAATAAAAGTCTGTACATAGACAAACAAGTCAAGATATATTATGTTACATGACGTTCTGAAAGAATTAATACAAGCTTTTCTAATTACGTAGTCATTTAAGTATGTGGTGTATATTCAGAAACAGGGACTATTAAACAGCTTCAAGATGATTTATTGTAATCTCATATACTTTATAAATGCGTTTGTTGTAACTGATTTACATCAAAACGTCTGACTTTCAAAGTTCTGCTTCCCTCGTGTTAGTCATTTTTCCATTCTTAGTAATGTATGCAATGTACGAGTATATAAGCAATGTTTAGTCCAGAAAAAAGGAACTGTGCCCGAGAAATGTATGATTAATGGCGGGCAAATGCTGGCATGCTCATAAAATTCATGTTCAACTATAAACCAACATCTCATCTCATTCATTTGTTATTAATACTAAGCATACAAAGTCAATGA
This sequence comes from Spilarctia lutea, assembly GCA_916048165.1. NCBI lineage: Eukaryota > Metazoa > Arthropoda > Insecta > Lepidoptera > Erebidae > Spilarctia > Spilarctia lutea. Next base: position 3,424,056 of record OU696473.1, on the reverse strand, counting down.
CCCTACGACGGAGACGCTAGCCTTTAATAAATGAGTTATATACATAGTCGTTACTTACATTATACCCCGGAAATTCTGAACTACGAAACATACCATACGAAACTTGATTTAATAAAGGCGTGGGAGGAGGACATTATGTATGACAACTCGATAGAAGACCGCTACTTATTAAAAGCTTTGATTACAATAGGCTTTTAAGATTATTTGTCCAAAAAGGGACAGGATTGAGTTAGAATAGAAGAGTTAGAGAGATAGATGATGGTTATTTATTTAAATAAGTCCAGATTTAATCCTACTAATATTGTAAACGCGAAAGTTTGTAAGTATGGATGGATGGATGTTTGTTACTCTTTCACATAAACAACTACTGAATGGATTTTAATGAAACTTTACAATAATATAGCTTATACATCAGAATAACAAATAGGCTACAATTTATAAAGATACTAGCTTCGCCTCGCGGCGTTGCACGCGGTTGTTGTCGTACTACGGGTAGCATCGCAGGGTTCAGCTAGTTACATATAGTTTTAGTAATTGATAAATTCGTTTCATTGGCTATTACATATCCAGGCATCCTTAACTAGTGTTGGCTATAGTTGAACCTAAAGAGTGTTATACATTTACATCATTTAAAGCTCGAGGCAACTATTTTTTTTTTGTTCCTTAAATAAAAATGAAGAGTGATTTTTGGCAAACGGAGCTGTAAGTGTAATTAATCTACAACTTTCACGAGACTTCAAGTGCAATGAATGAATAAAAAAGAAGTTTAAACCATATTATACTAATTCATGCTAATATGTAGCTCAGTATAGCGTGTTACAGTCGACCATAACTGGTGACGCCGTTGCTTACAAAGTAATGTATCGATTTAGGCGTTCAGAACGCTCATGGATAAATTAACAGTACAGGGTAGTGACTCGCTTTGTTTCAGAGCGTTCACCCTATGTTCTCTAAAGCCTAGTTATTTCAACTATGTTGTTATGTAGAATTATAAATACTCCACATAACGCAAGTAGTTAGATATTATGACATTACTTAACCGATCAAACTATACGGAAGGTTCTGCATACTTGTGCTTTTTTTACGTAGTGTCTATGGGGGTAATAGATACTTAGAATCATGTGGATGTTACGTATAGGTGTTATCATCTGCTCTTATGCTCCTTTAGCTTTGTTTATAAAGTGATAATGTAGAGTTCTTTGGTGTTACGAAATAAATTTTTCATTGAATGCGTAACCGTTATTTCAACCCTTGATTAAACAAAAACTGTTAAAAAATATACTTAATTACAACTGTCGGTCTGATTGTATAATTGAAATTACATACCGGTGAACACAGGAATGCTATCCAAACAAAAATTGGCACAATCCCTGTTATATTACTAAAAGCATGTCACAAGCCATTACGAGCGAAACACATTACCGATATACCATACCTACTATTATGACATTTATTTACCGACGTTTACCAACGTGTTTTGTTTACCGGCCCGAATGTTTCTGGCAGCAAATATATCAATGTCTGTCGCAGAATGTTTTCCCACATTTTTCTCCTTCGATACTTAACGAGAAATGCGAATGAGGCGCCTGATTTTAGCAAAGTCGTGTGCAAGAATACGGTTTATGAAATAATCTGTGATATTACTCGTCATGAAACACTTCACGGGTATTTGAATTTGTCATAATTTTTTGTTTTAACAAAATAAATATGTATCTAAAGTAAACGTACTTAATACTGGATATTTTCATTGTTGAGCGGGGTGAAAAGAGACAAACTTTAGCAATGGAATTTCTTAGCCTTTCCGTTCGGTCATGTAGATGAATATGCTGTAACGCTATTTAGCTTATCATTCTGATTCAGAATAAAAATCAAAAGTGCTTACGGTTTTTTTTAATTAAAAATTAGTTTACGGATAATGCGTCTATCTAATTTTCAGTTACAGTGCATATTGTCCATAAAATAGTTCCGCAATTGTAGAAAAAAATATATTTACTACATAATTTTATTATCAGCCGAGCAATAGCACACACTGTGTAGACATATATATATACCATACCCACAATGTTACTTAATGATGACATATAGCCGGTATATATACACAAAATCCTTAAGCTTTAAGCATAACATGTTTATGCGGTTGCTGTAAAAACTGTCAAACAAAAACGATATGGCTTTTGTTGGCTTACGACCTCGTAAATCCGTAATGTAAAAATATTTTCCTGAGGCTTTGATACACAAATATTATGTAACTTTTGCTCTAAGCTTTATGTATTAATTTTTGAATGTAATCAGGATTTGGCGTCAAAATACTTAGTTTTAAAACTTACCTACCAATCGAACAGGAATTGATCGGGAGAATTCTACGTACTGCCTATTAAAGTAGGATGATAGCTAAAAAGTTTTCTAACTAACAGTACCTGTTAAAGTGTATGTGATTTTCTATCGATAAATATTTTAACGAATACAAGCAAGTGACGTAACAGTACCTGTTACCGTATTTTAATATGTATTACGATAAATTCACTATAGCATTGTCGGGCACAGGTCCCTTTACATTATTCAACCGCCTCGTTTTGTGATTGATTGATCAATTAGTTATTCTTCCCTTTCATATATTCAATGTATTCAGATACCCAATTCCAATGTTATTCTCGTTTGGCTGAAATCGGGTTTCAATGATCCCTACGACTCAATTTTATAAAGCCATGTTCTATTGTATCGAATATGTAACTTTAATCGAGTAATTTACGTGCTTTAAGCATTAATTAGGCTTAGGTTCTTGTTGTTTTGCCCTTGAAAATGTACCTTTAAAATGCCATAATTATCTGTTATTTATAATTTTGTTGTAGTTATGACTAATAAAAAAGTTAGAACAATTTGAAATGATGTCAAGAACGTTCTCTAAACGCCAGCTACCTATTTCAAAGAGTCGATTCGAGAAAAACAGTAAGATCAGGTACTAAATAATTCAGCCTTGTATTTTCTACAGCAGTGGTACCGCAAAACCACCTTTTTTATTAGGCACAAGTGCAATAAGCGCGTATGGAACAATAAACGTTATATTAGCCACATAAAACGGTATCTTATTGTGTCCATTGCGGTATATTACACAGCTGGGTGTTTACGACGCCCGTGCCCACTTATTGCTCACCCTGAGACGAGCCTAAATAAAAAATTAATTTATTAACATTTGTATTAGATTAGGTTTATTTAAAGAACATCATTTTTAGTGTTAAAAGTTGTGTTAACTATTGTAAGTATCTCCAAAGAGGTTATTAAGTTAAATGTGAGCGAGAGTACATGGCTTTATATCAAACTTTTTGGAAGCTTCAAAGTTTCGTTTGGTGTGTTTATCAAAGTAGATATTTAAAAGTTTTATAATATTTTTAAAGCACTAACACTCGCGGTCTAGTGTATAGTGATTCAGACTCACGATCCAAACGTTGAGGGTTCGATTTTTAACTAAAAATTTATGGTGTGATAAGTACGACAAATTCTTCTGTGTCTGGGTGTAATTTATGCTGGTATCTATAATATATATATATATATATATATATATATATATAAAATAGGTAAATAAAATATTTAGTATGACCCCTTTCTAAGGCTTTTATATCCAGCAGTGAACTCTAAAATAATGTTGATGGTGATGAAACGTATATATAAGCAGTCTGGTTAAGATAGTAATGTTTTAACCTAATTTATGGTCATAATAATATTATAATATTTTTTATCTGAATTGCTTTTTGGTCCTTAAGTATAGGTAGTTGTATTACAACAGGTCTCATTTGTCAATTTGTCAATTGCATATTTTTAAGTTTGTAAAGGTGATGATGGAGGTGTCAATGGGGGGATAATAATAACATTATGTACCCTATTTACACTTTTATTACATTTAAAATTTATTGTATTTCTATTTTTTATATTTGTGTGAACTTGCTTGTGCATGATGTGGTCTCCTATAAGTGAGGGAGCACATAACTTGTTATCCTACTAATTACTTTTGTCTTGTTTTTGTGTATTCCTCGTTGTGAGATCCTTAAATAAATAAATAAATAAATAAATAAATAAATAAGGCCGTGTGTGCGCTGTCCTGTGTTATTAACCTACATAAATACAATATACTACTAGCAAAATTTAATCAGTTAATTAGCCGTGCTTCATATATAACAGTTGTAGTTTTTGCTTAGTCATTCTGCTGTCAAATCGGATACCATTTGAGATCTAGGGTTGGTTACACACAATTTAAACCATATTTGAGACAAGATAATTACAATTAAGTAGATACCTCGTTTATGTCATGTAGTAGCTTGTTTATAAAAACTAGTCTTAATCTTAGTATACACATAAACATACATACAAAATTTAGTGACACTATGAGAGAACCTGAGGTAACCTACGGTTTAGTTTAATGTACGAACATGCAACTAGCAAGATATAAATAACATAACCAAACACAACTTTATTATCATTCTATTATGTTGAAATAAAACTCAATAGAAATTCTGGAAAAACTGTTTTACGTATCTCAACAATATTTCCATCCCTTCGTTTTTATTTCTGCCATGTTTTTTTTTTTTTTTTAAAAAGAACTCCCGCATTAGGAATATACATCCTGTGTCGCGGGGGATTTTACAAACATACATGTAACGGACACAAATAACATCCAGACCCAGGACAACATTTTGTGGATCACACAAAGTGATGTCTCACGTGGGATTTGAACCCACGGCACTTGGCGCAGTAGTGAACATTTAAACCACTAGGCCAACCGTGGTTTAAAAGTATGCTCCAAAATATTCTGTATTGTGAAAATGTCATAAAAGTGTGCACCTTTTCTCAGACAGTGTGAATTGCCTAGTAATATAAATATATTTTCTCTTTTTTTCGTTGACACGCGACCTTTTCAACTACGATAGAAAGAAATATATTGGAAAGGTACGTTTCTAAACTATTGACTTTGTGACCTTTTAACCACTTACATTTGCGTACATTTCAGTTTTGTGAAAGAACAATGTATGTGAAGGAAATAAATAGTTTATGTTTAAAAGTAACTGATTGGCAAATTATGGGATTGTGGAAATATGGAATAACATCTTGAGATTACAAACTCGTTGGTGGTATTAAAGTGGACAGTAAAATACAAAAGAATAACAACGAAACGAAAATGTGAATTTGAAAGTCCGAAATCCACGCATGTATATCTTAAGTGTAACCTCAAATTTCTCTCAAAAATGTCACATGAACCGTATGTCCACTAAGAGTTCCGAGGTGTAAAAATTATAACGTTATTGCGTACCCATGGTATCCGTAGCCTTTATAAAACATAGATACTATTTTCAAGCTATATTTCAGTAAGATTTTAAGCCATATGTGCACACAACAGTTTAAATATAGATTTATCACCGGCTTTCAAGTGTTGAAGGAAAACATCGTAAGGAAACTAGTACTATTCATAATAAACAAATACCTTCATACAGTGTAGCACATTGCCCTAGCGATAGATGGCGATCTGTCAATGTCGCTTTACAGGATATGTCTTTATTTATATGGCAGAAAGGTGTGGTCATATTCAGGAAGATAAAGCTATAGCAATTGAAGGAAACACTTGATTTTTATTGTAAAAATAATATTTAAAACTAAGTTATTGAAGGTAAAACTAGATTTCTTTTGAAATATCTGCATACAAAAATAAACAAGAAATAATTGTAATTGATCTAAACAATTATAAGTCCTTATTTAGAAATTTACCACTGCACTAGGCTATTTCAGTTTTACACACTACCTACGCAAAAATATTTTTTTTTTAAATCATTATTTTCAGCTGAAGATGAAGAGAAGGTGAGTGATGCTAACAAATAATAAATTTGTGTCCTTTTTTCTCTCAATGTTTTAAGGATCGCGATCGTAACAAATGTTATCAATGTAATATCAGAAATCTACTACAATATTGAATACGATATTTTGGATAGGTGTTTCTTAGTAAATCACGCCAGAACTCGAAGAACAAGAAAATAGTACACATTCAGGTTAAAGTAGTACAAACGGGTGGCCTCACTCGGTATTTCTCGATTTGATGGTACTCGTAAACCGTTTATGCGTCCATAAAATTCCGCACCATTCCTTTTATTCTTTTGTCTTATGCTAGGATAGAGGTGGTTGTTTTGAGAAATACCAATATAACTATTAGTATACGTTCTTTTCATTTATTTTTCTGTTATGACGAACTAAACGAGACGACAAGTAAACTGATATTAACTGGAGAATAAAATGGGGAAGCCTTTGCAGATGAAAGTTACCGTCTACTAAGATTCAAAAGTGTTATTGTGTTATTGGTTCCGAAAGTTGTGCTGGGCACAACATTTGTTAAAAAGCGTACTGGAATTACTTCAGTATTGAGGAGGGCAGTTTCATAATGTTGAACGATGGTGACAAGCTGCAGTCGTCTAGAGCGCTCTTCATGATACAAAATGTATTTTTTTAAGGAAAATTGTTGATAATATTAATATATAAATAAATAAAATATGAAAAAATACAGTTATAGTCCCTAGTACGAGAAAACAAAATAGTAAGTTGCTTAGTTCGAGTATGCAATACAGCTCTATCTCCCCGCCGCAAATTTTCAGGGTTTAGCATGTAAAGAAAACATATTATATAACACTAACACTTGCTGGCTACTCCGCCTACGGGTATGTCTGTTATCACGACAAAAATAACCTATGTTTTCCTCTAAAGCCCAATCTATTTTTATGCCGAAATTCATGTAAATCGATCGAATGGAAAGACAGACAGAGTTACTTTCGATTTTACAATATTAGTAGGGATTTATAAAATTGATCACAGTGTTAGAAATAAATATCATACGAAAAGTGGATGTAAAGTAGTCAATTGTTCATATTTTGACGTGTTGACATGTTTGTTCGACACATACGTATTTACTACATATAACGCACATTCAAGTTTGAAATTAATACCGTAACTAATTTACTTGTTCATATGTTAACAGGGAGTGGTAGTCGTTTTTATCGCATGAACGAATGAAATAAGTACAAGAATATTGTTTGCGCTTCATTAGTACTTAATACACGGTTTCTGTAACTAAATAATTACTGTTCAATTAACAACTACATGTTACCGCGCTCACATTCTCGACGCCCGAACATTACTACTTACTACATTTTTAAATTAAACTCACTTGTACTTTTAACCACTGTCCCCCTAAGGGTTTAGTAGTATTTTTTTTCATAATTATTTCATTCAAGAATGAAGTGTGAGATGTGCCGAACTCATTCAGGTCTCGATAAATAATAAATAGATATTTCGGACATCTAACACAACGCCATCTAGTCCCAAGCTAAGCAGAGCTTGTGTTATGGGTACTAGACAACTAATATGAATACATATATACTTTTTTTTTGTAAATACATACATATTTTACATCAAAAACACCAAAACTACGAAATAAATATTTGTAGATCAAAAAAACTTAGTCCGACCTAGGGTTTGAACCCGAGACCTCAAGCACAGCAGTCGCATTCCCTACCACTGCGCCACCGAGGCAGTTATATGTCGATATGCTCCTAAAGTAGGATAGGAAGTTGTTGACAGGAAGTGGTATATGTTTGTACTAAATGACATGGGAATAAATTTCATTACTAAAGTAAAACACAAACGAAAGTGAATGCATACTACAGTTTCTTGTGTTCACCCAAATACTACAAACAGAACGTTCGTGTAACATAGATATCTTATCAACATAATATAAATATTAAAAAACTTTTCAGTAAATTTCTTTGTACATTATTAACGAATATATTTTAATTACGTAAAAGCAAGCTTAATTATTATTTCCCCCAAAGGATATTAATCTCTGTAGCGGTGTAATATTCTCAGTGAAGTCTAATTAATGCATCGTGTGTTGTGCTAACAATTTCTCTCGTTCATCGTAATGAATAAATTCGAGGATCATAGAGTAATATATTAAAGTAAATAGAACAATAATTGTATTTTAATGACAGTGGAACTTTATAATAACTATTCCTTGTTAATAGTTTAGACACCGCCATGTACATACATACCTACCCTTTTGACAAGGGTCTAAGTGCGGACATGAATTTTTGTTGTTGCTTTTAGGCTTCAGTTAAGTTTTACTATCTAATACTAAAATAATGTCATGTCAAAATCAGTCCAGGCGTTCCAAAAATTAGTCTTAATATGAATACATTTTTAAATAAACTATAGCACAAAAACTAAAGATTATAACAGAATTATAACATTGTACAAAACTGTGTGTAAATGTTGCAGATTTGTTATTAAGTAACATGTTAATTTTACCGTATCGAAACATCAACATGTCATACACAATAGAATCGTGGTTTATCTTTTTCACGCGATTTCGTCACACAATAATTCCACTCACAAAGGGAATTCTGAGTAATAAAACCGCGTAAAATGTGTAAGTTTTTCATATTACATTACGAGTTTTACGCTAGTGACGTTCGTCTACTTATTATATAAAATGAAATTTAATTTCGTAAAGGATAAATTACTTTCGAAATAACAATATCTTTCAGAAAACATTATGTATACTTTAAAGGCATACGTTAGTGAAATGAAAAGAAATATTCTGAAATCTAAACCGAGACCGTTTGGTCATTTACTCACGGAAAATTATTAAACTTTCGCGTTTCTTTAGCAAAATCTCTTTCAATTAAAGAATTCCTTCTTAATCAGGCAACTGAAAAGAAAAGCTATGTCATACATTCACAATATGGCAGAGCAGCAACGGTCGTTTTTATAAAATTAAAATATCATTATTTATTTTCATACTATTAAGGTAGCACACAATCATACGACCCACATGATATGGTAAGCAGTTGTGGGAGCTTGGGCTTGTATCTGCTGATGAAACAGTAATGTCGATGACTTCTCTTCCACAATAACACATTGCAATAAAATATTATTGTATGTCACACGTAAGTAAGCAACCTTTAATAAGGCATCTTGTTAGTTGTAAAATATATGTAGGTGTATCTTGTTACGAATTTATTACAATACAAACATGACTAGTACAAATTACCATTTAATTTGTAACTGTATGCCTTCAACATTTACTGCCGGCCTATTTCGCACGTCACATCAACAGCCTTTTATGCTGGGGTCTTGGAAATTTAAAATTAGTGATTCAATAATGAGATCAAGGTACACTCTCATAAAAGTTCTACAACCAATAAAAAGTTACACTTGCTAGAAAAGACTTCTGTATAACGTGTAAATTAGCTAACAAAGTTTAGAAACTATTTTATTTTCAAGTTATTTGTGAGCAACAACCTCAATTTAGGGATTTGTCCAGAAGAAAGAAACTTTAATCTTGAATTCTTGACGTAATATAAAAAGTAACATGCTCGACGAGAAAAATATTTTGAAGAAAGAATGGCAAGTACGGTATATAATTTCCATTAAGACCTTTCTTTTCTCGACATAGAAAATTACTCTGTTAATAATGGGATCCTCCACAGGCAATAATTGTGATAGGTACAATTACGTATATCGTATCACGCAATTGAAGTGTTGAAGACTGATTATATTATTATTTATTACAAAAGCTTTCATAAGAAGGTTCATTTTGTTATCGGGTATTTTAATTACTAGCATGTGTGTTCTCTTACTATGTATACAATATCTTATTTTTATAAATCAACAGAACATATTAAAGAGTACATTTTGTTTAAATATCTTAAAATAAGTAATTGAAAATACGGAAAAAATGTATTGGACGCATGACGGTGAATTTTTCACTGTTATTTCTTTATCGGTTTTAGAGGAAAGCTATAGGTATATCAACAGTCAATTTAATGCTAGTTTTATTTACTTGTTTTTATTTATTTAAATATCCGTACAAACACGACAGTAAAAGAAACACAACAATGTAAAAGCACTGATTAATTGTAGTTCCATCTCTATTCAATCTCTCGGAACGGTGACTGGGTGGTATCAAACTCACGACAGATTAAGTTTTTATAAGATGATGAAGTGAAGTGAGTCATCGGTAGTTTGTTCGTTCCGCAATTTATCTTAACAGGGATTCCTGGCATTAAGGTTATCATGACTCGAACTGTTGTTTACAGAGAGAACTCTATGCTATGTAGCTGTCAGTAACAGACAGCGTGTCATCATCTTTCTAGTCTTGATTATACAGCGTGTTTGAAATGACAAATAAAATTTCAATCAACCTAAAAGCAATAGAAGGCAAGCGATCGCAATTCTATAGGTACTTAACTTTTCTTAAGTTAATACGGTTTTTTGTCATAACATGTATATGTTATAACATAATAGTATTATTATAAACTATTCTAGTCTGCCATTGTTGGATCTACTAGATTAAAATTTATTAAGGTGACATTTGCTTAACTTAACCTCCCTCCAAAAACTGACGTGAAAAAGAATTTCAAAAAGTAATATCTTTTCAAATTTTCGACAACTAAAACCCAATAGTATTGTGTCTATAGTTTGTACTACTTTTGACTGTTAGATAGTTACATGTATCAAAAACCTTCCAGCCACCCCATCTTACATAGTCGATCAAGTTCCAAATGTCTAATAAATAACATACTATAGGGAAAAACCGCTGACATCGTATCAGCAAGTTCTTTATTGCATGGCTAGTATTCATGTAAAGGGGAAGAGACGCGAGCTATCTCTTTCATCGGAGACATGCAATATATGCTATGATAAAAGGGACAAAGTGGGTACTCAGACAATATCAATGCACTATGAGTATGCAGAGAGCGAGAGAATTCATCGATAAGGTAGTCGAGCTTCTGAACAGTAGCATGATCTTCAACTGAAATCGAACTTTCAGTACTCAGCACCTATTCACTCTCTATACCAGTGTAATTAGAAAACAACGTTTTATCATACACTTTACCCGCAAGGGCTTACTTCTGGCTTCAAAAGGAGGATAATGATAGGAGACAGAACATACCATTTATATATTTATTTTACGGATAGTATGGGGAGTGTAATTCGAACAGGTCAGTGTAGCTACTTCTATGTAGAAACAACAATTTCTGTCAAGTCGTTAGAAACTCTGTGCCCTTCCAAGCATTTATAAACAAATCCATATATATCAGGTCCTCGTGAGAGCTGAGTGACCGAAAATCGGTCCAAGTGGCGTACTGTACGAGAAACCTATACTAAACCTACCAACAGTGGACTGCGATGGATTGATGATGGTGATGAGGTCTTTATGCGTAAAATATATTTAGAAATTAATAATTTCAAACTGCCATTCCAAGATAACTAGTAACAAATTAATAAAATCATTATCAATATCAACTTAGAGCAATCTTTGTAAAATATCATTGATTACACGTTTCATAAACGTAGACATTATTAACGCATAACAGGTGGACAACAATTTAGTGCATAACTACCTTTATACTATACACGATTTTATTCATTTATAAACTGTATCATGTTAAAGGTCATCGCTGTTAATCTATTTTAGAATAGCGTATGATTAAATATAGTATTCTGAAATCGATTATTTAGTTACTTTTGAACATGCTAAGGTTGACTGGTTATTATTAAGATCAAAAAGTCCTTGAAGGAGGAGATAGTTTCTTTATTTTTCTGTATTTGTAAACCAACCAGCACCGCAATACATACAATGATATAATTTTTGCAACAAATCTCGATGGTCCAGTTTCGACGAGTTTTCGAGTAACTGTCAGTCTTATACACTTTTCTTGGAGATATTTTCATTTTTGAGGAAGGAGATAGTCTACCACGACTACTCTTTATAACTTGTGAAACATAAATGTTTAGTATAATCTTCAGTATCAGTTGAACTGTCATTACATACAGACACCTTGCGAATTATAATAGTCCATAAATATAGTAGTCAGGTCTAGCTTGAAGTAATCGTTTTCACATAACCATTGAATTTTAAAAATGGATATACGATATGAATATGCATACAACGACGAAGATATACGATGACACATATCCCCAGAGTATGCAATACTTTACTGTACAGGCCCTAAAGCGTAGTATTTTATCTGTGGCCAGAGTTCTTTATTAATCTACGAGTACATTCTAACACACCTATATTGTCAATCAGTAAAACATATATTTTATTGTTTTTTAATCTATAGAAGTACTAGCTGACCCGGCAAACGTCGTTTTGCCAGTAAAATGTAAATTAAATTAATTAAAAATATTTAGGAATGGGTCACTCTTAACATTTAGGGGTATAAAAAATAGATGTTGGCCGATTCTTAGACCTACCCGCTATGCACACAAAACTTCATGAAAAACGGAAGAGTTTGGTGACACCGCTACGCGAGAATTTTATATATTAGATATTTACAACTGTTATACGCATGTTGCATATTCATAAAGGTTGTTTATATTACTGATTTTACACCACCGTTCCGGTTAATGTCTATTTCTGGGGTGTACCATATTTCTAATAACTAAATTTGTTTAGCTATTCTAGAATGATGGAGTTATAAATCATAAGATCCACCTATCCCTTCTTAAATCCAAACTTTTATATTTATTTATTCTAGAATTACTAAAATTATTTGTATAGGACTAAATAACATTTTAAGAAGCTTTTTTATTAACTGCCTAATTTGGCTAATAATTTAATTTTAACTAAACACACGCTGCCTAATTGTCACAATTTACACTAAATTTATTTCAGAAAAATAATCGATTAGTGATTTAATTATAAGTAAGTCGATTAACTTTTACTTGTGAGATTCATTACAATTTAGTGTAGAACATTGTCACTAGATGGCATTAGGTATAGCTATTTTATTTTTAATGAGTCGCTAATCAAAGTTGTGTAACAAATACGGCAAGGTTAAATGGTACACAATCTTAACATATAATCCAAATAGATAAATGATATCGCAAATGTACATTTCATAGAAATAGAATATTAAAATGAATTAATAGTATTTGTATGCAACTTCGAAATTGGTATCATACACAGAGCAAATTTGCCAAATTAATTTAGCATTTTATTATGATTTTCAGTGAACTTGTCATGTGTTTCGGTGAATATGCTTCAGCATTTAGTAATATATCGTTTATAAAAGTTGTACGTATATAGTACGAGTGGGGTATGAGTTATTGATAATCGACTTAGAACTTTGCTTATACTGAACCATACTATGGTTCAGTATGCGACGCAAATTTTGAAGATTTTATGAGTGGTTACACATTATGCACATTAATGAAACTTTAGGATAGTTTAAAGAAAACCATCACAAGATTTACACATTTTCTAACAGTTCCACACCGAGGTGAGATGTCCATGGCGACGCACAGTGGGGCAGAATGAGGTAAAACATGGCAACAATTCGGAAAAAAAAGTTTAAAATTTAGGGTTTATTTGTTATAATATATGTAGAAAACAATATTCCTGACATTTTGGTACCACAATGACCCCTCTTTAATGAGTCCCTGTTAAGTTACAAGCGTATTTCTAAAGTTTTGCTAAGCGCGTATCTCTCTCGTATCAGATGTCAATCAAAATGTATTGATTTATTTTGTTAAGATTCGATGGTTTTGAAGCAATGTTTTGAATTAATTGTTTAAGTAGACATATTAAATAAACTATTTACGATTTTAAAATATTCTTATACCATTGACGTTCAGAGAACTTGATGTTTCAAAATGGGTCTTCCAAAAATCTTCATTTTTTTTGAGAAAATAGACCATAAGTTACAAGCTAAGGCTGGGTTGGTGACCTAATTTGTTTTATGAAGAGACTAAAGGGTTCACTTCTTGTACCTAAAAGGATTTTTGCAGATGGTTGCCGATGTGGGAGATATTAATAATTTTCTTAACTTAGGTGAGGTGTATTTTTGCTGATTGATTAACATATTACCTTGGTAATAGATAAAATTCTACAAAGGAAAATAATACCTTTTCCACGTACATTATGGGTACCTACTTAAACTTCAGTTTATTATTTTTTGGTTACTATTTTTTTTTCCTTTTTGCTAAATCACGATGTCATTTACTCGTAATGAGTTTTTTCGCATTATGAAACAAAGCGGAAAAAAGAAAATAGAAGAACAATTCAATCATTTGCAAACGGAATTGCCAATTATCAATGAAAGTTCAAAAGGCAAGACAATATTACAATATTCAAGAATTTCAAGTGTCAATTCAGAATAAGATGGAGCAAATCCGGCCGTACTTTAAATGCTTTCATAAGAGTGAATAGTGAATGGCTTGAGGGAGAATGTAATTTGTCTCCACCAAATGCCCTCAGTGAAGGCAGTAGTCAGGCCCGCGGCAGTGGCCGAAAAGAACAAGGGAAAGAAGATCAAAAACTCAAAGTTTGCTTATTGAATATAGTGATGATGATGAAGAGGATTAGGAGGAGGAAGAAGTGTAAAATATAAACGTGAAGCATGATTTTGTCTAGTAATTTAGGTACTAAGGTCTATTTTCTCAAGTGTTTTTCATAATTACATTGCTTCAGTTTTGGTGCTTGAGGGGTTCAAGTTCAAATAAAATTCATTGTAAAAATAGGTCGTTCATTACAATTTGATGTGATTAGTGGTTAAAAAAATCTCGTAAAAGAGTTACATGATAAGCGAAATATTTGTAAAAATATTACGATTTATAACTGAACAAAAAGTTTGAAAATTAAATAAAAAGTTGTAAAATGAGATGCAAACCCACTTATATATGTTATTTAATCACTTAATCTCTATTTGTTTCCCTTAGAACTGAATACAAAACATAATTACTTAGTACCGATTTGTTGCCAGGTTTACCCCCTTTCTGCCCCACTGTGCGACGGTAGCCACGTAGGGTTGATTGTTTTTTGATCAATTTAATGGTGTAGGTACGTTCTATCAACGTAATTGCTACACCTATGACTTTATCTAGTTTTTGTTTGTTTGATCGTTCTAGTCTCTAAAACTACAGATCATCCCGCTGCAAGCCTTAGGGGTGGAGCAGTGTGCCGTAAGTGTACTTGAAACCAAGCATGGCTAACTCATTAATAAACTTGGTTTGAATTGTCGTTGACATTGAGTTATTAAATTGACTGATTGGTATGATTTCGTTTCGTGAACATGGCCGTAGATAACTTATCATTAATCAAATTCAGAGACATAAACATGCATTTCCAACTTTAGGGTAGGGTTTATTGCACAATAACAGTGCACTAGGATCCTAGTCCTTCAAACCTTCAAGAAAAGAGCGTACTCCTTTCTAAGAGGCCGGCAACGCCCTTGTGACGCCTCTGGTGTTGCGGGTGTCCATGGGCGGCGGTAATCGCTTACCATCAGGTGATACGTCTGCTCGTTTGGCCCCTATACAATAAAAAAAATATAGTTTGCTAGCTAGCTAGCATACAATAAAACTAATTTGCTACTGTAAAATAACTATTATATATATACATATATATATTTTATATGTTAACAATTATGTCGTGTATGTTTTAATAAGGCACTCACGAACATTGAGATAGAGCGAATACCTATTTATGTATGAGTAGTAACTGTTTATTATAGATTAGCAACCCGGCCCGGTTTCGCACGGAAGTCTTTGAAATTCTCGTAGTTCCTGTACTAAAATATTTTATAGATACATTTTCGGATTCACCACAATCTTAGCCTGTCCCCTTCAAAATTGTATAGTATGTAGTTATATTTATGTGTATATGCATATATATGTATTTGTGTTATACAGTAGTAGATTATGTCATATATATATTTAAGCATTATTTAGTAACTGCCTTTTAACTGCCTCGGTGGCGTAGTGGTAGCGTATGCGACTGCTAAGCAAGAGGTCTTGGGTTCGATTCCTGGGTCGGACCAAATGTTTGCATGACCTGCAAATATTTGTTTCGGAGTTTGGGTGTTTTCTATGTATAATATGTATGTATTTACAAAAAAAAAAGTATATAAGTATTTATATCAGTTGTCTAGTACCCATAACACAAGCTCTGCTTAGCTTGGGACTAGATGGCGTTGTGTGTTAGATGTCCGGAATATTTATTATTATTTTATTTATTATTATTATTTATACTTCGAAAAGAAGATATTTGAAGACTTTTTACTGTTGGAGAGCCATGTTGCCGCACAACGAGCCACGTCCTGATGATATAACTTGCTAAGTAATGCTTTTATTGCTTTTGCATCAAGTCAGTGAGTTTTATAGTGGCTTAACCTTTATAAGTATGAACATAATTTTATTTCGATCTTGGTAATCGTGGCATAGGACAGCCACGCAAGATGGCTGGCAGGAGCTGGATGCGATAAGCCCAAAATCGAGAAAGAGGGGACGCCTATTTCCAGCAGTGGGCTGTGATAGGCTGATAACGAATAATTTAATGGTAGATTTTATGGAACGATAAAAGAAATGAAGAGATTTTCACTCACACACTATATTATGTTATATTCTAAAAGATCTGAAATGTAGGTATATAATCTTAATACAACGGTTACTTTTGTGCATGTTATAATAAATAGATCATATATGCCAAATTAAGACACTGAAAATAGCACCTTATTTGCTTAAAATTTTCATCTAGTTTGAAGTTACAAAAGTAGCTCGACTTAAGGTTCATGTTCGATTTTGACTTACTCGTATATCGTTACGTCATTCATCACATCTTTTTTGCTTAACATCAGTATCTGTTTGATCTTTTTTTCATTGGGGTCATTGTTCGGAGAGTTATCGTGTTATAGCTTACTACAAAAATTAAGTAAAGTACAAAATACAATAATTTTACAATATTTTTTTATTTTTTTATTTTTACCGTGGGAGAGCTATGCTTCGGCATGAATGGGTCGGCTCGACCGGAGTGATACCACGGCCTCACAGAAAACCGGTGTGAAATAGCGTTTGCGCTGTGTTTCACCGAGTGAGTGAGGATACCGGAGGCCCATACCCCAACCCCTCCCTCTATCCCCTTTCCCATCCCCCAAAGGTCGGCAACGCACTTGTGACGCCTTTGGTGTTGCGGGTGTCCATGGGCGGCGGTAATCGCTTACCATCAGGTGATACGTCTGCTCGTTTGCCCACTATTCAATAAAAAAAAAAAAAAAAAAAAAAAAAAAAAAAAACGGAAATATAACATATGTAGTAGTGAAGTAACGTATGTTTGTTTACACACAATATTATAATTATTTTATTTCAAGTTATCTATATTATAACTTGAATACGTTTAAAAGAATGTACGCGTTCAGCAATCAGTATTATCGACTAAGAAGGTATTATAAGTGGCTTGTGAAGGATTATTTAGATGAAGGGCGCGTTGGGATTCAGGTAACTAAGTATAGAATTTCACAACATCATGTCGACACAACAAACAAATATGATTATTAATTATGCATTTGATATATTCGTATTTATTACACGGTTACGTGTATTTTGCTATAACACTTGCGGTTCAGAAAGAGGCCTGACTCTTTCGCAAAATACAGAACCCAGCCTATTTCAACGAAAATGTCAGTTATTTTTATCAAAGTTATTACTTTTAATTATTGAAACAAAACAATCTTATCTGACAATTCTGACCAAACGGAACTAAATTTTCATTCAGTTTATCCAAAAGTAAATATACTCAGAGTGTGCAAACAACAGTTTTTTGTTGGTCAAATGTATAAATATACAAATGTTTACACAGCTATACAAGATGTTAAAGAATTCACAGCATAATTTTTGAATGTTAAGTAGGTATATTATTTACTCATTATCAGTAAGTAATTAAATATCTTCAATAAGTGTCATATAGCTGTTAGCAACGAAGCTGATTACCATTTGTTAGGTTGTAGAATATCATTGGTAATATTTTAAACTCCTTTGGCCTTAGGACTTCTGGCGGCTAGTTTATTCCTCAATTGCAAACCGCGGCTGACAATTTCCAACGATAATTAAAATATGAGTTCACTGACTTTAATACTCGTTTCTGATCAGGCGATCGCGAATCGCGAGCAGAACAATAAATGCCATATGCCATAGATAGAAATAATACATAGTAAATTAAGTATCACATTTTCTGATAAAACCTTCGTATACTAGATTTTATGACCTGAAGAATGAGATATGATTGTATTTTACGGTAGAAACAATAAATAATATGATATCTGTCTGTATATAAGAGCATAAAACTCCAACATATTAAAACAACAGCCCGTGACATTTATAATACACGCAATTTTTATCAATGTAGACACAGATGTGACAGGGTTTTACGAGATATAATCGTAACCTACGCTGACTGTATATGTACATCAGTAGGTATTACGGTTTAATCCTTTTAATGCTTATACACATACAATAAAAAGACGTACGTAAAACGGAATGACGGGTAAATATATAAAGTTATGTGTACGTGAGCTTCAGGGGATAAAATGTAGTTCATTTTTATTGTGTGGAATATGTGTTTCGACTTTTTATTTGCCATGTATGTGATGTGTAATGAATGCATAACAACATGACAAATGTGTTATCATTTTTAAAGTAACGCTTCCATGAATAAAGAAACATATGCCTGAATAAAGTGTCAAGAGCACACGGTGTGTAAACACAGGTTACAAACAAATTCATGTTTTGCTTAGAGTTCATTAAATTTTTGTGACAAAATAATAACATATTTTATTTCAAGTAGGATACCCAAACACTTTTTTTTAAATGTAATTGATACATTTTTGGAGGATAGCATCTTCGTTTCTCGTTTGAAAACGAAAACGGCAAGAAAGAAAGTGAGAATAATAAAATATTGACAGATTGTATGTGATAGTGATTGTTGACAGCCTTTTCGATTGTAACATATAAAACGAAGTAAGTCTTTTATGTTACAATCGAAAAAGCGTAAATTATGGTTTGGTTGTTTTGTGATACAAAAAAAATTAAGAGATTTCGTCTTGACTAATTATAGCAGTGACGTATTTATTCTGAAAAGTCTGCCACTATCTATTTCTTTATTTAACAAGCAATTGGAAATCTTTATGCTGGGAATAAACAAACAGGAACCATCCGACAGACGACACCTCAACGAGCGACGGATGTATTTATCTCTGTTAGTGGGATATCGCGTCCTCTCACTTAATCGAGTCCTCTAGGAAACTGGATTAAATTCTATTTCGTTCGGTTTATGTTCGTGAGATCCAATAAATTGCTGATTTTGTTGGACGGTTAACTTAACAAACATTGTCCCAAAATTGTTTGAATTACGTTAACAAAATTTCAGTCAATATTTTCCAGAATTTTGTAGTAGATAATTACGATGTCAAAGATGAACGAAGCTGACCAAAGATGAAATGAAAGATTATTTGGAAACGAATTTTATGAAATGTTATAACCATTTTCAAAGGCGAATAGCTTAAAATAATTATTAAAGCAATTTCCCTTTGGACTCCGTATCGGTAGCGAATCTTTATTTAAATTCAATATGGATATTGCTGGTAAATTGTAATATAATTTATAGACGAATTGGACGAATTTGGTTAAGAATGTTTACCACGAGCCTGATAATAAACGGTAATGGATAATATATATAACGTAATACCATCGGTCAATATGATCAACGAACAAAGCAATTCTGGCAAATCTATGAACGAATTCTATAAACAATCAAAATAGTAAAAGAACAAAAAATATCTGCATTTATTTTCAATAGTGAAAGTTCTTCAAAAACTGACACTTCCAAATACCAGTTCTCTACTAAATAAAAGTCATTAATGTCGTAAGCTCTTCTCATTTTCGAAATAGTGTAACTTTTACTATAGTAGCTATCCCTAAATTTGTTAAATGCACTCGACTCCGAAACGGGATGTCAGCTCGGCGACCTATATCATATGAAAGATCTGTCAGGAAGGTTTGCAAATTATCTTTACTGAATACCCTACGGAAATATAGGGTCTTTCAAAGGGTCGGGTTAATGTCAAGTGACCCGTACTTCACTTTTGACCTACAGCTTTAGGGTATTAAATTAATAGAAAATATAGATTAATTATAAAAGCTCTTGAAATAAATGGGTGAGAAATGAAAGGGTTAATTTAATTAGGGTTGATAATAATCTCCTTTATTTAGTTATTACACGTCAGTAGCACGGCTGTCTCATTTTGTGTTGAAGAGGTATATAGTTGTTGATACTTTTATTTTTAAAGGAGATATATATATATAATAAAATAATCGATCTTTCCGATTGCGGCCCAACATGTTATCAGAACACACTTGGAATATTTTGCAATGATATTATGTACTTCCTATCCTAGTAATATTTCCTAAGATTTGTCTGAGATTCTTTCAGATACCGTTTCGATTGCGAATAAGGACTAATAAGACGGTATTCGATTATAGCGAATTAAAAGGGTGCTGTATGTGGATATACACACATTTACTCATAATGAAATTACTATACAGCCTACGTATCTTGGCAAATCTGACCATAGGCTCTGCGAACTTTAGCGCATGTAAACTCGTGAAGAAAACTATTAATGTCATTTTTTACAATGTACGAATAAAATTTCCCTAATACAGTGACCAATTAGTATAAATTAAATTAATGACATAAAAGTTCTGACTCGCCAAGATACGTCGGCCGAATAGTAAAATATTTAAACCATTGAGTGCTCAACATACTCTAGCCGACCTGATATTCATCGATAAAAATAAGTAGGTTAAATTTGAATTCTCGGGCCACCATTTCTTTGGCATTAAGAGCATGCATACCTTATGACTTATATTAAAGCAAAAACTACACAAAATACGTTTTCGTTGTACCCACGTAAACTAAAATATTCCACTACCTACTATTCCATTTTTAACGGCATATTAAAATAATAATGTCTATTTTATTTCGGTGCGCCACGAGTAAAGATGGTTAATTTTGGATAACCTCTTGTATTTGTGTCCGGGATCTAGATACATTAAAAATACGGCATACGTTACTATCACAGGCAGTGTGATGTGACGTGCACAGTTTTCATTTCATAGTTTCCGATTGACTCATTCAAACTGAATAATTTGGATTGCATGTTTTTAAAAAGTAGTTGAACAAATTCTTTTTAAGGATCTTAATTAACAGAAATTAGACAAGAGTATACTTGGGCATGGCGTATAAAAAAAAACATTAGTAACATTGATCACATTTAAAAACTTCAAACCTTAAAACTTAAGATGTATTTTCAACCTTTATTTTGTACAAACATTTCCTTTCAAGTTGCGTTTGTTCAAAGTCCTAATGTTCATTATCTAAACTTTATACATGAACTTAGACTAACTTGACTAACTTCTATCAAACTTCTAAAGAAGTTGGTACTCGTAGATTGTGAGTTTATTAACTCAATAGGTGGAGCAGAATTAACTCCTTGATTGAATTTGAAATCTCGTGAAGACGTAGCTCGAGTATGTTAATATAAATTAACATAGCTAGGGTAGCTAGCGCTAAATTGAAGCGAGAATTTCAAGGTATTCTCAATTTCCATGCTCGGATTCACCAATTTAGATAATGGAATTAGAAGCCGCACTCTATAAAGGCTTTTAAGGTGCCCTTTTAATGTATAAATGTCTGTTATATGTGACGTTTCATTAGTCTGTCTGTCTTTTACTAAACAACTGAATACGAGTATTTTCATGGTAGGTTCATATTTTTATATATTTTCGTTAAGGATGGTTTTTATGGAGAGAAAATCTTTTTTTTTATGGAATAGGGGACAAACGAGCAGACGTATCGCCTGATGGTAAGCAAATAGCACCGCCCATGGACACGTGTAACACCAGAGGCGTCACAAGTGCATTGCCGGCCTTTGAGGAATGCGGAGGTGGATAGTTTGGGGTATGGGCCTCCGGTATTATCACTCACTCGGTGGAGCACGTGTTACACACCGGTTTTCGGTCGAGCCGGCCCATTCATTCCAAAGCGTGGCTCTCCCATGGTAAAATTGCGGGGAAAATAGTAATATCAATATTTCTCTTTTCCCAAGCCAACTATACAGTAAATTAAAACGACTATTAATTATGTCAACAGAACGAAGTCTGTCGGTGCAGTTAGTCATAAATAAAATAAATAAATAGCTACATGTGTTTCAAATAAACGTAAAATATAATCTTTTCATACTTTCGATCTTAATATATTATTAGCCATTTAGTAAATTGCTTAGAGAAAATAAAAAATAATTCAAAAGAGATATTATTTAATACTGCATTGTTTTGTAGTTAATATTATTGATATTTTATATACTGAAAATCATAATTGTTTACACAATATTGCTAGTAAATTGACTATAAATCATGAGGGAAAGTAGCTATTGTAAATCTTAATATCTTGAACATTCAAAAATAATAAGTACCTTATTGACAGTTTTAATCTGCAAGTCATGTAGCTATTGTTCTTTTTACCTGACAACGTGAAGTCAAAAGGAAGGATAATATTTTTATGTATGTTCGATTGTAGCGCCTAGACTAATGAACCGATTGTAATGAATGAGGTCTCAATGGCTTCGTAATAACGAGTGACATAGGTTATATAATTTTTATCTAAAGTTGTTGTGCAATCGGGTTATAGTTATATATTGTAGTTTAAAGTATATTGAGACATAAACTAACGACTTATTTATCTTACTCACTTATGCATGATGTATCTCGGTTATCAGTATAAATAATATACATAAGAAATGAATATGCCAAAATAAAGAGAAACAATTCCGAACATTTACTGTTTGTTTAGTAGAAAGGGTGAATTTCTTTAGTATTATTGATTAGGCTTACGTATATAGCGCACGCAAGCTAGACATCATACTCAGAACGTTTTTCAACCAGTTCAATCTAACCTTTATATAAACGCATTATTGTAATGGTAGCGAGCTTTTAAGAGCTTCAATACAATATCCTTTCTTACAATTATACATTCGAAAGTAACTCTGTGTGTCTGTTTGTAACGCTTTCACGGTTAAGCCGCTGCACCGATTTTAATAGTTTTTGGCATGGAGATACTTTGATTCTTGAGGACATATATATATAGAAAGCTAGTTTATCTATATAAAGGGGTCTTGGCTAAGTGATGATCAAGATGAAACTGTACGTTTGGCCTAATTGTTAAGCGATCACCACGCCGTTCCCTAATGTGCCAAGTGTTGTGGGTTCAAATCCCACATGGAATAATACTTTATGTGATCCACAAATTGTTGTTTTAAGTTAGGGTACGTTTGTAAAGTCCCCCGTGACACAGGATTTATTCCTAGTGCGGGAGTTGTCATTTAAAAAAAAATCGACGGGTTGCACTCCGGGAGTGCCGGCAGAAGTGAAAACTTGAATATTAACGTTGTGCGTTTTTATATTTTGGAATGTTTAGAGAATAATTTTGTACGAATTGCTTTCATTTTCAGTATAAAAGTACTATTATTTATGTGGTGGAATACAATATTCATTTATTGCGCTATCGTACACAAACATGACATTTATATTACATACACACACGAACATTCGCGCAAGCGCCCTGCGCCGCCTGTCCTCTCTCCATCCGTCTTACGAATTTTCGATCAGGTCACGTGACCTGACGCGAGTTTATACATTTTCACCCATTCCAAAAAAGTACACAGCGCCGCTAAAGAAGTTTTCACTTCAAAAATAAAGTAGGTTAACACAGCAAAGTTAAGTAATCCTGCCACAGGTCAATCTAATACTGACTGACTATTATTAACACATTTGAGACCCCACCGTGCCCCATACGGTGCGCAGTCGTGTCGGTCCCGGTCACTATGTGAACATTTGTGGCAATCCTTACGGTTGGAGCTCAAAAAGTCCGACAGAAAGTCTTCCTACAATCCAAGAAGTTCAACCGTTTCGTAGTAGATTAGAGTAGTAGATATGAGTAAAGCCGACCAACCTAATTTGAGAAAAAAGGTTGGAGGATTAATCTGATATACCTAAAGCAATCACCCAGTATTACTATGAGATACTCGCTTTTTTATTTTTTCAATCCCATTTTTACTATTTATTTACCAGTAATCTACGTTAGACCTGAGACTATTTGAGCTCAACTTAAATATGCGTCATAGACAAATGATATTTTGGACAGACTATGTAAATAGTAATTAAAGGAATTTATTCAAGACAAGTCTTGTATCATCATAATATTTAAACAAACTCAGCAAAGTGTTTGAAATCTTATTTTGTTGACTTGAATATGGTTCTTTACCCGTCGAGTCTTAGTAAGAAACCTTATAATAAAACAAAAGTCAAATCATTTCCAAGAACATTCAATTAATAAAAACTAAATTTAATAGTTCATTATGAGATATAGTTGTGAATTTGAATGGGTAAAGTAAACCTTTTAATACATGGTGGAGAATAACGCGTTCTGCAGTAGCGTGGAGTGGTGGAAATTTATGTTATTTTCTAAAAATTTACAATATCTACCAGTGAAAGTCCCGTCTAAATTGACCCAGCTGTTCAAAAGATTAGCCAGAATAAACCAACAGATTAATACGAAATGAAATTATTTTTGATGTATGAATCATAATCCTACTAATATTATAAACGCGAAAGTTTCTGAGTATGTTTGTTGCTCTTTCACGCAAAAACTATTGAATTGATTTAGCCAATAAGACTTAGACAATAACGTAACTTATACATCAGAATAACACATAGGCTACAATGCACGGTTGGCCTAGTGGTTTAAGAGGTCACTACGCCGCTTGCTACTGCGCCAAGTGCCGTGGGTTCAAATCTCACGTGGGACATCACTTTGTGTGATCCACAAAATGTTGTCCTGAGTCTGGGTGTTCTTTGTGTCTAGCTGTGACTAGCTGAACCCCGCGGGTAGCACCGCGGGGTTCAGCTAGTATCTCCATATGCATTCCGTGAAAAGCTGTTAATTTGAATGATGACCGATTACATTACGTGTAGATTTAACAAGCCATCATATGATTATTTTGTGGCGACCTCCACATACAGCGCCATCTACCGAAGATACACTGAACTACGAAGTAACGCACTGTACCTACAAACTACACTACACGGAGTAACTACCAATCCTGAATCGCGCAAATAAAGTTCCCGCGCCGATTATCATATATACAACATCCCAACATCAACTGTTGGGCAGTAGCCCGCCAGGCATGATCACCTCGCCTGGTCGGAGGATCCTCCCTTTGTGTTGGGTGGAACATTATACCCGTTCCCCCACAGCAGTTCCCCCACAGTGGTGACCCCGACGTGATTGGAAGCAGCCTTCAAGCCGCGCCACCATCATGTTCACTCCCACAGCAAGTCTCAAGCCAGCCAGCAACTTCGGCCTCAACTGGGATATACCACACGCAGGACGCGACCGCTCCAGCCTGGTAACCCCTACGGCCTCTACAGCGTCTAGGCACAGCACACTGCACCTACGGTCCATGTAAGCAGAGCACATCTCTCCCGTCTACGCAGCAGCCAGCCACTACGCAGCAATCGCCCCGACTCACTGGGGACCTCACCGCAGCACCGCGCACCGCATGCGATCCCGACTCACTGGGATCAGCGGACTTCAGCCCCGACTCACTGGGACTAGCGGCATTCAGTTCCGACTCACTGGAACTTGCGGCATTCAGTTCCGACTCACTGGAACTACTCACTCCTGGCACTGGCAAGCTCCGCATCAGAGCACAGACAGCTGACTCAACATATATCGACCTCCAGTCTTGGAGGGGAGTGATGTGGCGACCTCCACATACAGCGCCATCTACCGAAGATACACTGAACTACGAAGTAACGCACTGTACCTACAAACTACACTACACGGAGTAACTACCAATCCTGAATCGCGCAAATAAAGTTCCCGCGCCGATTATCATATATACAACATCCCAACATCAACTGTTGGGCAGTAGCCCGCCAGGCATGATCACCTCGCCTGGTCGGAGGATCCTCCCTTTGTGTTGGGTGGAACATTATACCCGTTCCCCCACAATTTTGTATTCGCTTCCTATCAGACAAAAAAATATTCAAAACTTGGTTTAAACTTGGTATGGAGAAGAAAAATATCTTTTGCACGCTACATTATACATACAGTTATGTCGATCATCTACTGTAGCTTTGGAAGAGTAATTTAATGAATAGAATACCGAACTCTATATTTTCGACTAGTAAAAACACTTACAAATCAGTTCCCTAAAAGTTCAAATAACATCCTTATTCGCTTAGCTTAGTTCCATTAAAGAAAAAAAAATATACGTTGATAGCAGTGAAAGATTTTTAAAGTATTCAAAATATATTAACAAACTATAGCGACCCGGTTTGGTTTCGGTCGGAAGTCTTTGAAATTCTCGGATTTCTTGTACTAAAATATGCATATATTACACAAATAAACCTTCCTTTTGGATAACTCTATTTATTGCTGAATATTGCATTAAACTCCGTAGAGTAGGAAGTTTAAAAGATCTAAGCGAACACAGACAGCACAAGCGACTTTATTTTATACTAGCAATCCGCCTCGGCTTCGCACGGATTCTGTACGGAAAATATAGGCTTTGTTACTCTGATAAGACGCAGCTTAATTTTTTCTGACGCTTTCAATAAATATCGTTATATTTAAGCCAACACATTCAAAAATTTCAAGAAAAACTATCTATTGGTAAAAACCGCACAAAAATTCGTGCTGTAGCTTTTGTGTTTATCGTGGACAGACAGTGGCGGAGGACTTAGTTTTATAATATGTAGTGACTATGTAAATATGTTAAGTACAAACTAATTTACGAGTATAATAGCTTCTACGATTATACCAAACACAACATGATATTATACAACAAAAGAAACATATTAGCATTGACACAATTATAAATAACAGCATAAATAATAACGGATATTGTAAATAAAAGTCCTTGCACTATTGCTAACTCGTGTTAGAGGCCAACTACCTTCGATTGCACTCCACATATCACATGAATTTGTATAATTATTTCTCACAATCTTTACACAACTACATTATAATCGTCTGTTAAATAAAGTTAATCGTTCAGGAGAATATAAAGCTCTGTTTTGTTTGCTTATAGGTACTGGTGTTGATAAAATAGATTATAAATCAGAAGAATTGACAAATACACACTTTAGTGATGCCAATTTCTTTATCGTCATCGATAAATTATAACCGATGATGATGAAATATGCCTTGCTAAATGACCTCACAGTTTATGAAACTGTATCACTCGAGGGAATGATCTTATTAAAATAATGATTTTATCTATGGTTTTAAGGATACCGCTTTTAATCATAGACTATTGACAAAACATACTTTTTGAAACTAGATTATCACTGTATCGTTTGCTTGTTGACTTTTTTTTTTAGAGTTCCCAAAGGTAATCTAATTGTGTTTTATAAATTGATAATCTTTGTTACACTTGTAGGATTGTGATATGGTAGATTTCAGTGTGATCTGATCGTTGATGTTAGAGGTCAATCTTAAACGACTACCTACTATCAAAGAAACGCATTAAAATTAATTACCATTAACTCCTAGTAACTTTTATTCTTTTGTGCACATTGAATTTGTATAAAAGGTGGTTCTTTAATTTCATGTAGATGAGGGTAAGCGATATGAGTTCATCCCACAATTTGAGAGTTAATATTAAAATAATAGTATTCTATAATATTGGTGGGGTAATTTATGGCTCAAACGCCGGTATCGTGCGGCTGGTGTGGTCGCATTGGCGGTTTAAACGCTGCTCGTAAAATATAACGTTGATATACTATAGTCGTCGGAAGACGCCAATTCTGTTTACTTACGTGAAATTGCTGTACAAGTGTTTGGTTTGTATGTATGTACGACGGTGGTATTTTCCGTGCAAATTATTTTTAAAATGTGTAGTCTACAATAACATTCTAGAGGCGTGCCAGCTCTGAACTGTCAAAATATTTTGTCTAACTTTAAAAGACATGAACACTGTGATCAATCTATAGTTTCTATAGAATGATGCTTCCTTGAATCGCTTGATAGATTGGCTATTTGATTTCATCGGCCACCGGTTTGATGTTTTCATGAAAAAATAATGATTTACAGTATGATATAAGTGCAACATATGAACTGGCGCCGTTGCAATTAACGAATAATGCACACAAACTAGATTTACTCAGGGCAAACATTTTTGGTTTTAGTCTTCTCTGTGAGTCACTTTATCAATAACTAAACATGGGAAGACCCGATCGCCTACCTATTAAATAAACGCGAAATAAAAATACGTAAAAGGAAGTCTTAAATACGCTTTTTATGGACGCTAATGCAAAGTTTATTAATGGAACTGCAGAAAGCTAAATATTTATTCATTTGTCTATAGTAATATTATAAAGAGATAATTTTTGTGAGCCTTTTAGGTTGCAAGGGGGTAATCTCTCGTTCTACTGAACTAATTTTGAAAATTATTTTACCAATAGAAAGTCACATTGTTTTTGAATTACACGAAAGAGTACAGAAATCCGTCATTGACCAAAGTTAGAAAATAAAATATTTACGTGGGAGAAACTGCGGGCAATGCTAGTGTGATATATACTTAGAATTCGACTATATTATCAACAAGTGTCAAGTACATATATCGATCTGATAAGGTAAAGGTCTATTTCAGTTTAATTTCTACTAGACAGTGACAAAACATTTCAAACGGTCAGTATTCGACCGCTAGCCAATCTCAAGTGTCCATTAACATAAACTTTAAAGGACGATAGAGCTACTTATAGTTTTAGATTTACTTTATAATGACGTTTTTAAATTTGTTCAAGACGAAAAGCGGTTTTAAGATTTTCATATAAGATCGTTCAGTTATTTGTTTTTACAAAGTTCCTCTGTATTTTACCGAACTACTTTAATACGTTGTATGAACCATTGTTGTGTCTTTGATAGTACAATAACAACAAATCTATGACAATCCTAAGAACACATTAATACATAACTAGTAGCATTGGGCATCTTTTATGCTCCAAACCTCTATAAACTTAGGCAACCTTTCTTACTGATAAGGTTAACAAGAGTAAAGACAACAGGAGGCAGCTTTTCTATACGAAACCACGTTGACGGATGGAACTGATGCAAGTTCATGAACTCTACTCTGAGTATAAACCAAAGTTACCAAAATAAATATTTTAATGTGTTAAACCAAGGCCGCAAAGAATATTTATTATGTATTTTCTGAAGGCAACATCCCGTCATCAATCACGTCGAATTTATATAAAAGATATAAATTATTGTCTATCTTTCAAATAAACTACGTTTGATTTTACATAAATATTTAAAGATTTGACCCGAAAAGTTTTACTAGTAACAAATTATACTTATAGACGGCTCTGCAAGCGACCGTTATACCTGGTATCATAAAATTCTTAAGCTAAGTCAAAAGCTGATGTTATTTGCCAGTTTAATAATTTCAAAATATGTTTACGTCTAAAAGATTTCATTTTCATGAACACGAAGTAAACCCTAAAAACAACCGAATCATTAAATCGAAATGCGTAATATGTCTACTTTAAATGCATTGGAATTAAAATTCAAGAACTTCACTTGAAGATTTCTAATAATTCACAAAATAATACTAAATATTTACCAAAAAAGAAGAATATACAGAAAATCTATTTGCAACGTACCATAAGAAAAATAACAAGGTTCTCAGAGAGCATAACCTACATTCGTTTAACGAGCCTCTATGGGGATTGAGGTCAGCAGTTATGAGGAGCTGAAATTCTGAGATCTCTTTTGAGAGTTATCTGTATAGATATAAATGTAAGCGGATAACACTATTAAAGCAGGAATGCGAAGCAGTGCCGAAAATATATTTTCTATGTAATAAAACAATGCAGGAATAGCATAAAATAGCAATAAAAGTTTAGTAGTAGTTTCGTAAAAGCCGTTCTTAGCGGATGTCTAAACTCTATAAGGAACCTATTTGCCAAATTTCAAATTTGTAGATGTTATAGTTTCTGAGATTCCTTGATTAATCAGTGAGTTGTATTCGCCTTTACATATATAGAAGATACTTTTATGCAAGTCCGTCAATAGGACCTGTTGTCTGCTTTGTATATGGATCCTCGACAAGCTCTTTCTTTATATATGAAAAAAAGAACTTCTGAATTCTAATGAATTCTGAAGAAGATCTTTTATCGACATACACACGTGTGTATGAAAACTGTTAGGGCAGTAAGCTGAGTGAAAAAATCTACAGAAGCCGTGCGTCTACAGAAACGCTTGACCTACATAATCCAAGACAGAATGCTCTGTTATTCAAAATTATAGTTCTAGAGGCGAATACAAATGGCGACCGGCTCTAAGTACATGAAACGACAAAAGTAATTTAGACCAGTCACGAAAAGCCTAAGACGAATATAAGTAATGTTGGTTAGGTACAGAATTTTTGTATTGGGTAGGCAGTGGGTAGGTAGGTAGTGGAAGTGAATTTCGATTTTGATACGACTTCGGTTTAAAATTAAGTTGGTTTTTGGCAACCCTGAATAGGATTAAGTATTTTCAACGTATTTTAAGGAAAAAGAAATGTAAGTAACTTTGAACTTTGAGTAACTTTTACGTATTATTCCGTGTCTATACGAAATGAAAACTGATACAGTTGTTAGTTAAAAATAATATTTAGTATATTATCTTATTCACACATTTGTAATTTCGGGCTTCTGATGAGAAAGTTGCGTATGGTTAACAATAATAGTATCCAAATGTAAAAGTTGTACATGTTGTGAATTAATAGGCTTGTATTTTATTTATTAATACTAGCTGTTTTATAATATTAGTAATATAATAAGCTGTCCTTCATTACACCTCCAATCTGTTCTTAACAGCTATACACTACCAGTTTCACAGAGACGATGAAATCTAATATCATTGCGTGTTGGGCTTTTAAGCTGAATTACTTTCAGCAACTAATATCAATTCTAATGTCTCGTGATTGCCGTTGAATCTTTTCAAAGCATATTCAGGAGTTTAAGTACATTCTGAAGACACATAGAAATCACAAGCGAAAAATTATCAGCATTAATAAAATGACCCGGGGCGTGACAATGTGCACAAAAAGCGCTAGTAATTTAAAGCCATTTTTCAGTATTACTACATCATAAAGTTATAAATAGTATTAATTTAAAAGAATATACGTCTAGTTAATTTGTCTGTCTTATTTATATTTTCTAGGAGATAAATCTATCCTTTGCAAAGTCATTTTTGTTAGGCTCCTTCGGTATTAGTCCCATGACAGACATAAAGACCGCAGGGTACAGTGAAATTGGAATAACTGAAGTTTATAGACAAAATAGTATTTTACATGTAACATTTCTAAAATGAGCAACAAACCACAAAACAATCCTATATAAAATATCGTACTTGAACTGAAATGTAAAGTATTTTGATGCCAAATGATCCGGCCATTATTCTTAAATGGTTTAAACACCAACGCGTTGATCGAACCCATAGTTACGAGCGTACCACGCACATAATATTTACGACGAGCGTATATAATAAGATCTTTATTATTATAGCAATAAAATATACGAGTATTTACTCAAAGAAAGTACCTCCATTCTCGAGCATAAAATAAAACAATAGGTTACCCTGATTGTACGGTTTTATTCACATTTAATATTAATACTGTTTTATTAGTTTTACCTCTAACTAATTAATTATGCAAATAAACCTTGAAAATATCTAATATTTAAAATTATCGTGTCGCGGTGTTTGTTACAAACTCCTCCGAAACGGCTGGACCGATTTTTTTGAAATTTTGTGTGTATATCGGGTAGGTCTGAGAATCGGCCAACGTCTAGTTTTCGTAACCCTAAATGAAATGGGTGACCCACCCCTATTTTTTTTTTATGGCAAAGCAACGTTACCCGGTTCTTTAGCCGCTAGTATTTTAATACATTTCTAGATTAAAGAAATAAACTTTGTGTATAGTTTTTAATATGGATAACAATACTATAGTTTGGCACATAGAACATACAGTTTTGAACTGTATAACGGATTGGGCGCAAAGATAATCTGATGACGAATCCGTGCGGTAAATAATGGATTCTTTTGACGTGACAACGTCTTATAAATTGGTTTGCCGGGTGACACTTCAAGAAACTGCGTTACGCTCCGCTCACGTTATGCGCTCACAATGAGAGCGAGTGAGAGGCACGCGTCCCTTCCACTCGGGCATGGTTAGCCCGCCTAAGAGCGAGAGAGACAGACATAAAAAGTGAAAGGCACGCGTCGAATTATATTTAAAACGTTAAAATTAACGTTTTAAATATAATTCTTTGTATAAATAAATGTTTTAAATTTTTACTATTATTTCATCCTTCTTCCTACTATACGAATGAATATTCACATTAAAATTATTTTACCACTCAAAGTCGTTGTCACGTAAAACTTTCGCCCGTATACCGACTTTACAGGCAACCAATTTTTTATATTTTCATTTATTTCACATTAAAGCTTGTTTTCCCAGATCTAGTCTTAATAAACTATTATTTTATTACCCCACCTAGGTGAATGAGATAATTACATAAACATTTGAACAGTGTCTAGATTTACGTTCTAAATATATACAATGTACAAACATGCTATCATTCACGAACTCTACAGTACTGAATGATATCAATCGTATGACTAACAAGTGACATTGTGTGGACTCTCGTATGGAAATCAGTACGGCCTTGGCAGGCCATAACGTATGCGATTAGATCTTACGCAATAAATCTCGTTGTAAAACAACAATACAAGCACCGTTAGTATAGCAATAAAATGGTCACAAAACATTTAAAAAATTAAATCTTGTTTTCTAGTCATTACAGTTTTTTTTTATTAAGAAATACCTTTAAAGATTAAGGATAAAAAAAATTGCATTTAATTTTTTTTATTTAACACATCTCAACTAATATTAAACTTTGTATAGTGCAAAGAACGGAAAAGGAAGCCTTTATTCGCTTCAACGGTTACAGAAAACGAACAAACAACATGTAATGAGAGTTTTATTCAAGTTTTTTATACGGCCCTTTCAACCTTTTTATTGGCTTTGTGGACAACTAAATTGGGTTACAATGAAAATTAAATTGAACAGTCGTTCGGCGTACACTTTCGATAGTAACGACACTCGTTTAATCTTAAAGTACATATTGATTAAGGCGTATAGATAAGAGGGATGGAGTTCGTAAGAGTTTTTCACAGACACATTGTTCGACAGGCGGCGGGTGAAGAACACTGCCAGTTTTCAGATCAATATAAGGGGATCTAGTACTGGCCGAGTGCCAATAATTAAAATACAGGGAATTTAACAGTTGGCTCCCCGACAAAGCTTACGATGACGTTTCAAAGTGAAATACAAATGGTAAGCTTATTTATTAGTGGAAAACAACAAGTCGGATAATAAAGGTGGTGTGGAAACACGCTATACAAACACTAAACCAAAACTAGTAGTGATAACGAACATCCTACCAGTGTTACGAACGATCCGTCTATCAGTGTGTTCGAAATTTATATAGTGAACGACATTGATACACAAGTGGTGAGGGACAACCATAAAAATATCGTTAGACTCGACTTAATAATTCCTATTTGAAAATACGTGGAAGGAACGGACGTCACCGACTTTGTTAGTGTAACGAATAAGGAATACACAACATGATTATAGCTTTTAGAAGTAATTTTAATATTTGTTATCCCAGAAGAATTACTTACTACACAAGGTAGTCCCCGAGAAACTGTATTGTTCTAAGAATACATTGTTTTTTCAATATTGTAATCACTATTATACGTGTATGTATATACATTGTTTTGATACGACGATTAAGAGCGCGCTGCGTGTTGTAAAACAGGAGATGACAGTTAAGGAAATGGTCGTTTTGGAGTCGTCCGGCTCTAAATTGACGGCGATTTGTTCCAACTCTTCATGTCATAAATCACTTTGTGAAACAACCTACTTACCTAGAACATACCTACATCATTACTATGCACATTATGCTAAGTATAATAATTGTGTAAGTATGCATGTAGTATGGTATTCAAGTTTGAAAACATACAGTCTGGGATTGATTTTGTTTAAATATTGAATATAACAAAAATAACAAATACATTCCACACAATCGTAAATGCATAAAATTTGTACGCATTCCAGTCGATTTAACTGAGAACGTGTGCAGGAGGAACTGACAGTACAGCGGACGAGAGGCAAATCTGTGGCGTGTCGGCGACATCCATTTATCGTTTTGAGCATGTCAGCCCGGTAAGATACATATCAAACAGATAAAAGACCCTGTTACTAAGTACGAGAGCTCAATTCACATGTTGATAAGAATAGTCATAGAGTAATACTAGTGTCGAAGAGAAATAGTTCTTAACAGAAAGAGGCAGAGTATATATTCAATTCTAATGTGGGGACAAGTAATCGAGATATAAACCGGAGAGACTGGTAGAGCAATTTGCCTATTGCCGAGTTCAATTATCGCCCCCCGCACTCATTACTGAATTAAGGCGAGAGCGACTGTAAATTTTGTGACGCCTCTGCTCTAGAATTGAGAGTACTTTATATAACCGGTTGTTACCTGACCTTATTGAATGCTATGAAAAAAATATCTCGAAAAAATATGAAACATATAAAAAAAGTATTTTCTTGACACACCGAATTGTAGAATGCCTTATGTTATCGTTTAATAGAGTTTAATTTAGTCACATAACACCATTGTCAATAAGAACGGTTCTAGACATCGTTCGTCTAGCAGTAAAGTGATAAACATACATGGACGTAATTAATGTAGAACTTATATTTAAAAACCCTTTTTCTAACTACAAGACCTCTATAACTTCATTTATTAACCAACAACATTTTTATCGTTGTTGATATAGGTACATCTTTCGTAAGTACATATTTTGAAAGACATAAAGATGAATGTCTTGAGAGAGGTACTATTATATCCTTTAACTATTTCTTCTATCGCTTATGTGCCAATGAAAATCAGTAGACGATATTAGTAAAATCGAATAATACTAATAAAAAAAATGAATAATTACTAGTTTCAATAATCAAAATGGCAAATTAATTCAGCAGTTATTCGATCGATTCATCGTTCATATGACGGCATTAGTCATTAAATCTAGTTATAAAGTTGTGGCAATTAATTAAACGTAAGTATTTATACTTTTAGCGACGAAACAATAAAATCAACAAGAAAATTTTACTAGCTATTAAAACGTAACTAGTAAATTGCGTTCACGTGGAACGCGGCGATGAAACAGATGCATCAGAAAATCGTGAGTATTTTATTAAACGATTTTATTCGATAAAACGTGCATTTACATTACTATTAAAGTTAATAAGACCAGCAGACGTTTATTGATTATATTCATAGCGAATACTGTTAATGATTATAGATAAAAAAAAATGAAATGTGATCTATTATACAACTAAGGAACGAAGGTCCCTTGTTGCTCCTAGAAGCTAAATAAGAATTTAATATTCCAGCACAAGGGTTACTTAAAATAGTACAGTGTCGTGCAAGTTTAGTTTTTTATTTACAAGTGAGAACCATAGATACCTGTTACTTCAAGAGTGACAAATGCGAGGCCGGCAGTGGTAGGACGTTCTTTTTTTTTCAGAAATACACAGATGAAGATTTGTTCAACTGAATGTTGGTCAAAAACATCTGAATCTTTAACATATCAATAAGTAATTACATCAACCACTGACCAGGCATGAAGTGCAGCAACGCAGCAGTGATGGGGTAAAGGCTGGGACTATATGTGATGTCCGGGCAAGCGTATCCGAGTACCGAGACTACCCGATCGGCCACCGCCCGCCCTTTGCGAGTCAGATGGTAGCCGAGACAGTGTGTCGCCTCCACAAAGGGCGGCAGCATGATCGGCTTGTCCGGCAACTCCACCGTGCCGAACACCTGCGAAAATAGAAACACTATTTAAAATTGTTGTGTTTTAGCCTTCAACAATCCTACACTTATGCAATTAACCTACTATATCTTATCATCTATTCATGGCAATTCATTTATTTATATAAAGTAACAATCAGTGTAGATAAAAGATAAGTAACTGAAAAAACTCAGAACTGGAACGAATTCCGAAAAACGAAAAGCACTCAATTGGGTTATTTGGTGAAATGAATAGATGGTTCATCACTGTCTACGTTTTTATGACAGTCAGCAACAAAAAAAAAAGAAAAAAAACTGACTGTGATATTCTTGTTAATGCATACATACAAATAATATAAAATGATTGATTTTTTGTCTGGTAAAAGCTTGAGATACAAAATCAATCGCAAATATAGATGTTTCATTGTTTACAATGACAGATTGATGTATTGTTTATTTATTTTTTTCACTTTATTATCTACTAATGTATTTACAGTTCAAACAGAACAATCTACTATCGAAAATTTGGTACGTAACAAAGCAGAACCTTCGTGGGGCAATAACCAGTAATCTAAACGCATTTACTGTCTAAATTTTATATGCAAATAAAATATGAAGTACATACTAAATACGGCAAATTTTGTTATCACATTTTCAACAGCAGTAAGATACAATTAGTAAGGTCTAGATCGTGTTTCACGATTCAAACTATTCGTAATGTCAAACGATAAAATAAATAAAAAAAATATATTCGCAAATTGTTGTGTTGTATTTGTTATTCAATCTGTTTGACAGATACAGCGGAGGCGTGATTATCCACTTTGTGGCAAGGACATGATGGGTACAAA
Organism: Spilarctia lutea; assembly: GCA_916048165.1. Classification (NCBI taxonomy): domain Eukaryota; kingdom Metazoa; phylum Arthropoda; class Insecta; order Lepidoptera; family Erebidae; genus Spilarctia; species Spilarctia lutea. The sequence continues at coordinate 3,387,361 of OU696473.1, read as the reverse complement.
TTATGTACCAAGTTTTATAGAATGCAGTATCGTGATTGACATGTAAGTATGTATATTTTTAATATGTACTCGTATATACACTTCCTATAGTAGGGCCACGCTGATTTCATCACGAACGGACCGGCTCGACCGATAAAATGACAGTATTCGTGCTGTCGTGTTTCGTAGGAGAGTGCGAGATCGGAGGCTCAATGATGCAGAAGCATCTCAGCAGACCGCCATAGTGTGCGTCACGATGCTGCGTTAATGCGTTGTCTGCATTCGCAATGAGTATGGTGACAACTACTTTTGGATTCTGATCATGTTTTCATCAGGCAGAGTAGTCCTTTCGGTAGGCTCATTTATACAAAAAGAATTCGGAATTTCAAGCTATAGCTTTGATGTATTTATAAAATATATAAAAAAGAGGTTTATTAAGGCGGTACGAAGTTCGTCGGGTCATAATACCACTCCTTCGCTAAAAAAGGTTCGCTAAAATTATTTTAATACAATTTAATGTTAATGCTTATTTCAAACTTACAAACTCAGTTCTGAAACCACAAAAGATTTTACTTTTAAATTTATGTGAAGCAAATTGTAATTTAATTTTGCGACAGAACTTGAATAATAATTTGCTGAAAGTTTTTGTTCTCATTTAGGTAAGTTACATTAGGAATTTCAAAGGATTGGACGATTGGAAGTAATTAAAAACACTACAAAACTCTGAACCTAATTTAAATTGAAGATATTTTGAATAAGTTTGAGGTTTATAATATCATAAAGTCATAAAGGTATTTTGCTTGGTGTGTATCTAAATGGTGGTCAAGAAAGAACTAACACAGCGTCGAAGTGGATGATTTTGTTTCCCAGCGACAGGAAAAGGGGTCTGATCGAGGCCATAATTGTATTGGGTAGCAATACTGACTATGAAAGGCTGTAGCAAAGCTCCAACAAACTCTGAAAGAAGTTTAGCCTATAATGGCAGATTTTTGTCAACTGTTGAATATATTGCTACTTGAACATGAACTTAGTTTTTTTTGAACATTCTATAGAGTTATAATGCTATCGATTCTTCAGATGATCAAATCTAAAATTATAAGATCTCGAATCATCAGTATCATTTTTACAATTACGAAAAAAATGCCTTCATCAGCGTCACGCCATGTCACGTAGCCTGACTAGTTAATTAAAAACAACAAAATGTGACACTGTTATCAGGACTTGTCCAAACACTCTAGAATCAATATTTTTGTCACGCCAGATAATAATACTTATAACCATCATTTTGTGGGCGATTTCGTTCCAATTTAGTATTAAAGAAAATAATAACTTTCCATTACAATAGGCAAAATAGACACTTAAAGGCATGAGGTAATTGGACGATTTGAAACTCATTAGGTCAATTAGTACCGATAGCCTTTTAAGAATCGATGTGTTTTAGAGAATGCAAAATTTTCAGCATGATGTCAATTCTTTCAGACGACAACGAATACATAGACATAGGATACAGATGATTCATAAACTATTCAGAATAAGACTAAAGGTAGTTGTATCTGTATAAGGTGTACAAGATAAAAAAAATGAAGCACATCAGTTCGCTGAACGATATAACGACAATCATAAATCTATGGTAAGATAACAAAGAAAAAAGTGGGTCTGAAACATTACGTAAATTTCATGAAGCCAACGAACCCGGTGTTTGTAAATCGGACGCGCACGACCGATAAAATAAATACAGCCAATAAACATTAGTCACGTACACAACAGCCGGGCCTGGCAGTGTGACACCGACTGACCAAAATAATGTAATTTTAGATATCAAGAAAGTCCGGCCAAAGAAATACCCGTGCATAATATACTTGCGTTTTAAAAATAATTTAGCTCTACGATACCGAGATAATGTACGAGCAATGGTGTGTGAGCAATTTCTCTGCCACTAACATAATGAAGTTCTTTTATTAGGGAGTTGGTATCATCTGAAATAATTACTATAAACCTGCCAAGGTGATTCTACTCTGGCTAATGGAAAACATGAGCGAATTCCAAGAGTGGTGTCACCATACTCATTGCGAATGTAGACAATGCATGCTGCATTGGTGGTGACACACCCTATGGCGACCTATTGAGATGCATCATTGGACCTCCGGTCTCGCACTCACCAATGAAACACAACAGCACGGATGCTGTCATTTTAGGATGGTCTTCTGTATTCATACTTTTAAGGATAAATGATTTTACTCCTGTTTCTATTTAAATCAAGGCGCAAAACTACATCGTGACTTAAACTACGTTACGATGAGATAATTAGAAAACATATGAATAAAAAATAACCTTCTTTCTAGCCTTTATTATTCTCAAGATTTTGGGTCGGCTACTAGTTCAATCTGTTTTACCTAAATATCAGTTTTTCCACTGAGCGACTGGTATCGACCTCCGCTACCCTGAGGGTGAACTGAATTCGAAGGTTAAACTAGTTGTTAGTATGATTGTGGGCACTGACTTCCTAATAACGATTGCCTTAGATGTTCATGACAACCGGGACCGACGCACAGTGAGGCAGAAAGGGGGTAAACCTGGCAACAAATCGGTACTAAGTAATTATGTTTTGTATTCAGTTCTAAGGGAAACAAATAGAGATTAAATGATTAAATAACATATATAAGTGGGTTTGCATCTCATTTTACAACTTTTTATTTAATTTTCAAACTTTTTGTTCAGTTATAAATCGTAATATTTTTACAAATATTTCGCTTATCATGTAACTCTTTTACGAGATTTTTTTAACCACTAATCACATCAAATTGTAATGAACGACCTATTTTACAATGAATTTTATTTGAACTTGAACCCCTCAAGCACCAAAACTGAAGCAATGTAATTATGAAAAACACTTGAGAAAATAGACCTTAGTACCTAAATTACTAGACAAAATCATGCTTCACGTTTATATTTTACACTTCTTCCTCCTCCTAATCCTCTTCATCATCATCACTATATTCAATAAGCAAACTTTGAGTTTTTGATCTTCTTTCTCTTGTTCTTTTCGGCCACTGCCGCGGGCCTGACTACTGCCTTCACTGAGGGCATTTGGTGGAGACAAATTACATTCTCCCTCAAGCCATTCACTATTCACTCTTATGAAAGCATTTAAAGTACGGCCGGATTTGCTCCATCTTATTCTGAATTGACACTTGAAATTCTTGAATATTGTAATATTGTCTTGCCTTTTGAACTTTCATTGATAATTGGCAATTCCGTTTGCAAATGATTGAATTGTTCTTCTATTTTCTTTTTTCCGCTTTGTTTCATAATGCGAAAAAACTCATTACGAGTAAATGACATCGTGATTTAGCAAAAAGGAAAAAAAATAGTAACCAAAAAATAATAAACTGAAGTTTAAGTAGGTACCCATAATGTACGTGGAAAAGGTATTATTTTCCTTTGTAGAATTTTATCTATTACCAAGGTAATATGTTAATCAATCAGCAGAAATACACCTCACCTAAGTTAAGAAAATTATTAATATCTCCCACATCGGCAACCATCTGCAAAAATCCTTTTAGGTACAAGAAGTGAACCCTTTAGTCTCTTCATAAAACAAATTAGGTCACCAACCCAGCCTTAGCTTGTAACTTATGGTCTATTTTCTAAAAAAAAATGAAGATTTTTGGAAGACCCATTTTGAAACATCAAGTTCTCTGAACGTCAATGGTATAAGAATATTTTAAAATCGTAAATAGTTTATTTAATATGTCTACTTAAACAATTAATTCAAAACATTGCTTCAAAACCATCGAATCTTAACAAAATAAATCAATACATTTTGATTGACATCTGATACGAGAGAGATACGCGCTTAGCAAAATTTTAGAAATACGCTTGTAACTTAACAGGGACTCATTAAAGAGGGGTCATTGTGGTACCAAAATGTCAGGAATATTGTTTTCTACATATATTATAACAAATAAACCCTAAATTTTAAACTTTTTTTTCCGAATTGTTGCCATGTTTTACCTCATTCTGCCCCACTGTGCGACGGCTTAACGTGTTCTCCGAGGCTGAACGCTCACGGGCTGGAAAACCCTTACAGTAGTCCGATCCCGGAACCCGAGACCTCTTGATCTGAAGTCGTTTACGCTAACCACTAGACCTAACCACCTAATAAATAAAAAATAATATTTAAAAGTATTTAAACATAAAATATTACGAAGCCAAAACGTTTTCCCGCCGATTTCACAAAGACAAAATTTTTACTCAATGCTACAAAGACGACTTTTTGAATCATGTAACACTAAAATGTTACTTCCTAAAGCATCAATAACACGAGATCTGAATACTAATTACCATTTTGTTTAACTTCGAACAACAAACATCCTTATGGTTTGCTTTTTCAAATTTGTTCAAGTATTTTCGTTAACATTATACCTACTAAGAAATAATAATATTGTAGTAAGTACGTCATAGTTGTGTCATCACTGACATTGTACGAATTTTGATAGGCCTTTGTTTTAAATAAAATACATAAATTATATAATATACTCCGTTGTATTAGCAACACACATATAATATGGAGCTCAAGTTAAATGGTTATTTATAGTTACATACATAAACAGGCTTAAGCATTATTTAGCAACAGCCTACATTGTGTTTGTGTTGCTATGTATTAAATTTTGACAATAGACACGCTGTAACCAGTAATGGTACCTACAATTGTGGCCATAAACTAGCATAAACGTTTAAGTTAAAAAATAATTGGCAAAATTAGAACCAAGAAAGTGTAATTTTATTCCCTATATATTTTTTTTTTGCAATCGGGCTATTGTGTTTCTGAGTCTTTTGTTTGTGGTTAAATAGAAATGTTTATACGAAGCATTAAAATTTTAAAGTATGATCAAACTGACAATTTTAAAGCATCTTCGATCAATACCGCATTATTTAATGCAAACATCACCTTAGTGTTAATGTCATAACAGATTAAAAGTTAAAGCAGGTTGAAGAAAAATATTCAGTTATGAAACTTTTATTCCAATAAAAAAACCAATAACCAAAGACGAAGTAATCCACATTTTCAAGAAAATTAAAAAAAAATATACCTATATATAAAATAAAATAGGATTCACTTAAATGAACTAGGTGGCGGTCGGGGCTGGCGTTCGGTTTTGAATTTCGAATACGAATTCTAGTTTGCAAAGTCATATTCTTCTCGAATAAGCAGGTTCTTACCCACTTTTTAATAGCACAATGGATATTTATGAAAAGGCTGTAACGACTGAATGCTCTATTTATTATTTCTGTCGCGTACCCCACGTCCGGGAGCTGTGAATAATGAATGGCGTTCTGCAAGCGAATATCTTTTTTTGTTCTTGAATGTGTTCGTTGGGCTGTTGGGTTATAATGATGGAGAATTATGTCATAATGAAGTTAAACACTCGTGTTGAAACATAGACATAGTAGGATTGCGGTCTGTGTACTGATAATCTAGCATTCCTAAATCATATACAACCGTGTCAATACAACATAATTTCTGACTTATTGCATAAACTGAAATATTTATCTGTTTTTTATTAGGCAAGAACGACACGTAACAATTAACTAATGTGTAAATTAATAATAAATAATACATGTGTTTATTTGAATTTTAAATGAGGGAAGAAATAAATATCAAAAAAGTCGAGTCGTTCTATAAGCGCTTGTACGCGTGTGAGCCACGCCCCCGGCGCGCGCGCACTCCTCACCGTGAGCCGGCTGTCCTTCGCACCGTCAAGGCCGCCCACGCATTTAGAATGAACGGTCCAAAACCTGATCCCAGTCTCTTGTTTATAAACGAATCCTCAAAACAGGTTTGACAACCTTTTTGCACGTGATCTCCCATAAAAAATCGACCAGAACTGTGTGTAAACATACTAAGTACAATATTTATAGGCAAGTTATTACTCATTGCGTAATAATACAACAATAGAGCGTAAAAACATGATTTAATTGAAACTAAGAAAAAACAATGGCCGCTGTCGTCTCGATCACGTACACTTCAGTGACAAGTGATCAGCGGAACAGATGAATGAGAATATTAGACTTGGGTGGAACCTGTTCACTAGAATTAAAAGCGGAGAAAGATAAACAGAACATAATATTTGTTTTGCAAATGCAATGATAGTATTCAGGTCGTTCGGCACGTGGTAAAGATACCAGTTTTAGGTCTAGAACTCTAGAGCCCGAGCTGACGATAATACAAATCCATCAGAATCCGTGTGTGTAGATATCTGTTACACAGAGTTTCAACATGCACATTTGCATTCAGCCTTGGTGTTTGACATGAATAATATAATGAATTATTGAGTACTTTCAATGTACCCACTGATCATGGCTGCAAATTTAAAACTTGGTGCGAAGTGTTGTTTCCAAATATGATCCTATAAAACTCATCATCATCAGCCCGTTGCAATCCACTGCTATAAGCCTCTCCCAAGGAACACCACAGAGCCCGGTTTTCTTGCTTTCTGTATCCAGGCGCTGCCAACCCTTTTACGTAAGTCGACCCGCCATCTGGCCAGAGAGCGTCCCACGTTTGCCAAGACGTGGTTTCCACTCTAAAACTCGCTTACTCAATTGCCACTTCATCCTACCAACTTTCAAAGGTATGTCGGTCACTTTCTGGTTCTCTGACGGATTACTTCGTTACGGCTATACTATAACCTCAATAACAATAAATGGCTAGATAAGCTAATAATGCTAATATAATTCTAAATTCAAACAACTTCAAACAGAGCCATAACATATACTTGTTTTTTTTTTCTTACAATTGCTTGCATTGTGCATTGAGATGATTACATGCTTCATGATGATTTAGGTACAGTTACAGTTAAAAGTGCAGTAGCATTCTCTGAAGGCGATAGAAGTATCATTGCTTTTATTCTAACAGAGTTAAAAAGCAAAATTACACACAACGTTTTCTTCGGTTGTCATGTTACATCTGTGGCAGCCTGCCGCATTCCATTGATCATAAATATGTACTCCGGACCACAGCTTCGAATTAACTAAACGATTTAAGATTGATTGCATAGATTATATTAGTTATCAATAATAAGGTAGGTAGATCATTTACAAAGAATATTGGGGACTAGATCAGAATCGTACTTCGACCATAGATTAACAAGTAACTATGTATAAGGTGTATGGTTGTCGTAGTCTATTGCTCACTACATTTATCTACCTAAAATACATTCTTATCGATGTAGTGGATGATGGCATATTTCGAAATATCATACATGTAGAAATAGAGTCGTGCAGGTGAATATGATCATGGGTATCCAAATGGACTTATGACAGTTGACTGTACATTTTGTCGGCGCATACAAGCGTGGGCGAAGCGTTAAGGCCCTAATTATTACAGATACAACCCTGACACGACCTCTTGCCACCGACAATCAACGCTTAATTGAATAAAGTGGACCGACAAGCCGAATTGCAAACTTCATGAGCTTAGACATAGATTTTGCAATAAAAACTCTATAGCTGTTTATATAAATTAATTGAGAATGGGAGGTCGGGTCGAAAGCAATAATAAATAACAAATTCGTGAATAAAGCAAAACTTTCCTATATCTTGATATACAAATGTATGGCCGTTGTTATTCACTCTTGCGAATAAGATCGATGATACTATTTTCGGCGGAGCAAATCCACAAGGCGAATTCCGTCGGAAATAACTTCGTGTTTGAACATCGCACTGTGCTCGACTGTGAATCTTTCGAAGCCATAAGTCGATTGCGAAAAACACTTCTGTTATCTACTGAACTAGATATTAGCGTTGAGCCAATACGACACTAGAAAGCTTAGTTTAAATTCAGATAACATCGTTGGAGAACTATTAGCTAGTCGCAATACGAAAACAAAAATAGCGAGATATAACGCAGACACAGCAGAGAGTCCATTAAACAAACATACCGGACTAGTATACGCGCAATGTCTGTACGTAAATGACACATGAATGGACTAGGGTCTAAGAGATTGATTTGCATAAATACAAAAAGTAGCATCTGGAACAAGAAGCCATGAATAAACAAACGTTTCAATAACACGAACGCTCTCTGCTATAAAAATGTAAATGCTACCTTAAAACAAGTTTGGCATTTAATATTACAGATAAGAAATGCGCATTTGACCGTCGTACTGATCACAGTTAATACAAAACATTTTTAATGAGAGTAAAGTATTGAAAAAGATAATGAATATGACTAAAAGATGCTAGAAACATGTTCCATCGGCAAATTCCGATGTCCTATTTCGATGCATAGCATAGCGACAATAGGTTCAAATGTGTGATAAATATAAGAGAAAACAATTTCCTATCTTGGCTGTAAACACTGTTAATTTGATAACCCCCGGTTCAAGCAGGAGCAGTACCCAGTTTGATTGATAATGTGATAACAAGTAATGACCGGGGTTATCAAAAGAACATAACACATGAAAGTTGTTAGTCAGAAATACTTAAATACAATATCTTAGGTCATTTGTCCCATATTGTTTATTTTCGTTTGATTGAGAAGTCAAAAGATTCCGAGGTTAATCTTGATAACCTCTTCAATGACGATCATTATCATTAAAAAATAGAGAAAGGTGTGACAGATAGGGTATTGAGATAACGAAAGACGTGTACTAAATTCTTCCAAAAAGTCTGCGAAGAGCGCAGATGTAAAAGAGCAGAGTAATGAAAACAGTATAGGTAGACAGCAAATAAAACATAAACTGAGATAACAGAGGTAGACTATTTGGCGAGTTAGTGTAGCAAAGCAAATAAACTTTACTAGACAGGCGGCTCGTTCTTTAACGCAATACTATGTATAGAATGGATGTATACGAAAGTTTAGATCGATAGTTAGAATATCATCTGGAAGATGAGATCGTATGAACTTTAAAATCTTAGCTGTGAAAAGTTATAGCTCAACAGGTATAATAACAATTTTGACGATAATATTTGCATTGCTATAATCTTGTCTCAAAATATCACGCATGCAGTAGTACGCGTTCAATGAGTTTATCTAAGATATTTATGCACTTACAAGGTAGAATTTTCGAATCGTAATAGAAGAGACAGTACTTTTAATGTTGTTTAAGTGAAAATTGATATCATATTTTATTATAATACCTTTTAAACAATACGGATAAAAGATACGTAAATAAAAAACACATCAGTTGTACTTATACTGCACTGTCGGGCAGGGACAACAAACTATTTGCAGTTTTTTTGACCTTTGTTTTGATGATAAGTACTCGTATAGTCGAGTTTTACCTAATCGTACGTTGTGTCGTACGTACCATCTTGCGGCCTACTCTAGCACTATTGATCAAATCAAATTTCGCCCTTTCAAGAAAGCTCTCTTACAGAACAGGCTTAAATAGCCGCCTTTTTTAATATTTTTTTTAAATACAACAACCAAATAAAGTATATTTTGTAAAAGTGTATGAGTGAAGAGAATCTTCAAAATTTCGTAAAAGATTTCAATGCACATATTTCATTTAAATAATTTACTCTTATTTTTTTTTGTTGTAGCCTCGAGCAACTTGAACTGTGTCGATAAAATAAGTATCTGTTAATCTAACCTCTAACTATAATTATACGGGTTGCAAAGTACTATCTACCAGTACTGATCTCACCTGTATAATTTTACCGGTCCGATCATTAGATAGAGCTGTTTTTTATTAAGATTTGAAATTTATTTTGTGCAATGTACATAACGTTGCAAAGTTAACTTTTTAACAAATTTTAAATTAGTTATTTAACAGGAGAAGGAGGTCCTCAATTTGGGGACAATATTTTTAAATTAGAAACTTCTTTGTCGAATCGAATACATGCTTATTGGGAAGATATAGTTTTCTGTTTGGCTCCAGTCAATTTTTTTGAAAAAACATCAAATTTGAAAGTGAATTAAGAAATAGATAATACAGTCAAGTCAAGTGTCTAGAAGTCGGCGATACTGTCTTAATAATTTATGATTAGGCATTTAAGAACATTAGGAATAACTCATAACTAAAATAGATCGACCTAATAAATAGGAAATGTGTGCGGCAATATTGCGCAATATTTGCTCAGCTCTGACACGGACGTGAATGTGTTCAGTGTGTTGCACAATACAAACCATTAGAATAAGTTGTTGGTGCACCTGCTGAATGTTTACTAAACGTTTCCGTATCTAGAAATATGCTGATTTTGCTCGATACAAATACGCAGTTTTTTAATCTATAAGGACAACTTAATCGCATATCATTTTGCATTTTTTTTAATTTCCGGCTTTATAATATTGAATGTTATAAGAAAACTTTAGAGGAACAAAAGTTAGACTTTCTTATGGTTTAAGTACACATATTTTAGTGACGTATCTTTTTAAAGAAAGTCTAAACTGGTTTTTTAGAGAATCTGTTGGTATGTTAACAATCTTTTGTGAGTAACGAATGCCTGAAGGCGATTCTTGTGGGATAAATCTGGCTGATACTAAGCTTTAGCCTTAACATAGGATCACTGTTTCTGCTGTAATGTGACGATTTAGGCAAAGCCGATACTAAACTAAGCCGAAAATAACAATACAATCGAACGTTTTAAAGTAGGCAATTTTTTTAGAGTCGAAAGTGTATATAGCTGTCACTAACAGCTAAAAAAACTTTAAACTCAATTCTTAACATTGTCAAACAAATAGATAACACTTTCCTATTTTATAAGCCAGGACTTGGTCACTAAAGTAAATATAAAAAAAACAATTACCAGAATACAATACCTTAAATCAAGTTACGCAAAACTATATCAATAGTATTATTATGCACCTAGTATAAATAACATTATCGAAGAAACGAAGAGGGTCTGCAGTACATAACTCTTGATAATATTCAACGCGTAATAACCTATGTCGGGTTCGGGGACCCGATAGGGCTCGATAGGCACAATTTATTCATTTAAGCTGTAAACATCTTGGTGACAGGCGACACCGATAGTGTCAGAACGTGGACAAAGTTCGATTCGAGTAATTTCTTTGTTATCATTAATGATTGAGTATCTTTTAGGGGCCCTAGGGTGAATATGTTTTACATCAACTCGATTGTCTCACACGGAGGCGTTGCAATTGGCGCGTGCCAAGATAGGACAGAACACATTAAATAGCAAGGCAAACTCAGTCATTGTGTCCATGATTTCCTTTTTCTTTTTAACCGACTTTGAAAAAAGAGGGAGGTAAGCAATTCGACTGTATTTTTTTTATGTTTATTACGTCAGAACTTTCGACTGGGTGAACAGATTTTAATGATTATTTCTTTATTTGAAAGCTGGTGATACCCATGTGGTCTATTTTAACTTGGGCCAGTTCCTGACGTCAGTTTTTTATTGTTTTTTTTTTTGTTTATCGTATTAAACATCTCACACACTATTTCTTCGTTTTAAGTACTTAATTACCTGCCATACTGCTATTATCGGCGGCAAAAAACCGTATAAATTTTGTCTTGTGCTTGTCATCTTTTTAAATTAAGTCTTTAGCATAGTCTTTAATATCTGTCACATTTAGTTCTAGATAAGTAAAAAAGAGCTTTCAGGAAATATGCACAAACAAGTCAGAAGAAGCAACAATATTTCAATAATCAATTTTTTCTCGCCGTAAAAACCATCCTTGAACTTCAACGAACATTTAAAAAAAAGAATTGGCCAAATTGGTCCAGGCGTTGTTGAGTTATACGCTTACCAACACATTGAGCGATTCATTTTTATATTATACAAGATTTGATCATTTATATTCAAAAATTAGTTTTATTGCACAATTTAAAAAAACTAATTTTGTTTATTCGAAATTCTTAAAAACATTCTAAGTGTGTTCAATTGCATTGCACATACTTCATATTAATCTTTATTGCGCTAAAAATACTTTTTTCTGAGTCTGTTTAAAAATATATTATAATAAAATATCAAAGACCAATATGTAGTAAAAATTAAACATGGCGGTTTAATATCATCCTACGCACTGTAATCTTTTAAAATGCAGTTTAATCTTAGAGAAACACAATTGTACTTTAGTTATTAAAAGTAAAGAAACTAGAGTAATAAGTGACATTGCATAAAGAACGCAATACTGTGATTCAACGATGCAGTTAAATAGTTACGGGTGATAAACAACACGTGATAACACAGCGATAACGTCAATACGTACCTCTAGAAAAACGCATTGAGCTCGGTCTTTAGAATCGTATTTTACTTAATCGTTTCTGCATTAAAAAAAACATCCACCCTTTTCTCAGATTAGGTTAGGATTACTATTCAGTCTACTATTTTTTGATCTCTACAAGCCAAATACATACTAGGCGATGTCGAAATTCTGTAGAAAGTGTGGTTAGGGTCCCAACAAACCGTAAAGATTGCCACAAATGTTTGTCCGGCAACTGAGACAGACGCCATAAGATGCTCCCCGAGACGTGGAGATTGGAGGGGTATCGTTATTTTAAGAATGGTCAGCCATCTATATACTGACCTATTAAGGATTGTACATGACATAGATGTGCTGTGTTTGTTTTGTTTATAAGTTAAACCTTAAGACAATACATTAGTATTACGTTATCTAAGTACTCCGGTTGTGGTGAAGTATGTGTATATCTCGATTGGCGGAGATATCTCTATCTTTAAATTCAGATAATGCAACAAGAAAAAAATTTGTGCGTCTCAAGACGCCCGACAAAAGTGATAATTTAAACTAATATAAGTTGAACTACTTAATATTCAAATTGTTTAACTTGAGAAAAGCTGTGGGTTAGAGTGAGAGAGAAGGAGCCTGCCTACCGCTGCCGTATGCGTGATAGAAAGGTAAGCCAGATATGGCACCGTAACGCGTTATGTAACGAAGCGGTTTACCCTCCATAAGAAGTTATCACTTCAATAAGTTTTTAGTAATATAAAGGGTGTTTATTTGGAATATATGTACAACATACAACTAATTTAAAAGAGAAAATGAGTAAGGAAAATGACTAATAACATACATAACTAATATAACATTTGAAGCATGTACCCGATAGTACATGTAGTAGCGATTAGTGAACTGGAAAGTAAAATATAATATTTGTATTCGAATAATATAAGCAGGAAGTTGAAAAAATAATACGAATATAAGCAATATGTTCGTTTTATATCAACTTTGGGTTATTTAGACTTTGCGTTAACGGATCAGTCAGTACAAAGTAATTTTATGTGTAATAATGGTGTGTTAATTTAGCTAGATTGTAAAGTGACAAGAGATGTTATTACGCGATTCAGGTTACTTGTTAGTTCTAGATCGATTTGTCATAACTTGGTAATGTCAAAGTCTATTATTTTCAAGAAACAGTTATTTAATACTTGTATTTTTAATAAATTACTTGACGTTTCAACGCACGAAAGAGTTACATCAACGCACCTTATCAGATAGATATGATACAAATACTATCTTTCCGACAGACTACATTTGCTTTCGTACCATTACACTACTCTGCTATCAGAAGAAACTGATAAATGATATAGCTGAGGGCTTATTTTTAACACATTAACTTTCTTAAAAGTGTAAATTTTAAAAGAGACGGTACACGGAATGTATTTATTCAGTGGATCTAAATAGAGGAGACAAGTGGACGGAACCCACCAGTAGGATTAAGACTAAATAGTATTCGACTCTATAGTCTATTTATAAATTATGAAGTAACCAATGCTGTTGGTATAAAATAGTCCCGAAGTCTTTAATAAAGAAATAATTGAATTAGTACTCGTTTTTAACAGTAATGAATTTTAAATTGATCGCCATAATGAACACTCATCCCGTCGCTGGAGTGTCAATTAATTACTTTTGGTTGAACTGCTACTGTTGGTTGAGTTAAGTGTGATTTAGACGCGCGTGTATGTGTGTGAGTAACTGATGAGCAACAGTACCTGCCACATAATCTATAATGATCGACTGTAGGCATAGTGACTGATAGGACAGCCCATTTGACAGTTGTAGACTAAAAATAAAATAAAACTATCACCATACCAATTACGCCAATAAGATAAAAAGGTGTGTGACGATATCACACGTCTCACGACACGTATTGATAACCCGGTACCGGTAACAAAACACAGATAAAATCTTTTATTGGTGTTTACGCCGAATATCATGTGACTAGCCATGTGGCGTGGCGGTATTAAGTATTCGACAATTACATCAGGAGTCGTGGGTTTACGCGTCAGCAAAAAGCGATACTAAGAAAGAAGTTTTCTGATCAAAATAACGGGTCTATCTAAATGTAAGTACATCAAATACAAGTTACAAAATAAAGCTCAATGCTCAATCTTATGTTGAAATAAGATTCTATTTTATGACGTTGGCGTTTCATGATTACATTTTCTGTACTTCGGTATTAGAATAAATTCTAAGAACGAAAGAAACACTACTGCTGAAGTAAAGTTCCCCTTTTCAGAGAAACTAGTTATATAAATAAAACAGGTACGTTACCGGCACGCAACTGTTTATCTAACGCGATAAAATATCAAGGACTTAAAAACAAGCCTGAATATAAAAACACAAGAAAAATCTTATTATCTTTTCTTCATAACTTAACGTTATAAAGTTTTTTTTTTCTTAATAACAGACAGAACCAAATCCCATACTTTAAAAAATTAAACTCGTTTGCTCTCGTTGCTACGTTATTTAAAGTCCATGTGAACGGCTATACGCTTTAATTAGTCCCAATTGCACAAACTCGATTATCCTCAGAGCGAGCTGCGGTTTGGCGCATTCGAATTATGCCGATCAATGTAGTCCTGCACTAGTTAGCTACTGATTAATTTAAATTGTGTTTCCGTTATGTTCCAATATTGATACAAATATGGGCAATTTTCTAAACCGAAACTGGTAACCAAAGAATTGAAACGAAATGACATTCTGAATTTTATGCTATATAGTTAAATGGTGGTCTGGATTTTTTTAATGAATTGCTAATACACATTCTGTACTATTTATAAATGATGACTACATCCTAGTAAACGAAAATAGTCGAAAGAAAATTTGAACATCGAGCGTGAAAGTACAGTCTACGCTGTCTCATATAGTCCGTGATAGTAACTAGTAGTTTGATTCTATTAAAACCAAACATTACTTGCTACTTGTAAAACTGAAACAATAGAACTGAAATTGAAAATTTCACTGTTTGAAACGCTTTCTCTTTTTAGTTTCTTAAGTGAGCTGCAATTCTTGGCACTATGTACAATTATACTGGTAGACGTACCAAACATTTCCTATAGTAATAATTAAGTCGTTCACAAAATAAGGAACTTGTAATTTTTTATCGTGATCTAAAGGACAGTAACAACTGAAATGTCAATATTCCGCTATAAATTCCATATGCAAATAAACCAGTTTTTTTATTTCACATTTAAACAATGGAAGTTGCGATAGTAGAAATTGTCCTTAACAATACGCAAAATAAATGTGTATGATTGTCTTGTGATATCTATTGTGAATGTTTTTTTTTAATACGGGATTCATTTCAACGATGAAATGAGTTATAGTATTTTATTATATGCTACGTAGCTGTGGGTATATATGTAAAATGTTATTGCAAAGTTAAAAACGATTACCTATTTTGGTAATATTGCAACAAACACCAATAGTTTAAATAAAAAAATTGCAATAAAGTGAGTCCGAGTTCTGAAACAAGTAGCTCCGATTTTAGCCCTAGGGCTTTCAGACGGAGTTCGTATAGGAATCTGCCTACTCGACATCGCATAAGCAAAGTTCTATGTATATGCGAATTATTATTAAGTGCTCGGAATAGCCTATATTTGTCACAACTAGTGTGACGAAATATAGTTTATTTATGACCTATTGAGAGAGAGCTTTAAATTATTTTAAGATTTGAAACTTGTGCGTTAGAATTGTAATTTCATCTTTTATTTAATATAACATAAATAGTTATCATTTTCATCTTTATGAAGATCAGCATTACATCTCATTAATATTAAGATTGTTATTATGAGGTATTATGAGGTGACTAATACTATTAAAAAAGATATATAAACACCAGTTTCAAATCTTCAAAGAGATTTTCACTGACAAAGCGTTCTTTTAACATTTTCGGCTTAACAAGTTTGTGAGAAACGAGAATTACTTCGGCCTTACTACATATAAACAATACGTAAGTGAGTGGATTATTTATTAACTCGGCAATGATAACATAGTGTGTTATGACGAGCTCGCGATGGTCTACTAAAATACGCACAAAAATTATATAGGTGTTTTATTCCAGGAATAATTAGACAGACGATCCAACTCAAAATAAAAGCGAATGATAAATAATCTCCCCTACTTTATATAAATAATAGTACCGTACGTACCTAATACTAATCCAGTTTTCATCACCAATAGTAAAAACACACACAAAAACACCAAAAATAAAACAATATTATAAGAGGTTTGGGACAGCTCTCCCTTCTGTCTTCCTGAATATACACGGACACTACAACGTGTCAACTTGTATATTCAGTGGGGTCGTCCGCATGGCGTATACAGATACAGTACAAATACATTTATAAGCAAATGCATATTATTATGGTTGGACTCTTGCTTTGCATAAGGCAACTATTGGCGAGCATCTATGATATACCTTTGCTAATACGACAAAGCCTCTTGGAAGTGATCCAGCTCAATAGTTCAGAAGAGGCATTATAAAGGCTGAGTAATATTATTTTTTTGATTTTGTGTCTGTATGTATTGTATTCCATTAAGAACATACCTTTAGGAAAAATACATTTTATGTTGAAATATATCCTTATATTCATTCGATATATTAAAATACATTTTAAATTATTCATAGTAGGTAAATAAATCACAGAATGAATTTTATGATACTTATGAAATATTATACTAACACATTTGGGGAGGGACGGGTGTAATGTCCCTCCGACACAAAGGGAGGATCCTCCGACCAGGCGAGGTGATGATGCCTGGAGGGCCACTGCCCAACAGTTGATGTTGGAATGTTGTATATTTGATAATCGGCGCGAGAACTATTTATTGCACGATTCAGGATTTGTAGTTACACCGTGTAGTGCGTTACTTCGTAGTTCAGTGTATCTTCGGTAGATGGTGCTATAGTAGGTTATTGTTGTGCTATATGTGGAAGTCGCCACACATTTATGTTCCCGAAATTGTGATAATGATTTGTGATATCGTTAGTTTCGACAAAAAGACAAAAACAAAGTTTTGTGTTTACAATGTCCTTACCAATATCATACATAAGAGAGCCTTTGAGTATGGCGAGTAGAAGAAACCCATCTCTTCAATAATGCGAAATTAAAGTTATAGTACCCCTTATTCTGTGAGATCAAAGTAGACCTGGGAAAATGTGGCCGTTTAATGTCTCCGGATGTATAAGAAATGCGATTTCGGAACGGTTTACTGGTAACGAAATTCAAGGTTGCTTGGCTCATATGAATTCTTGTAAGTATAGGAAATAAAGTGTATCTGTCTGTCGGTATTATTTCCTGTGGTTAACGTTATTCGGTTTAGTCATAACCAGTCATTTTACTGCTCCGACGAACAGCTCAGCTGACTTACAAGGTTGTGTCTCTCAGAGCGTGTAATGTAATTTATTGTCACATGTTTTGATAACTTTTTTTTTTACTAAACCAATGTGTTTACACTTTTCACAATGAGTCAATTAGTTTCCGCTATCGTGCCGAATTAAGGAAATGCCAAAGAAACACTGTTAAACCAGGACGCAGAGCGAATATTGGCGCACATAAAAAAAATCATTGTATTTTGTCTGTATCTACGTTCGTCAGAATCAAGATTAGCGTATGGAGAATATGTATTTCAAAATCATAAGCTAGCATATTTTTACTTCGTATCATGTGCAGAACCCGCCCACCTAAATAAGACTCTCAGGGATGTGACTTTTAGATTTTTTAATAAATTAGATGAAAGTAGAATAATGTCCACATCAACATGATTGTAAGCGGATATTAATACATTTTATATGTCATACAATTGTACAAAACGTTGTACGAAAAATTATCATAAAAAACTTGAGAGGTGTCAAGGGACACCCGGATGGAACGAAGTTCGAAATAGAAAGACGAAACGAAAATATCTGTGTGTGTCGTCGTCGTGTCGTGACAACAAATTGTGTCGTGACAACAAATTGTGTCGTGTCAACAAATTGTGTACTGACAATTTTTCCGTCTAGCCCCCTTACACAACGCGCCATAAGGAACTTCGTTCTAAAAATAGTTTAATTACATCCTCGATTCTCCCAGATTTTATAAAATATAGCACAGTTGTGTGAAAGTGTCAACAACACTATAATTTTTAACAACAGTTCTTTTATTGTCTATTAAGACCTACATTTCACTAAGACTATAAGAATTAGGAGATTAAAATCTGTAGTAAAAAAGTATTAGTGTGTTTTCGAGATTGTAAAATTTATGATAACTGTTAGTTAACACAAAAACATTTGCACATATTTTTCTCACTATATCATTTTAACTTCCCAAAGAAAAATATAATATATTATGGGAAAACGGAAACAGTCATTCCTTTTTTTTTTACGTGTGGGAATCCCCTTGGGCCGTCACCCCGCCGGGGTTTGCGGCGGGGCGGTGTGTCGGAATCGAACTGACTAAAGCCACACGGTGTGACACTCCGCGCCTGAGAAGGGAGGGGTCCGGGAACTGCAGTTATTTACACGACCGGACCCGTCATTCCTGACCTAACCTGTAAATACTGCTTTATTCCTTATTTCCTGCCTTCAAAAAACTGGTGTTACATTTTTAGAATACACCACTAATATAAAGTTTGAATAAAATATTGATATTTCATTCACATGACCACAATGCAAGTACCAGAAGGTGAGAAAAACAGAATGCTGCTTGTCTATTTTTAAACTTGGCTCGCCGCCACCCGCGCGCTCTGCTTTACCTATGTAAGTGTATCAATTATTCCGATGATATGATTTTTATGTCACATTAAATCATAGATTGGAATTTAACGACTATGTCGCTTACAAAGAGAGAATAACAAGAAAAAACTGCTCTCTCTGGGAGGCGACTAGCCAAATAAATGTAAGCCGCAAATAAAATTTTTATCTGTTTTGGCAAATATTAGTAAGATAACGGGTTGTTAGGTATTGTGGCCGAGACTGCTTATTTTCGTAACGTATAATTTTCATGGCGTAAGAAACTATCAGGGGTATAGCTAGAGCTAATTATTAAACACGCCTCTTTCGTGTTATCAGAAGTCATTAATCAACCGTTTGATTCTACACTGGCACAATGATCATGGTGTTTTGTTAAATTTGCGCGGGCGCACCCATAAATTATTTTACAAGACCTTAGCAAAAGTAATAGTGCCTATTGGAAAATTACTTTCATTAAATGGCTTATTTCGGAACAATTACCTGCAATACAAATTAATTTTATGAGAGATAATTTGATCTTTTCATACGTCTTTGACGTTTTCCTAAATCAAAGTCACCTGAAAATGTAATATTTAATTAGAGACGTATTTCAATATGAAATATAGCGTAGAGCGTTCGCCCCTCATAATTGGATTTCGTGTAATAGGATTACAAAATGACGCGAGATGTCTGAGTAGCACTTGTATTGGGACTGCTCTGTTACAAAGTACCAAATGTCATCTACAAAGTTAAATTTGTAAAATGAGTACATAATGAACAAACCCAAGCGTCGTCGAAACCAGTAGACTAAGTAAAGTTAACATAACGAAAAGTTTTAAAATACTTGCAAGTTAAATTTCACTTTAAATTCAAATAATAAGGATTGTAGAGGGCTTGCAAGATATACATTTGTCTCCTCTATTCTTTTTTTATTAATATAAAACTAAATTTCAAATGTTTGCGTGCCGTAATAATAAAAAAATAATGAAACCATTTTCAAGGCAGAGGACAGAGAACGGCTTAAAAGGTAGTAGAGCCACGCTGATTTTTCAGCAGAAAAGGGCCGGCTTGACCGGGGCGGTACTACTTTCGTACAGAAAATCAACGTAAAATGACAGTATTCGTGCTGTCGTGTTTTGTTGGCGAGTGCAAGACCGGAGGCCCAATGATGCATAAGCATCGCCATGCTGCATTATCTGTATTCGCAATGAGTATAGTGACCACCACGCTTGGACTCTGCTTATGCTTTCCATCAGGCAGAGTAGAGCCATTTGGCAGGGTCATACATATAACATTTATGATTGTCTAAACTTCTGCGAAAGGCAACCCTAACAACATTTTTCCATGAACCCTTCCAATTCATGAATTCCAACACCCTTGAACAGGTACAAAGCAATATTTAGGTCATGAAATTCACTGCCAAAAACGTCGGATAACACTTTCGTCAACTTTCCCCGTCCCACTCGCACCTATGACAAGTGGTATATGGTGTGAAATCAACCGTTATCGGTGAATGACGACGTGGAACGGATTGCGAGGTCAAGGCGCGAGTGTCGTTGGCACTGCACCAGAGTTCAACTTCGCGAGTTCCTATGCATGACCCTCATGCACATTTCACGAATGCCCAAACACCAGCTCGTGGCACAGAAGATGTTAGAAGTAGTTTAAATATTTGTTTTTAGACTGTCGCGACTTTTACAAATAGGTTAGATTGCATATCAGACTTTATTCCTTATTCATATTATTAATATCTAGCGGGATATAGAAGGTATCTTTTATATTTTTATAAGGGTTTCCAATAAGGGTTTTTATAATTTTGTAGAATCAAACGGTTTTTAAATAATATTATGGCGAAAAAGGTCCACTTTACAACAATAATTATAGTTTTATTATTATTGGATAATTATATCTAGGTTCACATTGCTTTACAGCATGTTTAAGACACTTTTTTTTCCCAAACCCAGTAGACAGTGCCAAAGGCAGGGTAAATTCATTGTATGTTATGTGAATGTAAATTAAAGCTGCCGAGAAATAAACCATTTAATGCTGATGATGATTTACCAACGCTTGTTAGAGACACAATCAATACAATCTACAGTAGGTATATACTATATATTAATAAGAATGTAACCACAGACAGTTTAGAAGAGAACATTGTATAACATAATAGCCAGTAATGGAGAATTTGAGGCCTGTATTTCAATGTTGAATAATAAGAGTGGTTTATCTGATCACAATGTCGAAATCGCCTCAAAATATAGCTTCACACTTTTTTTTCACCTAAAATTACTACACAAACGTACAAAAACACTACCGTAAACAACCTGCATTCAGTCAAGATTGAGATTCACGGTTCGGTTAACGAATTAATGTATGTTAAACAGCCCCGCCATTAGCTTGTCAACCCTACAGAAACATTTACATTAGATGATATCATAAAAAACAAATTGAGAGATCAATTTTCGACAACATGAGTAATCTTCAAAGGCAATCACACTTCAAGTGGGAAAACAACATGTATTAAGAAAGGAATTCCTTTCCGGTAGCTTCTGAGAAAACCGGAATACTTGGCTCCATGTCTTCGCGACCTTGACGTCACGTGCCACGTCCCACTGACTCACTATCAACTGCATTGGAACGACATTTCACTAAGAGTATGCTGGTTTCATTGATCAAATATGTTTCTTAGAGAATTACAATGTTCGAGGAATTCGAGATTTACCAGTGACCTGTAAATGTAAATTTAAATCCGTATCTATCCTATGAGTCGTTTAGACATTTGTAAACTTAGGTATCGTCTAACCGCATCCACACGAAAGCAGCAAAAAGTTGCCGAAATTATAAAAAAAAAACTCAACATTGTTTGATCACGTTTAGCATGGAGTTGCGAATAGCGCAAGAAAGTCGGGGCAAAACCGTTCACGGCAGTCAAGGACCATCTACCTACGTACTTACGTACAACTTTTACAAGAATCGACTACATTATTTGACAAAAGTTTGCGAATTTTGTCTCATGACAGTTTTTGTATATACGGACTAATTTGCAATAACTACTTGAAGAAAATTTATCAACATAGATTTCATTAAGTATCCTACATAATTATATTTAATATAATCTGAGATAAATAGTGATCTCAATCTGTGATCTAAACCAATATCATCGGCCCACGAGTCCAATCAAATTTGTACTTTATAGATAGGTAAAAATTGTTTGCCTAACTACAAATAAATAAATAAATAAAATAATTAAAGACTTACGAAAGTAAACTAAATAAATATACTCTACAAATATTTTGTACGAAATCATTTCATTTTTTAAATCAACTTCACGAAAAACAAAGAACATTTTATTTTAAAGACTTCATCCATATTTATCATGTTCAGAAATGAACACAAGTAAACAAACCAATCTCTGTGTGTTTAATCATTAAGCAACGTGAATTTAAATAAAGTATTGTTCATTTCCCGTTAATATATTCATTTTTAAGCAGTTTTTAACACTGACACAACTGTTTATTGCGTACATAGTATGTACCTAGATTGCTTATTTCTAGCCTGATAAAACAAAAAGATACATTAAGATAACTCTTCACAGTTTAAGAACTACCTTGTAAAACTTATTTTATTATATTCTTTGTCTTGGAAGATCGATGACTGAAATGATGAAAGATGTCAATATACTCGTATGTATTTACGTCTTGCATATATGAGAGCAATACCGGCGTACACTCACTTGCTTAACACTGATAAGAAAAGATAATGTTTACGTTAAACAGATAGTTTTCATATTAGCATTGACTAAGACAAAAATCTATAATATCTCAGTTTGATTAGTTATCAGTCTAAGAAATACTAAAATCAAAACTTTTAAGTAATTAAGCGACTCCATATATGTGCATTGTACATATGTGGGTTAGGAATCGTGAGCGAGCGCAGCGAAGGTGAGCAAGCATGTTGACACCGTGCCAATCTCTGGCGTGCGATAACGAGACCGTTTCTGCATTTCGTACACAAATATCGTACTAAATTTTCCTTTGCAAACGAACATACCAATATGTTCTTTATTATTGTATAAACTATCGTAGCAAGTTAAAAGAATAAATTTATAAATTCACGGTACTTGTAGGTATCTATTAGCTACAGCCACCTGTCATGTAATTAGTCTGCCATTGTTAGACACCAGTGGCTAATTAAGATGCGCGAGCCGCTCCCATTGTGACGTGAGGATGCGCGCGAGCACGTTGATGTCGTATACACAAGGACCCGCTGACTGAGTGACGCTACTATCCGGCTATAACGAAACTTTGTTCGACATATGCGTACGTGGATCTTCACATGCCCCCAATATTAATCGTCGTTCACTAGATTAACTATTTATTGAAAACTTTGTACACATTTCAATTACAAGGACGTTGTGTTTGTTTGTGTGCGTTGGTGGTCAATAAAGCACCACGTGACTGGCATTTTGAACGCTAACTTGTTGCTTAATCTAAAGAGAATACCTGAACAAAGGGTAACAAATACTGAGGTCTTGACGGGGACGTTCGTTTCTTATCTGGGGGCGTTATATCTGACAAACATTTAGGCGTTGTTCAAAGTAAATAGAATTGACCTCGGGAATGCTAAATATTAGCCGGTTGGAGAGATAACGCTCTCTGTAATGTTACCTTGTGCGCTCGAAATTAATTTCTTTATGTGCCAAACAAGTTACTCGTACACCGGCACACCTTGGCAAATAAAAACCTATCACTGCTGTCGCGTTGCGTAATTTAAAAGATCACTGACCTGTGTAACCATGTCCCAGTAGAATCCGTCCAGCATAGACTTGCCATGTTGATGCTGCCGGCAGAGTGCCGGCCAGAGCGAGGCGCGGACGGGACTGTTGATTGGCCAAGAGTTCTCTCTGATGAGTAGCTTCAGCTCCCGCTTACGAGCCTGTTGAATCAGCGGCTGGACCTCTTCGAATGTTTTGAGTGGCGCTTTTTTGCCTGCGAATAATGGAGAAGGTAAGCACTGTGTCCAGACAGCCGTCGAAGGATCGGCGACAGCGAGAGACTCCGCGCTGGGTGCGCGAAACGCGGCAGGTTCTATGTACATCGCACTGTTGGCGCGGGGCACATGCTTTCGGTGCGCGCGCGCCGGCGGCACTGCCGCCCGCCGCAACGCAAGCTCGTCAGCCTCAAGAAAATACGATAGCGCGCCCCAACACTTCGATTGTTTATTTGACCGTGTAACGCATTCGTGGGTCGAACCGACCGACGACGTACGCCAACTTATTCATTACTTATAAAGGCTTAAATTAATTATCTATGATCTTCAGGTGTTTCCGAAGTTTAATTTTAGTTCATGACGTAATTAATTCTGGCCTGAAGTAAATCAACAGCGCTTGTTTACGGTAAGATGTCTAATTTTAATTTATCACTTTAATACATTACGCAAAAGAATTTCCAAAAACTAAGTACATAAGTCAAGTAAACAACACGGAGATATTACACGATAATAGCATGAGCAGTTGTATAAATAGTAACAGAATCAAAGCAAAACGCAATGCTTTGGCGGCGAGCCAATAAAACGAAAATTTCGTATTGCATACGTAATCGTTGGTTAAATCGTTTCGAAGCAAAAAGATAATAAAATGTTGAAGATGTGTAGCTACGCCCTTGGTTTGACCTAACATTTTGTTTGTTATTTAAGCCAGAGTATTGAAAGAAATTGTCTCTAAGACAACACCCTGTCTTTAAGTCTGATGTTTAACAATACTGAACGCAAAGCCAGAAGTCGATAATTGTATTCCCATCCAGGCAAATATTTTGTGATAAGCGCGATCATTTGTTCATGTCTGGGTGTAATTAATTCATAATATGGATGTATTTAGAAATATCCAGGTATATTTATTTAACTAGTTGACTGGACCGGGATAAACAATAGTAACGAATTAACATGATGTATGAGGACTTTTGATTACAAAGTGCATCAATACTCGTCCTCATCAATACCCGTCCCAATCAATCCTGGCTGTTTCATTCGCAAATGTGATGATGATGTAATAAATGTATTAAAACATTGTTCAAAATTATCAGTCTAAGGTATTTATCGAATTCACCGTGGGAGAACCACGCTTCGGCATGCATGGGCCGGCTCGACCGGAGTGCTACCATGGCCTCACAGAAAACCGGTGTGAAACAGCGCCTGCGCTGTGTTTCACAGAGTAAGTGAGGATAACGGAGGGCCATATCCCGACCCCTCCCCAATTATCTCAAAGGCCGGCAACACCTCTGGTGTTGCTTGTATGTCCATAGGCGGCGGTAATCGCTTACCATCAGGTGATACGTCTGCTCGTTTGCCAACTGTTACATAAAAAAAACATTATGTAAAAAAACCCGAAAATTTAAAGTATCCTGTAAGAAAGTAGCTGCAGTGTTCTCGTATATTTCGGTACCATGATACGATGCCGCATTTTTCACCGAGCAAATTATACTCGCGAAGGGCATAGTACGGCCAGTCGATATTGTTTGGCGTACGAGTAAACTTAAATTAAGAATAAGGAGTATCACTGCCGTCGATTTATTGGATTTGTGTATTAAGAGGCGACTAAGGGAGGCGTCTGGCCAACGTGGTGTAGTAGGCCAAAACATTATTTTTAAGGAGAGGCTTATTTTCGACAATGGACTACTGAAGGGGGGTTACTGATGACGATTTTGTTGGGCGTACAGTTAAAAATATTGTATTTGCATTATACTTCATATTACAACAGAAAAAAATTGTGAAAATATAAATAAATATTCCAGAAAAAAATAAATTAATTACAACCATTTTAATATTTCTTAATGTAATGTTTTGAATACTCAAATGCACTTTGCACTACTAAGTACTGTTTCTTACAAACATTATGATCCATCCTAAGATTGCTTGGAATTGCATTATGGTAATGACACGACTTTTGTAAAAATGGTGAAGAAATACAAGTATATTATCTATTTATATTTCTAACTATCTCTTAGATTTCATAATAACTGTGTAAAGTTCACAAGCGCTAATAAATTTCCAAGGATATGTAAGATTTTTAAGGAAAATAAGTACAGGATATCATTAGGAAAACCCTTATGTAATACAACTTATTAATTTATGTAATCATCGCAATCTCTTCTTACTACTTCAAGTTCATCTTGTCACAAAACAAAATATACTTATTAAGTTACATATAAGTAATACAAAAATAACACAACCATCCTCTGATATAAAACTAGGATGAACTTACATTGCTATCAATTTATCCTTTGCGTAAATTACATAAAAAATAGATTTAATTATCTAACTCACAGGTCTCTTATACCCCATTTTCGCTAAGTTAGGGTTAAGTTAAAAAGTGTGATAACACGAGGTTATCTCGTCTGCAGTCGGCGGCCGAGCGCTGCGATTGACAGACATAAAATGTTTCATGATAACTTATTTTGTCTAACTATATACCAAAATAGAAACTATACTTAAAATTGGCGATTAATGTAAATAGATTTTTGTTTACATAATTTATTGTAAATATTTAATATAATAGGGTTCTTATACAAAAGAAATCCAGTAGTAGGTTTGTAGAGTAATCTGGGTTTGATAAGGTCTATTTATAAATAGAGATGTCGTTTGTTTTTGTTAAACAAAGATATAAACCGGTTGTGTGTTGTTAATGTCAACTAAAGTACTGTTTATTTAAATATTGTTTTTATTACCTGAGTTATTATACTTTCAAACTAGTTATATACATATATAAAATAACAATTACAAGAACTTGTGTGTACAGAATATTAAAGAGACGTGTTGTTATTGAATTTGTTTCATGAAATGACGGCCGGTTAAAATGAGATTTATTTTCGAAAAGTAAATCGTTTTTTCCGTTGCGGATGACCGGATGCGGTTTGAAATTGCAACGATTCTAAAGAAGTTTCACTTCAAAAAGGTGGTTTATCTATTTCTACCAACTTAATAACGAGTATTAAAATTCCCTCGTGCATATTAAGCTACAATTTCTTATACAGCTGACAGTGTAACAATTTTCAATCAAAACGGCTCACTGGCATCGAGAAAATCATATCGTTCATTTTGTAAAGATGCTTAGAAATGAAACATTAATTTTACGCTGGCTAGTTTTATCATAAATGATTTTTGAGACTTTTTATCTGAAAGAGAACCTTTTAATTTTCTTCGATTCTTTATGCTGATCTTATTATTATTTTTAATTCTTTATTCTTAACACTGTTTAGTCCGCAACCCATAAAGCTCACTAAAATTACACTCATTTGCAAAAAAAACGGGCGGTTTCGATTTTCTTCCTGGCTGAAAAAAATAAAATACCAAAAAGGTTTTAATCATTTGAACATGTTACTGGCCAGTTATAGAAGTGCCATAATGTTTATAAGAGTACATCCCAAATTCAAATTTTTGACTAAGCCTGGTTTTCAAAGAAAACAACTTTTAACTACATTTTGTGGTGCGAATTCCCTATAGTTAATATCGACTCTAATTAACTTTTTGTCAATTTTTATTAAATTATCTGATGTCCTTGACATTTAAAAGTATTGTTATTGCTGTTTAGCAATCTCGAAAATGGTAGATAAAGTGATAAAAGCGAGCAAAATTATTGCGCTGCTTGAAGAAGGTTGCAGCCAATGCTTCGTGGCTCAGAGGCTAAATGTGAGTCGGTCGACAGTTCAAAGGACCTGGCAGCGCTATCAAGAAAACGGTTCCGTCAAGAGAAGGCCTGGTTCTGGCAGAAAGACATGTACCGAACCACGGGATGATCGTTTTCTAGTTAGTCAAGCGTTGAGAAATCGCAAATCTTCTTATGTTTACCTCAAGAACAGCCTCGAAGAAGTAAGAAATGTGCAAATTAGTCTATGGACGGTCAGGAGGAGGCTTCTCGCTGCTAATATACACAGTCATCGCCCGGCACGCGGCCCTAAATTACTCCGTGGATATCGAGTTGCCAGGCTTAGCTTCGCTCGAAATTGTGTGTCATGGACTCATGAAGACTGGGATAGGATATTGTTCTCCGATGAAGCTAGGATATCTCTGCATGGTGAAGACCGACGTCGGCGAGTGCTACGTAGACGAGGAGAACGCTTTGCAGAGGCATGTTTTGAAGAAATCACACCTTATGGAGGGGGCTCTGTTATGTTTTGGGCAGGAATAAATTCCATGGATCGTACGGAGTTAGTCTTCATCGAAAACGGTACACTGACTGGACACCGATACATAACAGAAGTTCTAATTCCTTATGCACAACCCGCTTTAACCGCTCTTGGCGAAAACTATTTTTTTATGGACGACAACGCTCGCGCCCACCGGTCTGGCGATGTGGAAGCGTATATGCTAGAAGTCGGAATTCGTCGTTTTGACTGGCCAGCTAGAAGTCCGGACCTCAATCCCATAGAGCATGTCTGGGACGTTCTGAAGCGACGAGTGAGATCAGTGCAGCCGACTCCGCAGACCATCAGAGAGCTAAAGAATGTGATTACCGCGGAGTGGGAACGTATTCCCCAAGAAACCATAAAAGATATACTCGCTAGCATGCTCAGACGAATGCAAGCCGTGATTTCAGCAAGAGGGGGTCACACTCAATACTAAACTTTTATCTGCTTTTAATGTATTCAAGAGAAACAAAGAAATTAACGCGTTTCATTTTTATTTAGCGAGCAGGTACAATAATAGTGTTTTGAGCTTAAACATTATTTCTCAATAATTTAATTAAAATGTTATGATAAAACTGATGATACCTATTCCTTCCTAATTAATTTACGAAATTCTGTGGATAACAATACCTAAAATTGTCAAACAAACTAATGGTAACTATAAAATAGTTCTTTGCTTAAGTGCCCGTTTTTTTTGCAAAAGAGTGTATTATTAATACTAGATAGTGATTATTTCTTATTTCCTGTCTCTAACTTAGATTATTACTAGCTATATTATAATTGCTTAATCCTTATTTTACCCCGTTGAGTGAAAAAATTCAAATAATATTTAATAATTATAGAAAACTTTTTTTAGTGCGTTAACTTATTAAAAAGCCGCAGCTGTCAAAATTAAAGATTCTAGTTTCGGCTGTGTAAATGATAGTCGGTCTGTTAGACCAAATAATCTTTACCCGACTACGGCCAAGCCGAAAAGAAGGGTAATAGTTTAGACAGTTTATCATTTACATGTATTTTTCGTACAAACATCGCAGCTCCGAAACTACTGAAACGGTTTTAATGAATGATATGTCAATAGATTCGTATAATGGCCCGGGTGACATAAGCATATATTTTATTTAAAGTTTTCGAGTCGGATTATAGTTTTGTCAATTTTTTCTTGTTATTACATGTGTATAGATAAAATACAAACTATTTATTTCTGATATTATTATTTGTGTTTATACTTGAGAAGTTACGCCGGCTACGAATTTGCGCATGTAAAAAAAAGGTTGTTTATCTTAAGTCGCTAATCACATCAACTAACTTTGTAAAACTGTTTTAGGTACGTTACACATTGACTATTTACTTGGTTTTTGACACTTGAAATTCGCGTATGTTAGTAGGTACACAGTGATACATACCATTAAAAAAATTAGGCGCTTTCTATAAAACGATAGAAATTGATAAACCCAACATGCCTCTAGCGACCGATTTTATTCTATGTTCTCAAGGCAGTTATTAATTAAATATAATATTAGTTTGATTTCACTTCTAAAAGTATTTATTTTCAGGATTTTGAAAACGGCTTGTTGGGGAGAAAAAATGAATAAATAAATAAATAATATAAATAAATCGTTTATTAATTCTCTCTCACACAGAATAGTTAACAAAATCAGATCACAAATTCAGTATTATGAAAAATAGTGGGTGAATCTGTGTGAGAGACTGGTATCTGCACTAGGAGAACCTGTATGACAGATTACCAGCCTCTCCTATGTCTAGATAATCCAGAGCTTGAAGCAAGTGCAACCACGTTGATTCACAACGTTGATTCACAAGTTGAATGTTTCTTATGAAGGAGCTACGTTTGAGTAAATCGATCTTTTTCAAGTCCAAAAAATTATCAACCTGACACAGTATCACATCTCATTTTCTATCTAAATCATATTTAAATGCGTTTGTAAATTTTTTATCTCTGGACCTTATTTTTACTTTGTTACTACGCGTAGATGCGTATGCGTACCGATGCCACGACTATTCTGCAAAAAGTAAGCGACTAAGAAAAGAGACTATCCGTAGTCAGAATATTCCATTTTTATTTTTTTGTAACAATATTTGCACACCGCATAATGTGGTAGGACATAGTGTACCTCTAAAATAAGCCTACTATCTGTAACTAACCTATGTTTCCGCAAATAAATGATTGATTGAGTAACATTTTGAGGAGGAAAATGTGTGATAACCAGAAATGTGACGTATTAAGGTTTTAAGTATGACGTTCAAAATATTATTTATTACTATTAAATCTGTGAATCATTTCGTAAAACCTTACAGGTAAATGAGGAAAACTTATGAACTTTAAAAACAGTCATTTTCAATCGTAGGTCTATTTTAGCAAAATGCTATTATGCATTCTGTAGTAGGAAAATGAATAGGAATAACTACTTACTATAAATAAATTTTTATGACAGAGAAATTAAAAAGCGACGTAAACTGACAGTAGTATTATATCGATAATTTTCGAAAACTAAACTCGGAAATACACTAAAATCATTGCCCTGCCCTGTCAAACGGCGCTCTTAACTCCGAAGATAACTAATATTATAGTATTCGCAATTAAAATTGATGTCATTTAAGCATGTTTTAATAGAATATAATTTTGGAAATCGATTAAAAAAAGATATTTAGTTTATTTTGGTTATTTGAATTAGCACCAGAGTATTCGTATTTACTTGAGAAGGAAAACTAAAAACGATAGTACAATAATAGTTTTTATCAAAAGATTTCTACTGTGATTTCACTGAGTGCTCGAGCATTATGACGAATTCTCTGACGTGACTGAACTGAATTTTCCCAAGTAATTTATTTCGCCAAAACTAACAACAACAAACAATTAGGCTTTACTTTTTCTATTAAGAATATCTTTAAAAGCTTGACAACATTTCTCATTTCACTAAAATTAGGGACAAGTACTAACTATGTAATTAAGGTTTTGTTTAGCTATCAATGTTTTTAAGAATGGAAAAAGCCACTGTCTATATGACAGCAATTTTTGCAGTAGGGGCAGTCCACATCAACTCAACACGGGGTATAAAGCTGACCACCTCAGAATTTGATGAAACTTGGTATGATGGTTGTCCTCATAGAGATTAAGAAAAATCCAATTTAAACTTTACTTAATTTATTTATAGTGGTTATTATGTTAAAAATTACCACTAGAAATAAATTAAGTGAAGTAAGAGTACGTGATTGATCAAATTATACAAAAACTTCTAAAACACTCCATTTTGAAATTATAATTTAACTATGAACCCATTAGCCTCCCACTTTGAAACTTTCAGTATCACTTAACAAAAATATAACCTAACTATAGGATTTTTTTTTTAATTTTCAAAAATGTACTTTTTGAGAAAATTAAAAAAAATTTGATTTTGATTTTCCAAAAAATCTTTTCATTACTAAGTATGTTGTGTTTTACATCAAAAGAAAGGGCATTTAAAACTGAGTAAAATGCCACCACTCCCAACTCTCTAGCTCAATTAGGAAAAAAGTTATGGTGATTTCAAAATGTGTCGGTTATGTAATTTTGGTGGATTTCGGTAAACTTTACATAGTCGTAACTTTGAAACCGCTTGAGATATACAAAAAAAAATGAGGATTTTTCTTAACCTCTATGAGGACAACCATCATACCAAGTTTTATCAAATTCTGAGACGATCAAGTAATTTTTTTCATTTTAGTGTGTTGATTTCGTGCGGAATGACCCAGTAGGAAGTTTGGAAACTGCACTAAAAACGACTAAAAAGGATCTCAGAGACAAATATTGTATTGCAGGTGCAAATATGTTAAGCACTAGAATTGTAAAACGTACATACGTACGTACATCAATTACAAATTATTTAACTTAAAATTCAAGAAGATGTATACAATGGGCGGCCTTATTGCTATATACTCGTACCACAATATAAAGTATCAAATAGTGTTAGCCATTTGTAAAATCGTTAATAGTCAAAATAATTTATGCGAGTAGTATAAACTGCATTAAATAAACAACTACGTGTAATGAGTAATATTAGAGACGCTCCGTAGCTATAAAAGCTTCAATTAAAGCTTTAAATTGAATTTCTATAAATATTTCCAACATATGTGTATTATTGTTTTTAAGAAGATTGTTGCGATGGCGCCATCTAGTATAGACAAGCTAAACTGCAAAGTAATACTGATACATACCTAACCTATATTGCGCAATGATAGTTTTCCCACTGATCAATACAATAACATAAACCAATGTGGTGCTGGTTAACAGAAACAATCACGCAATGTAGTCAAAAAGTTTTCCTTTGAGATGAAGTAACCTTAAACTTATCTTGTACCTGATCACTTTTGAACGTCCCTTGTAGAGAAACGTCTTTTACTTCTAATAACTGTGTACCAAAGGCATAAAAGGTGTACCGCACCGCTAGAACCTGCGGTCAGTCCACTCAAACTAATTTGGGCACCTCATTTTATTAGACAGAATATAGTAAGCAAGTACGTTGCTTATCGTATAGCTAAAAATAATATCAAATAAATTGTTGTTTCTATATTTGTTCGTCATGATTTATTAATTACTAAGCTTTGCCTGCGACTTCGCTAGCGTGGTTATTTCGTGTTTCTGATATTTTCTGCAACTTTTGTCCAACCGTTCATTCCTTATCTTATTTTAAGTTTAGGGGTGAAATTTCCAAGCACATTTCCGTAGCGAGGGATGCATCATAGCGACACAAAATGCATCAGCCGCAAAAATTTCAAATTTGTAGCCTCAGTAGTATAGGGTCTGTGTTGATGAATGAGTGAATTAGTCAGTCAGGGTAAGTAATTTTAGTTAGAAAACAGGAATAAACCGTGTAGGAGCCGCTCCCATTTTTCCAAGCAAGCCTTTTATCAGCAGCATGAACCATGAATATTTTAACCACTAAAGGTCTCCTACCTTTGGGCTGATCCAGACTGTTGTGTTACGATGATATTTGCTCAAAGGCAATTTGGACAAAAGAGTGCTACACCCAATTTAAGTACTACTTACCAAATCTTTGACATTTATTATGTACTTAGGTAAGGTATTGGTAGCGCGATAAGTGATTAATTTCAAGGTCTATGAAGAGAACATTATATAATACATGATTAACGATGGAAAATCATATTTTCTTAATCTTATCTAATGTTCAAGATTTCGACTTTAGCGTTTATTATTTATCATGCGGTAAAAATTAATATTTGAAATTCGATTCTAATCAAATACCGATAAGTACTATTAATTTTTATTACTTTAAAAAGCGCTACTGAAATCGATCACGAGTTTTACAGTTACGAAATCGACACACAAACCATCTGATATGAGGGAGCTACCCCTCTGCCTCTATCTCTCCTATATTTTTTAAATCAATTTACCTTTTTCCTTAGTCTCGTCCAGATCAAAAATAACAACTGAAGAATGTCCGTTCAGTATCTCTTTGCAGTCTGACTCGATAGCATGAAACTTATTCGTTGATGCGTACACAAATTATTAGCTTCGTGTTTTCTATTGCTATTGTTTATCAATATGTTAGTCTCTTCGCGTAGTGAGTTAATAAACAGCACAAGTTTGACAACGTAAAAGTTCTTGTAACTATGAAGATATTTTTTGTAATTGGTAAAGGTCTGTTACATGTGGGTGAAGAGAAAACTGAGTGTCAAAAGATCCTTCGTCTCCAAATAGGAATTGTTTTTTTAGGATTGGTACATATTTGATAAATCGGCAGACTTAAAGTCATGTCATGTTTACCATGTGCCTGCTTCAACGCGTTTGTCAATACATTTCTTGTTGAGTGTGTCGATTATAACTCTTGATCTCAAGTAGTATATAGCTCGGGTAATCAGTTCACACCAAGAGTCATTACACAGCAATTAATATAACGTAGCAATTTAATAGAAAATGTATCTATGTAATGGAAACAGGCAAGAAAATCATCTCACTATCTGTTCCTGTTGTATCTAATTTTGCACCGGATTAATTTTGGAACGTCATACAGACCTAAATAAGCGTTTACGCACGTAACATATAAATTGAACAACAATGTTGAAAATTTAACCTCTAATAGGTATATAAATAAAAATAAAATAATATAAATAATTAATAATTTTAGTACAATCTTAATTTTAGTTATATAATTATAGCCCCTAAATAATAATTGGTAAAATAGTAGGCTGTTGTAAAGTAAAGTAGTAACTTTCCTAGGTTTGGTGAATTCTCACGTTCCTAAAATTTTTGCGGGGCCATGCAAAAAGCTCTTCAACAACTATATTTAGCGACACATATTTCAATAATAAAACATCCGAAATCCTGACTGCCAGAAAATTGTGACCGAAATATACCAATACACTGAATGCTCACGTCCCAGGTTACAATAATTATAATACAACCTGTAAAGGTAACCAGAAACTTACATCCACAAAGGTCAGACACGATTCAGAGCAATTAAACGTACCACATGTTTACTTCTCGACAATGCGATTGACAGATGGCAATATGTAGTTACATAACAAATGTTTATTGTTCTATATTCAGTCGAGTGAATGCTATACTGGTGTTTTTCCTAATCTCAACATGTAAGCGATGTATCTAAATTTGTATAAGATATGTTACGCGAGAATCGCTTTCAGAAGTTCCTTAATACATCATAATTGATCTGTTTGCTTATCATTTTTGGCAAGGCAGCTCTAATAAATCACCCACGAGAATCAGTCGTCGGGCACTATAAATGAATCAACCAATCATAATTCTTTAACTTTGGTAAACGGTTGGCTTTCGTGTAATGTACCGCAGCCAACTTGATTAACAGTATTGAAGTAGGTTTTTACGGTATTAAGGGAGATAAGTCGGTATGATTCAAGATTATGGAATTCGCATTTTATAATTGCGTGATGGCAAATGTGGTATGAAGCACGTATTATTCATACCTATGGACAAAAGAAAAAAATAATAAACAAAGTAAAACCAAATGGCTCGCAGGCCACTGTCGTAAAACCCAGGCTGAACCGACACGCCTTTGTTATGCTTCAGGCAGGTAACTGGCCAATAGAAGTTAAAGATAAAAGAGGTTATGTGAAAAAAAATGTTTACGAATATCACAAAAAAGTGGCTACGTGCGTCGCATGCCGTACCTACTACGCACACGTACTCGCACATTAAAAACGTCACATCGCTAAAATCTTAATACAGATAAGATTTTACACACATTCTATGAATGACGATAGCAAAACTCAACAAGTACTCTACAACAATATTTGGGTTGTGAAGTATCATTGAATGATAAGACATATACCTATGGATGAGGCTCCATAAATTAAAACGATGAGTCAAATGCATAAAAATTCAAGTCATTCAGTTATTTTATGAGTGTTTTTTATAATCATAATGTTTTTATAAAGCGACCTTCCGCTTCGGATTGCAGCGCCTCCCGGAAAGTCGCTTTTCGTTACGAAAAGAGTCCCTCGTCGAGTTTAAAACTATGGTCAATTCTATTTTTTCGACGCGAATGGATATACCTGATACCCCGAATTACACACGTGAATAAAACCGTTTGTATTCCGTTAATATTAATACCACTCAAGAAATTTTATGTGCCAATTACTTATAATTTTCCAATACATATGGTAACATCATGATAGAACAAAATAATCATTTTTCATTTACCTACCTATTATTCTGTAAATGGAGGGTTCCATTAACTTAACTACATTTAACGCTTGATGTAAATAACAACGTTTTACGTTACTTGCGTCATGTTCGTACATTAAATTGGAACCTTAAATCTAATTAAAAGACTAGCTGAGCTCCGCGGTGTTACCCGTGGTTGTTGTTGTGTCTTTACAGAACAAATAGTCTAAAATAAAAGTAGCCTAGTCTGTCTGTTTGTTCCGGCTAACCACTGGAATGACTGGGCCGATTTTGATAGGACTTTAACACTTTAACACTTTAAGAGTTTTTTTTTCAACAAAATTGAAACCAATGAAGTAGTAAATTACCTATATCCGATTCAAAATCAACACAACCTGCGGAGTACAGCTGATGATATATAAGGTAAGATAGCTACTTAAGTAATAAAAAGTAATACAAAATGAGTTGAAAAATTGATTGAGGAAACTGTTTAATTTCCCTGAGGACGGGAAGGAACTAATTGTATTTTGAAAAGCGTCCAAAATATATATCGCAAAGATCGACTCATGCGGATACTCGGAATTCCGGTTCGGATACGACGAACAAACAGAATGAAAATTTATAGTATGACTTCTACGATTAACAGCGATATTTCAGCTTAGTAATTGTTGATTTCATCTTAGAATCAGAGCATTCAAATAAAATTCGGGATAATGATAATAATATGACTAACTGATGGCGCAGTTATCAAAGTGGTCACCTGGCCGCTTTCTTCTGCACTGAGTGGGTTCGATCCCCACTTGGGACTTTGTGTGATCCTCAAATTGTTGTCTGGTAGTGAGCCTCAAAGTCTGGGTATACAAATAAGTCTGGAATATATTGCTAGTAATTAAGGTAAATCTTCAAAAAAAGAACTAGTTTAAACGTCATGATTATAAAATGTAAGAAAGGCTTCATGCAAATAAGTGTATAAGTTTTTTTTTAGTTTTTTTTAATAAGGGCCGGCGACGCATTTGTGGCGCCTCTGGTTTTACGTGTGTCCATTGGCGGCGGTAATAATAAAAAAAGGCGATACGTCTGCTCGTTTGCCTCCTATTCCATAAAAAAAACAACATAATAAAAATAGGCTTAGTTGCATGCATGCCAATTAAGTGTTGTTTATGGTGACGGAAAGAGTTTAATTTCATGGGTAACATCTGGACATTATTACACCTATACTTCAACATATACATATAATACTAGAACTAAGATTCAAGCAAGTTTGAGCAACACTTTGTTTACTACTCAATGACCGTCTGAATTACATTAAATATATTTTAAATTAAAACCAAACGCAACCATGTAAACTATGCACAATATCATTATGTAAGATCAACTTACTTTTCAGCCACCGGAACCTCTCTACCGCATATGAATTGCAAATTTCAACCACAGCCATTATAAATAAATGTTAGAAAAGAAAACTTTGCATTGTTCTTTCTTTTACCATGAATTATGTCAATAAGAGTGTAAAGTTAGATACTGGTTTAGAAAATCAATCATTTTTTTATTGTTACACTATATGTATATACACTTTCTTCTTGAATGCCGCAGAAAACACATTTAATGTTACGAGTAAGGTCAATCAAACAATTGTACACAAGTAGTAAAATCACGAAAATAAAGAACACTGGACTATCAGACACAAATGACGAGCCGTGACTAAGGTGATTGGTAATTGTGACTGCTTTATATATTCATAAAACAAAACCTTTATATATTAGTATATATACTAAGGGTAAAAAGGTAATAGAATTGAGGATGAACTTACGAATTTATCCCAATTTGAGTAACGTTACCTTTATTTTAAGAGTATTACATCAAATTGTGCAATATAAAGCTTACAATCAATTGTCAAAAATTGCTTCGCAAACCCATATGTTACATCATTATTTCCATGGGAACATTTAATAAGAACTTTCTCCTTGATTGCTGATTGCGAAACAGTCCGTTAATATGCCCTATACAAATAAACTTGGCAATTCGAAATTTTATGGTGGTTTTTACCCACCATATCTTTATGTTCTTCAATTTTCTCGTAATTGCGGTAAGTTATAAACCTTTGCCGTAAATTTGGACTACATAAAAAACGCCACCCTGTAGTTCAAATGTAATGAACATTCTCAATAGTTTGATCCCTAACTGGCCAAGATGAATAAAAGCAGTTCTGGATTTAAAGCCAAGGATCAAGGAAAAACCTAAAGATAATCCAGATTGCCTGGAAGATATTGCTTTTGGCAATAAACTTGCTCTTTGTACAATAGGTATATATTTGACATTTTACGTACTCTCTTGCTATGTTACAGGATGTGTAATAAAGAGTTTTGTATCTACCTATCTATATCCAACACCTTCCATCAACTTATCGCTGTCTACTCCGAATTTCGTCTTCTCTCAGTATGCATTTCTTCCGTCTTCCGCAATACGTATTGTCTTGGACTAAATGGATGAATGATGACAGATCAAATCAACCTTTCTCGGGTCGTTTAATGCTGTCATTTGCCGGGCAACCCATCAACTCTACACACAACTTATATGTCAATGACATTAGGAGTAATCCCTTTCACGCCAACATTGTTCACGAACACATCGAATTATGACACTCGGCAGTCTCAGGACAAGTTAAACTATGATACTATTTGAACCCGCAACGATATTAAAGTGAACTGGAGAATTTGGAAATATTAATGGTAAGTGTAAGCCAAGATTGCGTTCTCCTTCTTACATTCTCAAACTATGTCGATATAATGTTCTTAAACAAGAAAATTTATTCCGTCAATTCCCATTCAATTTAGTAAAAGGGTTGTAGAATGGCGTATCGGCACACGAGTTTTCTAAGGTGAAAGTAGGTCAACAGAATTGTGAGGGGTAAAGTACCGAACGTGTGCAATACGACATACGAATATAATATCATTGTTTTCTTGCACCTGGACTGGGCACACAACGGCAATGAATAATCGAGGAGGGCTACTATTTACGCAGCGTTTTTCAGTTTTCAAAGTTCAAGTTAGTCATAAATAGTTTTTCATTTATATAATAAGGGGGGCATCGTTGTTCGCGTCCGTAGGAGCAACTTAACCACAACCCTACACGTGTCTCCTGGGTGGTGCTAAAGAACAACAAACGCCGAGTCGTGGGCGGCGGTCAACTAACCTACTGGGCAGGCTTAGCGGCCAGCTACTGTGGAGGTAGGAAATGACCTCTACGAACCGTAATCTTGCGGTTACGTTTTTACGTTTTGCGGGAACGGTGGCCTGGGCTTAGTCGCCTGGGCCAAGAGGAAGACAACCTCCATAAATAATAACCCCAATCCTAAGGTGGGAACCGCGCCGACAGGATGAATGGCTGAGGGAATCCAGTCTCTAGCGCCATCCTCGATGGACCTGGCCACATCGTTGTATAGTGCCTTCTCATAGGAATGGGCGTCACCCTGTGAGCGACCAACAATTCGTCCCTACTCGTGGGAACAAAAATGATATCAAATATCCCAAAAACCCCTCAACCACAAAATAAATTGATAACTCAACAAGCACTCCTCCCAGGCTTATTTAACAAACAACGTTCGTCATCCCTTTCCGAATTAGGAAGGTCATCACAAGATAACCAAAAGATTAATGCAGAGCAACCAAATGCGACTCGTAGCCCTCCGGAGGCAACCTCACTGCAAGACATCCCTCAACATCCTGCTCCCCCACCATGGCAAAGGGTGCCATCACCCAATAGCAGTAGCAGTAAGAAAAGAAAATATTGTAGTTCTCCATCAGAAACCCAAAGCACTATCATGAAAAACCGTTTTAGCACCTTGCCTTTAGACCCAAAAGATGAATCGTGCACCACCGACTATCCTAAACCCAGTAAACCCCCACCTATCGTTCTGAACGGCATAGAGGATGTTACTGAGCTATCGAAGCTACTTCAAACCGCTAGCAGCAAGGAGCATTTCAAATTCAAGCTAGTTAACAAAAACCTACTCCATATTCTTGTCAACACTGCTGAAGAGTACAAGAAAATCATAGCGGTCATACGAGCAACCGGTCTAATAGGGCATACATTTACCCCTAAAGACACTAAATGCTATCGCATTGTCATAAAAGACCTTCACCATAGCACTCCCCATGAAGCGATATCAGAAGCCATTGAGGCAACCAACAACAAAATTAAAGGCGAAATCATCAATGCACGATACGGCCCAGATAAGAAACCCACATCGACCTTCTTTGTGAATATTGAACCCAATGCTAACAACCCAGCAGTCAAAAATATAACTTATATATTCAACCAAAAGGTGAAGATAGAGGATCCTCGAAAGTCAAAAAGTATCGTTCAATGCCAACGTTGTCAGCGCTACGGTCACTCAAAGAACAACTGCATGAGACCATTTAGGTGCGTTAAATGCGGAGAAGGCCACAAAACCTCGGAGTGCAAAAAGAAAGATCGAACAACACCGGCTAAATGCGCTCTCTGCTCGTGTGATCACCCGGCTAACTACAAAGGTTGTGAAATATATAAAGAAATCCTTTCTCGAAAAAACAAAAATTTACCCTCAAGAGAAATTCAACCCGCCCCAACCACCAAGGCACAGCCAATTTACCCAATCTGTTCCACCTCGACTAAAACCGAAGGAAGCGTAAGACCCTCTCAACAACGCACATACGCTGAAGTTACCGATGGGAATAACGCCCAACCAAATCAACAATCCTACAACAAACTGGAAGGTATCCTACTGAAACAAAGTGAGAAAATGGACCTTCTAATACAACAAATAGGCACACTACTGAGTCTTATTACTACTCTCGTCACTGGGTTAACAAAATGACTTCGCTACAAATTGCCACCTGGAACATCAATGGTCTTGTCCCTAATAAAAACGAAATAGAGATGCTCATCAAATCCAACAAGCTCGACGTTTGCCTCATTTCTGAATCGCACACTACACCAAGAAGCCGAATATGCATTCCAGGATTTTCCGTGTATCACACTTGTCATCCCGATGGTGGAGCCCATGCTGGTACTGCGATAGTTATCAGGAACAGTGTAAAGCATTACCTCTTGGAATCTACTGCGGTCCCCTATCTCCAAGCAACAACTGTAAGGGTGGAGGATCGATCAGGGCACCTTAACCTGTCTGCGATATACTGTCCACCGCGCCACACTATAACAGAGAAAATGTTTACTGACTTCTTTATGTCATTGGGCGGCCGATTTATTGCTGGCGGCGATTGGAATGCCAAGCATTTATACTGGGGATCAAGATTGACGGTCACTAGAGGCCGAGAACTAAAAAAGAGTATTGAAGCGAATCACCTATTACCCATGTCAACAGGGGAGCCTACGTATTGGCCCACAGACATCAACAAAACACCTGATCTCCTGGACTTCTTTATCACAAAGGGTATCAGCGTACTGAATACTATCATAAAATCAAGTCTCGACGGTAGCTCTGATCACTCACCTGTATTACTGACGGTTAGTCCAGTGACAATACCTAATGACACTCATTTGGACTATCTCCACAATCGCAAAACGGATTGGCAATATTTTCGAGAATTTCTGGACACTAATATCAACCTCAATGTCCCACTCAAAACCAAGGAGGAAGTTGACGATGCGTGTCTCTATATCACAAATCTGATTCAAGTGGCGGCTTGGTCCAGTACTCCCGAGCTAAAGGATTCATCGCGTGAGGCACCGGTCCCTCTTGCAGTCAAGGTAAAAATCGCCGAAAAACGTCGCTTTCGCAGAGTTTGGCAGACGACCCATAAGAGCGCAGATAAAACCAGATTAAACCGGGCAACAAAAGAACTTAAAGGTCTCCTGGTTCATACTGCAAACGAATCGCTTAAACAGAGACTAGTGAAGATGTCTCCAAATGCAAATGGTACTCACAACCTATGGAAGGCAACAAGGTATCTCCCACAGCCGCAACAGTGTTCTCCGCCTATTAGATCCGGAAATACATGGGCTCGAACTGACCAAGATAAAACACAGGCCTTTGCTACATACCTAGCCGGGGTTTTCAAACCAAATGATTCGGATAGTCCTGAAGATCCAGAAATAGATCAAGTCCTTAAGCAAGATCTGCAACTATGTCTGCCGTTGAGCCCTACTTCACCAAGGGAGATGGCTAGAGAAATAGCCAAAATGGACCCTAATAAAGCACCTGGATTTGATCTGATCACCCCTAGGATTCTGAAGGAACTCCCTAAGAAGTGCATTGTGTTTTTGACCATTCTTGTCAATGCCACACTGAGAACCTCATATTTCCCTGCACTCTGGAAAACATCTCAAATCGTTATGATTCAGAAGCCTGGTAAGCCGCCAAACGATGTCTCGTCTTATCGCCCTATTAGCCTGACGCCTGTGTTGTCAAAATTGTGGGAAAGGATCATCCTTGCACGGTTATCTCCTTGCCTAGATATGAACCGTGTAATACCCAACCACCAATTTGGTTTTCGGAAGCACCACTCAACTATAGAGCAGGTACATAGAGTCTATTCAACAATAAGACTATGTCTGGAAAGGAAAGAGTATTGCTCGGCTGCCTTTCTCGATGTACAACAGGCCTTCGATCGGGTTTGGCACAAAGGACTACTCTGCAAAATTAAAAAGTATCTTCCACACTCTTACTACCTTCTGATGGACTCCTACCTCAATGACAGAAGGTTTCAAGTCAAGCTGCGTGACGCAAGATCTTCTTTTTATAGCTGCACAGCCGGAGTACCCCAGGGCTCAGTACTTGGTCCGGTCCTATACAACATATTTACTAGTGACCTACCCCAGTCACCTGACACAGCTGTAGCAACCTTTGCCGATGATGCGGCTTTTCTCAGTTGTGACCGTGATCCCAATAAAGCGAGCAGATTGTTGCAAAGCCAGCTCAACGCCACCAATGATTGGTTGACCAAGTGGCGCATAAAAGCAAGCGCTTCAAAGTCTCACCACATCACATTTACCCTGAGACGTGAAACCTGCCCCTCGGTCAAACTAGGCACTGACACTCTGCCGCAATCAACCTGCGTCAAATATCTTGGATTTCACCTAGACCGGAGGATGACATGGAAAGACCATATAAAAGCTAAGCGCAATGAGGTCAATCTTAGATTTAAAAACCTACTCTGGCTCCTTGGTAGACAGTCCGCGTTATCACTATCCAACAAGCTCAGGGTGTATTGTTCCATAATAAAACCGATATGGACATATGGAATTCAACTGTGGTC
The DNA here is from genome assembly GCA_916048165.1 of Spilarctia lutea. Lineage (NCBI taxonomy): Eukaryota > Metazoa > Arthropoda > Insecta > Lepidoptera > Erebidae > Spilarctia > Spilarctia lutea. The sequence goes on along the minus strand of OU696473.1, from coordinate 3,344,367 downwards.
GACAGCCAGTAAATCCAACATTATGAGCCTGCAGAGAGCCCAAAACAATATTCTAAGGGTTCTTTCCTCGGCGCCCTGGTATGCTCGCAACTCTGAAATTTACGAGTATTTGGAAATCCCAACTATTCTGGACGAAGCCAAACGTTACTCGGCCAACTACAAGGACCGCTTGACAACTCACCCAAACCCGTTGTCCAGTATGCTCCTGCAGCCAAATCCAATTGGAAGACTCAAGAGAGCCGATGTGCTGCCTCATTAAGGGGAGATGGAGCAGTGGCTCTACCTCTCTAAACCCCAACCACTTTTAACACACCTGATTATAGTCTGGACGACTGATCGCAGGTCTAAAATATAGAAAAAAAAAAAAAAAAAAAAAATTATATAATAAACTAATAGAAGCTCGCAACGTTGTCCGTCTGGGAAAATAGTACTTACATTTTTATTCCTTTCTATTCTTTTAATGTATATAGATTAATATAGATTTTATAATAATTATATAACATCTATATTTAGTTGCATGAGCAATATATTTAAAGATAAAATAGTCTAATATAAGATTCAGTATTCAGATCTTATCAAAATATTGATACATTCCGAGGAGTAAATATGAAATCAGAACGCGCGAACGGATGGAATATGTCTTTGTCTCCCAACTTAGTCTTGTAAGAAACTATTTTATGCCTCAATGTTCAATGAACATTTCTGATATAACATATTGATTTTATTTAAGAAACTAAAAAATTCCATCAATAAATGATTGCCTGTCTAAAGTCACGTAGACTGTATGAATTATGTTTTTCTTAAAACGATTACAAAAAAAACCTGTTCAGAAGAAAATGGTTTCAACGGCAGATTACATTTTGATACGGATTTAGTGCTCGTCATTTACGAAATAGAGACCATAATTGCATCATTCTCTATTATATGTCAGCAGTAGTCTGCTTACAATAATTCAAACTCTACTGGGTCAGATGGACGTGTTTAAAGTTCTTCATATTGTTATTAATTTTATGCAATAATCACCCTTATTTGAACCAAATATCATAAAACTGATGTAATATCCTTTTTAATCAAAGCCCAGAGCCATCAAAGAGATTACTCCCACACCCAATAGATTTGGTGACGTAAGTTGTCATTAGTTAGAGAGATCGAGTATTTATTTTTAACTCAACTGCAGTTTCTTTGGAGGTCGACTGCATGACACATAAGGAGCTCAATAATTATGTCATAGACAATGAGTACTGTTAAAATTTTTTTTTTTTTAATTATTACAGATTTCAATGCGGCCATATGAGAAGGTATATTACATTTTGATGTGAAAAGTCGAGGATTGAACCAAGGGGAGAGGCTTATGTCCAACAGTGGACTTATATAATGGAGGATGATGATGTGATCTTACGAGCTTTATTCTTGTTTCCGCTCTTAGTGTTTTTTTTTTTATTTCATTAAGAGCTTCTTCTTCTTCCTAGCCTTTATTATTCCCAATATTATTTGGGGTCGGCTACCAGTTCAACCGATTTTACCTGAATATCAGTTTTTACACAGAGCGACTGGCATCTGACCTCCGCAACCCTGAGGGCGAACTGAATTCGAAGGTTGAACTAGTTGTCAGTATATTTGAGGGCACTGACTTCCCAATAACGAATGCCATAGCTGTTCATGACAATATTAAGAAAAAAATTAAGAAGAAATGTGTTGAAATTGAAATAAAAATTAATGAAATTTGTCTTTCCCTTTTATTTCATTAAGAGCAAACGAGAATAATAATAATAAATATTTCGGACATCTAACACAACGCCATCTAGTCACAAACTAAGCAGAGCTTGCATTATGGGTACTAGACAACTGATATAATTACATATATACTTTTTTTTGTAAATATATACTTAATATACATAGAAAACACCAAAACCCCGAAACAAATATTTGCAGGTCATACAAACATTTGGTACGACCGGGGATTCGAACCCGAAACCTCAAGCACAGCAGCCGCATACGCTACCACAGCGCCACCCAGGTAGTCAAATGTTATAGGTTTTTAGTTTTAAGGTACCAAATAACTGAATTGAAGACCTTTTCCGATTTTGTTGTTTTAGTAAAAGTATGAACATTTTGTAGTAAGAGGTTGGTATAATATTAATGTACGTAAACCGAGACTTAATCGCTAGAATACGATGACCACGACCAGTATGATTCAATCGATTGCATCAGATAAAAAAAAACATACCTACTCTATAATTATTAACAAGTTGTAGTTCCGGTTTACTTAAAAAAACATCACAGTTCAATATTGGAAAAGAGATTGAGATTAACTGGCTGAAAAAGAGATACAGCTGTTGCTATAATCAGTTAATCCACATGGGGCAATGTGATAGTGATAACTCTCCATCAATAGAAACATGTGTCATTTTCTTAATTTACGTCAGAAACAGAAGATGTAAATGTATGTACCATCTAGTCGATACAACTAATATATAACAATCAATCACAAGATACGAGTACATACAACATTTGCAATTTTTATAATATCATGTCTAACTCGTTCTGCCAAATAATTCTAGCGCAATCGTTTCACAAGATCATGTGAATGTTGCCGGTGAACCTCAATTAGGGTTTGTACTTTCGCTTCGCGTCCCTCCCCCTTACACCACTCGCCGCTACCTGCGCACGCCCATAAACGTCGGACCATCACCGCTTGTTAATCCAGCAAATAATCACGTGACTTTTATGCTGTAGTAGCAAGTTTTATGAATGTCTTTATGTAACTAGAATGTTAATTTAATATATTTGTTTTTCGTAGTTTGTATAAAATATCACTTACAATCTCACACTCTCACAAGTATGTTTTTTAAGACTTTATCCATACTTCTAAATGCAAAATTACTCGTAACTGTCTGTCTATCCTGCTTTCACGGCCAAACCGCTGCACCGATGAAATTGGGCATGGAGATACTTTTATTCTTGAGAAAGAACATAGGCTATTCTTTGCTGCGATAACCGACAAACACGCAGGCGGAGCCGCGCGCAAAAGTTAGTAACGAAATAAATATGAACGTAGTATAGAGCGCACTGCGGCAAAGTGGCTGGCAGCGGATGGATACGGACTGCCCAAGACCGAGATAGTAGCGCTTCTTGGGGGGACCTTCGTTCAGCGGTGGTCGACGATAGCTTGATTTGATTTGTTGTGTACTATTACTAGTATTAGATTGTGTATGTGTAGTGTACTATTATTAGTATTAGTATTAGTAGTAAGTAATACTATTACTAGTATTACTTACTACTAGAGTAGAGTAGAGACTAGAGTACTATTTACTTAATTTAGAAGAGAAAAGAAATTGATCCAACAAAAGGTAAATAAAATGAGCTATTTAGCCAGCATATCCACGTAGTCAGTGACATAACAAAGGGTAATTCAAAACAAATACTGTTAATTAAAACCTGTTAGTATTTATACCTTTAGATCTAAGCTATAAACTTCAAAACAATTATTACTTTTATTACTACCTAGTACATACTTCTATTGAAGAATATTATAATTCAAAGCTAAATCAGAAGTACGAAGAAAAACAACATCAAATGATAACTTCGAAGGCTAACCTCTTATTTTCAATAAGAAACTTAATACATGAGAGAAAAAGATACTCTACGCTCACAACGAAACGCTTCTTGAAAGTCGTTTCAGAAACGATGAAATATATTTATGAACTTGTATTGTAGTGTGATCTTCACAAACACAAAGCGAAGTCATCTATTCAATTTTCTTCGTAGAAAGTGATTCGTAAGTTTCGTGAAAATATTTTTATTCGCTTTATATTTATCGTTTTCCTTGTATCTTTCTTAATACAACAAAGATGATTAACAAGCATTACTCATGGTTGTTTAAGAGTTTGTTTGTTTAATTTTATTACACGCACTTATCCTAGGATCTGGTTCGAATTGAAAAATAATTTTAGCTTTGAAAGGCTATACGGCTTTATAACAATGAAAAAACGAAGAATATGAATTCCTTTTGAAAAATAGAAACGATGTTGCGCGAGTCAGCTCTACTAACTAGCCTTACCTGATGTCACGGTCACACCAACACATGAGTTTACAACAACATCCAACAAGTGTTTTAATGCAATATCAGTTGTGTTAATTCTTTGTTATTTATTCGGATAATAAATACATATTTAACTGTCTTTGCAAGTATATTTTCCATTTCATTATTTTAATGTAGGTAGATCAGGTTACGCATGGCTAGAAACGTGATGCACCATGGCTAATCAAAGTGAGAACGGTCAGTAGTTCTGGATAGTATTATGGCTGTGTTTACAACAGGAATGGCTAGGATATTGGATATTAAGGCTTACAAAAAAAATTACAAGCAAGCTCGTTGGAAAGTAAAACATAAAATTGTGATCCTATATGGCTATATCAAGTGGGGAAATAGTAAATTAGACCAAAGGCGAATTGACTGTTAAAAGTTACGAAAACAATAATTGCAATTATTGTTTTCAACTTTTTGCAACTATTGAACTAGAACAATGTTCTCAATTCTTACTGCGAATTAAGGTTTGAACAAAGTGGTCCAAGTTCTGACAAAACTATACAATTTCTGTCTACGGCCCAATTGGGATATCTCTCAGAAGGCATAGAGATTAACTTCTGTTTAAATTATAATCTAAGAGAGCTAGAACGTCACTAAGAACATGTATACATTCTCACAGTCAAGAGTTTTATCAGTTGTACTTTAGATAGCATTCTTATCTCACAAGATTTCTTGATAAACCATGTTAACGAGATGAGAATTGTTTGCCAACTGCATTGATAACAAACATCGTGTATTGACCTAGATACTTAAATGTTGAATACTAAATGCTAATACATCACATTGTTTAAAGAATGTACTAGCAATATTGCATACACTACTGTGATTACTTCAAGAGAATATTAATAAGCTAATGTTTATACACATGGTTCTTAATCGGGAAGTGGTTCAAATTTAACTTGCATGATATGATTACAGACAAACATCGGGATAGGTGAAACTTAATAAAAACTTGTAAAAATAGAAGGGGTAAAGTGATAGACGCTTGCGAATGTCAAAAATACCTATTTATTATCATTAGCCTATCATAGTCTACTACTGGAAATAGGTATCTTATATTGCACTTCACTTTAATCGATTAAAGGCTTCTAGTAATCAATCAATCTTTTTCCATTTAATTATTTCTTATTCTATAAAATATCTAGTATCTATAGCTTTTCAGGCATTACTATAATTTGATACATTACTGCATAAGATTGTTTTTCCACTTAGGCCCTGAACATTATTCATAATGAGTATGTAACTTATATCTATATAATAAAAATGAATCGCCCAAATGTATGTACGCGCATAACTTCCGATAGATTGCACCAAATTGGATAATTCTTTTTTTTATGAATTCTTTATTGTTAGGATAGAGTTTGTACACAAAAAAATTAAAAGATGACCAGAAAAGTTATTTATTTTTAGTCTGAGACTGTACTACCTGTGGGAAAGCAAAGCGGCCATAATTGCTAAAACAAGTTTTTCAGTTAAGTAAATATTAAGGAAAGAAAAATATGGCGGTCAGCTAGTATTTGATAATAATGATAACATATTCTCAGTTAAATCAGGTAATGCTGACATAATGATAACGGGGTTCTTGCATCACTTACTTTTGCATTTCGGATTCGGAACCCCTATATGCAAGCGGAACTCAAATCATTTTGTTATAATTTCTATGTACCGGTTTTCTGAGAAGGCTGGTTTTCGGTCATCACAGTATTTTTAAAATGGATACCTAGATTTATTTTTGAATCTGATTAATTTGTTGGTGTTAGTAAGCATTCTTTGTCGAATTTGGCTCATGTAAAGACCTATTAAATATAAAATTAGTCTACCGCTAATCGTTGGTGTAATTTTGTTGTTATTTTGCCAACTGCCAAAAAATATAAGTCGCTTAGTCAGAACAATCAAACGGATTTTCTAAGAAAAGAGATCAACTTTAAATTTTTTGTTATTACATTCGCTTTCTGAGGGATAAAATCATTTTTTTTAATATTTTTCGTGACGATGTTTTTTAAACTTCTAGATGCAGGTAAGAAATTTATTATTCCTTTTGTAAATATATTGAAACAATAGATACTCCCGTACTAATGTTAATATTGTGCAAGATAATTCTTTACTCAAACCATTTGTTTTCATTTCTGAACAACACAGATAAAAAACAGTTACAAGACTGTCTGAGGTTAGAATAAATTGTAGTCTTTTACATTTTTTACACGTTAAAGAACTTTCTCCGTTCATATATACCTTATGTGGGCTTGAGCATTAGATGCGAATTATAATCAAATATGGCGTGATTATGTTTGCGAAAACTAAAAGTGTCTTCTTCCGAATTCTTAAAATATTGTAGGACCGTCATGCTTTGGGTCATATGGGCCGTATGGCTCATACAGAAACAAGTAAAAATCTAAAAATTACCCATAATTTTTTTTTTATAAAATTTATTAACCTGTCCGAGCATATTGATGATTTTAAAATCGATTTAGTAGAATAGGCGATACGGTGAAACGTACAAACATATTTTATATTAACTGACAAAACTATACACCATAACTTTCATTTGCTTTTTATTAAGTGAGTCAGATAATAGCAGAGATAACCGGGGGCCAGAATTCCTTATTCTAAACCACTCAAAAGGCTTCAACGCTTTTGTATCTCTCTAGTTGCAGATGTCCAAGACAGGCATTAATCACTGACCAGTCTGCTGAAATCAGTTTAACGACATAACTGAGAAACGTATCAGAAATTGTTTTGATAGTTGCATTTTTTGTAAATAGTAAATGGTTTTATTTAGGTGTTTCTGAAAACATTTCGACGGATTTGTATTTTTACTATAGTTTTGTAGTTATCTAAATTTAAATTAGACTGACTGAGTCTTAATTTTCGATAATATAGGTACTTAATGTATATATTTATCTATAAATTTATGTTATATTGGTTTGAAATTAGTCATTCTGTGTGTTACTTGTTAAGTAGTCTATAGTTTCTATGTTTTGCACCTTAATTTATTTTAAGGATGACATAATATAATAAAATAGATTTTTGTAAAAATAACAATATTATCTTAAAAATTGTAAGAAATAACAAAAAATAAACGCAAATAAACATTTAGGTATATTGATCAGCTTCAAATACTGTTAATTAAAACAAATTACATTTCTATACTTCATGTGATTTGCAGAGTTAATGACTTGGCACGAGAATGGTAGAAACGTACTTATTCTTTCTTCAATTTGAACATATATGTATTTGAACATTTGATGACTACCTCGGTGGCGCAGTGGTAGTGAATGCCAAGGGTCGGGTCGGACCAAGTGTTTGTGTCATGAACAAATATTTGTTTCGGAGTTTGGGTGTTGTCTGTGTATAATACGAGTATGTATTTACAAAAAAAAAGTATTTATGTATTCATATCAGTTGTCTAGTACCCATAACACAAGCTCTGCTTAGCTTGGGGTTAGATAGCGTTGTGTGTTAGAAAATATTTATTTATTTATTTTTTATATATATTTTGATATTGACATAATATATCTAAGTCTCCGTATGGTGTCAGATTAAGTATACAAAGTGTCACCACCCCTATTTATCCCGTGGGTGTCGTAAGAGACTACTGAATAAACTACGCATAACAACATCAGAGCCTGAGAAGGAAAACTTGAAACAAACGCTATATCAACCGTCTAGCCAGCGTTTTATTATAATTATTTTTTATGGAATAGCGGGCAAACGAGCAAACGTATCGCCGTATCGTAAAATAGTAAGCGATTATCGCCGCCCATGGACACCCGCAACACCAGAGACCTCACAAGTGTGTTGCCGGCCTTAGAAGGATGGGGGAAGGGGTTGAGGTATGGGCCTCCCGTATCCTCACTCACTCGGTGAAACACAGCGCAGGCGCTGTTTAGTAGTTAGGACTATTTTTAGCAGGTGGACTGTAAAATGCTGTTGATGTGACGATTTAGATATCTAATAGTAATCCGAAAACTGAACAAAACTGGCATAATTTAGACTCAAGATTTTCAAGCAACAATCGGTTCAAGTTACAGGTAAACAACCCGTTATCTATTGCTTCCACTTTCCAAATCATCCGTATAAGCATTGAAGGAATTACTCTTGATTTTTTTTCAATTGTTACCTATTCTGTCTTTAATTTCTACACTACCCGGTATACAGCAATAGAATTGCACTTTATTGATAATTAAAAAGAAAATTATAGACGATAATATACGAGTGTCGTATACTGCTATATGTACCTATGGCGTGAATATATATAACGCTATCTTTTCTTCTTCCTAGACTTTATTATTACTAAAATTATTTGAACCATTTTCAACCAGTTGTACCTTACTATCAGTTTTTCCATAGAGCGACTGGCATCGGACCTCCAAAACATGTATTTATTGCTCTATCGAATATTTTACTAAATCAAATACCTACTTAGTTGATGTTAAAACATACGCATCTTTTTTATTAATAAGACAAATTATTAAAGATGTAAGAGTAAAAAATATTAGATGGGTGATAAAATATCGATCAGCAGCTCAACATATATACATATCAATCAAGTCTTTAAAATACAAAACTGTTCACTAGTTAACACGAGGTGCATTCGCAAATGTTAAGTCTATTGTTACGGTTAAGAGTGTTTAGACAGCGCGATTCACAACAAGTGTCTGTTTCACAAACAATGCTTCAGAGACATTAAACTCATTCAAGGAAACTCGCCGACTGCGGAGTAACATGAAGTCAATTGACAAAAGCAGCTCGTGGGGAAGAGCTAGACTTTAAAGTTTCTATACTTCTCTAAATATACTTCAAATTTTAGCCCCTTACGACATGAAGCCAGCTACAAATCTTGGACTACATACTTTAAAAGATTTTAAACTTACGGGAGCCTTATCTGTCATCTAAACAATTCCTTAATCTTTACAATTCGACAATTAGTGTTTAGTGATTCTTTCCCTTCTGGGTAAGACGGCAACCTGCATAAAGAAGTAGAAGCCGTTTTTATGGTATCGGCGACAAATTAGCAGACGGATCTACTGTTGGTAATTGACTATCAAAGCCCTGACAGCCTGAAGCCTAGACACTGAGACAAAAGTCACAAGTCATAATCAGTAAAATGGGTTGCTTATAGTCAATCGATTTTTAACTGCTGTTTTGTTGCCCTGCAGAATTTGATCGTTTGCTGTGTCTTTGTCTATTAAAAATATTAAATATATTGTACGGTGAACTTTGCTAGCAAGCGATGATACGAGCATCGTAATGGCACAAGTTGCGAGCGTCCTCGTCCCTAGCTGACGCAGCTTCCAACCTGTCCACGATGCTTGTGTGTGATTGGTATGATTCATAAATCAGCACAAAGAACCACGAAAACCACATGACTAAACCTTTGTAAAGAACAGTAGAATACCGTTTAACCAAATCCTACGTCATTTATTTCGGGAACTACCTACCATTAGGACTACTTATTATGCAACAAGACTCGAATTTTAAAAAAATATGATGGACCAGAATAGCAGGTCGGGTGGAGTTCATAAATCATTGTTAATAACATAAATAACTAAATAGGATAAGCGGAGAGTTCCCTCTTACCTCACACAGCCTGACAATCTATTGCAGGAAATTCTCTAAAAGTTTCTCGCGCTGCATTATCGTCTGAAGGAGTTTGCATTGTGGAACTCAATCATATCGATTATTTGGAATATGAGTAATATGATGTTTGCCTAGTATATCCATGTTTCCTTCAATTTTAATTTTCTATTAAAGTATTTATATACATATACGTAGCTGTTATATACAACATTTATGTACATGTGCTACCATCGACCATCTGAGCACACGGTTGCATGTTTAAACAAATTTTACATAATCAATTATTCACTTTACGAGTTTTACAACATTACCGTAGGTATATTTTGTTCTATAACGTTAAAAATTTCTAAAAAACACTTGTTTCAAATTTTGCTGTACAAATAAGGTTTTCGGTTATCTCTACGTAAATAATTGTAGTGGAAATAATCAGACTATCTAAATTGGAAATTAAAATTTTGACTTACAGACATTTGAGTGATCCATACCCTATTAATTCATTGGGCTTGTGCTAGCTAATAAATGAATGGGAATACGGAATGAATCTACTCGACTTCGGAATTGATGGCTTGTCTTAGAAATGTCTTACTATGCATTTATTCATTTATTTCGCTCTTTTTTTCTTATAACATCCATACAGACTACATGTTATCTATCACATCCTAATCTCTAAATCATTTTTTTTTATGTACGTCCCTGAAATATTGAGAACTAGCGAGTCACTCATGCATGCACTTACATGCGCCGTAAAAGTTATATTATATACGTTTTTTTACATTGTCTCGCTTTCGACGAAAGAATCCCGCTTTTTTCACAAAAACAACAAAATGGCAACGCTGGGCCCTGCCAAAATGACCTTACTATGGAAAGCATAAGCACAATCCAAGAGTGGTGGTCACCACACTCATTGCGAATGCAGACAATGCAACATGGTAACCCACACCATGGCGGCTAGTCATGCTTCTATATCATTGGGCCTCTGGTCTCGTACTCACCAACGAAACATGACAACACGAATGCTGTCATTTTACGGTGATCTTATGTGCGAGGGTAGGACCGCCCCGGTCGAGCCGGCCTGTTCATGCTGAAATCAGCGTGACTCTACTACCTTTTGTAGTACTTACACGTACGTACGTACATTACTTAAGATTTGTTGTAATTGCATTACTTTTTACAGACTTATGCTTTATTTTTATTTAAGACTAAATTATAAAATCGATTACATTCCTAGAATTGAATCTCTAGAAACGAAACCCTTTTGATCTAAAACGTCTAAATATCAATCACTATAAGATTATCACGCAACTGTAAAAACTCCGATCGTAAGATGGTTAACAACAAAGTGCTCGATTTCAGGGTTAGCTCTAGGCTATTTTGTTGGCAGATGTCCATGTTGCTATTGCTGTAGGTATGTTATATGTGACGGCGAATAAGAAAATCTGCTGACTACAATATACTCTGTGGCGCTTAATCGGGGATTTCGAATGAATACATGACGTCAGCCTTAAAAAACTTACAATGAATATGACCCTATGATAAAATATCTATACTAATATTATAAAGCTAAAGAGTTTGATTGTTTGTTTGAACGCGCTAATCTCAGGAACCGCTGGTCCGATTAGAAAAATTCTTTTAGTGTTGGATAGTCCTCCTTTCATCGAGGAAGGCTATACGCTAAATATCATCACGCTAAGACCAATATGAATGAAGAATGTTTAAAAAACGGGGGAAAATTATTACGCTATGGGCAATAGTAGACGTAAACGAGGATGCGAGGGTCAGCTAGTCCTAGAATAATTATTTTGAAGTAGGTATTTCTTGCTTAATGCTTTCTTCATTAGTCAAGAAAGTTTAAGTGTAATCCCAATATTTTGTATCGTAAAAGTTCTATTCAAAATTTCTATGACATTACCTATGATAAAAAAATCTATTTATTCATTGAATAATCTCGAAATTACATCTTTACAACAAAATTTAAAAAATATGTAAGTAAATAAGTTATGTGAGTTAGGTTGGTGTTCACCACAATTTAGATGTTTGAGAATTCGAAAACAGAAGTATTAGCTATGGTTAGACAAATATCTAAACATGATGAAAAATGGCATGAGACAGAATCGCTTCGAACTGAACTCGTAAAACATTGTTCACAAGTATGATGACGGAAAAACGGATCGTGGAACAGATGACGGACGTGGAATGATCGTGCGTACGGTTTCGTGGGATTCCGGATATGAACTTATAGCCTACAAAAGATAAAGAGCAAGTAGTCATCCGCGATAAAGATAAACCACCTCTCAATGCAGAGATTTAACAGTGAAAACAATATGGTTGTACTCTGTTACTCATATACTACTCGACATAACTTATGAGATGCGACAGCGTGGGCGTGGTTTCCGGATATTTCCAAAACAAAAAAAGAAAATTAAAGAATATACTTCATTTTGTGAATTCAATATTTTTTTAACCTATATTTAATAATAAAACTAAATAATTATAATTATCTCCTCGAAAGTGTCAAGGTTCGCGTCCAAATATGAGTAATACGAAAACAATACTTTTTTTACTGTGATAAAAGGAATTATAGAAATAAAATCTAAATACTTAGGTGAGAAAATGTATTTAAAGATAAACTCAAACATTGACTTGAAATATAGGCCAAATGAGATGCGGTGCGACGCGCGGGAGGGTACAATAAAATCGGATTTTCTTTTCATTTTGGTATTATCATATGGTTATTTAAAGTAAAATACTTTAAATGAAAATACGAAACTACATATACTTCTTGGAAGGCTTTTTTTTAACATAAACTAATTAGTAGGTATATCAAGAAACTAAATAAGGTGCTAAAAATGAATATTGCAATGTGTCCATCACAGACAAGATTTCATGTTTCATACATTAACATAGTTATGCAAAAGGAACAAAAAATTTACATAGACAATTAGATGATTTCTGAGATTTTTTTTTACAGATACTTTGCCACATCTTTTTATAATATTTACTGTAATAAATACTTTATGATATTTCATTACTTCAATTGATGAGTTTCTTTTTAGAATCTACAAATAGGTTTTACCTAAATTGATTTTATATACAGTTTTTCTAAGATATCTAATAATTATCTAGTAATTAACCACCAACCTGTCTGATACAGGTTGATTATTAAGATTAGTAACAAATGAACATTTGATAAAAAAAATGGTGACTTTCTTATCTACATTCACAGCCAAATATTCATCATAATCATGAAATAAGTTATGAGATTAATTACCACATTAATTATTTGAAAAAAATGTGATAACATGTGACTATAATATTGTCTTAATTATATATAATGTATGAAACATTTTATTACAAATTATTTACATAAATGACCATCCAATTTTAAACCAAGCAAAGATGAATAATTCAATTCTAACATTGTAACAGTCTCTATCAATAAAAAAGAAAAATCTTTAAAAATTGTAAATAAATTACTGATTAAAAATGTATGTAAATCTTACCTGGTGGGCTATCAGTGAGGATAGTTATTCCGGTGGGATCTACATGAGGCGGAAATGCCTCGTACAAGTCGGGCTCTTCTTCTAGCACTGCCGACAACATCACGGAGGGCATTCCGGCACCACCGTCTCACACACACACGCACTATGACTAGACACTGCACAACACTACACTTGACTCGACCAGTGTCTGTAGCTCACTCGGAGCTCACACTCGTGAGCCGCCCCGAGCCATTACTGACAACCACATGAACATATGAGTCTGACTTATCTAAGTCAAATCTTGCTGCACCATTTTTAAATCTGCAAAAAGGATACAGTTCAAATCACTACCGTGATAATCTGAATATGTATGTTGCAGTCTATATATGAAACAAGACTATCAGTATTAAAATAATCTAACGATTTTACTTGCGGCGATAACGATATCTTTAGCAGACTGTGAAACAATTAGTTACCTAATTCGTTATAATTAAAACGCTACAGATCAGCTGATTGTTACAGTGCCAGGCCAGACTTGACATTTTATAGCTATTTTAAGACTTACGGGCACCTGATCGGACTGGCTTCAATGTCAGATGCCAAGTACGAACATTTTAAACTCGCTACGTTAACTAAATACTCGCATTAATTGTATGAAAAGGTGACGGGACTGTGTCAGTACCGTACTCACCGCAATCCTGACGATAAATGATGCGAAGCAGGATCTGCGCCTCCGTATTTACCGCTTTGGAGTCCCCGCGGCGACTAAACCAAGTGGCCAGTTCCCGACCCAACGTAATCACGAATAGGATAATAGTCTCGAATGGGAGCCAACGCTTTTGCTTTGTCACTTAAACGAACAACACAGTACATCACACAGATATATCGGTAACTGACCAAACGCACGGATACATTGTTATAAATTTTATGTTATGGGGGATAATTTGCCAGCCTCCTCTGCTTTCTTTAATCAAATTATCGATGTATCCGGTGAAAGTCTTTTCGTTTTAATGCGGTAAATCGCGAATGTGAGGAAAATGGTGTGATATTTATTAATTTTCGTTAAAATAGGAAAAAAACTCCCTCGTAGAAAGAGATCGCACGTCCGCGATATCCACGATTTGCGAGCAGTCGAGAACGCGATTCTCTCTCTTCGCACGCTCGTCGAGCCGTCGAACAGGAAGAACATAGACTAACCAGTACTTGGGACATAGACACGTCAGTGGTAGTCTTATCTAACAGTTTTGAAAAAACAATATGTGATAACGATAAATATAGATAACACTTGTTAAAAAACTAAAAGTTTAAAGTAGTAGTAAGTTAAATAATAATTGACCATGCATTTTTTAAATAATCAATAACTAAACAATAATACTTTTATGAATAATGAAAGGTTATCTTTTATTATAAATTAGTGATCCTGTACATGTACATATTATTATTGTACTTGAATTCTTTAACTACATTTAAATGTACTGTATATGTTTATGTCTGCGATTTTTTTTTTACATTTTCAAACACTCAAGTAGTTTGCAAGACAAAAGATAAACGTATTTCAAATTCAATAATAAATTACGTTCAGGTGGGGTGTCTATCTAAAGTAATATCTTACCTAAAGTAGCAGAGGAGAAAGAAATAGCTAAGAATTGCTTCTTTTATTTCTAATTCACTTAGGTTTTGAAATAAATTGTAGTAAGCTTATATTTAGACTTAATCTCTAGAGAGGGAAGCTTCATTCATGGGGTTATCACTTCAGAATGCTTTGGTAATTGTAAAAACATTTAGAGCCATATTTATTCTAACAAGCTTATTTTATAAAATGAAGCATACTAAAGAAATCTTTTAAATTTCTCCACAAATTATAAATCAATTAAGTAAGTGGTTCATGTGATTCTTTAATAGAAGTTTAACTCAGAAACTTTTACTTTCTGAAATGACTTACTCTTTGGTACAAAATTGTGAATATCTTTGTTTTGCACATATTTTTCTATAGGGCAATGTATCTTTTTAATGTCAATAGTAAGGGCACTTTCCGAACGGATTGAAATTACATGAAAGTGAGAAATTGTTTGTTTATTAAATTGTAAATGTAACTTAAAAAATAATTACATAGCATATTTTACACTCAAACAAGAACCCAATGTTATTGATTTCGTCGTTATTTAAAAAAGCATTTTTTTTTAATTGTTACTTGAATTTATATTTTACGTTATGATATTCATCTTTGCTTTTAAATGGCACACATGAGTTCTTTCTAAAATCCAGTTTTTGATAAAGCGAAACAAAGCTTTATTAAGTTTGCTTTTAAAGTTTGGTGTAAAAAAAGGCTTTAGGCCATAGACAATCAAAATTTCAAAACGTACTAGTATAGTAGAAATTTATACAAAGAATTCATGTTGAAAAATTTTTGTGAACCTTACTAATAGTAAGGTTCACAAAAATTTTTTTTTGCACCCCGAATATTTGAAAACGAGTAAAGTATAAGAAGGTATAAAAAGTGCTGTTGGAGCATAAAAGTTCCAGTACCTATTAGTGTAATATGATAGCTCTCTATCGGACTGTGAATACTCAAGAAATATTCATTGAACCTCAAGTTAAGCGCACTCATAATATATGATTCCGACAAGAGGCAGAGGAAACCTTAGCAGCCTCTCTTATTGCTCCCTAACGATGCTTTACGGCGGAATTATCAACTTGATTACACTTGAGGAGAACAGGTAGGTGTATCATGTCCCACGAACACAAAGAGAGGATCCTTCGAGTATATGTGTACTGTGAGGCGAGGCGAACATGCCTGGCGGGACGTTGGGATATTGTATATATGTTTATCGTTGCGAGAACTTCTATGGCGCGAATCAGGATCGGTTGTTTCTTCGTGTCCGTCGTTACTTCATAGTTCGTAGACGTATCTTCGGTAGATGGCGTTGTAGTATGTTTTTGCTGTTATCGTATGTGGAAGTCGCCATACACTTTTACTTAATTTATACACACGAAATACAAGCAATCAATGTTTTTATGGAACTGTTATCTGTATTATGTCACGTTTTCCTATCAGACATTGTTGTTGCATTCATGAAGACTAATACCTACACCTAATTAAAGCGAAAAAATAGACAAAAGCAATGTCTGATGTAGGGTTTGTATTTTATCAAAATTTCAATCAATCAGTACATAATTTGGAACTACTTATGCAACAAGGAACCAATCCACTAATATGCCAAAATCTACATAAATACGTTATTTATAAGGAGATAATGATAATTCTTTGATTTTAGCAAGTGTATGGATTGGTTCCTTGTTGCATAAGTTGGTCCATTTTATACTTCACTTTAATTAATTTAGTGATTCATTACGCAAAATCAAAATTACATATGAAATTTAAAATATATTATTTTTAAATCATTTTTAAACTTACGATGATGACGAAAATTTTTGGAAATTATCTAAAACCTATTTTTAACCTCTAATAAAAATACCTTAGATTTTCTTACCTTTTTTACAATTATAATTTAAATAGTAACACTTCAATTTGAAGTGTCAGTGGGAGGAACTTGCGTAGGTAGGGATGTCGTCATTGGAGAAACATCATTGTTGAATCGATATTTTTTATATTCGCCTGTGACAAGATTATTAAACTACTAAATATTCTCATTGCTGTAAATATGATAACTTTATGCAATTATTTGATATGAATATACATAAACAACAAGTTCTGTAATAATTGGCCGTATTTCATTATTAATCTAATCAATTACATTTTATCGATGAAGCCTCAATGGATCAAATGAAAGATTATTAATCGGTCAGGAAATGTACCGAAGAGGCAATGAGCTGATGCTGTGTCGTTGGACATTGTAAACGCAAACATAGTCGGCCATTTAGCTGCATCAAGAAAGCACTCTACAAACACAGGGTGTCAGAATACCGAGTTTTGGCTAGTTGTAGCTTTTTTAGAGGAGCATATTATCATGTACACCGACAACCGAGATGGCATCTTGAGATGACGGCCCATGTCGTGCAGGGTTCTATCTTATATCTCCCCTAGGTTCCCTAGGTAAGATGGAGGCCCTACTGAGCTACCTGATGAGCACTTCTGACAGCTGTTCGACGCTGCCTCAGTCCTTAGGCGACTTGCCTAATTTGTGTGGAGCCGTCTGGTCAATGGCGCTATATCTGTATAGTGCGCTAGTATGAGTGGTTGCTCTGGCTAGGGAAGGGAGCGCCTCTTGCGTTCCTAGAGGAATTTGGCAGTTAGAGCCATACGCTGTTATCACACCGATTTTACTGAGGAGGCGTGTGCCTTAGCCGGAATTCCACCGTGGAAATTCGAAACGTTAATGCTCGCCGAAGTATATCAGCAGACCACAAAGTTTCAACGTATAGTGGATTTGATACGCGAGTGTCGTGAGACCGCTCCTCATGTCACGATGGCTCAACTCAGCACCCCCTGCTAGATTGCCCCACCTGAGCGACGCAGTGTCGGGCCCACATACGTCATCGGAGATGATCTCTTGTTACCAGCCTGCATACGCGCCATTGCTGGTAGCGACATCTGTTAAATAAGAAAATATTATTTAGGAGGAGGTGATATGTGCGTGTGCCATACGTCACTATATCTTAATAACAGCAATTCCCGGATTCCTCGTTCTCAGGCGCGGAGTGATACATCGTGTGCTTTTAGTCAGCGCGATTTTGACCCAAAACTCCGCCCCGAATTTCTACATGAAAACAAATAGGTCTTTACAATGTAGTACCTTAGTAGTGTTTTGTAAACAACAACATTCCGATATTATAAATAAATTATATCGATTAAGTTTTAAAGCGATTTTATTAATCGTTATGAGATGCTCGATTTTGACGTTCGTATAATTTCGACAAATATCGCGCATCCTTATGCACGGACACAGCTGTGTCATGTTTTCGTTAAGAACTCCCAGAGTATAATAATTACAATTCTAGAAACTTAGATTTGATAATATTATTATTTCTATTTTACGTGGTTGACATGTGAAAACAGAATGTCTACTTCAAAAATTGAATCTCTAAAAGGTGAGAAATGAATTGTTTGTTTACTCCTAAGGCTTCGAAAAATCCGTCATATTTTTTGTTATCGTGAAAATTTATTGTAATATGTTTGTAGATACTGTGACAGTGCTTATAAACGCTGCGGGTGATAGTGAGAATGCTGTTAACAACGTTGTGATTAAATCATTAACTAAAATAGCGAATTCGTACCCAAATGAGGTGATCGAAATCTTTTGTGAATTTTACACTAACACTGTAAGATGGAACCCGGTCCAATTGGGAAACATTGTCAAGTAAGTGATTTATAGTTTGAACTTAAATTTAATTATTGCGAACGCTCTGCGGTATTCTTGAAACATTTGCCGGCCGCTATTTTCCGCCATCGTGCAACACGCATCTTCTGTACACTGTGCAGGTAGGTAAATCAAAAAACTTTTATTTCTAGAAGGTCTTTTCAGGCACTTTTCAAACATTATGTTACTGACTTTAGTTGTGCGGTTGGAAAATGTTTTTTTATGAAGACAAATCACCATTAAACCTAAGTTGCTATACCATAATACTGTTTGTTATACAATTGGGTAGGCCTATGTCCAGCAGTGGACTGCGATAGGCTGATCATAATAAACACAAGTAAATTAAATGCAGATACTTGATAAAAAATAAATATAGTAATTAACTTAATATTTTACATATATTCTTCACACAGGATATTTACAATTACTCTTAAATTTAATTTACAAATATCATTCTATTACATATTAATACAAAGGACAGCACAAACATTTATAGGTCATTTAACCCATCCCTGATCGCCTCCGGTGGAAAGGTGCTAATTAAACTAGCAGCATTGCTGCGTTAAATGGCAATGGCCAATCTTTGCACCAGGAATGAGCCGGAATGGGAATCGCCCTTAAGCAACGAAAGCCTACGGCCCAGTTCACCCACAAACCTCAGAGTGTCGGCGACCCAGCTGCCCTTGGTCTCCACCGCTACTGGCACGAAACAATATTGCTGCTCTAAAGCCGCATATTTTACATACAATAAATATGTAGTTCGTAAATCCAGATTGATAGCTCCAAATTTTTTATATAAATGTGCCTCACTATGAAAGCTGAACAAAATTGAGAATAATGTATGCTATTTAATTTAGTTGCCTAATTTATTCTTTAATTATTTTGATTGTATTATTGCATCTGAACGTAGTGAAGTACTCATTTGGTTATCAAATAGTTTTGTGCGTACCTCAGGGTGGACGCCGACGACGAGGCAGACCCCGTAAAAGATGGCGCGACGATCTTGACGCCTATCGCAGACACTGGCCGGAACTGGCTTTAAATAGAGAGAAGTGGCTTGTTGCAGGGGATGCCTTTGCCCAGCAGTGGGACACAACGGGCTCATAAAAAAATACACCATTTTAATGGTGCTGATGGTGCTAGACGTGGAAAATTCCGCTTAAATATGCAAATAGTCAACTAGGTACTGAATTTCCTAGAGAAACGTGTCTTCCGCAAGCAGGTTTTGTTATCATAACATCAACCATAAAACTGATACCTATTTGATTCAGAATAAATTTTCTCAAACAGAGATATTGTATCACTGAGAACACAACTTACATAGATACAACATTATACTTAGATAGATTTAATTAATAATTTAATATTCTTTCTGCCATAACCTTTATAGAAAACTGGTAAATTATAAAATCTTAGCATATTAATGTTGGGATTTTGTTTTTTCTTTATCTGATACTATGGTATAAATAACCTTGTGTGTGTCTTAAAATTCTTTGATTAAATATAAATTGTTTAACGTTAAGCTACCTTTAAAAACAAAAATAATGTGTCCTATTAACTTACTACCCAGTTGTTGTTGTACAATGACGGGTAACAAGGTGGGGCAAAGCTAGTATAAAAAGAAGACTTAATTACTCCTTATAACATCAGCTATCTACTAGTTAAAGTCCCTTCAAAATCGGTTCAGCTGTTCCAGCGCTTAGTCGGAATAAACATACAGATAGACAAAAATTTAAAAAAAATGTTATTTTGGTATATGTATCAAGTAAAACATACATATGCATTTAGTAAAAAGCAGTTATTTTAATATTACAAACAGACACTCCAATTTTATTTATTTGTAAAGATAAGACACATCTTTTAAATTAACGCACGCACTTGGTCCTTGTGACGCCTCTGGTGGCTTACCATCAGGTGATACGTCAGCTCGTTTGCCCACTATTTAATAAAAAAAAAAAGTTAAGTTCTTCAAAAGTTATTTACAGGTGAGTATTTAACTCACCTGTAAAGACTTGCTGTGCTAATATTATGTTGTATGTTGTAATACTTACAAAATTATTTTTTTTCTAAAAAAAGGAAGTTATCAATTCGCCTGTTTTATTTTTATGTTTGTTACCTCACAACTTTCAACTGGGTGAACCGATTTTATGATTATTTTTTTATTTGTAAGCTGGGTCGTCCTGTGTGGACTCATTTCAATTCAGTCCAGTTCTTAGTGTCACTTTTTTTTAAAATTATTTTAAGAAAGCAGAGAAACTCGTAATAAGAAATAAAGAGAAATACGTCAGAGTAATCTAGACTAATATTATAAAGCTGAAGAGTTTGTTTGGTTGTTTGTACGCTCTTACCTCAGGAACCACATGTCCAATTTGAAAAAAATATTTCAGTGTTGAGTAGTCCATTTATCGAGGAAGGCTATTGCCAATGAAGAATGTTTAAAAAACGGGGGAAAATGTTCACGCTACGGGCAATAGAAGACGCAAACGAGGTTGCTTGGGTCAGCTAGTAGAATTATATATGTCCTATGTTGAGCAGTGGACAGGCCGTCGCTGATGAGTAAAATTAGAGTATTAATATATGCTATATGCTATGGACTAATTTTTATTATTTTATTAGACAAAAAATTGATTTTCCTAGCTTTAATATCTTATTAGACCGCTTTCTAGCCTTTGTGTTTTGGTTGCCTTAACTTGCACATAGAAATACTGTTGTCAAAAACAAACAAGCTTTGTATGAATTATTTGAAAAGATGGTGCACATGAGTTTCTCACCAGCTCTTCTCATAAATGCAATACCCATCGGAGCTGGTACTTGAATTGATTTCAATTTAAACCTTTGAGTTGAATCGAAATCAATCTAAGCTCCGGTAATTCAAATCATCTCAGTGCATTTAGTATTAGGAGTTTTGTTTTATATTTTTATGTTTGTATTTTTGACGTGTTCAAGTGCCTTTTGGGGCCTATGGAAATAAATGATTTGAGTTTGAGTTTGAATACTTAACCACCAATTAGTATACGAAATATTTTTAAAAAATTACTTATAAAATAATACGAAATCATTTTTACATAACAAGTTATTTCACAATAACTTTGTAAAGTTAATAATTAATTGGCACTAATACAACCAATTTGTGGATTAAATAATTTTTGCAAATAACATTTCAGTTATAAACAAAGTAATAAAACTGTATAAGAAAAGTTATTTCCTGTTAAATTACTATTAGTTTTCATAAGTAATAGTAATTTGGATGTTTATGTACTGAGATTGTTTTATTCTTGTCTTGGCAGTCATTTATATACATAACACAAACATAACACAATGAAGACTTTCCACTAAATATCCTAAGAAAAAGGTAAATACTGAACATAGGAATATTAGCGAAACCATTTTGTTTTTAACATTTGGAAACCCCCACGGGCCGTCACACCACTGGGGTTTGCGGCGGAGTGGTGTGTCACTCTGCGCCTTAGGAAGGAGGGATCCGGGAACTGCTGTTATGCACACATCCGGATAAGGTTGCAAGTACCAGAGAGCTGTTGTCAATGTTTTTTCTATTATGCAATCTGTGGTCCTACATGGTGAATCTGTGGAAGACTAAGACATAGTTCTTCTACATTTAAAAGATTTATATCTGATAGTATCATATTCCACACAGGATTCTGAACTCTAATTTACTGTATTAAAAAAAAAGAGTTACTGCTTTTGTTATCTTCTTATTAAATACTGTTATTATATTTCAGAGTTCTAGAACAGACATGCGTAAACCAAGTAAAGAAACTAGAGCCTGCTGTGGCAACCAACTTGGTGACATCAATGCTTCGTGCTATGATGGAGAATGCAGGGTATGAGCCTATGGTGCAGATGGGAGCTTCTGCAGTGCTTGTTGCTGTGGGGCATGAAAATTTAGACTTGGTAAATATTTATTTAACATGGTTCCTAAATTACTTATTTCAATTCAAATGTGTCATGTCTTATAGAAGTAATTGTTTTTAATTTTTTTATAGTAATTACGAACAGAGTTCATTAGGAGGAGTTAGATTAATTGTAAATACTTTCGACTTTACAATAATAGTAATATCTAATAATAATATATTTTACTAGCTGAGTCTCGCGGTGTTACTCCCGGTTATTGATGTACCTTTACAGCCGCGGATAACAGGAACGATTTTGACGGAACTTTTACTAGCAGATAGCTGATGTAATAAGGAGTAACTTAGGCTACTTTTTTGGACTAGCTTTGCCGCGCGGTGTTAACCGGGATTACTGTTGTGAAAGAGAAAAATTATTCGATTTCCTCTACTATAAAATGCATGTATTACACAGTTAAACCTTCCTCTTCAAGTCTATCTATTGCTGAAAACTGCATCAAAATCCGTTGAGTAGTTTAAAAGATCACAGTGGTATCGACTTCATTTTTACCGACTTAAAAAATAAGGAGGAGGTTATCAATTTGACTGTATTTTTTTATGTTTGTTACCTCAGAACTTTCCATTTTAATTGGGTCCAGTTCTTGAAGTCGATTTTTTTGTTAGAAATTCTCAAATTGTAACTTATTGTTTCAGGTGTTACGCTCCTTAATCAACCAGCTGTCCCCAGCGTCGGTGCCGCACTACACCATAGCACATACCTTGGGTACACTAGCGGCAGTCAACACTCATGGTGTCGTGCCACATATTAAGGAGATCTTGAGCAAAATGCTGCCACTATTGCCCGTGGTTAAAGCTGATGGATTGAAACAGGCTTTTGCATACGGTAAGTACATTTTTGCTGGTATTTCTAGTACTTATATATAATAAAATGTACTAGCTTCGCTCGCATTCAATATAAAGTATCTTATGTTACTTCCAATACCTCCAAAAATATGCGTTTAAAGTTTCATCAGCAGTTTTCGCGTGAAAGCGTAATAAACAAACTTACATTGACATCTATGATAATAGAAATTAGGTAGGTAATTAGGAATTAGGATGTATATATTAACCAGTTGTGCCCAGCGGGATTGCCTGCATTTGGTGTTACTCCAAATGTAGAAAATACACAGCTAGTTGTACAAATAATCGTTCCTCTTGAATAGCTCTTTCTATTGCTGAAAATTGCATTTAAATTCGGACGACAGTAGTAAAAAAAATTAACAGATAGTGTAAGCGGCTTTATTTTATAAGTACTAGCTGACCCACGCAACCTCGTTTGCATCTTATATTGCCCGTAGCGTGAAAATTTCCCCGTTTTTGAAACATACTTCATTGGTGCTCCGCTCTTATTAGTAGTAGCGTGATGATATATAGCCCATAGCCTTCCTCGATAAATGGACTATCTAACACTGAAATAATTTTTCAAATCGGACTAGCGGTTCCTGAGATTAGCGCGTTCAAACAAACAAACAAACTCTTCAGCTTTATTATTAGTATAGATTGATAATTTTGATTATTTCATGCCAAAGGATTTTAAACTTTAAATATATTGTCACACAAGTTTAAACTTGACAGTCCGACATACACTACATACATTATGTTTTGTATACATATTATAGAAAAATAATGTACCTTTGTACATATGTAACGTTTATTATATCTTCTGGCGACTGTCTTACAAAATATATTTTGCTTTAAATGTGTATTAGGTATATGCTATGAATATTAATGTCATCTGCTTGTTAACTGGTTATGAAAAAGTATTGGTGATGAGCAAGACGATAACAAACCAGATGTGTTATATTATATGCAATAAAAAAATATAATCTCTATAAGTGACTCTATTATACATATGGCTTGGTTAACCTTGCTATATGTAGTTTCGTGTTAGTAATAAATATTATACAAATAAATAAAATTGGTGTGTCTGTTTGTAATATTAAAATAACCGCTTTTTACTAAATGCATACACCAATACACGATACATATACCAAATTTTTTTTTTTCAATTTTAGTTTGTCTGTTTGTTCCGGCTAATCTCTGGAACGACTGGACCGATTTTGACGGGACTTTTACTGATAGGTAGCTGATGATATAAGGAGTAACATGGCTACTTTTTTAGACTAGCTTCGCCCCGAGACGTTACCCACGGTACGACAATAACCACAGGTAATACCGCGGGGTTCGGCTAGTTAAGAATATTATTATTACGTGAAATTAAAAACTTTGTACCCATTTCTAAATTACGCGAACGAAAAATTTTAACTGTGCAAAATTTTGTACATCATTCATCATTTCATATGAAATTTTGCATAGTTAAAATTTTTATAGACGAGTGCAGAAAGCTAAAAAAAGAACTATGGTTGATGATATATGGTATGATTCCAACCATTGAGCGAATTCCAGTTTTAAATGACATCTTGCGAAAAAGTTAAAGTTATATTTTGAGTTAAGAGTCTTAAAATAAAAGACTTCGACCTGACTGACTGATTACTTGATAGATCACGCTATAACCGCTGATCGCAAAGTTCTGAAAAGTAGGTGTTGAATTCTCCATACAAGAGAAAATTGATATTAATTTTTACAGGACGAGAAAGAAACCTGGCCTAGTAACATACTGAAGTGTTGGGAGTAATAAATAAAAGGACGTCAACTTGTAGTGAGCGTATATTGCGAACTAAAAAACGTTACAATGATCTAGGCTTATTTATATATGACTTACTAATTTCTAATGTGGGTAAACCCAAATATATTACAATCCTCCACCTTAAATAATGCATATCCTAAATCTACAAAACTAAAATAAAATATAAACCTTAACATTAACTAATTTATACCTTACAACTGTTTACAACGTTCTACAAACATAAATAAAATAGGAACTTAGTCTTCAATAGCTACAGTATAAACTTTATTCAACAATAAGTGAAATGAGTAAGAACTAATATTAGCTATCACAATATTGGGGCGGTATTTTTAAGCGACACGCCCGTACAGGACGGGGGCGGACTACCTTTGGAACAGCATCCTCGGATTGGGAAACTATTACCCGCTCCTCAAGACTGGGTACATTACTGAGAGGCACTGATCCCGAAGCAGATGTAGACGGCAACTCAACGATAGTCGCGGTTCGAACCGGACTGAACTCCCTCACGCTCCGAGGGCTCCGAGTCTCTCCGGGGACTGACAATGGCTTCGTCACCTCGGGATTGTCGGGACGTTCCGCATCAAGAGAACTCCGTTCTGATGTGCTAGTCGGACAAATCAATGAGCTTCGCGATCGCTGTCTTAACTGGTCAATGTGTCTATGACTTTCCTTGCCTGAACAGTCCATAACTTTATAATCAGTAATACCCATTTTATCTACTACCTGCCCCGGACTCCATTTTTCATTTCCCCTATATTGTCTCATCCATACTTCCTCTCCTATCTCTAAAGAACGTTTGACGTCCGTTCCTACTTTCTGTTGTCGTTCCTGAGCCTTCCTAACTTTATTTTCTATATTTGGTTTTAATGCATCCAATTTGGTACGTAAATTCCTGCCTAGCATCAATGTGGCTGGACTTTCCCCTGTTGAACAGTGCTCCGTATTACGGTAATGCAAAAGGAAGGTATTTAAAAATAAATTAATGTTTCCTTTTTGTTTTGAAGCTTTTTTAATAATTCTTTTAACCGTTCGCACTGCATTTTCTGCAGCCCCATTCGATGCTGGGTGGTACGGAGCGGAAAAAACGTGATCTACACCCTGACTAGCCAAAAAGTCTGCCATTTCCTTGCTCGTGAACGGTGGTCCGTTATCTGAGACTATTTGTCTCGGTAAACCCCATCTAGAAAAAACTTCGGTAAGTTTTTCGATCGTAGAACTAGCCGCCGTACTAGGCACAGGAAATACTTCTAACCATTTAGTTCTAGCGTCAACCATAATTAAATACATTTTTCCGAAAATAGGCCCCAGAAAATCAAGATGCACCCTCGCCCACGGTCTAGAAGGCCAGGGCCACGGCGTGACCGCGTGCCGCTGCGGCGCGTCCGCCTCCCCCGCGCACACCGCGCACTCCCTGCACGTAGCCTCAATCGCCTCGTCTATGCCCGGCCACCAAACATAACTCCTAGCTGACGCCTTCGTCTTAACTATGCCCATATGAGGTTCATGTAATTCCTGTAGTACCCTGGCTCGACCACTGGCAGGAATCACTACCCTGTGCCCCCACATCACGCAGCCTTGCTCCTCGTACAGTTCCTTACGTCGGTTAAAATACGGCTGTAATTCTCGAATATCATTATCTGTTGGCCACGTATCACGAATATAATTTAAAACCCTACCTAACATTGGATCTACCATAGTTTGTTTTTTAATTGTATTATAATCTAATAACAATGCATTCTGTGCAAAATGTAAATACGTTTGCTCGGGGACCCGCAGTGACTCATCGCTACTGCACGGAACCGGCAGTCTCGACAGTCCGTCCGCACCGTTTTGTTTTGTGTTTACATATTCAATATCGTACGTATAAGCAGATAAAATAATTGCCCAACGTTGTAATCTACTCGCGGCCATCGCTGGTACACCGTGTTTTGGTCCAAATATACTTACTAACGGTTTGTGATCGGTTCGCAAGACAAAACGTCGACCATAAACATATTGATGTAATTTTTGTAAACAAAATACGATAGCTAACGCCTCCCGATCTATTTGTGAATAATGTTTCTCGGCGTTATTCAACGCGCGTGACACATACACTACCGGGCGGTCGCGGCCGTCGGCGCCCGGCTGTGTGAGTACACCGCCTATGCCCCGCGCGCTCGCGTCGCATGTCAACACTAACGGCTTGTCTGGATCATAATGAGCTAATACCTCTGCGCCTACTAATATTTTTTTTACCTTTGCAAACGCCCTTTCGCACTCCGCACTCCATCTCCAATAGACCTCTTTTTTTAAAAGTTCATACAGTGGTGACAAAATAGTACTCATATTCTTAACAAATTTAGCATAAAAATTAACTAAACCTAAAAACGAACGCAACTCTGAAATATCTCTTGGCCTGGGAATTTTTATTATTGCTTTTATTTTATCTGAATCTACTTTAACCCCATCTTTCGATATGACATACCCTAAGTATTTGACTTCATTAACCATAAATAAACATTTACTCCTTTTTAGCTTCATACCGTGACTCTGTAACCGCTGGAACACCTTTTCTAACGTTCCTAAGTGATTATCCTGTGTTCCTGCCGTTCCGATGATGATATCATCCAAAAATACTTCTACCCCCGGAATACCACTAAGTAAATTCGACATAATACGCTGGAAGATGCCCGGACTAGAAGACAACCCAAACACAAGTCTATTGTATTTAAAAAGACCCCGATGTGTGTTTATTACAGTTAAATCTTTAGTATTATCCAATTCAATCTGATTATAAGCAAGGGACAAATCAATTTTTGAGAAATGTGTAGCACCGTTTAAGCTCACTAACAAATCCTCTATCTTGGGTAACGGATATCTATCGACCAGTAAGACAGGATTTAAAGTTATTTTGTAATCAGCACAGATACGGAGTCCTCCGTCTGCTTTACGTACCGGTACCAAAGGCGTCGCCCAGTCCGAGCACTCGACGGGCTCGATGATGCCCGCGCGCAACATGGCGTCCAGCTCCGCGTCGACCTGAGCCCTCAGAGCGTAAGGCAGCGGCCGCGCGCGGCAAAACACCGGCCTCGCGCCCTCCCGTAATCGGAGGGTTGCTTTGCCGCCTGTGTACCGCCCCAGTCCCTCGCTGTACAAATCTTTATACCTGTTCAATAAACAATCGACAGTATCAGAAATATTATGTACACTATGGTTAATTTCTTGTCGAAACGAAGGTATTTTAATACCCAATTCTATTAACCATTGCCTGCCCAGTAAGAAAGTTGTACCCCCGTCTATCACAAACAGTTCTAGATATTTTATTTTATCTTTGTATTGAACTTTCGGTCTTATAACCCCTAGTGGTCTTATATTGCTACCATCATAAAATTTTAACACCATATTAAATGGTTTAATTACTCTGTTGTTAAAAAGTTTATCATATGTTTTCTTACTGATACATGAAATTGCCGAGCCTGTGTCTACCTCCATTTTTAATGTTTTATCATCAATCAGTAATGATAAACTCACCGGGTTGTAGCCGCTCAAACATAGTTGATGAAGTTCTTCCTCAAGCTCGTCCGAACTGGAGTCTCCCGCTCCCTCCCTCGGATGGTCGCTTGTGGTGGCATCCACGTGGTTCACTCCGCGCCTTTTCCCTCTGTCACTGTTCGCCCCCGTCCGCGGACAAACACGCCTCAAATGTCCGCGTTGTTTGCATTTGCTACAAACAAAATGCTTATAGCGGCACTCCTCCTTGCTGTGTCCGCGCCAGCCGCACGCCGTGCAGCTCCCGGCGCCTTTCTCGGTGTCCCGCGCCGCACACCCGTGGTTCGTTCGTTGGTCCGCTGCATGGTTCGCAAACTGACCACGGCCACGCTTTGCCCGCCACGTGTTCACGATTGCCGATGCCTCCGCCGTCGCTTTCTGTTCCACGACTGCCGCATCCCGCTCGGCCGCCTCCAGCCCAACCGCCAATTTGACTGCTCCTGAGTACGTCAAATTGTCTCCCGCAAACAACCTTTGTCTGACGACGTCACTCTTCACTCCGCATACGAACTGGTCACGCAAATTCTCCTCCAAATTTGCACCAAACTCACAAGTTTTCGAGAGTTTCTTTAACTCGGTCAGATATTGTGTTACACTTTCGTTGTCTTTTTGTCTTCTTTGTCTGAACCGATACCGTTCCGCCATGACCGCAGGTTTCGGTTGTAGGTGATTTTTCAAAATTGTAACGGCCTCTTCGTACGTTATATCCACTGGTTTTCTTGGATTGCACAGCGTACTAAGCAATTCGTACGTCTCATCACCCACGCCCGTGATCAACATAGGCAGCCACATGCCCTTCTCGACCTTATTGACCTTGACAAACATCTGCAACCGCTCCTCGTACAAAGTCCAATTGCCTGACTTCACATCAAAATCGCGAATCTTTCCGACTCCGCCGACCGACATTTCCTTTAAATAACTGCAGACGAACTTCGATGATTACTATAACGCACAAATAGTGATCCTCGTCGCCACTGAAGTGTTGGGAGTAATAAATAAAAGGACGTCAACTTGTAGTGAGCGTATATTGCGAACTAAAAAACGTTACAATGATCTAGGCTTATTTATATATGATCTTACTTACTAATTTCTAATGTGGGTAAACCCAAATATATTACACATACTTACACCCAATTTCGCTCGTAAGGAATAAGTCAAGTCATTTCCATATTTGGTTTATTAAAAAAATATAATTAGTACATAATAAATGAAATAAGATTAAGTTAACGTACATATTTTATTAATATTGTGTTTTTCTTGTTTCACAGCTTTTGGACACTTCGCAGTAGCCGTTTCGGAACAGATAGGCGACAATGTTGAAAATGACAATATAACATCTATCAAAGACAATTTTGTCACAGAATTCTCCATAATATTTGATGTATTGTACAACCAATGGCTACCATCTTACGAGCCCAAAGTATCAGAATCTGTTCTTGAAGCCTTAGGACCTATTACAAGGTTAATTTCAGAAAGACAGTTTAACGAAACTGTAAACAAGTTTGTGCTTTCATTGCTGTCTTTGTATCGCAAAACAGCTATCAATTACTACTACATAAGTCAATGTATATCGTACATACTTTCACCATCGCCGCTGAACCCGAAATTGAGTTTGAACGATAGCACTATAAACTCCATAAACCATGTGTTGTTTAACCTTATATTGTTAGAACCCGATTATGACCAACCTCATACTGTAAAGAATCATTTTGAAGTGCTTCGCTGTTTCGATCATATGGCTGGCCAGTTCCCAGACCAAACTATAGAAAGTCTTCTACACCAGTGTAAGAATAACCAAGAGAAGGATAGAATGAAAGCTGTAATAATTCTAACACATCTAACGACGTCATCACAAGTTTTTGTCGATAATTTTGCAGCCAAGTTTATTGCACTATTAAAAGTGATGACGAATATGGAACAAGCCATAAAAATGAAGAAGTTACTTGTCAAGGCCATTGTAGGTCTCGTGTACAGAAATTGTATAACTACTACAGAAGACTTCACTATGGTAGAGTTTATAATAAAACATTGTGGTTATGAAGGAGGTCCCAATGTGTCTAAATATGAAATTTTAGATCTACACGATACATGCAAAAGCTCTTTGATATTAATGTGCAATACCGTTACTAGCATTAGATCACAGTTACGAAATCTTCTACTTATTACTTTAACAAGTGAAGAATTTACTGCTTCCATGGCAACCGTCTGTCTTTGCCTTACCTCTCTTCTGCAGAATAACTCAGATGTGATAGCAGAAACTGTACACACAGACAAAGACGCTGAATTAAAGTGCTCGCCTGATTTAGTTTTCGTCAGATGTTTAACGCACGTAGTTGAACCGCATCAAATTGAGAGAAACAAAAATATTTTGATCTTCCTTGAAGAATATTCCGGAGATATTCATAAGAATCTCAAAAATTCTTGGACGGTAGAAATCCAAAGATTACTGAAGTTTGTTGATACTTGTGAGTCTAAGGAACACTGGCATAGCATGTTGTTAGATCTTTTGGTTTCAGCTGTTGAGCAAGTGAATAGTAATAAATGGGTGGAATTTATTGCAACTTTAATATCGCAACAAATAATTTCAAAGAAAATGACTCCTATGATCAAAGGGGTGTCCTTACAATATTTGGCTGTCTTATCGTGTCACATGTCCAATGCAGCCGTTGTTGAAAATATCTTAAAGATAATTCTCTTAGCTTTAAAATCAATACCATTGGAAAGTAGTGATTACGTAAGCAAAGCTGTGGGTATAGCTTCAAGACAACATGGAGAATTTATCCTGAATGAACTTGACGCCATTTACAAAGAAATTGAATCTAAAAGAAGTAGCAAGATCTTAAATTTTCTAACTGCGCGAAGTTCTAAAAATGATGCCGAACTTGCAGTTGTTCGGTACACAGTTATTATATGTTACGGCAAGGTAGCTGTCGACTGTTTAGATGTCCATGTATTAGCTAGATTGGGGGACAATGTTACTTCTATTTTATATGACATTTTGAAGTCGAACCCTTCATTTGATCTTTGTAAAGCTAGTATAACAACTTTGTATGAAATCAGTAAAGCATTACATCCGGCATCACATCACAATGTAGTTTTGAGGAATCGTTGGCAACTGCTTAATGGAGTACTTGAACAAATTTTTAACTCTAATTTAGAAAAACGTAATGTTGAATTATACCCCATCATAGTGAAAGCTTCTAACGCTTTGACTAAGTTGCAGAAAGGAATATTACCAGAAGAAAGGAACACCATACTGAGAGTTCTATTCAATAGCATTTTTGGTGAATTATCTTCATACAAAAAGAAATATGAGATCGAAGGCAATGGGGACAAAAACGATATGTTGGCAAAAACACTAAATGACAGCTTATCGTTACTTCACCAACTTATCAAAGAGCTGATCATCCAGTCTACCTGTTTGAGCACCATTGATGATTTAATAGGATTACTAATGGATTGGATTCGGCACGATAATGATGAGATTAGGACCGCTGCAGTCATGATACTCCAAGTAATCTTCGACACTTATATTAGAAACGTGAAGTTAAATTATGAAACTCCCAGCAAGTTTGGTCAGATGGGATATTTATTGGGACTTATTGCACCAGGAATAGCAGATACAAATTTCCCAGTAAGACTATCAACTGTTGATTGCATAAAATTAATCATCCGTATACAAGATCTATACGAAGGTCATACTATTGAACCTAATGATGAATGCATGTCCAATTTAGAACAACTTCAGAATAATATACTGACGAATGATTTGAACATGATAAGTGACTATTGCACAGCTTTGTGTGACACGATATGTGCGAAGATACCACACCATCATAGCATGCAGTTTATTGAAAGTTTACTCGAAGGATACGATGATCAGGAGTTAAGAAGTGTGGGAATCAGTTCGATATTAGACGCGTATTTCGTGAATAAGGGTCAAGATTTGTATCAAAGCATTGAGAGGATAGTGGAAGTGCTGTTGGGGACTATGGACATAGTTGGAATTGAAGCGAGATCAAAATTGATGAAGCCACTGTCGTCTTTGACACGTCATCACTCGAACGCAGTGACCGCTGTCCTGTTAGCACAGAAGTTACCGTTGAAGCCGTAAGTATTATATTAAAAGACTTATGCCCGTTTTCACCAACTATACTTAAATCATTTCTCAATTAGGAACCCCCTAATGTAGGTAGCTCCTAACTATAAATCTTATCTAATTTCGTTTTCACCATGCTAAGTGACACCAAACTATTTTGTAGGAATATCAAAATCCGTAAACGTGTGCATATATTTTTCTACAATGTTAAATTAATTATTATTACTAAGTAATGAATATAAAATACGAAATACAATGTTTTTGTTTAATTTAAAGATATAATCACAAATATACTTTTAACTTTCAATAATTTCAAGCTAAACGTAAGTCAAGTTTCTTTATCTCCTTGTTAAGGGTTG
Source organism: Spilarctia lutea (assembly GCA_916048165.1). NCBI lineage: Eukaryota > Metazoa > Arthropoda > Insecta > Lepidoptera > Erebidae > Spilarctia > Spilarctia lutea. The sequence goes on along the minus strand of OU696473.1, from coordinate 3,311,359 downwards.
GTTAGGTGATCATCATTCGAGGCCCTAAATTTAAGGAGACGCCTAAGCACTTAGCACACCTAAAGGTTGGTGAAAACGAAAATTTCGCTAAAGGTTAACTAACTCGCTCGAAGTGGTCTCTTAAATTTAGGGGACGTTGGTGAAAACGGCCATCAATATAATTCTTTATACAACTTTATTATACAACCTGTCTGTAGAAAACACGTTTTCAAATTTAAAGTCCTTGACGTCAATGCTAGTTGCTGACATCCATGCTGATTGCTAATCCCTTCTCGATTTGCCTCTAATCCTACTTTAAATATTAGATTTTTAGACAGTAGTCAAAGATCGAATGATGAACTGTATCGGATGTATAGAAACTATTCTTTGTTTATATATTCTTATCATAAGACGTTTGATCTACTTAGTTAATAAGAAAAAAATAAATATACGGAACTGGTTAATTATTTTTTAATTCTTTTCTTTTACTGGTGTACTACTCTTTCAGGAGTGTAGTTTTATGTTGGCGGAGCCTTGCCCGTGACGAAACTCTCGCTGCAACTATAACAGACAACTTCTTGAGGCTTATGACATCAATAGAACTATATGAGGACCCGTATCATATAACAGAACATCACATAGCTGCTCTCCAGCCCTTAACCGTAAGCATACAATTAAGAATTATATGATAACACTTGGTTGGTGTTTAAATGAACTCGACTTTAAAGCTAGTATGAAAATAGTTATTTAATGATACTATTATAGCAGATAAAAAACAAAAAACGATTTCACATTAAAAAAAGGTTTCGTTAAAATTATAAACCTTAAAACCTATTTAAACAGACAATACACAGCCGTTTTTGAAATAAGACCTAGCTCACCAGTAAAGAATTCTGTATAGAATTTTATAAACTCTTAGATAGAATTAGCAAAACTTGTGGCGTAACTTCCAAGTGTCTGATATCTTTAGCTTCTTTTCTAACACCATGTATTAATAATAATCTTTTAACTTTCAGCTAATAAGCGCGTTAGGAGAGATGCTTCAAGAAGATTCAATGAAATCCTTATGTGCAAATAAATTTTCTGATCTCTTCTCTGTGCTTTATACTACATTAGCTTGCTACATTGATGCTGAACCACCTGCATATACACCACCAACCGTTAAGAGCCAAGAGAGATTCGGTTTTATACCAAATAGAGAAGCAATTAAACTATCACCAGCTAAAATTACTGTGCAGACTTTTAATGCTTTTTTGGAGCAAGCTGACTGTCAGAAAGTAAGTCTTAATATGTATTAATATACCTCAATTAATTTAATTTATATTCCAATGTTGTCTGTGATAATCTCTTGAAGGCCTTTGACAGTGTCTCATAAGTATTAAACGTGTCACCATTTACTTCGATAGTCATAATTTTTTCTAGTGATAAGCGTGAAAATTCACACTGGACAATACCTATGTACTTAAATAACTATAACATATAAAAACGCTTTAGTAACCTCTAGAAAATTTAGGAGTTCCACAGGGTACATTTGTGGGGCCAATATTTTTAATGAGTGTTTGCTTGCTAATTGTGTCGTTGTGAACCTAGGTGAGTGAAGCATGCTCATTGTGTCTGAGCATTGAACACGGGGACTCGTCAACAACGTTACTGGAGCTAGCTCCGATACTGAGCGGAGCCCTAAGCCGCTCGTGTCCCGCCCAGCTTTCCCGGCTCGTGTCGCGCATCGCTCAGTATGCGCGTTGTCCACTACCTCCACAACGATGTGCAGCTCTTGCTCTTCTAGCTGACCTTCTTAACTATAGGTATGAAACTGTTTTTTACGTAAAAAATATAGGTATATACTATTCTATATATTCATTTAAAGATTTGAATTTGCATAAAATTCACTTGCCTGTTATTGATGAATAAATGTATTATTTCTACTTACGCTGAAATCGTCGGAGATGATATTTTGCCAACTTACACCTTAGTCAAACTCATAAATATCAATTTAGTTGACCGTTGCGTGGGAATTAAAATGAAAAATTTGAGAGTTCAGTAAAATGTTAGATAAGAAATGAAAACAGTGTAAAATACTTTTAATGATGAGATTGTCGCTCGAGCGCGTTATTTTCGCAATGTTGCAATACGAACTACTTAGTAAAAAAAATTCTTTAAAATTAAGCCGTGTTTATTTTTCCAGGTGTAACGACAATACCATTCTCATAGAAACGGTCCTGGCAACACTGAACACCGGTTGGAAGGATCAGCATGAGCGTGTCCGAGCTACTTGCCTACGTGGAGCGGCCAACATCGCTCAACTGCGTCCTGAACATCGTAACAGCGCTCTGCCCGCAGCGTTTACTGCACTCAGCCAGGGAGTTGATGCACAGAAAACACAGTGAGTTAATAACTTCTGTCCGAAAGTGAAAATGTAAATTTGTAACATTATAAATTATTGTTGCATTTTTGGAATATTGCAGTTGCATTAAATATAAGACAATAACATATTGAGTAAAATAACATATTTTACTTCACAGATTACCAACAGATAACGTTCCACTCGCCGCCATCCAAGGCTTAAGTCGACTTTTAACCGAACTAGAAGAACTAGATAAAGAATACGATCGAGAGCTCGTCTCGATATCACAAAAGATCCGTCCGTTCATGAACACGGACTGCGCTCAACTGAGAGAACATTCCATCAAGCTATTTGGTATCATTGCGGGGAGAATAAAATCGGATGCTTTAGTGGAGCAGGCTATTAACTCTTTGCCTTGCTTCCTGCTCCACTTGTGTGATAACAATCCTGCTGTAGTTAGGGTAAGTATCTATATTTTTTTCTGAATATCAGGAGTTGCATAAAATAAAATGGTGGCTCCATGTTAGTGCCATGAATTCGTTCGTACACATAAATGTTATAAAATTGTAGTCATTATAAAGTTTTCAGATAGCGTACAACGCGAATTATCGAAATGAGACAACGCCCTCTATCGAAGTTTAGGCTAAACCTAGAACGTTTCGAGTGATATTTGATATATCGATATGATCGAACAGGCGAGCAAGTTCACTCTGAAGCAAGTGTTCAAGACGTTCAACGTGAAGAAGTCGAACGACTTCGTGCAGGCGCACCTGGTGGACGAGGGGCGGCTGTACCTGGACGAGTTCCTGGCGGCGCTGCTGCGGCTGCTGGCCGGCGAGCGGCGCGCGGCCGTGGCGCGCTGCCTGCAGGCCGCCGTCAACTACCTGCACTGCGCCAGCGACGACCTCAAGCCGCACCCGCCGCTGCTCCTGGGTCAGCCCTCGCTTAGCAGTCGATACCTTATTGTTCTGCAACTTTATTTTTACCGTGGGAGAGCCATGCTTCGGCATGAATGGACCGGCTCGACCGGAGTGATACCACGACCTCATAGAAAACCGGTGTGAAATAGCGCTTGCGCTGTGTTTCACCGAGTGAGTGAGGATACCGGAGGCCCACACCCTAACTCCTACCTTATCCCCTTTCCCTTCCCCTAAAGGCCGGCAACGCACTTGTGACGCCTCTGGTGTTGCGGGTGTCTATGGGCGGCGGTAATCGCTTACCATCAGGCGATACGTCTGCTCGTTTGCCCCCTATTCAATAATAAAAAAAAAAATCCACTTGAACTTTTACCAATTACTATTTAGTTATAAAGGCTAAACGAGCAGGTAGATCATCTGCTAGTAAGTGATTAGCGCTACCCCTTCAAGAGTAATCAAGTCACAAGTGTATTGTCATTCTTTGAACAATTTTGTTTTTCATTGGTTTCACCTGCCTTTGATGATTCTGGAAGGGATAGAGGCAGAATCAGTAGAAGAAGAGGAGGATTTAGGTAACCCTTTGGTGCTTGATGAATAGAAAAATCGCTTAACATTTTTCTGTCAGCTCGTGCCAAAGCATTCCTCTCCTACGGGAATTGTAGTAAACATAATTCATCATCATCATCTCAACTGAAAAACGTCTAGTTCTGGTCATAGACCTCCCCCAATCCCATCTTTGCTCGACAACCATTCCCAACTATGTCATTCATTATGATTTATACTGCAGGTCTATTGTACGCCGAACTCCATCGCCTACAATCGAAAGGCGCTGAAGACACAGACTTGGATCCCGACATCACCCGCACAGCCCGCGCCAGGCTGTTGCAGTTGATCAAAGATCCCAACCCTCAGGTAAATAACTTCTGTTCTTGCAACCGGTTTGATATACACGCTGACGATATTCAGATCTTGTCGTATTACTGTACCATACTACTATAGTTTATTCGCGTTAGAGAATGGCACATCAAGCCCTCCCAAACCAATTATGTTCCAAGAAATTATAGTTTCGTATGATAGATTGGATTATGATTAGTCAGGATGAAGAGCTTGATCGATAAATTTTGTATTTGGGTCTGATTCGAGTATACTCAGGCAGACTTTAGTTACCTTTTGAACCTTATTTATCTTGCCTACACACATACTTCCATGAATTTGGAATTAATTGGCCATTTTACTCAAAAAGAAGAGCCATATTAAAGTAATGGTGTTATTTTTACAGGTGAGACAAAACGCAGCGATGGCGCTGGCGAACATATGTCTAGTCGAGGCGGACGGATGACCGACAGTCGTGATCAGTGTTGCCAGTGACAGCTGTGTGTTTGTAAAGAGATTCTACCAACCATAGACAGTCGCTTACGAGGTAATGTCGCCAGAAATAAAAATATATTATAAGAGTTTACTACGAAGCTTTTCATTTACAAGAATAGTGCGTACTAAGTCCTAAATTATTTGAAATTCCGTCTCAGCGTCTTTACAATTCTCATAATTTATATCAAAATTGTAACTTGTGACAATATCTACTAGGTATATTGAATTTATACTAAATTAATAATTTCCAAATTTTGACGTTCATTAAAAATTGCTATCGTAGTTGGAAATAAATATTCCCATTGCCCACAACGGTGTAATTGTTTGCTGGGAATAAATATTTCCAATGTTGAAACTGGCCAAGACAGAGGACGTTGAGAGGTTGAGATTAGATATTCGCGTCAATGAATATGTCTTTCATAAAACTTAAAGAAGAATAAACAGTAGTTATTTTTTTTTTTATTCTGAAACTATTCTAATGTAATGTTATGTTAATAAACCATCTCAAAGTATCGAAAAAAACTACACAATCGAATCAATTTTTTGAAGAAAATAATTTTTAAGTATTTTGAATATACTCTCTGATAATTAATATGATTGTGAGAGTGATTTTTACAACAAGCTCAAGCCAAGATCAAACCTTTTAAGCCAAAATTGTCCTTCTTAATAGCGCAATCGAGTAAATCAAATGTTGTATGTTTGTGTAGATTTCCGAAGAAAAGACATTTCATTGATGTTATTATTTTTAAGTTTTGTTAAACTGATATTAGGTGGTGCTGGTATTTCTGTTAAGAAGTGTACCCATTCTATCAAAACTATAATCTTTATATAATCAGCACGGCTTATTTAATTATATTATTTTAGCACCTTGACGATACATTCTTATAACCCTTGGAAGCTAAAAGCTTGTTAAACCTGGGTTTTATTGATCCCGAACCCGTAACCTTTCGTTTGCAATGATATTCTTAATAAAAAAATTACTTAAATATTTATGAAAATGAAGTCGATTATATTATCTATTATTTTTTGTTATAGTTAAATCGATTATATATATTTGTTAAATTGGAAGCTTTTAATCGGAACTAGAATGAGAGACTGATGAAAAATAAATATGTACTGTTCTAAATTATTATATTTGAAGTCAAAATTTTGCGATTCTGACCTACCGCACTACCATTAGTGTCATGAAGAATATTTTTCCGTCTCCCTATCGCACTACCAGGTTACAACTTATTGTAGAGGGATGTAAAGCTCTGTCACTACTGGTTAGTAATGTAGAAGAGAAGAGGAGAGAGAGAGAGAGAGAGAGAGAGAGAGAGAGAGAGAGAGAGAGAGAGAGAGAGAGAGAGAGAGAGAGAGAGAGAGAGAGAGAGAGAGTGAGTGAGAAATATTCTCCGTGATACTATAGGTAGTAGTTTAGTAGTAGCTAGGTCAGAGGTGAAATTTTCTAGTTAAATATTATGGGGTTAAGAAGTGTTATATGTATATTTGGCGTTTTGGTTTTGATTTTATTGTTGGTTTGAATAATATTTGTTTTGTTTGGCGGAGTTTAAAATAGAACACCGAAGATATTAATATACCGAAATTACACCGAGTAAGCTCATAACTACTTTGTAAATATATGAATAAGGTCGTTTTTCGCTTGTCAACGGTTAAAGTACAGTCTGCGATAAATAATTTCTACTAAAATTCTAACATTCTCAGTGGTTAGAATAGGACGAGTTTAATTCATGCATTGTCTCAGTCGTGAATCTAATCTTTAATTGCTCTTAAGTAGAGATTTGATCGTTGAATGCCATTTAAAAAATTGTCCCATGGATCCTTGTAAAAACCTGATTTTTACAAGGATCCTTAGGCGAATTTTTTACTAATTTCAGTTTTAGAACTAAATGTATTCTTAACTAGAAGAATCTTCCTAAACAGATAGTAAAACAAAACCTTAATTCATTTTATTCTTCATTAAGTTCGTACATATTATAATGAAGGTTCATTATAACCTTCACTATATCATTACTTTAAACATTCATTTAACCATTTTTTTTAACATGAAGTAGTTATGTGCTTCGGTTGTAATTTGATTCAATAAGTTTGACGTTTTCATATATGTGTCGTATAAGATTTTTTAAGTGTTTTGTGTGTTATGTTAAGAAAACTTGATTTTATTGTAAAAAAAGCTTGAGATGCGATCACGAATTTTGTTGATTTGATAATAACTGGACTGTATCTTAGGGGGTTACTCTAAATAAATGGATTTGCGGCAAGATATCTGAATTCTTTGTTTTTAAAAAGAGTATTGTTTTCGTAAAATTAATGCGGTTAGAACAATTGTTCTTATAATCAAATCAGCATTTTTACGTGAACTAGACTACCCAAAAAAGAACATCGGATAAATATAGTCAGTGTTAACTTAATGTGATATTGATTTATTTAGTTTTTTTTTGTAGTTTTAGTAAGTATAAAAGCTTAATAAATTAAGATCAATTCTACCTATTTATGTAAACAGGAATCATACACGTATTAAGGGTTGGGATTAAATGCAACTTCTGTCGACTCTATAGAGAATAAAGCGAGTTGGTAATTGGAACTGAACAAAACATTTTAGTGGCAAGTTGATTTTTTTCAACAATGAACTGAAATTAATTTTTAGTTTAAAAAATGAACAAAATAACGTAAAATATTTTTACTCAACTTAAATAAAAAAGAATAGGTTTCACAATACCTTTCGAATTGAGAAATCTTTTTATTATGGAACTTCTCTTTTTACTTTCACTCAAGTTTGAAGAAAAATTTCACCCGGAATTAGAAAATTAATTATATCCTAACTTTGCTAAAAGTTTTGATATTTCATCGAATTCGATTAACTTTAAAAACCTGTCATAATTGTGTAAGATTCCTTTTTGCCTAAGTGGGTTTATGTTCCATTTTCTGAAATATATTCGATTTATTATTAGTTATTGCTTTTACTATTATTCTTGATTACACCTCGTGTTTAGAGGTATATTAAACACTCATGTACTTGTAATAGATTTACTTCAATAAATAATAATGTATAAACAGGAAAAAAAAATCACAAAATATCAAGCCTTATAAAAATGAAATGACCAAAAAAAACGATTTTGAAATATTGAAAAATGTTTGTAATCTTGAGTGATCATAGAAATGTCTGTATTTTTATAAACCATGTTCGTGAATCACACTATCTGTGTACACATGTTAATAGTTTAGTAATAATTTCGGGTCATAAAATGCGTACAATTTATGTCAAGATATAGAGGCATACGTTTCTTAATTCTTTATAAAATTACTCGTCTACATCTTTAAAAATTCCTTTAAAATCTAATGCAAATTTAGTTCAATATGAAAATCTTAAAATATTACGACACTTTTAAAGAACACGTTTTGTCTAAATTATAATTCAAAAGTGGCATGTCCTGTGTATAAGTATGTGTACATAGATTTTGTAATTTGTCTTAGTGGAAAAAACCTATATAATATTATCCTTGCTGTATTCACTTTTGCACTCGTATGTACTTGCTAATACAATTGATTCAATCTAACATGTATATTAAGTTTGACAATAAAGATATGTTGAAATTAATGCGCCGTTATTTGGTTTCATCGTGGCTTCCATGCTGCTGTGTCCTTGCATTCTTCACAACTATATACAATACTAGCTGAACCCCGCGGTGCTACCCGCGGTACGATGATAACTGCGGGCAACGCCGCGAGGCGAAGCTATATCTTTATAAATAGTAGCCTATGTGTTATTCTGATGTATAAGCTATATTGTGGTAAAGTTTCATTCAAATCCATTCAGTAGTTTTTACGTGAAAGAGTAACAAACATCCATACATACATACATCCATACTTACAAACTTTCGCCTTTATAATAGTAGTAGGATAAAGTACTCATGTAACTGTTATTTCAGACAAACATGGACAAATACATCCTTTTTTGTCATTTACTGCTGGTGTTGGACGAAATGGGTCAACCCACTAAACCCCGCGGCGACCTAACTCGGCAGTCAGGAGGAGCTCCAGAAACGCATCAGCGACTTCGCGGTGGTTCGATCGGTCGATTCTGACCTGGAGTCAGCCCGGGCGGTACCGCAGCGATGGCATTGTGCCTTAACGTTACGTCCGAGTCTGTTCAGATATTCACCGAAGCAACCGTTTCCGTTGAGCATCTGAGTGAATCGCATATGTGATTTCTGAGGAAGCATTCCGGGCTCATAATCCGGCACTGTCTCTTTCGCCTTTCCGACCGACAGAACGACGACGATTTCGTCGTGGACTGTGTCCATGTCGGCCAGAATATCAAAGGATAGAGATTGCGCCAGTATCGTCGCCGCCTTGTACGAGATCGTACGATAGCCTCGTACGATCCGTATGGCTATCAACCGCCGCAGACTCCTGAATTCAGCCTTACAGACGGAGGAACTCGCCGGTGCTCCATAAAGGACCATGGATCGCACGACGCCCATATAGAGGCAGCGAACTTCTTCCCGTGGTTCCCCAGATTGAGCAGTAGACGATGTAGTGCTATACCTCACTATCACCTCGTGATATGCAAAGGTCGCCCTAATCGCGCGCCAGTGAGGGGTGCCGATAGCGTTAACGATTTCAAGTCTAACTGGCAACACCACCCCTCCGATCGGACCGCCGACCCTGACAGGGAGTGAACACACCTAATAGCGTCCCCGTCGGAATCCAAATTGGCAATCCGATAGATAAGGGCCCACTCGCGACAGGTACCCGCTGATACGGTCAGAGATAACTCTTTCCGAGATTCCCCGACTAGTTCAGTAGGCATATCGCTTAGACTGCAGAGGGCGAATCTGCAGCCTTTCCTTACTTTTTGAGGAGCACCAGTCTCGCTTCTTTCCAGCCGAGGGGAAAGACATCGAGGCCTATACACTCAGTAAAAATCTACCTCAGTTTGTTTCCCGGCACCGAAAGAGTGATCATCAGCGCCCGACCTGGAACACCATCAAGTCTAGGTGGTGTTGCGGGATGCCAGCCGCCGTACGACTCAATCAAGCTCTCCCTCCGATACCTCACACTCGTCAGACCAGAATTGCCGGTCCGATTGCGTCGGAAGGATCAGGGGACTGTCCTGGACCCTTGGAAAGAGCGTGTCTAGCACTTTTCTTCTAGAAACTTCGGTCCAGACTAGTACTTTCATCTGAGTCTTTGTGGCAGACTGGGCCTGAATCTTGACAACCTAGGAGGGCAAAGTTTTGTTATCCACATTATATTACAGTTATAATTTATAGGTATTAAACAATTCCTATCCTTTGATTTCTTATCTCGATTGAACTATAGAAACAGAGGAGTAAAAAAACTGATTTGCTAGAATCAGTTTATTATGCAGTTGGAAAAAATCATATAAATGACAAAAATAAAATCCCAACATTTGGTCCATTATTTTTTTTGCGTAATTTCTTTAGTTTCATTTAATTGTCCTTAGAAATTTGAAAAAAAAAAAAAAAAAAAAAACAAAAGTAGGTAACAAGTTTAATACTGGGATTAATGGGTAGTATACATTAGGGAATTATCATTTTGACTATTATTGCACGTTTTGGGAGAGTGTACGTTTTGGAAAGTTGTCGCTTTGAACTGAAAGGATTAATTTTAGATAAGTAATGCGTAAGTATGTAGAATAAAATTATATAAATAGATGCTTGGTACGCATGAAAATTAAGATCTGATTCAAATTTTAGGCAATTCAATGGTCTAAGATAAATCTAGGACAATTAAAAGTATAGTTAGTGGAAGTTATTAAGTAAATTATAAGGACAGCCAGGCAGGCATAACTTACGTGAAATTGCGGTCTAACTAGAAGGTTTGGGTAGGTATAAAGTCGATTCGCAACTGTCTCGCGTCTAATGACATCGAGTCCATGCGCCACTCCGGGGACACGTACGGTAACTTGAGGTCGTTAGGTAATGTCACCTATATAAATACGTAAAAATATACTCCCTAATTTATAAACATTACTTACATTATTTTTAACTTCACGGCTGTGAGTATAAAGTTACAAAAACATAATTTTTAAATCGGTCCATAATTGATGGAGTAATCAGTGTACATTTATAAAAAAAAGCTATCAAATTTAGAACCTCGTCCTTTTTTAAGTCTGTTAATAACACCCGTTGCTTAAAATTAAATAACGTGTAGGTATGAATAAGGGGGTTAGTTATAATAAATTGTAGTAATGATCAGAAGTAACAAATTCCTCTTCATAGAATTGAAGTAGGTAACTAAGGAAAAATACAATATGGTATAAGGAACTGTCAAAACTATCGCGTTCCACCATATTTTTATATAAATATATATGAAATTTATTATTTATACGGGGGTAAACGCAATCACTATGCGTTTTAGGTTCAAGCTGTTGTATAAGTATAATCTGGCGTAAACGTTGGTATTTTAAAGGTATGCTTTTAATACCTATGAGGAGCTAAATTCAAGTATACATTCTTGCAGCAATTTTGCATATCCATTGTTTTAATAGGCACGACATTGATTTGCAGGTAGTCCCATAATTATTGGACTAAAGGAAAATTTAAAGGAGATTTTTCCTGTCAAGTTGAAAGTAAATTTAGATGATAGAAATTACGATCATAACCGTATTAGGCTGCGCCTACACGTCTGACAGCGGAGTTTTAATGGCTTTACGTGAAGTTCGTTTCTTCGTCACAACTTCCTCCGCAGCCTGCACAGCTGTGGTCGTGTATATGTTAACTATCACATGACGGGCCCTGAACATCAAAACGGTAGGTCTTTTAATCCTATTTTTTTTTCTCCTACAGTTGGTTTTATCTCTAGGGAGCATAGACAAAGTGATGCTTAGAAATCTTGACTGGTTTCAAACGTTGGTCTCAAGAATTATAGGGTGCTGAGTTAGCCTAAGATAGACCACTCACTCTATTCGTCTTGCTTACTTAACTACTCTGAATAGATAAAAGCCTGAATACGGCTCTTTATACTCATCCATAGCTATTACCAATATAATAATTATTGAACATACAGATGCGAGGACGCGTCCTTTGAGCCTCTTCTCTTTCATGGTCTTCTAGTCTTTCCTGCAAACGCGTTCTTTAATTTCTAAACTTTATTAGAATAACTAAACGCATTCAAATAAGCAGTATTTGCACTGGATTACATCAATGTTGGACGTAATCAAAATTGCAATCGGTCGTTGAATGAAAAAAGCAAATTCGCCTCTTACAAAAGACTTTCGCAGATGCATAAGTATGCGCATAGTATGCGTGACCGATACAGTATGAAGATGTCTAAAGTTATTTCAGGATTTGTTTAAATAATTATCTAGTTATGGAAGTGTGTTAAAAATTAATAATATTTACATGTATTTCTTGAATATCCCTTAGATTAGTTTAAAAAATATCTTTAGCCTTATGATACAGGGTTAATGGAACACACGGATGTTTATAATCAGATATAGAATATTTATTCTACGTCGTGTGAGGCTGCGGTTTGATATTACTTTGAAAATCGGTTAAATAGTTTTGGAGTTCATCGTGAGCAACAACGGGACAGGAAAGTTATAGATTATAATTATGTATCTATAAAAGTATATAAAGCTGAAGAGTTTGTTTGCTTGAAGCGCGAATCTCAGGAACTACTGGTCCGATTTGAAAAAATATTTCAGTGTTAGATAGTGCATTTATCGAAGAAGGCTATAGGCTATACATCATAATAAGATTAATAGAAGCGAAGTACTAATGAACAATGTCACAAAATGGTTAGTCAATTTGATACGTGGAATGAACTGTCGCCTGCGGTGTTCGCGGACCAAGAAGACCTTCAAAGCTTTAAGAAAAGAGCGTACTCCTTCTTAAAAGGTAACGGCAACGCACTTGAGATGGCTCTGGTGCTGCGGTTATCCATGGGCGCCGGCAATCGCTTACCATCAGGCGATTAGTCTGCTCGTTTGCCATTGAATTTTTTTTTAAGGTTAAAATATAAGATATTCTATTCTATGTGTATTGTGTATACGTCCATAACGTACACTCACTTTTTCTTTAGACATCCACACTGTGGGGCCACCATAGATTAGAGAGATATAGACACACCACAAAAAAGCATCACGTTATACACATCGAAAATTTTATTTTTATCAAATCGCTTAACTTACTTGGTTATATATGTATACAATGATGAATATAATATAATATATGTATATTGTCCATAAAGAAAAAACGTCAGTAATTCTCTGAAGTAACCTCGTTTCTTCACTCATACATATAGACATACAGAATTTAGAGGTGTAACACTACAATTTACAGTTCTACCTAAAATAAGCTCCAATATATTCCCCTCTAAATTCAATACACCTTTTCCACCGGTGTTCCAAAGTGACAAGGGCCTTATTTAAAGTAAAACCGTGTAATTTACTTAAAACCTCATCAATGTTAGTAGCCAGTTCTTCTTTTGAAGATATTTGTAATCCATTCAAATTGGCTTTCAATTTAGGAAATAAATAGTAATCAGATGGTGATAAATCAGGTGAATGAGGCGGGTGATCAAATAGTTCAAATCCTAATTCGAACAATTTGGCAACAGCGACGGGAGCGTTTTTGAGCTCTGTGTTAGTTTGTTGTAATATTATCTTCTTATTAACCAGACCGGGACGTTTCTCTGCCAGTGCTTTTGATAAATTGTTCAATGTATTTGCGTACATTTCACCTGTTAGGTCTTGTTCATGATAATCAATCAAAATAATACCTTTGGCATCCCAAAATACAGAAACTAACAATTTATCGGTTGGCAACTCATTACTTGATTGTTTTGAGTCTTCACTTTCTTCTGGTTCATCAGGTGGAATGTTAAAATGTATCCAAGTTTGATCACCTGTGACGAACCTCTCCAAAAATTTCTTGCGGTCGTTTTCGAAATGCACTAAACCTTTCTTAGCAGAACGCACTCGTATCAACTTTTGTTCTCTCGAAAGATATTGTGGAACCCATCTTGAATAGAATTCCTTCATCTGTAGTATATTCTCTAAAATATTGTTCACATTTTTTTCTGCCATTCCCATAACAGCTGCAATTTCGTGGCATCGCAATCTGTTGTTATTTATAACCATTGAGAAGATCCTGTCAATTTTCTTCTGAAATTGTGCTTGTGAGCGATCAGCTTTTTTCTTGTTTTTTTCTTCAATTTCTTTACGTTTTTTAAAGAATCGAACCCATTTCTTCACGGTTGACCTGGAAGGTGCATTTGGTCCCAAAGTAGCCACCAAATCTTCCATAATCTCGAATGTAAGCATTTTCTTTTTGACAAGGTATTTTATAATCGGTTTAATATCAGCATTATCCATTGTATAAATGTAATATTTACATTCACACGAACTGTCGTGAAACCTTATTGATGGCTTTTACTCTGGCTAGTATTACGCATGCGCGATGGGTTCCTATTTCGTACAGCATAAAAATATTGTTCCTCGTATTACTAATCTATGTATAGACTATAATTTCTTGGTATGGATTTCAATGGAATATATCCAGGAAAAAAGTTAGTCCTAAACACATAGATGTTGCTCTTCATCTTAGTTACTTTCCATAAAAAAAAAGTACGAGAATTGTGTTTATTATCATTTAATAACCAAGTCAAATAATCATTATACATTAATATTTATATATTTACTCCAAAAAATACAGAAAATAAAACGAATACAAACCACAAATCAGTGAAAAGAAAATCTATTAAGAAAATAAGTTTACAGTACAATTTTACTAAATGTAAGTAAATTAAAGATATTGTTGCGCCATAACCAGATGAATCTAGTGTCCACTAGAAGAATCGAGAACTGTCGAGAACAACGCCATCTAGTGTCGGAAAGCGCGCAACTGTGTGCATTATGACGATTACTCGACGCTAGATGGCGCTACAAGCAGCTCTAGAGTAATCTATTTAGCCTAGAGACATCGATCGAATATTTTCGTAGTTTCGAGTAATTTCCACGGCCATATAAAAGCGGAACGTGTTGGCCGTAGGGACAGTATTGTTTCACGATACAGCGGATAAACATCGAAGAGATCTTTAGTGCGACTAACAAGTGATTTAGTGATTTCTTATTGAATAGTGTTGTTAATAAATATTGTGTTATTTTTGGTAATTAATCGACTACTTCAATTTGGTCAATACCCAGCTCGTAACAATTTGGTGTCAGAAGTGCGATTAAAGTATGCCGGTATTACCAAAAGAGGACACGGAAGGTATCCGAACCAGGAGTCAGCGCCAGCAAGAGGCTGATCAGAGGCGATTTGGAAGTGCACAACTGCCTACATCGGAAGATCAGCAGCCAGTCATGGAAACCACGCCGTCCACGTCGGCATCGGCAGCAGCTCCAGATATCACGGCCCTAATGGCGATGCTCCAAGAGCAGGCCCGCCGTCAAGAGGAGCAGGCTCGCCGCTTGGAAGAGCAGCTGCAGCGGGACAAGGAGGAGCAGGCCCGCCGCCAGGAGGAGCAGGCCCGCCGCCAGGAGGAGCAGGCCCGCCGCCAGGAGGAGCAGGCCCGCCGCTTGGAAGAGCAGCTGCAGCGGGACAAGGAGGAACAGGCCCGCCGCCAGGAAGAACAGATGCTCTTGTTAAAAGGCATTCATGAGACTTTCGGCAAAGAAATCAAGGTAGTGAAGGATCAGGTTCTTCAACACGAGAACCGTATCACTGAGGCCGAAACTCAGATTGCTGACGTGAAGAAGGCCTTAGGAAACCTTAAAGTTGCAGACGGAGTGGCGACTACAGTAACTGCTGCTCCTTCGGTGCGGGGGTTCAAAGTACCGCCGTTTGATGGAACATCTTCGTGGTCAGCCTACAAGATTCAGTTTGAGGCTGTTATGAAGGTGAACGGCTGGACTAAGGATCAGGCTATGACCGCGCTCACCTTGGGTCTTCGAGACCAGGCTCTAACCGTCCTCGAAGCCCTCGATAAAGAGGTTACCTATGAGCAACTGCTGGAGGCATTGGAGGCAAGATATGGTGACGCTCATTTGGAGCACGTGTTTCGTGCACAGCTGAAGGATCGTGCCCAACGCATCGGTGAAAACTTGCAACAATGGGCTCTAGAAGTTGAGAAACTGGTCCGTAAGGCATACCAGTCTGCACCTGCGCTCGTTGGCGGAAATCTGGTGCAAGCTTTCATCGATGGCATTCGTGACCTTGAAGTTAGAGCTGCTGTGAGACTTGGACACCATGAAACTCTCAAGGACGCTCTGGCCCATGCTTTGGAGGTGGAAGCTGTGAGACAAGACCATCGGTTTCATCGGGTCCGGGAGGTTGTGGCATCACCTGTGCGAGACCGATTTAAGGGGTACAGCCCTAGATGCTACGCCTGTGGTGAAAAAGGTCACCTTCGGTCCAGCTGCCCTAAGCGAAGCATAGGAAGTGAGTACGAGCGGTCTCAGGAGAATAGGGCGGTTGATAGTACTGCCCAACAACAGCAGGGAAACGAGTAAACGCCAGGACTGCGGGGCGGGTGCTGGCTGGTGTTCAAAGAGCCCCAAGGATTTCGATCTCGCAAACTCATGATGGGAACAGCCTGGTCATCAGAGGCGAAATTAACGGAACGTCATGTAAGCTGACTATTGATACGGGAGCTTCTCGCACAGTCATCAGTTCCCAACTTGCAAATCGGTTCCTGAGGGACATTGCATGTAACCGTGAGAAAATAAACTTAGTAACAGCCACTGGTCAGCGCATACCCGTCCGAGGCGAACAGAAGGTGGAGTTGAAGTTGGGCAACCAAGTTTACCTGCATAACGTCATTGTGGCCGATATAGTTGACGATTGTATCCTTGGCCTAGACTTCATGAAGAACAATTGTTGTGAGATCGACATCAACCAAGGTGTAATGAGATGTAGTCAAGAAGAACTGTTCATGGAAGGAGCATCATCAGGAAAAGTGTACAGCTTAAAGAACGCTGTTCTTCCTCCCAGATCAGAGACAATTATGCCAGTTAGTCTCCCTCATAATTCTGGACGAATGCATCGGTGTGTCCTTATTGAAGGGGTAGATAATGATCTTCCATGGAAGATCGCACGAACTCTAGTAAGTACCACTAACACCTCTGCAGTACGTGTGCTAAATCTTAGTGACAAGCAACATGTGATTCATAAGGGCACACTGATTGGCACTTGCGAAGATGTGGATTGGATGCGTCGATGCCAAGACTTGACTACTTCGAAAATTAGCACGGATGCACGAGTCAACGTGTCAACACTTTTAGAAGACTGTCGAGATGTCTTGTCTAGGGAAGAAATTGACAAGGCTAAGATAATGTTAGTTAAGTACACTGATATTTTCTCTACTAATGACGCTGATATTGGAAAGACTGGTTTGGTTCAACACAAAATAAACACTGGGAGTGAGATGCCTATTCGTCAGCGACCAAGAAGACTACCAGTAGCACGAGAACAGGAAGTACAAACCATGATTGATGGAATGGTCAGGGATGGCGTTATAGAGCCTTCATCCAGTCCATGGTGTTCACCTGTAGTGCTTGTAAAGAAAAAGGATGGCAGTATGCGTTTTTGTGTTGACTACCGCCGTCTAAACGACATTACG
The DNA here is from genome assembly GCA_916048165.1 of Spilarctia lutea. Classification (NCBI taxonomy): domain Eukaryota; kingdom Metazoa; phylum Arthropoda; class Insecta; order Lepidoptera; family Erebidae; genus Spilarctia; species Spilarctia lutea. The sequence continues at coordinate 3,294,157 of OU696473.1, read as the reverse complement.
AAGAAGGACAGCTATCCACTACCTAGAATAGAGGACACTCTGGACATGCTAACAGGGGTTAAGTGGTTTAGCACCTTGGATTTAAAAAGTGGATACTGGCAGGTAGAGATTGATCCCAAGGACAAAGAGAAGACTGCATTTTCGACAGGGAAAGGATTGTGGCAGTTCAAAGTAATGCCCTTCGGATTATGTAACGCGCCAGCAACTTTTGAAAGACTGATGGAATCAGTACTCACCGGATTAACTGGAGATGCCTGCCTGATCTATTTGGATGACATTGTCATCGTAGGCCGTACGTTTGAAGAACATATCCGAAACCTGGAGCGCGTATTATCGAAAATCCGAAGTGCCAACCTAAAGTTAAGTACTAAGAAATGTTCATTTTTCAAACGGCAGGTTAGCTTTTTAGGATATGTGGTTTCGGAAGAGGGTGTCCAAACAGATCCGCAAAAGATCGCTGCCGTCAAGGATTGGCCAGTTCCAAGAGATAAGACCCAAGTAAGAGCATTTTTAGGCTTGTGCTCCTACTATCGGCGATTCGTGAAAAACTTTGCGGATATTGCTAAACCCCTTCATAAACTTACTGAAGAGAAAAGACATTTCTGCTGGGATGAAAGTTGTGACATTGCATTTCAAGAGCTAAAAAGACGTCTATGCAACACACCTATCTTAGGGTATCCAGATACCGAAAATGAATTCATAGTTGACACAGATGCGAGTGATACTGGGCTTGGCGGTGTGTTATCCCAGCGGAAAGGTGATCAAGAGGTTGTTATTGCATATTTCAGTAAATCTTTGTCGAAGCCGGAAAGGAATTACTGCGTCACAAGAAGGGAACTACTGGCCGTAGTGAAGACACTGCAACATTTCAGCAAATATTTGCTTGGGCGTAAATTCCACCTCCGAACTGACCACGCTGCATTAAAGTGGCTCTTACAATTTAAAAATCCTGAAGGACAAGTCGCGAGATGGATTGAGTTATTACAGGAATATGACTTCATGATTGAACATCGCAGTGGAAAGTCTCACGGTAACGCAGACGCACTATCAAGAAGACCTTGCCCTGAAGACTGCAAGCACTGCGCCAAGCAAGAAGTAAAGGAAGCTGTTCCTATAAGGACGATAAAGACGGACCTTAGCAACGAATGGAAGGAAAGCCTGCAGCAAGCACAGCAAGAGGATGCAGATATCAAACCAATTCTCGAGTGGATTAAAGCTGAGACTCCTAAGCCACACTGGAGCGAAGTTGCATCGCTGAGCTCTACCACGAAGAGTTATTGGGCTCAATGGGATAGTCTAGTCATCCAGGATGAAGTCTTGTGCCGTAAATGGGAAAACGCTCGAGGAGACAGCTGTCACCTGCAAATGGTTGTTCCTAAAGCTAAGATACCAGTGGTCCTGCAGCTCTACCATAATGGATGTTCAGGAGGTCATATGGGAGTTAAGAAGACATTGTTAAAGATAAGGGAAAGATTCTACTGGATTCATTGTCGTGATGATGTTGAGGACTGGTGTCGCAAGTGTACCAGTTGTGCGGCCGTGAAGGGACCTCATACACGTAGCAGAGGCGCATTGAAATTGTATAATGTTGGTGCACCCTGGGAAAGAATTGCTATAGACGTGGCAGGACCGTTTCCTGAAAGTGAAAGCGGAAACAAGTACTTCATGGTCGTAATGGATTACTTCACTAAGTGGCCAGAAGTCTTTGCCATTCCCAACCAAGAGGCATCAACAGTTGCAGATAAATTAGTGCACGAAGTCTTCTATCGTTTTGGAGTGCCTTTAGAAATCCACAGTGACCAAGGAAGAAATTTTGAGTCTCAAATATTTCAAGAAATGTGTCGAGTGATGGGTGCTCACAAAACCAGAACCACCTCTTACCACCCACAATCGGACGGAATGGTGGAACGATTTAACCAAACACTAGAGAGGTATCTGGCAAAAGTAGTTGAAAGTAAGCAAAAAGATTGGGACAAACACATCCAACCGTTTCTTCTGTCATACCGAAGTGCAGTCCACGAATGTACTTCCGTAACACCAGCTTTTGCAAACTTCGGAAGAGAACTACGGTTGCCCGCAGACTTGATCACTGGAATACCCCCTGATACCCCGCGAAGTATAACGGAGTACGCGAATGACTTGCGGAACAAGATGAATGACATTTATGAGCATGTCAGACAATCGGGCCAACAAATGTCCGAAAAGATGAAAACCCGTTATGACCGGAAAGCGAATAATAAGGGCTTCGAAGAGTGTTCGCTAGTATGGCTACATAATCCAGTTCGCAGTAAAGGGAGATCTCCGAAGCTACAAGCAAAATGGGATGGGCCATACCGGGTAGTCACTAAAATCAATGATGTTACCTACCGGATACAGAAGTGTCCAAGAGGCGCCCCAAAGATAGTTCATGTAGATCGACTGGCGCGATACTATGGAACCGATAATGCTCGGGACGAGCATGTCTTAGGAGGGGGCAGTGTTGCGCCATAACCAGATGAATCTAGTGTCCACTAGAAGAATCGAGAACTGTCGAGGACAACGCCATCTAGTGTCGGAAAGCGCGCAACTGTGTGCATTATGACGATTACTCGACGCTAGATGGCGCTACAAGCAGCTCTAGAGTAATCTATTTAGCCTAGAGACATCGATCGAATATTTTCGTAGTTTCGAGTAATTTCCACGGCCATATAAAAGCGGAACGTGTTGGCCGTAGGGACAGTATTGTTTCACGATACAGCGGATAAACATCGAAGAGATCTTTAGTGCGACTAACAAGTGATTTAGTGATTTCTTATTGAATAGTGTTCTTAATAAATATTGTGTTATTTTTGGTAATTAATCGACTACTTCAATTTGGTCAATACCCAGCTCGTAACAATATTATAATATCCGATAAGTCGAACGTTTAACATTAATAGTAGGTAATATTAGGAACAGTTGGATGTCTACACACAGATACAATTCTTTCTCTCTCCAACTAGTGGATTTTAGTATCTGTAAAATTTTTGGGCAAGAATTTTCTGTGTTCTATCCTTTCCAGTAAATAATAAAATTAGAACTCCATTTAAGATAGAAAGTCTTAATTAGTGTCTTTGGAGACCTTTTCCCGGCTTTAACTGACACGTTATCTTCCTTTGCTCTTCGATATTTTTTGTCTGTTCACAAAATGTACACCTATCAAAAAACAATAGGTTTAAGCTTAATTCATAAGGCTTGAATTTGGGGAGAATACAGTGCCGCAATTACTCTTAAGCGGCGTTCCCACGAGGCGTTAATCACGACAGTGAACCACGCTTTCGTGAAATACACTTCTGTGTGAACGCCCTCACGAAAGCAAACTTACTTTACGCCTTACGCCGCTTTACTGTGCGACGGATGAGGCGATTAACATTTTAGAACAAGAAATTGTTCAAGTGCGGTGTGTCACCGCACAGGTTACAATTATTATAAATCCATGCTATTATTGGCAGTTGATCCAGTTTGCGTACAAAGAGAAAATATTCCCCTGTGGGTGTCGTAAGAGGCGACTAAAAGAGAAAACTATGTAAAACAAAATTACTACAAAGAGAAAAAAAATTTGAAACAAATTAACACAAATTACAAAGCGTATTATGGTAGGCCAAAACCTTCTTGCTAAAAAGAGGCTCAGTTCGGTAATGGTCTGTTAAAGTGATATATAAGTATATTTCGTGAATTTGTGATGAAATATGGATAAAGGGTATAATTTCCTAACTAGTCGGCTCCTCAGACTCTCATATAGAATTCTTGACTGTGCGAAGTTAAAATTATGGTCTAAAGCCATTTGCGTAGCATTTTCAGAGTAGATTTTCTTTTTTTGGTAAAGTAGCTAACTTTATCTATTGTATACTCATCTTATGTCATGTCAGTACTTACGGACGTAATTCCCTTGAGAGCCAGAAGTTCCTGGTAGTATCACAATAAGATCTAAGTTGCTTCTGATCCCACGAAACAGTCTCCATTCGCCACTCAGGGGAAACGTAGGGTGCTGAAATCTTTGGTAGCCTTATCTGGAAATGAAACGATTAGTACCACGAATATATACATCACTATAATAGCGTCGAAAACCCTCTTTTAGCTAAACTCATCTCACAGTTTGCCGTATTCAACCTTAAATAATTGTTTTGTAATTTACTGCCGGTAACCATTAGTTACACATAACCAGGTTCATTTAAAAAATGCTTACCGGGTTAGCGTTAGCAGGCTGGCCAGGTAATGGCGCTTGCACTTTAAAGTACGGCCTGATGGCTTCCCTCAATCCTCTTGTCATATCACTAGTGTACATGTCCTCAGTAAGGAGACTCCGAGCTTTAGGGTCTTCGATATCATCCATACTGACTGCTGGGGTCATCACTAACCTCGGCCGTGTCTTTATTGCATTTTCTCTTCCTTCGTCTGGGGGCTCGAACTAATTGACACGCATAATTAATAACTGTATGAAATGATTGTAACTTAAGGAAACCTTTCAGTGCTGGGTCTTCCTCTTGTGAAACTGCTATTATCATCATACTATTGTAGTCCACTACTGGACAGACCTCTCCCACTAACCATACATAATTGCATTGTCTGCATTTGCAAATTAAAACCTAGTACAATGCAGTATATACTTTAATTACTTTAAGCTGTACCAACACAAGTTACAGTTTAGTATAAATAGCGAAGTGACATGACTTTCTTTGAAAAAGGAATTTAATGTTGGATTTACTAACAAAGCTTTGTTGAACTTGTCTTGGATTCGTTTGGATAATATCTTTCGGCTTATGATACAGGTAAAACGGAACGTATTGACATCGCGTATTCCATTCAGTCAAAGCATGAATGTCTTTCAATGGCGGTGGACGTATTCTCATGCAAGGTTTCTTCGGCTTATAAACCGTTGGTGGGCCTGGCTCTTTTATGTCGCCAAAACGATAGTCTTCTTTGACAGTCGTACCTTCGTTGAATAACATAGTCTCATAGCGGTATACCTCTCCATTTTTTATCATTTTGGATTAGAAATTGTTAGGCACTTAAAAAACAGATGCACAGTTTAAAGTGACATAAATACAATGAAATGAATGAATGTTACGATGACATTTCTCGTCGTGGTTTTTTTCTTTTGTGGCGAATGAAGGTTGTTAAACAACTTGGGCATAACTTTTTTATGATAAAGGGCGCTAACAGCAGGCAGGTCACCCGGTGAAAAGTACCCATGAAGGCTTGCAGCTCAGATTTGATATTCCTAATACGAGAGCTTACTCTAAAAAATATGATATAGGTAATGTCCTGGATTTGTACAACGTCTTATTCAATTTAAACTTGAAAATATTATGTCTCGAAGATCCAAGAACAACTTCTCCCATCTGTTCGGAGTTTTACGACCTACACTTTAAAAAGTGTAGGTACATATAGGCGCCCATGTAAATAGATAGGTACGTGTGAAATCTTGAACAGCCGTATTACTTTTGGTTTCGAACATTTCTTTCGTGACGTGGTATCTGAGTTTCTCCTTTTTCATGAATATCTAGGCTTAACCTCTCGGGTGCGGCAACACGGATCCATGTTTGTCCCGTCGGTGCGGCACACACGGATCCATGTTTTCCGCAGTTAACTTGCATTTTAATTAATTTTGGGTATTAAAGTTATTATAATAAAGTCTAGAAAGGTTTGTTATGCATTTGCTTTATACGAACAACATTTTAAAACATTCGTTTGTCAAGTGCGCTTCAAGAGCCATTAAAAAAACGAGTTCCAATTTCAAAGTTGACGATGACGCAACGCGATCTTTCAAGTGCCTCTTAAAATTGTTTTTTTGCCGATAAGGTGGTTTTGAAGGTAGTTTGTTGTTATATTTTACTTATTATACTTATTTTAGGAACCACTATCAATACGAATTGAGGCATAAATCATGCGTAATTTTGAATAGTGTTACTCAAAAAGTTACCGAGTCTATTACCTATTGAAAAGGGCTTACTCATTTGAAGGTTTTTACGCATTTATTCTTATGTTTTTATTGATAAAATGATATAATTGCGATGAGAATCTTATATAGAATATAGAATAGCAACAAAAATGTGTTAGAAAAGCTAAATATTTAAATAAACACTCATTTTTTTTTGCCTGACGAGCGAAATTAGACGCACACATACACAGGGCTCCCACGCCATTACTGTTCTACATCATCATCAGCGTATCGTAGTCCACTGCTGGACATAGGCCACTCCAATAGCACGCCACTTAAAATTGTATATCGCCGTTGATTCGTGTTTGCACGCAGCCTAGCGGGAAGTCCCGGAACTATTAACACCCACACATACACAGTAGTGACGGACAATGAACAAGACGTAAACTGATCTTTGTTTATGTTTTACTAAATTATTTTGTATTGACCATAGACTTTGTGTGTCACATAATGGAACGATCAGTTTGTTCTCTTTAGCATTCAGTCATTTTCATAGAGTTTAGAGAATTCTCAGAACTTAAAAATAATAAATGAAAACTGGTCTAGCAAACGAGTCCTTTTTTTAAATAACTTGATAAATAGGTTGGTTTTTTTATGTATTGTTCCTGTCTTTTGCACTAGTTTACTAAAAAAATAAATTATTTAACTAAAAAACACTATTTCTTCATATAAATACTACGTAATTTGGTGTTCCGCGCAAATAATAGTTTGATTGTGAAGTGACAAAATGTCGAATATCTCGACAGCGAAATGTGATTTTTACAAATATGTTTCTCAATGAATTTTTACTGCAGTTATAGCGTTTTTTATATCAGTAGATAGCCTAGTTATAGAACTTTATGAGGATAATAAGTAAAATGAATAATAAACCACATAAAATATTAAAATCATGTTTATTAACACAATAGGTGCGTAAATTAATACTTGGCTCAATTGTGAGTAAATAATAAAGCGATAACATTAGTTTAGTAATAAAATATGGCATAACCATGTACGCTTGTTATCCATCTTTTGAAAAATAATCACTTTTATAACCACCGAGCATTGTTTTTGAAAAGTATTGATCATTTTCGTACACCATGCACCGTGTTGCAAAATTTTGCAATTTCGCCGCACGGTGCATGTAACCGGAAGTACCCGTTCGCGCATCCGAAAGATTAAAAAGGATTTTTTAAGTAATTATCGGTCGACGGTCAAATTATTGTAGGCAGCACCTTCCATTTAGCAGTTGCAACTTATTCATTTGTACTACGGCTTTGTTTTTACAATTGCTTTATACCAGGAAGGCGCTGACGACTTTAACACAAATTGGTATTAGTAGGGTCCTTAAAGGCATCCTCTGTAATGTGTCACTATGCTAGCGAGGTTTTCAAAGACCACACTGGAGTTGGTCCATCGAACGGTAGTCGAGTAACACTTCTGTCTCTCGAGTTGTTACAAGTCAATTATCATCAGAGCACTCGTCTGGTGGTTAGCCGCCTATATCATAAAAGAGACTCAAACTCAAACCATTTATTTCCATAGGGCCCAAAAGGCTCTTGAACACGTCAAAAATACAAACATCAAAATATAAAACAAAACTCAAGTAATCAATTCAGTGATAAATGGTACTAATACTGAATGCACTGAAATTATTTGAATTACCGGAGTTTAGATTGATTTCGATTCAACTCAAAGGTTTAAATTGAAATCAATCCAAGTACCAGCTCCGATGGGTATTGCATTCATGAGAAGAGCTGGTGAGAAACTCATGTGCACCATCTTTTCAAATAATTCATACAAAGTTTGTTTGTTTTTGACAACAGTACTTCTATGTGCAAATTAAGGCAACCAAAACACAAAGGCTAGAAAGCGGTCTAAAGAGATATTAAAGCTAGGAAAATCATTTTTTTGTCTAATAAAATAATAAAAATTAGTCCATAGCATATAAGGTTGCAATCACTTACACATCAAGGAGTAAAAGCAATGTGTGCATACATACTGGTCCCAGAAAAAAAAACGTTCAAAATGTAATAAAATAATAAATACTAATTATTTACGCTCCAACAATGTAAACACAGATCGCCTTAACTTAACAAAATTCAAATAAAAATAAATAAATAAATATTCCGGACATCTGAATCATCTGAATCATCATCAAATGTCAGGTAATAAATGCAGAAAGCTCTCTTAAATTGGCGGGGGTAAATTGATTTTTTTGATTTTTTTTTTGCTAAATCGTTTGTTTGCCGTTTGTTTGTGATTGTTCGATCAAATTTATTGTTTGTTCGTTGTTCATTTTGTTATAAATAATTTTCAAAATTTCATCCTTAAATTGGCGGGGGTAAATTGATTTTTTTGATTTTTTTTTTTGCTAAATCGTTTGTTTGCCGTTTGTTTGTGATTGTTCGATCAAATTTATTGTTTGTTCGTTGTTCATTTTGTTATAAATAATTTTCAAAATTTCATCCTTAAATTGGCGGGGGTAAATTGATTTTTTTGATTTTTTTTTTGCTAAATCGTTTGTTTGCCGTTTGTTTGTGATTGTTCGATCAAATTTATTGTTTGTTCGTTGTTCATTTTGTTATAAATAATTTTCAAAATTTCATCCTGAACCTGACTCTTAATGTAATGATAGCTGCCTTTTTTTTTTTTTTTTATTTAATCCTAACTAGATATTGTTTGTTCGATCAAAAAAAACGTTTGTTCGATCGTATTTTTTTTTATAATCAATTTTTGACAGTGAACTTTATTTTGCCTAAAAAAAAAAAAACTAACCTAACCTAACCAAAAAAAAATATTTTTTCGAACAAATTGACAGTGAACTTTATTTTGCCTAAAAAAAAAAAAAAAACCTAACCTAACCTAACCAAAAAAAAAAATTTTTTCGAACAAATCGAATGACATAAATTAGTCGTCCGATAAAAGGAAGGATAAATAGGCAAAATAAAGATAACTGTCAATTTGTTCGAAAAAATTTTTTTTTTTGGTTAGGTTAGGTTAGGTTTTTTTTTTTTAGGCAAAATAAAGTTCACTGTCAATTTGTTCGAAAAAATATTTTTTTTTGGTTAGGTTAGGTTAGTTTTTTTTTTTTTTTTTTTAGGCAAAATAAAGTTCACTGTCAAAAATTGATTATAAAAAAAAATACGATCGAACAAACGTTTTTTTTGATCGAACAAACAATATCTAGTTAGGATTAAATAAAAAAAAAAAAAAAAAAAGGCAGCTATCATTACATTAAGAGTCAGGTTCAGGATGAAATTTTGAAAATTATTTATAACAAAATGAACAACGAACAAACAATAAATTTGATCGAACAATCACAAACAAACGGCAAACAAACGATTTAGCAAAAAAAAAATCAAAAAAATCAATTTACCCCCGCCAATTTAAGGATGAAATTTTGAAAATTATTTATAACAAAATGAACAACGAACAAACAATAAATTTGATCGAACAATCACAAACAAACGGCAAACAAACGATTTAGCAAAAAAAAAATAAAAAAAATCAATTTACCCCCGCCAATTTAAGAGAGCTAATGCAGAATAAGATGTCAATAACACAAGTCAACAAAAAAATAACTTTTTTTTGGGTTTGTTATTAAATGAATATTTTCCGATTATCTACAACTAAAAGTAACCACAGGCTCCATTTATAACAAATAAAGTTTGCTTTTGTACATTTTACAATGCAAAATAAATATTTTAAGATTTTGACAGAACGTTTGAGGAACAACGATTTTAACACACTAGAGGCGGGGTTGCGGGGGGATTACAGGCATGCAGCTGGGAGCGGCGGGTAGTCTGGGCAGTATGCGTACGAGCATTGCTGAAAAACGACGCCATTTGTGTTGCACGGAGTCCAAAATGGCTTCCAGAAAGTGTAAAATGACGCAAACTCTGTTTGTCACATTTGTGGCGAATTCATTAAAGTAAGGGCTAAAAAATTTTGTCATTCGACAAATATAAGACTTTATGAAGCTTATAAAGCTTATTTTAATCTTACTATTTCGATATTTTGTCTTGACTTCGGTCAAGACAAAATATGGAAAGAGCCCACTAATAACATCAATGATTGCTACTTTTGTATAGTTGATCCACGCAAGCGTCGGGTTGGCAAAAATGCCAAGAAGATTAAGTAGGTACCCAGATCTACCATCAACAACCGCTCCAGTACCCCACAGTGAACATTTTCCTGTGCCTTCCCGTTCAAAACCGAAGGAACAGCTGCCGCTATCACAAGAATCTAGTTGTAGCGAATCCAGCGAATTTTTACCCGAATCAGTATCTGTTGAACCACATCTTATAAATTCAGAAGAGTTTAATGACTTAGTAAGAGACTTAAACCTACCTAAACCTAAAGCAGAAAAATTTGCTTCCCGGCTAAAACAGTGGAATTTGCTCAAGGAGGATGTTAATATAAGTGATCAAAGAAAGCGTCATGAAATATTTTCTGGATTTTTTACAAAGGAAGATGGACTTTGTTATTGCAATAATGTGAAAGGAGAACGCTTTCATCAAGACGTGATGAACTTTGAACAGCGTTAACACAATGAGAACATGATGAGTGACTACATTTGGAGTTTAATACGAGAAAGTTCTTACTTACACAAAAGAAAAACAAAAAATGATCATTTTTAAACCTTTTTTCTGTTTATTTTACATATTTAGATATTTACCTATATTGTTCTTTCTAAATAAAAGTGATTAACATATAAATTAGAGTTCCTTTTCTTACTTTTGTATTTTACTGAATTAAAAAATTTAGATTTTCTTAAAATTTGAAATTTCGTTCTGGTTGCTACAAAAGCAAACTTTATTAGATGAAAGTATTTTTTCCTTGTTTAAATAGACATAATTAATCAAAATCAGCACCACAGAACTCAGACTCAAAAATCGTGTTGACTTGTGTAATTAATTACAATCAAATAAATTATATTAAGGATTGTAAATAAATAAATACATTGCGTATAAATATAAATTATTTCAATTAGTACATAATAAGTTAATACTAGATTTTCATTCATATCCAAGGCATTGTGTCGGTCAAGAAATCGTTTATTGTATAATAGCCCTTCTCCATAAGACGATTCTTAACGGAACTCTTGAACTTTTGTTGGGGTAAGTTCAAGATTTGGACAGGAATTTTGTTATAAAAACGCACACCAAGTCCTTCAAATGAATTGTGGACTTTGTTCAGGCGATAATATTGGCCTACTAATTTGTGCTTATTCCTTGTGTTTAGTGAATGATGATCACTTTTGTTAGTATATTTATGTATGTTTTTTCGTACAAACATAATATTAGCAAATATATATTGAGATGCTACTGTTAAAATACCTATTTCTTTAAATCGTTCTTTCAGAGAATCTCGAACTTTAAGTTTGTAAATCGCACGAATTGCCCGTTTTTGAATTACAAAAATGGTTTGAATATCAACTGCCTTGCCCCATAGTAAAATACCATATGACATGACACTGTGAAAATAAACTATAGCCGCGCTATATAGCTAACTATAGTCGCGCAGTTTCAATATTAGTTAACTGGCGAACTTTCCAAACAGCGAATGCCGCGGAGCTCAATAGGCGCCCCACTGAAGTTTATGATCCAAGGTTATTCCTAAAAACATAGTTGACTCTACGAGACCAATCATTTCGTTATTTATTATGATGTTCGTGTTGAGTTTCTTAAAATTAGGCAAAGTGAACTTTATACATTTAGTTTTATTCGAGTTCAATAGTAAGTTGTTGCTTGTAAACCAATCTTGGACTAGTGTAAGTGACCTGTTAATATCATCAAAACTATTCTGATTACGACTAACTTTAAAAATAAGCGAAGTGTCATCTGCAAAAAGTACTACATCACAGAAATTTTGCACAAAGAAAGGTAAATCATTAATATACACTAGAAAGAGAAAAGGACCGAGAATTGAGCCCTGTGGCACGCCCATTGAGACAGGTAATCCGGAGGACCTAATTCCATTTATATCCACTCGTTGAACTCTGTCCCCAAGGTACGAGGCAACCAGATCAAGTGCAGTATCCCTAATGCCATAGTGCCTGAGTTTTCGCAAAAGCGTTTGATGTTCAACGCAGTCAAATGCTTTGGATAAGTCACAGAAAACGCCAATAGCATCTTGCGCGTAGAAAAAAATGTATCCGTCTTTTTTTTCGTCGGTTAAAAAATAATTACAGACAGCCAAATCCTCTTGAAGATTGAACACAGTAGATGTTATAATAACAATATTAAAAAAACAAAAGTTCATAATTTAAATAATTTATTTTAAAATTCATCAATAATTTACACAATATAATAAACATTTGTTACTATGCAGAAAACCATCAAAATAAACATAACCATTTATCACAAAATCGATAACATTTAAACAATAATTATGGAATCTTGGAACGAAGACTAACCCTGCTAGTGGACCCTTGAAATACCAAAAAAAAAACCCTTAAACATCAAGTTATCGATTTCTAATATTACAATAGTTAAATAATAATTTTATTCGTAAAAAAATAGCTTCTACCTCTTTTTTTAGCTAGTTTTAAAGATACATGCATGTCATAGGAACAGGCGACTAATTAATATATTAAAGAAATATTTTTTTTTACTGTAACGAGATCAAAGTCACTTTTTTATAAAAATATTAAGTAGATTTTTTTATTTACATAGTATAATTTTTATTGAAACGCCAAACCTCATAAATAGCAAGCGTTAAATAATTCATTGTCACAAGATAAAGTTACGACAATGAATTTACATTAAAAAGATAAATTTTTCCTTATGACGATGCAATCCTCGACGAATCCGCTGGCGGCGAATTTTTTCTTATAATAATATAACAAACGTTATATGAATGTTATTTTTTTGTAACGTTCCAAATTCACTACCTAAAAATGGATCACACTCAGATGCTACATATCGTTGGCATTTTATAGCGATTTAAATATATTAATTTCATAAAATTATTATTAACTTATTTGCCAATAAAGTAGCACAACATTTCTGCAAATACGTTACCAGAGGAAAACCGTTTCAGGTACATACATCCTGCATTTTAAATTGAAGAAAAAAATTCATTGACAAATATATCCCCTATAGCAAATATACGTTTTTAATTATCATAAGTTTTTGTTTTATTTACAATCGATTCTTTTCGATAATCGATAATTATATTAATGCAGCACTAATTATAAATCCCTTGCAAAACATTCGAAAAATGTTATAATTTATGATATATTTTTTTACTTCCGACTTATTATTAAAAGCACTCTTTCAGTCTAAGGCCAGATTAACACTACAATTATCTCCAAAGAGTGCAGTATTTCTACTCACCGAATTATTTATTGGTATTCCGAGTATTTAATTTATTTAATATTCAATTGAATATACTTAGTATTACAAAAGAGGACTCGTACTACTCAGTAGCATTAAGTTTAAGTAAATTTTCATATTAAGATCCCTAAAAATTTATTAATGAAAGTGGGAAAAATCTCAAATGCAAGAGTTCGTCCCAACGAGTGTTGTTAGACAAAAACGAACCATACTTTAATTATAACCACTTAAATAGATAAACAACGTTATATATAACATTAGAAATGTGGTACACGTAGAAGTCATGTTGGAGTAACACTTGGAAGTAGAAAAGTAAAATTGTCCATCATTACCTTTCATCAAATACAAAAGATAAGCTTATTGGCTAGACAGACAGACGGAGCATATACATTTTATATATATATTAATATAAAAATGATATTTATGATTAAAATAACAAACGGTTAAACCCAGTAGGCTAATATTTAAGACATGTAAAGAAATAAAACACCTTATGTTTTTAAAAAAGGGAGTTTCAAAAACTTTTTAACGCTTTCATGGTCAGAGGGAGAACTCCAGAGGCGTGGAGTAGAAGTGTGGTCACCTTGATCTTCAAAAAATATGACAAGACCAGGTTGAAGAACTGTCAACTCATTCCCCGTCTAACTCACGTCTACAAACTGTTCTCGAGAGTCATCACAAACCGTCTCAAGTCTTTGTCGATGAACTCCAATCATCGGCTCAAGCTGGATTTCGGAGTAGATATGGCACCATATACAACATCCACACAGAGCGGCAGATTATACAGAAGACACAAAAGTATAATCAGCCTTTGTGTCTAGCATTCGTAAGAACGCCTTTGACTCGATCCAGATCTGGTCTGTTCTGAAGTCCCTGCAGCGTTGCCAATTGGACTGGCGATACATCGAAGCGCTGAGATGATTCTCCAAAGCCGCCACCATGCCCGTACAAGTACAGAATCAGCAAACAAGGCCTATACCATTACATCGAGGAGTGAGACAAGGGGATGTTATTTCCCTGAAAATGCAATGAAGGACTTATTCAAGACGCTACAATGGAATGAACGTGGCATAAATAAAAATGGCGAATACATCTCTCACTTGCGATTTGCCGATGAAATCGTTATCATGGCAGAAAAGCTGCAAGACCAACGGATGAACTTGGACAGACCCAAGGTATCAATGAACATGTTTTACTGGAACCGGCCGCAGTACGCGGTGCCATTCCCGAAGTTGTTCAAAAATATGTGTACCTCGAGCAGACTTTGCACTTGGTAGAAACAACTTCGAGGATGAGATGAACAGGAGAATTCAGCTGGGTTGGGCAGCGTTTGGGAAACTTCGTTGGGTCTTTTCACTTCAACTTCGTCGATCTTACAGTGAAAGACGAAAGTCATCAATCAGTACATCCTGCACGTCATGACATACGGAGCCGAAACGTGGACACTTACGGCACGGCTGGTCTACAAGTTCAAAGTGGCTCAGCGTGCTATGGAGACTATGCATCAAGAATGAGTTGATCTGGAGAACCAAAGTCATCGACATAACCCACAGGATTTCGAAGTTGAATTGGCAGTGGGCTGGTTATATTAGCCGTAGCACTGAATAACGGTTGAGGTGAAAGAGTTCTTAACACCGCGTCCCGGCAAAACGTAGAACGGCCACAGGCCATGTGGCAACAGATGGATGTGAGAAGTCGAGGATCGAACTAAGTGGCGTGCAATTGGAGAGGCCTATGTCCAGCAGTGGACAGCGACAGGCTGATGATGATGAGGTTTTTAAAAATATAGTATCGGAAAATGGGCAACGGACAGATATACTTAATATTAAAAAAATGTTATAAGTAAAACTCGACTGATCAAATGTAAAATTTAAAAAAGGCTAGTTATATGAAAGGGAAAGTTATTATCATTATGAATCCATTGAATCAGTTCATTCCTATGCCTAATTTTATCAAGTATTTATAAGATTAATGCAATAAATATGTGAAATACAAGAGTACTTTATATAAAATTCGTTTATAATATTACATTTATAACCTAATAAAATAAATTCCACACTAATATATAAATACCACTACCAATAAATATACTTAATACCAATGAACCATGACACAACTCTAAGTAACATAATTATTTCACTGATATACCTCATTTGACAACCTAACGAATTGACAATGATATTGGCGCCTGTTTTGACATTTGATTCTAAATTCAAATAAAACTGCAATAACATCATGAGAAGGTATTGTAGTAAGAGTAGAATAGCCGAATATAGAAGATTATCCATATATTTCTTATTACCATATTGTTTCGATTGATTATTTCAATCTGGAACTTTCATCTCGGCCCAGATCGGACAGAATGGAGAAGCAGGACCTCCCCAGGACCAGCCTCGGGGTATAGCTAAATGGCTTAATCCTGTCTTGATGGCACCGGAGTGTCCGTTGAAATTAGTACTATCTAACATCCCGGGGCAAAGGATGCTGCTTTGGCTAGTTGCTGTGACGTCAACTGTGGTAACTATTTCCTCGTTCAATACCGACTGACATGTCTTGAATGCTGAAACAGAAAGAAGATAACTTAGATTAGGATTTAACTAACAGAACAATTTACACAGCACAACAGCAGAATAGGGTGCAAACGAGCATACGTATCGCCTAATACCGTAAGCAATTTCCGCCGCCCATCGGCACCCGTAACATCAGAGGCATTACAAGTGCGTTGCCGGCCTTTGGGGGATGAGGAGGGGGATGGACGGATATGTTGGGGTTTGAGCCTCCGGTGTCCTCACTCAATCGGTAAAACACAGCGCAAGTGCTGTTTCACACCGGTTTTCTGTGAGGCCGTGGTATTGCTACGGTCGAGCCGGCCCATTCATGCCGAAGCGTGGCTCTCCCACAGTGAAAAATATTGACTTTATATATTATAGGGACTATAATGTTATGTAAATGTTTTATAACGTTTCGAAATCTACGTGTACTTTAAATACGTCGGTCTTAACTTTGTTTAATTTATTCTAGTTTGATCAAATGTTTAGACAGGTTTTTAGGTTTTATGATTCAGTCATAAAATACGTCTGAAGCGTTAATAGAACCAGTTCATAATAAACAAACATACATAATACATCTAGATTAGTGATGAATTGTGTTATCGGTCATTTAGTTTCAACTTTAAATAGACTATTTTGACATTACCATACTTCAGTTCTATTAAAGTTTTCATGCTTAATTTTTTTACATAATATTATAATTATCTGTGACTTGAATGGAATTATAGGAGCGCCATCTAGTGTTTGCCCACAAAATTAAGGGGAGACATTAGATGTAGATATTTCTTAGTAAATATCTTACAAGTGAAACGGGTACACAGGAACTAATTTAATGAAACATAAACTGTAACTGAATTAGAAAAGTAATTATGGAGCGAAAAACGTATCATGTGCATTGACGTCATCGTATGCAAGGCGACATCGCCTATTAATAGTGTAATGATAGTCATAAACTTTAATGAAATCGGATTCCACTCAACTAGAAGCACAATTCGATTTAAGCTTTTAGATTCGTCTAAAACATTACTCTTATTCAGCAGTTGCGATAAAAAGGTTGTACCGCCGCCCATGGACACCCGCAACATCTGAAGCGTCACAAGTGCATTGCCGGCCCTTTAAGAAGGAATATAAAGGAGTTTCTTGAAAGTTTGTGTATTATACACATATCATTGGTTGACTAAAATGTCCTGTCACGTACTGTATACTGAAAATTTCATGACTGCCATGACCGACCAACTACGTTTTACTTATTTTTACAAATTATTTGTTTCGGTCACTATTGTTACGGACAGTGCTGTTAACAGTGCGCAGCCGGACATAAGTTTCTTAGAAAGGAGATTACAATACAACAATTTATAAGTATAAAAAGTAGATGACGCCGGTGCCGGTGAGGTCTTGTGGTTTTTCTTTTTTCCATTATACAGTGAACGACCTCTCGTGATTGTTAAAAATTCTTATCTCACAAGAATTAGTCGATTAAAGATTTATGGATAAGACAAATCGATTTCGCTCCAAGTGGTTTATCTATATCCTCCTTCTGTTTATCACTTATCAACGTTAGTTAATTACTAAGGACATAGGGGATTAAAATTTTGACGTGTCCATACTTTTTACATTTGATATTCGATTTACTGTTTAAATAGCCTTGAGGTTGTGTTTTCTTATTTAATTTTTATTCGGTGTTAAACATACAGTTTTTATTAGTAGCTAGCTTTGCCCTTAAAATCCGACTTTACATACAAACTCTGGTAGTTAGAAAAGTTGAAATTTGGAAGTTTTAAAAATCTTTTCTGTGGGAAAATAGCCCGGTAGTAGTAGATAGTAATAATTAACCTAGTGCCATGGTTTCTATAATTGTCTTTGCTGGAGATACATCTTGTACAGGACTGATCTACATCTCTTTGGATAGGGGATGGGTGGATGACAGAAAGCCGGTGTAAAACAGCGCCTGCGCTGTATTTTACCGAGTGAGTGAGGATACCGGTGGCCCATTCCCGAACCTCTCCCTTATCCCCCTTCCCATTTTCATTCCTCCAAAGGCCGGCAAAGTACTTGTGACGCCTCTAGTGTTGCGGGTGTCCATGGGCGGCGGTAATCGCTTACCATTAGGCAATAAGTCTGCTCGTTAGCCCCCCATTCCATAAAAAAGTCGTTTAGGCACTAGGGTGGACACACACACATACAATTTAACATACGAGTACATAGACAGCCAAAACTATCACTGTTCATTTTGCCTTCGCTTTAATTAGGTAAAAAAACAGTAGGCTCTACAATAGATCCCGATAATAAAAATGTAAAACGGACTCGTCTCTAACGTTTTACAGCAGTCACGTGTGTTTGAAGTCACAAGTACAAATAGCTTTCTTCGTCACCAGTAATTTGAACAGTTTGGTGAAGGCCGCGGCCGTTGGCATTAATTTTTGATGCAGTTTGGACCGCTTTGAAAACCTTGTACGACCTTGAGAAGGCTTGTTATCTCCTTAACGTTTTGTGGTTAATGAAAGAAAATACTAGCTTATTTTTACACTTGACAAATACATTTAAAATATATTATTATTTTATGTATGAAATGATTAATATTATTTATCCTCGACTTTGCTAACAATACCCTATTTATTGACATAACCTACACGAAATTATATTTTTGTAAACTACAGATTGATGTTGATTGGATTGTAATTACTACAAAATTGAGTTAGGTACTTAAGATTGACGCAACAGGTCGCCTAACTCTTTGTAAATGCACATTTGTCAGGTACAAATCCAAACTGTTATGTGCGAAATATACGGTTTAATATTTTAAACAATATTTCATCATGATCATCATCAGCCTACCACAGTCCACTGCCGGGCATAGGACTCGATCTTCGCATCCAGATTGCTTCTTTCATCATTTGAAACGAGTTCAAATTGAAGTTCTGAGAAGTATAAGAGAACTTTTCCCAAACGTATTTGTCGTTTGTAACTTTATCTTTTGATACTCTTTACTCTTACATTTGTCAACTTCCATATACTCTTCATTTCACTTTACTTTGATTGTTACAAAATTTTTCATCATCATCCAGCTTAGCAACATGCAGTCGTCTGTCATCCTCTCAATGTTACATACAAATCCTTTCGGGAATGCAGAATTGTGATGATCGTTTAGTAAATCTGTCCTTCATATTTTATAGGAAATCTTGGAGCACAAATTTTCGCTATTTTTACTTACACACCCCAAGAAATTTTTAGAAAAAGGTCCTTCGACTTTCCTCCAAGGAAACACATTGTGACCATTATTCGTAAGATGGGAAAACTTCGACTTCGTTTTACAGATAACTATGAAAACGTTCACATGATCCATCAGACACTTAGTGTTATTCCATGGTGATAGCTTGTTATTTTCGGTAACATAATAAATTTGACAGTCATTTGTTTTTTTTATGGAATAGATGGCAAACGAGCAGACGTATCACCTGGTGGTAAGCGATTACTGCCGGCCATAGACACTTGTGACGCCTCTGGTGTTGCAAGTGCGTTGCACCAGAGGCGTCACAAGTGCGTTGCCGACCTTTGGGGTATTATGCCATCAATTGAGTAACAGTAATCTGTAAATTCTGTAGGTCAAAGTCAATGAGATATTTTTAACAGTGCTGCTGATTAAGACTAAAAAATTCAAGGTATGTTTGTTTCAGGGTTAGAACCGCCACTAGGTTTACTTCTATTTAATTTTATGTGTGAGTCTGCCAAAGAGACTGCTTGATAAATAAATAAATAAATATTCCGGACATCTAACACACAACGCCATCTAGTCCCAAGCTAAGCAGAGCTTGTGTTATGGGTACTAGACAACTGATATAAATACTTATATACTTTTTTTTTGTAAATACATACATATTATACATAGAAAACACCCAAATTTCGATCACACAAACATTTGGTCCGACCCGGGAATCGAACCCGATGAAAAGCATGAGCAGAATCCAAGATTGGTGGCCAGCATACTCATAATGCGAATGCAAACAATGCAATGCTGCAGCATGGTGATCCACACTATGGCGGCCTATGAGGTCTTCTGTCTCCGATCACAGATAGACAGCTAAAATGACAGCACAAATGTCATTTTAGTCTTGTGGATAGACCGGCCCAGTCGAGCTGGCTCGTTCGTACTAAAATCAACATGGCTCTATTACCATGAACACAATGTTCAGAGCGCAAATTCATTTAATAAAGAAACTGTTTTACACTTCATTTATAATGAGATACTTACATTGCACGTTACTTCTATTCCTAAATTCGCCAATAAAAACCAGTTCCATACGGCTGCTCTCTGTTAAATCTGATATGCTCCTCAAGAGTGTGGAGTCTTCCGAGTTCAAGGTCTCCTTACACAGCATGTTCACAACGATAAGAGGTCTACTGCACAGGAGGAACGCTGGAAAGAGGAGAAAAACACCATCAGATAAATATCATGGTTAGTTCTAAGAATCAAGTAATTATTGTTTTCTGTTATCTTAATGATGGTTTAGAGGAAATGTAGCTATTGAATTGAGTAAGCGATCACCTTGTTATATTGCGTAAGAAAAACGTAGATTGTTTTAGCAATATATAATATCTTTTAATTACCGCCTTTGTCTAATCAATATATTTATGTATGTAAATTTTGATCTAAAGGTTGATCGGTAGAGAATGTCTTAGGCATTAAGTCCGCCAGTGCACCCAAAGTGTATGATATGTAATAAATATTTATGGCTATAGCGCTCACAAAATTTTACCCCTAATAAAAATTGTTTATTTTGATAGACTGCATGTAATTACTTAAACGCACCAAAATGACCTTATCATTCGAAAGGCCAAGGAAAGTGTAAACATTATACGCGAAAGTGTAACGTGTTGAATTAATGTTCCGAGTTTTAAACCTTGAAATACAAACGCATGCGCCGACGCAGGTTCTGTGTTTTTATGAACATATTGATAGTTTGTTGCTTAGGTTAGGTTAGAAGCCTCTGATTTTCAGGCAACAGGCCGTTCATATTACAGGTATGTGACCTTGAACTGTTTGAGTTATAATTAACATTTCCCAATCTATCCGCGCAAGTAATATCCTTTTTCTTGCATCATCTTATTTTTTACCTCTTATCCTAATTTCCTATGACTTTAAAGAGACTAAAATTATAGCCAGCAAAATGTATGCGTTTAATATGCCTTTGTCAATTCCTTCGAGGATATAAGCGTGAGTACTTATAAATATTTGTATAAGAGATCTAACTTTGAACTCTATACGAGATCCAACTATATTGACATTTCGGATTCGTAAATACGGTGTGTCACAAAGGGTCGAATAGGAATTCAGTCTGTGTGTATCATAAGAGCTACTAAGGTAGTAAAACAACATCACAGGAAATTGAAGAAAAACTTAAAATAAACCTTATGCCAACCCGTCTGGGCAGCTTTTTATAATAGGCCAAAAACTCCTAGCTAAGAAGAGGCCTATATCTAGGAGTTGAATGTTAAATGCTGTTGATATACGAAATGAACACTGATTAGGGAGGTCTGAAATAGTACTTAGTAGACTACTCAATATTGATTACCTACCGAGAATAATACTGATTGTATTTCTTATCAACAATGATTGGAATAAAATCCATTTTAATGTTATAAAACAATACTAATTTATACTTTAAAGAGCATATTAATAACGTACATTTTTTCAGTAAAAATCAAGGTCGGTCATTACCGTTATTATAAGTCTTGCCTAAATTAATTAAAAAGCAAAATTTTACTAGGAATGCGTATATTGTTGCCTATTGTTCTATAATACTATCATTCATACTTCGAACGAGGTCCAAAAAAAAACATTTACAGGTTAAATAATATCGCCCATAAAGAAATTAACATGCATAACAGTTTCATCGACACCGTTCACCGAATCGCCGACAAATAAGGCTGGAAACGATCAACTTTAATAATGTTGACATACAAAATTACCCTTTGACACTTTAGAAATAAGGTTGAAGGCATGTGGCTTGCGGTCAGTGTGTGAATGTCGACACAGAGACTACGGCAGGTAATTAGCATTGGTATTTAGCTGCGACGGGAACGAGACGATTGTGATCGTGTTGATATGCACTTTATTTTATACGATGTGGGTACTTCCTCTTCCTTTCCTTGTTAAGGTTAAGCATGTATCAGCCTGATTTAAATAAGTAAACGGTGTAACCACAGTATAGATAAACAACCAGTAGTATTAGAAATTGATAAAGGTAAAGTACAGCTGTATTAGATTTTTTATTATATAGGGGTCAAACGAGCTTATCGCCTTATGGTAGGCGATTACCGCCGCCCATGGACACCCGCAACACCAGAGACGTTACAAGTACGTTGCCGGCCTTTTAGGAAGGAGTACGCTCTTTTCTTGAGGGTTTGAAGGTCGTATTGGAACACCGCAGGCAGCTCATTCCTCAGTTTTGTTGTGCGCCACATCTCTACGCAGCGCCAGAGAGTCGAGCCGAATTGATAAAAGAAATGACCAATAACATGGCAGTCAAACCCTGGCTTCTTCAAGCTATCTTATCTATAGTAATATTATAAAGCTGAAGAGTTTGTTTGTTTGAACGCGCTCATCTCAGGAACCGCTGGTCCGATTTGAAAAATTCTTTCAGTGTTGGATAGGTCATTTATCGAGGAAGGCTATAGGCTATATATCATGTTAATACTAATAGGAGCGGAGCACCAATGAAGAATGTTTCAAAAACGGAGGAAAAATTTCACGCTACGGGCAATAGAAGACGCAAACGAGGTTGCGTGAGTCAGCTCGTCCTTTATATAGCTATAGCTTAAAGAGGTAAGACTGTTGGTAGCTTCTTAGTTCTACACATCTTTTTAACCCCATTTATCTTCTTCCTCTTTCAAATTATGAACAGGATACCATTCTCGAGGAGCATTGGTATTAGATATTTGAACAGCCATAAAGAAAGGCCAAAAACCTTCAGCAATATTACTCAAAGCTAAATTTGAACATTGGGCAAAGATTGGAAAACGATGGTCAATATTATTATTTACAATATAATACATAAACACTAGTTATATCAATTTAGAAATCCCACTCACAGATTATATGGATTTCTACGTAATCTGTCCAATGTACTTTATAAGTGATGATTATATATTAAATGACAAAACGATTAGGTTAATAAATTGCTTATTTGGTATTTCGTAAATAATGAGATAAGTTTATATTTATATAGTTAATATTCTTTACTCATACTCAAATGAGTATTAGTAAATTACGGTTTTTAAATCGTCTCGCATAAATGGCGTTAAAACACAAATTGGCGTGTGTTTGAGTCTCAACACGCAGGTAGAGTAATGTACGAGCTCAAATTAGACCAATACAACAACAGGTATTATTGATTTGTTTATTTCAAACACTAGTTGAGTACTAAGGTTTTGTTTTTGTTCCGGTTTTATTTTGTACTAGCGTCACTAGCGACCCCTAGCCCGGCTTTGAAATTCTAGGAATTCCTCTACTGTAATATGCATGTACTACACCAACAATCCATCCTCTTGAAGCATTCTATCTACATTATATTATTGCTGAAAACCGCATCAAAATCCGTGGAGTAGTTTAAAAGAACGGAGCAAACAGACAGCGGAAACGATTTCATTTTATATTAAACTAGCTGTTGCCAGCGGCCTTGCCTGCGTGGATGTTGATTATATTATTATATATTTAATTAAAAACTGTGTAAATATGTACGGAATAATGTATTCATGTTTTTTAACATATTTCCATATTTATTTTTAATCAATAGCCCATAAATAAAGACTTTTCTACAAACTTTCGACCCTTATTTCAACCCCTTTAGGAGAAGAATGCCCGTAAATGCTAATATAAGTATTTATTTATTCGTAATCAAAACTTCAAAAATGATGAACTTCTAGACTAACCTATATACGAAAAGTCAACCCCTATTTCACCCTTTAGGGGTAGAACATCCAGAAACGCTTAAATACGTTCAGTAATTAATCTCAACAGTCTGTTCTCAGTTACGTTTCTGCATTATCGAAATTATTGTTCCGTGTCACGCATCAAATTGTATTAAACAAAATATAATTAACATGTATATATTATCAGTTATTAGTTTACATACAATATACTATTGGCTAATGTATCAGTGTAAACATAATATTAAGAAGCAATTCGCCCCAAATTAAATATTTTAAATATTAAAATAAAAACGACTAGATATTACTTATAACGGAACATTCAACTTGTTATCAATACCTGTGGTGTCGAATTGTCAAACTATGTTTTCATTTTTATTTAAAAAATAATGTTCTATTTTTGTCAGAAACCAAATGGTTGTTGGAAATATTAATGGAAACAAATGGTCGAATGTGTATTTTAAGTGAATTGAATATCAATTAGTGTTAATTAAAGTGAATTGAAATGTGTATGATAACTAATTCTTTCGTAAATAAAGTAAGTTCCCTTTGTGTTGGTGGGACATGTCATCCACCCGTTCCCCCATACGTGTTTCTGCAGTGGGTGACAGATGAGGTCATCCGTCACCCTGGCAGAAGCAGGCTCGGGTGGAGGCGCGGACGCTGCGGAGCGTACGCGCCCCGGGGGACAATAATGGGAACATCGGGGTTTTCACACAGTAGGGGCCATCTACAAAGCGTGTGTGGCCCGACGTACGTCGGGGTTCCAGGGTTTTCCTTTCTAGGGTTGCACCTGGTTCCCCGGCACCTAGTACCCAAGACGGTGTGCGGTTTTAGTCGGTTCGAATCCGACATGCCACCAGGAGGGGGTATCCGAGGGGATTTCCTCACGAGGAAAAAAAAAGGGCATGACAAATCATAATCAATTTATAATTAAATATCAGTAACTAAATTTTCATAACAAAAATTAAGGTAATTTACATAAAATTACCTTACTACCTCTATAATCGTTTACATCTGCTGATCAGCCCAATGATCGTTCAAAAACTTAACAATAGTTTCCTTAAACTTAAGATCGTTGAGGATCGGAAATGAGGCATTCCTTGTCGCCTACACTACCTCGAAGAGAATGCTCATAGCCTTTGATAGAGGCTGTAAAGTAGCGATTAAATACAATGGCCACTTTCCTTGCAGCATTATTGACGAGGCATTGTAATATGTTTTTTGAGACGCCTGCACAACTACGGGGGGATTTCCTTAAAAGTATTTTAAAAAAGAAGTCATCTTTCACAAGGTTTTGTTTTTCTTTATTTATTTAATGAGGGCTTAGTCACGAAGTGATTATGTCGCCCATCTTTCACAAGGTTAAATTGGAATGGCGGTTGCTCCATATCTTCGAGTTGTTTCTCTATCACATGAATTAGTACTAACTTATTAGTCGTATATAGGCATCACGCAGCTGCACGCATTAAACTTTATCGATGAATTGTTGTTACTTCGGCTTGTGGAAATCGTCAAATTATATATTTTTCGTTATTCTTGAATTGTTTCCTTTAAAGGAAAAAAAAATTGCCATGCTCGAGAATGTCGAGATGACGTTTTTTTTATAACTTTGTAGCCCTCCCCTTTCTTTACGTCGTTCTCAAATTGTCAGATTAGTACAATTTACACTTTTTAGCTTGTAATTAACTCACTCCGATGCGCTCGGGAACTTCTAATGATCAATTTTTTTATACTATACTGATACTTTATCATTGATGGCCGGCACTATATACGAAGCTCGTAATTGGGCTGCATATTAATCACTAAATTCCTTTTAGCGCTCCCCTACTATTACAATTACTCTGGTGAAGAGTGAAGAAGAAGAATGGTAGAAAGATTAAATATATACAAACCAAAGCAATTCTTTAAGTAACTTATCTTATATATTATAAGATATTGCATGTAAAATATAAATCTCATATTTTCGGTACCGGATCTAGTAAATAAATATTTATATTAAATATAGACATATGGTTTACTTTTATAGCTATTTTCTGAAAATTCTTGGACGCAAACAATGATAAGAGAAAGTATTAGTCCTGGTCACCTTCGAGAAATTGTCTCCATGCGGCCTCAGCTATCTGTCATCACATATTATCGTTCGATATAGGTATGGCGGACAATTTGCCTACCTTTCCTTATGAAGTACAATAACTTAGATAACAGGTTACAACGTCATGTTGATAGCATTGAATGTTATCTAGAAACCGTTTTGATATTAGTTTTAGCGTTGTAATAGCTTCTTTGAATAAATTCTATCATTAGTTCCAACAAAACATCACACAAATGGTAGATGATTGTCAAGTGAAATCAAAATCCTTTAATTATTATGTAAAACCATAGAGACAGTACCCTTTTTCATAGCATATAGATATCTAATTAAATTCAAGATAAATTCAAACGAATAAATAGCATATAGATATCTAATTAAATTCAAAATAAATTTAATTTGATTGTGAATGCAAGGATTTAAACTATTCGAATTAATTACTCAGGACATCTTCACTGCAGATATATATATATATAGAAAGCCTAGGCTTGCTTTCTACAGAGAGGTCAATCCACCAGTGCGCTGTTAAAGGCTGTTGACGAATTTGGTCTTGACTGCCTCGTTGGTCTAGTGGTTAGCGTAAGCGACTGCAAATCAAGAGGTCTCGGGTTCAATTCCCGGGTCGGACTGCTGTTGGGTTTTTCCTACAAGAAATTCCTAATAGCAGCCCGGAGTATGGAAGATGGCGGTGTTTCCCGCCCGTGCTTCGGAGAGCACGTTAAGCCGTCGGTCCCGGTTGTCATGAACATCTATATATCTCAAATATACTGACAACTAGTTCAACCTTCGAATTCAGTTCGCCCTCAGGGTTGCGGAGGTCAGATGCCAGTCGCTCTGTGTAAAAACTGATATTCAGGTAAAACCGGTTGAACTGGTAGCCGACCCCAAATATTGGGAATAATAAAGGCTAGGAAGATGATGATGATGCTTACCTAATTTATCTAAACAAGGCAGATGATATGCCGTACCTTTTAGTATACTAGTATTCTGTATACAGAAGGACTCGAAATTGTCACTGCAGTTGATATTATATTTTTCGTTCAAACTGTGTTATCTAAAGTAAGTTACGTCAGCAATACTTACCGCGCCGTTAAAGTATGTATACACGCGAAATGCAACGATAGTAAAATTTGCACTCACATATGCGTGCGTAACAAAATCTATGATAAACAATTTCGCGGAAAAAACCTGTTGGTTGTGTGATAATTGTTGTTGCTGTTATATTTTCATTTAGTTGATTACATCGTAAACCTAAATATGACCCGCGGTACGACAATAACCGCTAACAACGCCGCGAGGCGAAGCTTGTATCTTTATAAATTGTAGCCTATGTGTTATTCTGATGTATAAGCGATATTATTGTAGTTTCATCAAAATCCATTCAATAGTTTGTAGGTGAAAGAGCAACAAACATACTCACATACTCACAAACTTTCGCGTTTATAATATTAGTAGGATTGTCATTTGGTTTAAATGGACTCATAAACAACAAAGCATTTTGGTTTTTCTTTTTGGTTAACGTACATATTCTTCTAACCAGACAACTTGTGATCGTGCCTAATTTTGGATGTACAATGTCAAACGGTGAAGAAGTTTCCTCCGCAAGGTAGTAGTGTCTTCCAAAAGTGTATGTGTTTTTTGTGTATGTATGAAAAAAATCGACTTTAATAAAGTTTGCCAGTACTTTATATAAGTTATCACCTGCTAGGTTCTAAAGGGGAAGAGTTTCATCACCTAGTTGATATTTTCTAAACGTTGTAAAAATGTCAACTGGGAGTCAACACAGGCAAAAGAGTGATCGATACTTTGATATATAAATAAATAAATATTCCGGACATCTAACACACTACGTCATCTAGTCCCAAGCTAAGCAGAGCTTGTGTTATGGGTACTAGACAACTGATATAAATACTTATGTACTTTTTTTTGTAAATACATACATATTATACATAGAAAACACCCAAACTCCGAAACAAATATTTGCAGATCATACAAACATTTGGTCCGACCCGGGAATCGAACCCGAGACCTCAACCTACCAGTCGCATACGCTACCACTACGCCACCGAGGCAGTCATCATACACCAGTCATACCACTTGACTCACAGAAAACAGGGAGTTATTTGTTTTTACTGAGTAAGCCAAAATACACGAGGACCAACTGCTCCCTGTCCTAAATCTGCGGGGCAGGTGCTTTATTTGGAAGCGTTTATGCTGGACAGCTGTCATTGCCATGTCATATCATTAAATAATCCAAGATCCATTTCAAAGTAATTCACCAAGTCAAAATGGCCTGCATCTTAGACAGTTGCAAATAAGTCAATAAGATGATATTTTTGTTGTATATTAGTGTCAGAGCTAGGTCGGATACTAGTGTTAGTAAAACGATGACGAACATTAATTCGACAAGTTTCAGTTCAGTAGATACGGTTGAAAGGTTTATTAGCCGTGCGCTTTTATATATAATTGATTTGTAAAACAAGATAGTAACGTACGAGACTTATAAGTACCTACCGCGCTGAAAACGAGAGCAAAGTATTTACGTTGTTTTTATCTTACATATAAGAATATTTTATGAGATGTAGCAGATTACTTGAGCTATCAATCTGAACTAATCTCAGTACGGCATTATAACATAAAATACTAACGAGGTTCTCGAATATTCTGTGTGAAATTCTATCGCAAAATTTGAGAATGAAGAATGGATTGAACGTTATTACATTGAAAAGATATTATGCTTTGCGTCTATATAAAAATAGCATTCGGTTAGGTGAATTTAAATAAAATACAACAAGCTAATTCTATCCCGAGTATGACCAGACCAGACCAATAGATTCGCCTATCATTTGGCGTAGCTAAACTATATCAATATGTTAATCCTATTATCTCAGATTTTATGAAAAAAAAGGCAACATATCAATCTTAATATACATATTTATTGATTGTTTTTACTATGAATGAAAATAGATCAATTCGAAATGATCTTTTTTAGACATGAACAATTCAAAGAATTTATTAATCTTTGTGTGTGTGACGATGTCTGTCTGTGGTATTGTAACTCTCAAACGGATGGACCGATTTCAATGCGGTTTTTCCGTTCGAAAGCCAGTTTCCTTGCGGTGATTCTTAGCTGTGTTTAGTTAATATCGGTCTAGTAGTATAATAGTATCATCTCTTTAACAAAATGATGTAAGGCGTTTTTGGCGTATATTACTCGATTAAGTGCTTGCGTAGAGGGATTTTTTAATTTTAGTTTTGGAGTTTAGACATCTAATAAGACAACTTAGAAACTGCGAATCTTATAAACCATTTCGATCCAATTTGAACAATCCATTTTTCTGATGTTTTTGTGCATAAGATGACATCACTCGAACTGTTCTTTAAATACATTTGGCACGTTTTAAGTTTATCAAAAAATGATATCACTTCGTTTCGCTTGCGCACATTATCAACGCTACAAGTAGAAATGAGACGACAAACAATTTAATTTCTCAAGCAGTTTCTGGTGTAGGTAATTCCTAGATGCGTACTAAATTTTACGCTCAGTATAGGCAAAAGGTCTTGTTTATTGAAGGATAGTATTAATAGCTAGTGGGGTATATCAATTGCTCAATCGGTTAGAACATGTATAAACAGCCTTCAGCTTATTCTTTAAATAGAATAAAACCCGTATCTTCCGTTCAACAGGAAAATCTAATTATAGAACACTGGTTCTCCTTCCAATTAGCCTTCATCGTACATTAGACAATTAGTATTTATTTAAGTCAACTTGAGTACTACGTTTGAGACTTTAGAATCGATCTATCTGTGTGGTGACGGATTAACATTAGAGTGTCGCCACCCCTACTCATCCCATGGGTGTCGTAAGAGGCGACTAAGAGACTAAACTACGTAGGACGACATCACTGCGAAAATAAAGAAAAATTTGAAAAAAAAGCCTACAGGAAACCTTCTGACGTGGTATACTACGCCTCCTTTTTTCGGCCTCGCAGAAAACCGGTGTGAAACACCGTGAGTGAGGATACCGGAGGCACTTATCCCAACTCCTTCCCTTCATCCCTCTTCCCATCCTCCAAAAGCCGGTAACGCACTTGTGCCACGTCTGGTGTTGCGGGTGTCCATGAGCGGCGGTAATCGTTTATCATCAGGCGATAAGTCTGCTAGTTTGCCACCTAAACCTTAATTAAAAGTCCATGTCTAGCAGTCGACTTTTCAAAGCTATTGATGTGTAGTACTAGTGGTTTTTTGTATCCTAGGTGTTTTGTAAGGTATTTGACTGCTGTCGTCAATTTTTTTTTTTTTTTTTAAAAAGACAACTCCCACATTAGGAATAAACATCCTGTGTCGTGGGGGACTTTACAAACATACATGAAACGGACACAAAGAACATCCAGACTCGGGTCAACAATTCGTGGATCACACAAAGTGTTGTAGGTACCGAGTGGGATTTAAACCCACGACACTTGGCGCAGTAGCAAGCGGCATGGCGACCGCTGACACCACTCGGCCAACCGTGCAGTCCTATGGTACCCTAATACCTGCATCCTAATAGAAACAAATGTGTAGCTTTTGAGGTCCCCCCTTGATTTAGTAAAGAGAAGGAGGAACTTTTCGAGTCAATTTCGATAACCATGAGTAAATTCAAACTCTGTTTATACCACAACTATATCCTTAAAATATAGCTTAAATTCTTTGGCAGTTGTCATTAGTGTCAAATCAGCACTTACGAGGGACATTTTGAGTATGAATTTTTATATTTATAATGTAATGAAAACATGGGTGATGGAATATAAAATCGCTTGTTATGTACAATTATAAGAAAATTATTATGTTGATTTTTTTGGGAGTCATGCTACGCACATAGGGGCCCGCTCGACCGGAGTGATACCATGTCCTTAAAGAAAACTAGTGTTAAGTAGTTTTTACATTGTTAGTCACAATGTGAGTGAGGTTACCAGACCCCCGTCTTTCGATGTAGGTGTCTACGAGCGGCAAAAGTTCTTTACCATCAGGTCTGGTCGTTTATCCAGAAACAAAATATAAGCATTTTCACTATCCAATGTTAGTAAGATACGACGAAGTGAGAGAGAGAGAAAGAGAGAGAGAGAGAGAGAGAGAGAGAGATATGTATTACATGCTTCAGTACTTAGTTCCCGCTTTTAGTGAACAAACAATTTTGGGGACGTTACTAAATTACTTACATCACCAATTTACCTACCTTTACCATACAATTTTCTTCAAATGGTTTCAGACGCACGGTATGTAAATATTTTAACATTTCTATGGCTTTTGTCATTCAACTGTGATTCATAATTACGTCAATTTGCTTATTCAAGCCCGTGGCAGTTACCTTTGTTAAGATTTTAACTTATTTATCGTTGAATCGCAAACGCAAAATTTATACGTATGTTTTGGATTTTGCTTCTGAAGATGAGTAGAGAAGAATGGGCAATGAAAAAAGCTGTTTAAGAGTCAAAGACAACGTCGCTAAACGCTCATATTATGTATGTCTATGAATTTATAATATTTTTTGATGAGATTTATCCTTTTTTCAGCTCTCTATAAATGACTATTAGTTCCACAATTTGTTTTTCGACCGATTGCTTCATGGAATGCTCAAAACCTGTATAGACATGGAATAAATTTGACAAACATACCTTAAATGTAGTTTTGTTTGTACATCCATTGTCGAGATGTACATAATGATTTCAACAACATAATTCAGTGAAGAGTGTGATGAATCAGCGAGCGTTATAAACAAAGAAGTGTTTGTAAGTACAACAGATTTAGGTTTGCGTTATATCATCGTTTTGCATAATTAGCGGTCAGCTATTATTGCTTGCAATCAGAATAAAACGAACAGTTAACTGTTGGCGAATTATTTTATTTGTTTCCACTTTATCGAAGAATGTCAGACAATAAAAGACACGTCTTTTACAAACGAATGTGGAAGTTTTTATTTTTGTCTGTGGAATACCTACAGGGCAAACGAGCAGACGTAGCGCCTGATGGTAAGCGATTACTGTCGCACATGAACAGCCGTAATACTTGAGGCGTCACAGAGATCCTCAATCACTCGGTGAAACACAGCGTAAGCGCTATTTTACACCGGTTCTCTTTGAGCCCGTGGTATCGCTCCGGTCGAGCCGGCCCATGCATGCCGAAGCGTGGCTCTCCTACGGTTTTTTCCAACCTTTTTTATGTGTTACAGTAGTAACAGCTTACAGAGTTGTACACCCATTTATCATTAGCTGAGAATAAGGAACCTTAACAAAGTATACTTGCAATACGGGATCGATGTAAACTTGGACGTACATTGCTAGTGTGAAGGACTAATAAGTTGGTTGTGTCATACAAAAAACGTAGTGTAAAGATACGCAACAAATACAAAATAAATGCTAAACGTACAGAGGTCTTTATGCAGATTCAGTTTAAATTATGGCGCTGTGTGCTCGATGTGTAGAGGTCACGGGAATCGATGCTCAATTAGACGTGGGCGAAGAATTGTCTTTTATTTATGCACATTGGACAATTTGATGTCGTGTAAAACTTGTGATACAAAGAGTCGACACAAAAAGCGTCTTTATGGAAAATGACGATGTAGTTTAAACATAAATTTTATATACCTATAGATAGAGAATGGTGGGTAATAAATTAACTTCTAGACAAGTTCAGTCGAAACAAAATACAGACTTTAGTGTGCTTGTATTTGTTTTGCAATATCCTTGATCAGAAAAACTTCAAGCAAATCAGATTAATGCAAAACTTGTTGCGGTCAACGTGATGATATTAAATTGAATAATAGACAAACATAAAATGTTTTTTTCTTTGATGTGATATCAATCCTCAGAAACGCATTGAGTCTTGTCTTACATAAGAAGCATGATAATAAACATAAATGTATTTTGAAGAGTATAATAGATCAAATTTACTAACAAATTGAAACAAGGAAGTTATGATCAATCTTTCGCTGTTTACGAACCTACAATAACAACATATTTATTACTGTGTGATAAATCGATGAAAATAAACTTCATTAATTTATTCAAATTGTAATTATTATATTTACAGAAAATCATCATCATCATCTTCCTAGCCTTTATTATTCCCAATATTTGGGGTCGGCTACCAGTTCATCCGGTTTTACCTGAATATCAGTTTTTACACAGAGCGACTGGCATCTGACCTCCGCAACCCTGAGGGCGAACTGAATTCGAGGGTTGAACTAGTTGTCAGTATATTTGAGGGCACTGACTTCCCAATAACAATTGCCATAGATGTTCATGACAACCGGGACCGACGGCTTAACGTGCTCTCCGAAGCACGGGCAGGAAAAACCGCCATCTTCCATACTCCGGGCTGCTATTAGGAATTTCTTGTAGGAAAAACCCAACAGCAGTCCGACCCGGGAATTGAACCAGAAACCTCTTGATTTGCAGTCGCTTACGCTAACCACTAGACCAACGAGGCAGCATTATATTTACAGAAAATAATCGGATTTTTTTTTTAAATCATCTTTATGCAGAAGTTTGCAAAGACTGCAGCTATTTCAGTAATGGCATAAATTATATAAAACGCAAAATGTTAACAATATTTCATAAACTTAAAAATATTATTGTTTTCATGACATCCATATCAATTTAAATATTGGAACGGATATTTTATTTCCGAACTAATCTGATGTGTTAGAGGTACCAGAAGTTTAAATAGAATAGTACTTCGTACGTTATAATGGTACACTATTTTGTTAAGCCAAAATAGTAACAAAATAGAGCATTACTAACGAAAATTGTTACCAGTTCAGAAATCAATCTAGAAATACGTACGTAACAGTGCTGGAACCTAGATTTATTATTTTTTTTTATTCTTTAACAAGCCAATATAATTCTACTTTGTGGATGGATGATGGAAGATATTTTATACAAAAAAATGCTGACGCAAATTTTACCATAAGGTTACAATTTACTTTAAGAATCGGATGAAAAATTAAATCGTTATTTATTTAATATAAAAGTAAGCAAAGGAATTATACAATACAGCCTAATTAATGTTAAACGGCTAATAACCAATCTCTAGTTAAAACTGGAAATGATCTATATATTTCTTTTTTTTTATCACTTTCATTGAAATGCAGCATAATTTTTTTCTTCTTTTACAAGTTTTAATTGTCAAAAATAAACAAGTTCTTTTTTAAAGTTTGAATCACACCATTTTTAATAACCTATTCCTATTTAAAACTGGAGCTAGGTTATTTAAAACGATTATCGACTAATATTTAAAATCGAAAGCAAATACTAAATAGATTGAACGCACGCGATGCCTACATAATCTTATTATGATCGTTTCCGTATATCCGAGATTCATACATATTCGCGAAAGCTACGTGGTGCGTGTAAGTGGCTGTTTTTACAGCAATTTTTGTTAAACAATTGCTCGAGAAATGACAAACAATTGTGTTTTACCTGGTAACACTGAAAAACAATGGCTTGTGCTATACAATGAGAATGTTGCAGTAGTTCAATAATTGAATTTATTCAGTTTTATTCCAAACCATTATAAATTTTAACAATATTGGTAAAGAAATTAAGAGTAAATTTTAGAGAATTCTGAGTAAAAAAACTTACACCTACATTGTATTGTATTACCTGATCTGTACTTACCTTTGTGAAAGATTAAATAGATTATTATTATTATTATCTACTTTTTTTCAATTTTCAATAATGAGTTTTTGATATGGTAGATTCAAATGGATATAATATTATATTGTTTTTACTTATTTCATTTATTTTAACCAATAAAGTCCAAGTCAAAGTTGAGCTCTCTAATATTTAACCTACTGTAAATATTGTCATTAGACCTCAAAATTTTTTGTTTTATTTTTTATACTCGCAACCCGGCCCCGGTTTCGCACGTGTTCTTTACGAAAATATAATATAGCCTGCGTTACTCTATGGTATCACTCCGGTCGAGCTGACCCAAGCATGCCAAAGCCTGGCTGTCCCACGGTATTGTGTGTTGACGTTTATTAAAATAAATAAAATAAATATTTTCGGACCTTTAGTACACAACAAAAAATAAAATATATTATTGACTTATCTGGCAATTCCAGTGTATTTTATCCTCTTTAATAATAATAAAACTAACAGTATGTACGCTTTCGTTCTACCTAATACCTTATCCACCATAAAGCAGGCAGGCATGGTAACCCAGGAACTTAACCTACATATTATTTAAAATATAAATACCTATTGTAGAGTAAATTCGTATCTGTATTTGGTTGTCGTTGTCGAAATTCGCCTACAATTCGTTTTACTTTTTTTAGTTTTTTAACTACTTCTCCATACAATGGGTTTCAAATAAGAATAGGATTGGAAATCCGCCATCTTGCCTGGTGTGCAAAAAAAAATGGAGAATTTACAATTAAAAAACTTTATAACAAATTTTCAATGCCACTAATATTGTCGTCATCTAAATCAGGGCAAAATGGCGGATTTTCAATCCTATTCTTATTTGAAACGCATTGTTTAAACTTTAATTGTGCAAAATTTCATACTCCTTTATAACATATCGTTTAAACGGGTACAAAGTTATTGCTTCACGTATTCGTATGTATGTAGATTAATGGCGTTTCCAACATGCTTCTTATTATGTTCAAAGTCGTTCTGGAAAGTGTGGTACAGTTGGCCAAAACCTCATTTCAAAGAAGAGACGAATGTCAACGCGCTTATCAGCTGGTCAGGTTCAATTAGTTACGTAGACGTAAATACAGTTATTATGTAGGTATATCCATTTCAAGTTATTTCAGGTTATTTTTAGGGTTTCGTCCTTCAAAATGTGCGCATGTGCGTGTGTACCTATCCAATTGAATGCACTACTCGTACCAACATAATTAAACTTAGAGGTAAGTAATGTTATGTTATCTACATCTAAGACTAGCTGCCCCAATAAATGCCCTAAATTTTCCCCCGTTTTTACTATATATACTTCATTGGTGCTCCGCTCCTATTAGTAGTGGCGTGATGATATATAGCCCATAGCCTTCGTCGATACATGGACTATCCAACACTGAAAGAATTTTCCAATTGGGCCAGCGGTTCCTGAGATTAGCGCGTTCAAACAAACAAACAAACTCTTCAGCTTTATTATTAGTATAGATATAATACATTTAATGATTCTAATAATATTTTTGCCAACAAGAAACTCATAAATAATTAACCAATGATCATAAAAGAACACGATATTGAAGGTTTTTATAATCGAAGTTGAACTGTATCGTAGTTTACCTTAACCGGCTCAAAACTAATTTGGAAAGAGACTCCACGAAAAAAAATGGATTTTAAATACTACCCCTACCGAATTTATCAAATATGTAAAAGAAAAATTAAGAGGTTAATATACATTTTCAATGGACGTGTCGGTTGGAATGATCATACATATACAAGTAGAAGATCCAAGACTTCCGACAGGTTTCGTTACTTTAGTTCAAAAATAACTCTAGACTCGACTATTGAACGAGAACTAAAATTTGAAGTCACTAATCGACAGTAATTGACATATACATATGTAGGTATGATTCAATTAATCGGCCTTGATAGCGCACGTTATCACAACGTACTTGTAGACATCGGATAACAAACAAAGCATTTTGTAGATACGACTTAGCTGGACTTAAACCCGATTAAGACGACAAAGATCTTGAGCACTTAGTCACGAACACAAGTGTTCAGATAAATATGTTATAATATAAAATACTGATGTCATCAATATTGTGGGTATAAAACCGCTCTAATATACTGACCCGATCCACTCCACTAATAGCCTATAGAATATTCAAAAATGTTATACCTACTCATTCAATTGTTTTAGGCCTACTATGTAAGTGTGATTTCGCAAGTACTTAATTGAGTAATCATACTACAAAAATGCCTTACACAATTTTGGAAAAGAGCTGATAGTCTTACAATGCTGGACTGATACTAACCAAACATAGCTAAGAACTACCGCAAGGAAATTGTCTTTCAATTGATAAAAACCGCATCAAAATCGGCAGGAACTCACAGTCACACACCTCTCTTTCTGCGTCGGGGGTTAAATAAAATATAGCTTATCCTCTACATATTATTAAATAATATTATGTACTTGGTTTTTGTTGTATAGCGGGACTTATTCGCGATAAAATAAAACTATGTGTAAAAATCGAGAAAGTCAGTTATTATATTACAACTTGTAGGTTCGTTAGATTCAATACAAAATGCTAAGTATAGTCCATTTGTTTAGGTAGCGTCGATGCACCCGCAAGCCATTGTGGTTATTGTTGTGAAATACGAATATATTAATTCATATAACGGCGTAAACTGACAAATCACATTTGCTTGTGGGTGTACACCACAAGCGGGCCCTTTGATTTTGTAGCGGTTTGACGCACGTGCGTCGGCGGCGCGATGAAGGTGACCGTATCTAAGCGAATGGACTATACTACCACTTCTTTCCAGTGCTGTCCCCTGATGACCGAACGCTTCCGCCAAATAACACCAACCATGTTAAGTACAGTCAAGATCAAGAAGGTAGGTCATTCATAGGCTGATTGAATGTTATTTCACATAATTTATTATTATATTTGTGAAGATTGGAAAAAATATTTTCATAAATAAAACGTGGTTCGAGAATAGCCCAGGAAACCAAATAGAATAAACAATTAGTGCGTCTGTATTTTTTTACATACAGAACATTTTATGTTTAAAAAACTGCAGTATATATTTGGGTAGTAATAATAAAGTACATTAAAGTATAAAATGAGGCACACAAGTGTTAACCTTGTGTGGCAAACCTGAAATGGAAGCATACTTTCATAAATAATGGCAAGGACATTGTACGACCTAACCGTGGTGAAAGCGGAGACAAAACTTAGATCTTTTTAATATTTTATGATATTGAGTAAAAAGTATAAAAAGACTCAAAATAAATACAGACACCCTGTTTATGCTGAACCCCGCTGTGTTACCCGCAGTTATCGTCGTACCGTGGGTATCGCCGCAGGGCGAAGCTAGGCTAAAAAAAGTAGCCAAGTTACTCCTTAAATCATCAGCTATCCAGCCGTTTCAGAGATTAGCCAGAGCAAACAGACAGACAAAAATTGAAAAAAAAATACATATAATGCATTTAGTAAAAAGTTATTATTTTAATATTACAAACAGACACTTCCAT
Source organism: Spilarctia lutea (assembly GCA_916048165.1). Classification (NCBI taxonomy): domain Eukaryota; kingdom Metazoa; phylum Arthropoda; class Insecta; order Lepidoptera; family Erebidae; genus Spilarctia; species Spilarctia lutea. Next base: position 3,256,105 of record OU696473.1, on the reverse strand, counting down.
TTTATTTATTTGTATAGTCACAAACCTTATTCATCACATTAGTGTCTTACGAGATAATTAAGATTGTCTACTACAGAAATAATCCTACTACTATTATAAAGGCGAAAGTTTGTAAGTATGGATGTATGTATGTATGGATGTTTGTGTGAATATAAATATATTATACTAGCTGAACCCCGCGGTGCTACCCGCGGTACGATGATAACTGCGGGCAACGCCGCGAGGCGAAGCTATATCTTTATAAATAGTAGCCTATGTGTTATTCTGATGTATAAGCTATATTGTGGTAAAGTTTCATTCAAATCCATTCAGTAGTTTTTACGTGAAAGAGTAACAAACATCCATACATACATACATCCATACTTACAAACTTTCGCCTTTATAATAGTAGTAGGATTTAATATATATATTTCAGACATCTAACACAACGCCATCTAGTCTCACCCAACTGGCCGCGGTGGCCGTATTCGGCTAGCACATACATACATCATAACTAAGTGACAAAAAAACCCTGTTTTTATAGACACAGACATAAATAACAACAAAAAATCTGTAACTTGTAAACAGTATTAATAAGAGGTTTCGCTACAATCAATAGTCATTTTACTACAATAATATTATTGTCCAGAGTTGAATGTTGGATAGCCAATTCACCCACATCACTAAACGACAATAACACAAACAAATGTGTCATTAGGCCCCGGCTGTCAGTCTACCCCTCACTCCTCTCCCCCGACCCTTCAGTTATCGACATGCTTTAAATTTATGATAGAAAATGACATGTATATCTTTTCATAGTATAAAATAAAGTCGCTGCCGCTATCTGCTAGCTATTTAAAACTACTCAATAGATTTTAACAGAGTTTTCAACAATAGATAGAGTGCTTCTAGAGGAAGATTTATATATGTAATCTATACTAATATTATAAAGCTAAAGAGTTAGTTTGTTTCTTTGAATGCGGTAATATCAGGAACCGCTGGTACGATTAGAAAAATTCTATCAGTGTTGGATAGTCCATTTATCGAGGAAGGCTATATACTATTTATCATCAGGCTAATACTAATAGAAGCAGAGCACCAATAAGGAATGTTTCAAAACCGGGGGAAATTTTTCACGCTACGGTCAATAGAAGACGCAAACTGGTTGCGTGGGTCAGCTAGTATATGTATTTACAGTAGAGGAAATTCGAGAATTTCAAAGAATTCGGTGCAAGGCGAGCCGCTAGTATTTCATATTTGTTTAGGTATTTCTGTCTTGTCATTTGTTACCACAGATTTAATTTAAAATATTGTTACTTAAGCTCACTGTTAAATACGATTTACGAAATTACTGACCTCTATGATAATCATTGAAGTAAATAAATATGTTAATAGTAATTACTAATATTTTGGGTATAGTTAAAATGAACCGCAAGACAAAGAAAAGAACGAATGAGAATAGTGTACTTGCTATCTATGTATGTATATGAGCCTGGCAAAGTGACTCTACTCTGCCTGATAGCAAACATGAGCAGAATCCAGGAGTCACCACACTCATTGTGAATATAGACAATGCAACTCCAGCATGGTGATCCACACTACGGCGGCCTTCAGGAATATAGACCGTATTGAGCAGAAAACTATCCAAAAATTGCCTTACAATTGCAGTGTTGATACTTAATTATTGAATGGTATCTGTATTTGTTATTTTACAAGAAAAACACATTATTATTATTATAATGAGTATAAATCCCCGTTTTTGCCTGCAAGTCCATTTATCGAGAAAGACGCTAAGACCAATAGGAGCGAAGCCCCAATGAAGAATGTTTAAAAAACGGGGGAATATTATTACGCTACGGGCAATAGTAGACGTAAACGATGTTGCAAGGGTCAGCTAGTCGTGAATAAAATTGGCAGGCAATAAAAACAATATAAAGGCACTACTGCCACCATTATACAAATAGGAAATGGCACCTGGCACTAGTTCTTACAAGAATTATGGACGATAAAGGCAGACAAACAAAAATATTGCGAACGACCTTTTTTTTCGTCGTAATTTCTGATTAGATACTGTTTTTTTACTTTGTCCCTGTTTTTGCGAAAGAATCCAGCTTCTTTTCAGTAAAAAGAAGTAACAAAATCCCGATTTGAACAACAGCACACATTACATACAATTTTCCTCTAACGCAAATTTGCTTTGTTCGATTAACCTAGCAAATTGAGTGTAAGGCAGATTCTGAATGCAGCAACTTTGTATACAAGGCTAGTATTCGTACAGTCGAGCGTATAATTACATGATTCTAGTTAAGTAGTGAAGGAATTCTTATTCTAATATCTTTCAAGATTCTTTAGCCTTCACCTAAATCCAACTTAATTATTAATGACATAATATTATAAACCAATTTACATTGAACTAACTTTTTACAAGCCCATAACAATGAAACTAGATATCAAAACAGGAAAAGATAATGAGATTTAATATACGAGTAAAAAAACGAAGCAAAAAATTACTAGATAATTTGAATCGCAATTGCAGCGAGCGTACTAAATAAATATGACGGCGCATCACTTATTTTATTTTGGTAACACAAGTGTCGGTAGTTAGACACTGACGCAACACCGAGCATTGACGCGTGCGACCGATGACAATAGGGATGGAAATCATTGCCACTTTAAAAATAATAATCACGCGTTAAGATAATTGATGGTAGTCGATTATTTTATGTGATTAGTTGCGGGTAACAGTGACTTTGATCCCATCTCTAAAGAACTGTGGGTAGTTATTAATTGAACGCAGCCGGAGATAGTTATAAAATGGAACGCAGCCGGAGGGCAAGGATTATCGTTTAGCATCTCGCAGTAGCATCACATGTTCGGTGGAGTGTCGTACCTAAATCGTAACCTGTATAGCATTATTGATTATCGTGACTGTATTTCACTATGTATTATCATAAAGTGATTATAACAAAGCAATTGTGAGGAAAACCATTACTATCATTCTCCTCGCCCGACAACTCACGTCTACCGTCTTTTAAAAGAATATGGAATCTACCGATACTCCTAAACGGGGAACGAATCCCTACAAATAGGTTAAATATTAACATAAAAATATTATGATTGCATATTTTTTTTATATTTGTTGTTTAATGTCGTCAGAATGACGCTGAATGAGAATTGGCAGACCCACAAAATACATGGACTAACATTGATCTATAGAAAATTGCTTGGCGAAATGGAAATACTGGCAAACGCTCGTCAAGTAATATAATACACTCTTCACTAGATAAGGTGGAATACCTTAAGAGTTACAATCATCTTATTTGTGTCTACAAGTCGTTCTAAACAAATATTTGTTATATCATAATTGAACCACCAATTGGAAGAAGGGAATAAACGCCACTTTTTGACATATTCACTTTTATACACTTTTACATTCTTTAGACGTAGGGCTAAGTTGTGAGTTCGAAAAAAGAAACAAAGTCCATTCATTTCGTATAGTTTCATGCGGCCAAAAAAATTGTTAGTTGGAAGAAGGAAACAAATCCTTCCTTTATTCCCTTCTTCCAACTATCAATTTTACGAGTATATAAATAATATTTCTTTTTGACTGTTTTTTATTCGATAAACAAAATCGCATCACATAGTGGTGGGGGGAGTCATACCAGCGATCTAATACCCGCCATTTTAGTTGTATTTGAGGCTGCACCTATAAAAAATATTTTTATAGGTGAAGCCTCAAATCAAACTATTGTTTAAATATGACCAGTGAAAGTAGCTTAAAAATCATACATCTTAAACGTGCTAAAAAGTTTTATAATAAGCAGAAAGAAGTTTGGCCTTGTGTAAGGAAAGAAAAGATGTAGGAGCCATATTTATTTATTTATTTATTTAGAATTCAGCTGATTTCTACACTTACCATGAGGGTGAAGCTAAAAGGGGCCCAGATGAAGTATGCAGCTTATTGTGGAAAACGATACAGAACATGGATCCCTCTGTCAAAGAACTACATGTTTTTAGCGATGCTTGCGGGGGACAAAATAGGAATAGTAATATTCTTTCTCACTCTTGTTGCATAAAATCGTTTTGAGAAAATATATCAATACTTTCCTGTGCGTGGCCATTAATTTTTACAGTGTGACAGAAATTTTGGGACAGCTAAAAGACTCATTAGGAGAAGAGACAGAATTTACGTTCCAAATGAATACAATAATCTTATTTCGGCAGCAAAAATCAGGGGTTTTTCAGTTAAACCTGTTTCTTCAAACGACATACTTGATTTTGAAAACTCATGGCAGTAATGTTTTAAGAAAACCTGTAAGTCATTAGACAAGGCCACGACATTCAAGATTTCGCAATATAGAAGCTTTGGGTATAGTTCAAGTCATAAAGGTTACTTGACATGTTCCGAATTTATTGATGGTTTCGTCAAAGCTACATTTTTGCACCAAAAACTTTCTACTAACCCGAAAATACCTGAAACTCTGGCATATGTTACTAAAATACCCATAAATGAGAAAAAAATGAATGACACAAAAAATAATCCAATATATTCCTGACGAATTCAAAGATTTCTACGATATAATTCTGACCTGGCCATCTACAAGATCCGAACGTGAAGAAATAGAAGAATAACAGAGTGTCCTTACGTGTTTGTAATAAACAAATGGTTTTTGTCATTATATTGTCTATTATTTCAAATTATTTTGTACCTGGTATATGATAAATTGGAAAAAGGGAATAAATCCAGCACATTTCGATGAACACACATAGATGAGTATTATACATTTAAGGCAGGTCTGTTGGTGAATAAATCAGGATTTATATTTTCTTAATAATCATTCATGTCCCATAAGCTTATAAGTTGAAAGTAAAAAGTTATGAAGTTTTTTTTGATTATCTCCGTTCTTATTTTTTGGATTTATTCCCTTCTTCCAATTGGTGGTTCAATTATATTATGCAGCAATTCTTTTAATTCTGACTTGTTCGTCAAACTATGTATATTTCATAAGTCGTGTATATGATCGTCGTGCATTAATCAAATCAAGAAAGCAGGAAGAATCACTACAGTCGGTCTTTATGAACATTATACATCGCTTCTTTTTCGCCGACTTTTCTTTTTTCTTTCGTAGTTAGTTTTTTATTTTTATTTGGCCATTTTTTAAATCATTTGTTTGTTATGCCTGGTACATGTTGTTTTTGCATTATGATCATCAATAATAAAATAAATAATAAATATTTCGGACAATTTAACACACAACGTAGTCTAATTCCAAGCTAAGCTGAGCTTGTGTTATGAGTACTAGACAACTGATATAAATAGTTATATACTATTTTTTTGTAAATACATACACATTATACATAGAAAACACCCAAACTTCGCTCAGCAGTCGCTTACGCTACCACTTGCGCCACCGAGGCAGTCAAATATATAATCGATCTATTGCACCTAATGCTACTTAAATTTCTTTCTCCCATTTTCCATTACTTTTGAGAATTATTAAAACGATTAGATTCTTAGGGAAACATAACGTCACACAAGTGACCAGCCATAAAAAAAAACCCACCTTCACCCTAAGTGGCTTATGTAAGACAAAATATGTATGATAGGAATAGGGTAATTTAAGATGAGGCAGATCTATAGAGAAGATGATACCCATGGCAAAACGCAAGTTCGTATCGGATGGGGAAAGCAGGTCTGAGATTACTGTTGCTGGAACCGCCAGGATCCGTCTTTCTTGTGATTGGAGAGGCCAAGAAGTCACTAGTTAATAAATTAGACAATAAATGTGCATGACAATTAAAAAGTAACTATCTTATTGTTCAACTGTAATAAATTTCGTTTTAATCCCTATCACGTCGCAACAAAGAAGCCATTAAAGTAAAGATTCTTACCTTGTGGAGCAGCAATAAATCGTTCACTAGTCAACGACGTCAATTCGCTGATCAGCTGCCGAGCTTCGATCGCTTCAGTTAAAAGGCACACCTGGTCTAAGTCTATATCTTCGATGACGATGCCTTTGTTCACCGATTCGTATATGAAGCCTAACTGCTGGCTGTAACAAAACAAACGGCATTTGAATAAAAAATGGTCCAAACAGAAACGAATAACGTAACACTACTTATTGAATATTGATTTATTCCACAAGCAGGATTCACAATTGTCTATATGCCCACTACAAAAACGTTTGACCTATAAATACTAATTTCATAGTGAGTTAAAGTTTATGTTTTGTTTGTAAAGTTTGTACCTTGTAGGGAGTATTATCTGGACTCACAGAACCACTTTTGAAAATTCTTATGAATACCGCGATAACCGTCATACACATATACACAGATACAGAGATACGCGAGTAAAAGCTACAATATATTATACTGTAGTTAAACTTTTTCAGTTTTGTCAATTGACTTTAATTATACCTATGAATGAAAGCATTCAACTATGTCAATATTTTTACTTGTAACTTGAATTATATGTCTCAAGGACACTACTATTTCAACAACAAGAATTGGAGGGAAGATGCTTTCACCTTCCTTCTACTCGTCACGTCCTGGATGTCTAGATGATGAGATGTCGTAAAGAATAGAGTTGTTTTAAATTTCGTTTTGGAATGTATTAGTGTAGAACTAAACAATATTCCTTGTTCTCGGTTCAAAACTGTAAATTACATTTAATAATTTATTTTTCATGAAAAACGTTAACTATTACCTATTTGTTCTGTATCACTACATTCACCTTTCCCCTGACCTTTGATACTGAACCTATATCTCTTGATATTTACTTACAATCTGGTTATATCACTTTTTGAAACACAAAGAAGATACGAAGTACACTTAAGATGCTTAAATAACTACCGTCTAACGGCGAACAGACGGCTGAACCTTGGAAACAATAAGCTTGTTAAGTTTGTTAGTCCAGACGGAAACTGCCTGCAAAACCACTCGACCGTGATTTAAGTAAGTTCTACATATTCGTCAATTTCTCTTACGGTGCTACTTCAAGTTATTTTTTTATATGAGCCGGCCAAAGTAACTCTACTTTGGACCTACCTGACGGAAAGCATGAGCAAAATCCAATAGTAGTCACCATACTCATTGCGAATGCAAACAATACAGCAATTCACAATGGTGATCCACACTATGATTGCCCATTGAGATGCTTCTGCATACTGGGGTTCATCATTCATCCACCTTTTTTTTTCACAACAATTCAACAGTGGTTCATCCTTCATCCATCTTTAAAAAAGAAAGAGCAAGCCCGTTACAAATGTACCTTATTAGAATTACCTTGTTAATTTCCAACAAAGAGTTTTTTCGGTGAGTTGGTACATTCCCATATTTCTACTAATAGGATACAGAACTACCTACACGATTAAAACGAATTGATAAAATACAAATAATCTCTTATCGATTCAAATGTGAAGATATAGTAATACTAAGACTAGGTACGAGTATATTGTTGATGGTGTGTGTACGAGTGTTCGTATAGTTGCATTTACTAAACACAGACAGATATTAAAAAGAAGTAACAAAAGCAAGTATATTTTTAGATATAGTCTAGACACATCTGCAGATGCTTGTTGGAGACGGGGGCGAAATTCAGTACACATTCACATTACCGCAAAAAAGTCGTACTGAACTCATAAAGTTGAGTGCATTTCTAAGATTGGAAAGAAAAGAAATAATAGTATTTCAATTGGCACATTCTACATATTCTATCTGTACTATTAATGTACTTATTAGCATATTGCTTTACTCAATGCACTTCGCGCTGATAACTGCCTCGGTGGCGTAGTGGTAGCGTATGCGACTTCTAATCTTGAGGATCTCGGGTTCGATTCCCGGGTCGGACCAAATGTTTGTATGATCTGCAAATATTTGTTTCGGAGTTTGGGTGTTTTCTATGTATAATATGTATGTATGTATTTACAAAAAAAAGTATATATGTATTCATATCAGTTGTCTAGTACCCATAACACAAGCTCTGCTTAGCTTGGGACTAGATGGCGTTGTGTGTAAGATGTCCGGAATATTTATTTATATTATTTATTATTTTTAGTTGCAGACCAAGAGTGGTGATTACCATACTCATTGCGAATGCAGGCAATGAAACAAAGCAGTATGGTGACCCACACCATGGTGGCCTAGTGATGTTTCGGCATCATTGGGCCTCCGGTCTCGCACTCACCAACGAAACATGACAGTACGAACGCTGTCACTTTACGTTGATTTTCTGTGCGATGAGTTTACTAATATAAGTTTTTGAGTATATGATATACGCCAGCATAGTGTAAGAGATTAGAAAAAAATTAATAACATTATAAATAACTATAATAGTTTTTTTTTTAATTTATACCGAAAACATTATGAAAATGATAGTAGAAATTTAATAAGTGTAATGAATTATATAAAATAAGATGCGATATGGGACAACACGTAATCAAAGGTCAAGGTGGCTCACTATATCACGCTAAGAGTCACTTTGATGTCCATCAATTCCATGTTGCAGTAAGAATTCTTACAGTTTGGTTTTGGATGACAGATTACAATTATTTAGGTCTGGTAATCTAGTGGCTAGTGACACAGATTGTTAAGCGGAACGTCTATAGGTTTTTATCTATACGAATAAAAAGGTTCACCCAAAGGTTTGTCTGGAAGAAAATGCCTGTGGCATTAAGTCCGCCTTGTGCAACATGATTGCAGGAAGTTTTAATAAATAAATAAATAAATAAATAAATAATAAATAAAATTGGAGTATCTGTTTGTAATGATATATTAAAATAACCGCTTTTTACTAAATGCAAAATATTATTTTCTGTGTGTACACGGTACATATACAAAATAATATTATTTTCAATTTTTTTCTGTAAGTCGGTCTGTCTGTCTGTTTGTACCCGCTAATGTTTGCAACGGCTGGACCGATTTTAACGGAACTTTCACTGGCAGGTTGATAATGTAATAAGGAGTAACATCGGCTAAGTTTTTTAGACAAGCTTTGCCCCGCGGTATTACCCGCGGTTGTGAAGGTACAACAATAACTGCGGGTAGTAGCAAGTATGACCTTTAGAATCTAGTACATAAAACGTCCGTTAGTATTCCTCCAACTCCTCCAACCTAATCAAACCTTCTTTATAAATAAATACGACCTTTGATACTATGATTCAGTTATGTTTTCAATTACTCACAGCTAATAACTACTACAAATTAACAATAACATTAGCGCTATCATAATGTATAAAGTTTATTTAAAACCAGCGCCTCCGGATAACATCGGTGTCAAAGTTCTAAAACATTAATATTGTCATTGTGTAACGATTGTTTAAAAGGCGATTAATTAAATAAATACTGATATACTGTCAGTCCAGTTATTAACGTCTAATTTAACCTATATCTAGTTAAAGCTGGAGATTGTCCATATATTTTTTTCAATGTGATTTATTCATTACTTTCATTTTGTGGCGTTTATTTCCGAACGTCACTGACGGATGTCAAAAGAGAGACTTATTAGCGCTGAAATAGATCACTTTCCTTGGTTACTTCCAGTGCATGTATCTGTGCTAACTTGTGCTTATTGTAAATAGTATTATACGAAATACGATACGATCTCGTATTTCTTCACAAAATAGTAAACGGCTCAATAAAAAGTAGTGATCTAACTGAACGCATACTTTATTCGGTCTTAACAAAACCGCCGAGGTATGCCATCACCAGAAAATTTTATATACCCATCCGCAAATCTAATCTAGGTCTGAATGCACCTCTGACGCGTATATGTAGAGAATACAATAGCATCTGTTCACAAAGAGACATAGACATCCATGTCCATTTGAATAAATTTAGACGCTCTATAACTGATAATACTAACAAAACTAACCAAAATTAATATCTTTTCCTGTCTTACTTTTGTTTTTTTTTTCATCTTTTATATTAATAAGATAATTGTAATTTAGAATTAAATAGTATTAAGCTCCTTTATTATTTTATTTTTTGTAGTTACCTTGTTACACTGTTTTGCTAGGCGTATTTTATTTTATCTCATATGGTGAATGTTGTGTGTACCTGTAATAGGCATGCATACTAGACAATATTAGTGAATATTTTTTTTAAAGCCACCCTCTTATTTATTTACAAATATACGCTATCCTCACAGGCTTTCATCCCAATACGATAGCGTAGTTACATAAGATGAATACTAATCACTTACATACAATGAATAAAAAATAAACAATATATATATATATATATATACCACAGCGGGGAGATAGTAATAATAATAAAAATAACTAAAGCATCTCGAGGAAAGTAAGTCTTCAGTATATAATAGGTCTTTACCTATGAAATTGCGTTTCTTCAGTACTGGTCATTTCAAATAAAAAAAAGTTTGTAATGGCTCTGTATTCTAAATTCAAATTAATTTTGTTTTAAAACCATGACATTCTATTTACAAACTCTGTCTTTTGTTTTTTGATTAGCGTTGTATTTTCATTACATTTGAACATTTTTCGTCATAACGGATACTTTAAAAATTCGTGTAATTATGGAATATGATGATATTCCGTCGTGGCACAAACGCGACACAAACGGCACGTAACATCAAAAACGTTTACGGAGAGAACTGTACAAACGAACGCACAACCTTTTATTGGTTTTCCCGGTTCCGTTCAGGAAATTTTGACTTGAAAAATAAAGCTCGTGGTCGTCCGGAGACTTTGGTTAACAATAATGAATTAAAGGCGATCGTGGAAGCTGACGAAACTCAATCTACAGCTGAGCTAGCAGCAGCTTTTAATGTAAGCATCAAAACAATATTGATCCATTTGCGACAAATTGGCAAGGTAAAAAAGCTTGATAGATGGGTGCCCCACGACCTTAACGATCGCCAGCGCAACGTACGCGTCGAGACCTGCCTTTCGCTGCTCAACAGGCAAAGAAATGAAGGAATTTTGAAACGAATAGTTACGTGCGACGAAAAATGGATTCTGTTCGACAATCGAAAGCGCTCAGCAAGTTGGTTAGACCCCGGTTCAGCACCAAAGCAATGCCCTAAACCAAAAATGACCCCTAAAAAGGTGATGGTCACTGTTTGGTGGTCTAGTGCGGGTGTGATTCACCACAGCTTTTTACAAAACGGCATGAGCATTAATGCAGATGTGTACTGTGAAGAACTGGAGAGAATGATGGAGAAGCTTGCACATCTGCAACCAGCTTTGGTCAATCGGTCGTCCCCACTGCTCCTTCACGACAACGCGCGACCCCATACTGCGCAACAGACAGTCTCCAAGCTGCAAGAGCTGGGGTTGGAAGCTCTCCCTCATCCGCCATACTCACCAGACCTTGCGCCTACCGACTATTACTTTTTCCAAAATTTAGACAACTTTTTAGTGGGTAAAAAATTCAATTCCCGAGAGGCAGTACAAAATGCCTTTGAAGAGTTTGTTGCCTCCCGTCCAGCTGATTTTTACAAGAAGGGCATCAATAAACTGCCAATGCGTTGGCAAAGATGCGTCGATTGCATGGGTGATTACTTCGAATAACAGAAATAAAAAAGTTTAAAAAAATAAGTACTTTCACTTATTGCATACAAAACGGCAATTTCATAGGTAAAGACCTAATATACATATATAGGTAGAGAAGGCCGATACCCAGCAGTAGTATCAGCCTTCGTGATATGAACGATATCGATACTTCCAGTACATAATATTACAACATCTACTGTTATTTTTAATTTTATCTTATCCAATGGAGATAGTTTTTATAGATAAGACTACAATACATTGTACACGTATTATGTTAAGTAGATATTTTTTAAACTGTTGTCTTTAGATACTAAACAAGCTTCGTGAGTACGTGTAAGCCCATGCGTTTGAGTGTTGTTTTTTTATGGATGAGCCTGCCAAAATGACTACTCTATCTGGTACATGCATAATGCTATAGTTGTGGCCACCATACTCATTGCGAATGTTTACACTGCAACGACGCAGCATGGAGACTCAGGCCTATTGAGATGTTTTTGCACCACTGCATCATTATTTAAATTATACCTTTCTATAAAGCAGGAAATACAATTTTTTGAAAAGACTACTCTCGCACTAACAACATATCCTGTGTCCTGAGGGATTTTACAAGCATTAACGAAGCAAGTACAATGAACGCCCAGAAGTTTGAGTTTTGTATCAGCAACTGTATTATATACGGTCGGTATATATACGGCCATCATGCTGCATTCTTTCCATGAGGCAGAGTAGAGTCACTTTGGAAGGTTTTATAATAAAATAAAAACTTATAATTTACCACAAAAAGAACCAAAAATAACGTATTTCGTTTAAGGTTAATTGTTCTTTAAAATTGTCTTTTTACGGAAGCGTCGCAACTCACCAACAAGGCGAGTTTTTTATGTTGACCTTATAATATTTGTTTCTAAAGGTTTTTATGTGAAACTAAATGCTGCCTACAAAAGGAAACTGTTTTAACTACATTAAGAGCAGCACTACATTACAATAAGAAGTTAAGTAGAATAACATTTAGGCGGATGGCATGATGGCGTGACATGGCATTTTTAATAGATTTGTCTTCTTGCGTGTGGAATTTTTACATAAACGTAAGGAGAATTCGCTAAATTGAAGTCTAGCCAAGTGATAAACCCGTAATCTGAGTAGGTCGGCTCTAATTCGACTTTTACTGTCTCCTACATGAAATATGAGCAAATTTTTTCGTATTTATTCAAGAAAAATGGTTCTAATCTCATGTTAACTTCTATGAAGAGAACCGAGGCACTGGGCAAAGAACCGACGTTGAAGACTTCACTTCTTAAACCTCCTCCTCACTTTCTGAGTCCCTCACTGAGTCTGAAAATTGTCGGGAATCCCCGAAATACATCTGCAAGTATTTCTTAAATTTTGCTCTATCAGTCTATCGTGATACTTAAATAAGGATGTTTCCTAAACGTAACTAACCTAGCCTAAACCATAGTTATTTAACACATATACATGACCTGTACAACATGACCTATGTTGTACTGGTCGTGTATCAATAAGTGTGTACAGATAACGTAAATTAGACCCGAATAAATACCTTGAACAACGACATTGCATGCATTGTCACCTTATCAGACGGACACGTGTTAACCGAGTGGCGCGTGTATCGATAAAATGATTTTAAACAATGTTTCATGGTACGAGAGCCGCACAACGCACGCGATCACTAATAATAATTTCAGTGTTGATTTCAGTGTTTGGGTAGTTTGAAATATTAATTTGTTACGCCACTCGTATTTAGGTAGGTAGAATTAGCTATCACGCTATGTACTACTACACTATGTTGTAATGAACAGCCATTTTGACAACATAAGCATCTACCGTGGGAGAGCCACGCCTCGGCATGAATGGGCCGGCTCGACCGGAGTAATACCACGGCCTCACAGAAAACCGGTGTGAAATAGCGCTTGCGCTGTGTTTCACCGAGTGAGTGAGGATACCGGAGGCCCATTCACCAAGCCGTCCCCCACCCCTTCCCCTAAAGGCCGGTAACGCACTTGTGACGCCTCTAGTGTTGCGGGTGTCCATGGGTGGCGGTAATCGCCTACCATCAGGCGATAAGTCTGCTCGTTTGCACTCTATTCATTAAAAAAAAGTCTAGATAAGAAGACGTAACATAAAGCCAACACGATACCACAATAAAGAGCATAGTTGTGACTATAAACGCATTATGAAACTGCGGTTTTGTCGTTCAACTGTATGGTTAACACCAGTTATGAAGTACGGCGGAAAAAAAGTTTTTTTTTAATTAAAACAGTCATCGGTTTTAGGATTCCGTACCCAAAGGGTAAAACGGGACCCTATTGCTAAGACTTCGCTGTCTGTCTGTCACCAAGCTGTATCTCATAAACCGGGATAGATGGACAGTTAAAATTCTTAGAGATGATGTATTTCTGTAGCCACTATAACAACAAATACTAAAAAACAGAATAAAATAAACATTTAAGGGAGCTTCCATACAACAAACGTGATTATTTGCTCGATATTGACAACGGCAACAGGTAGACGCTTGAAATTTTCATAGAATGTTTCGATATATATTCACTTTGAAAATAAATAATTCAATTAAAATAAAACAAATATTTAAGGGGGGCTCCCATACAAAAAACGTAATTGTTTTGCTCGTTTTTGTTAGATAATGGTAAGGAACCCTTCGTGCGCGAGGCCGACTCGTACTTGAAAGGTTTTTTTAAATTTCATTATAGCAGAGGAGGGCAAACGAGCCTATAGGTTGCTTGATGGTAAGTGACTACAGACGTATATCGATAGCTGCAAAGTCACAAGTGTGTAGCTAACAATTGAGTCATCCTCAAAATGATTACCAACGAAAGGCAATGAAAGAATTGCTTAGGGTAACACATAAGTATTGTTTAATTTACGTATGTATGTCTTAGTATTGGTGTATCTAAATCAATGTAATTGAGAAGTAGATCGTGGCAACCCTAGAAAATCTGCAACTGTCAGAATGTTTCTACAACGTGATCCAAAACGTGACTGAATGACATCGCTCTGCCACAATTTAATCGCATTGCAATCTACCTAGTAATCTAATCGACAGTTTTTCTATACAAATATTATAAAGAAAAAAATATTGTTTAGAGAAGTAGGCAATATAGGACGTGAAATTTTTCGAAAAAGCCGGACCGATTTTGACGGGACTTTCGCTGGCAGAAAGCTGATGAGGAGTACCTTAGGTTACTTTTAGTTAGTTATTAATAAAGGTGACCTTCCCCAGTCACTGCCAAACAAAATAAAGCGTGCCATATTTTCTGTTTTGCACGGAGCGGCGCCACAAGTGTCAAGTTTCGATCTAATCAGATAATGGAAAACGGATCAAAATTGATTACGTCCACTAGGTACTTTGTTGATATCATACAATCGCTTGTCATTTATTATCAATCTATTAAAAACGTTTCTGAAGATGAAATGATTGCAAAGAACATAATTGAAGGAACTGCTTTTTATAAGATAAACCCGCGACTTCACATTCGTAATTATTTCTCATTTTAGTGTTCCTACAATAAGACGAATTTCCATACAAGTATTTACCCTGTATTTAATTTAAAAAATCGTTTCTTAGTGGGTGCTTGCAACATTAAGCGGTCTATTCATAAGCGGTGTTTAAATTTAAGCAATGGTTCTGTGTTATTTTCAACTTTAAGACTGTGTGTGATAGTCTAATGTTGATAATAACACAAACTGTTGTTAAAAGTTAAACATCGTTTATGAATCAGAGGGTAAAGCATATTATTGTAGAATCATTTAGTAAGGGCTGGTGAATTAGTATCTAATACTTTTCAACAAGCAATTCTTGTATATAATATATCTATACTAATACGAGTATATTAGCTGAAGAGTTTGTTTGCTGGAACGCGCTAATCCCAGGAACTATATAGGTCTGATTTCAAAATTATTTCTGTGTTAGTTAGCCCATTTATCGAGGAAGGCTAAAGGCTATATATCATCACGCTAAGACCAATAGGAGCGGAGCACCAATTAAGAATGTTCCAAAAACGGGGGAAAATGATTACGATACGGGCAATAGAAGACGTAAAAAACTAAAAACTAAACTCCTTCCTAATTCGAAAAGGCCGGCAACGCACTTGTGACGCCTCTGGTGTTGCGGGTGTCCATGGGCGGCGGTAATCGCTTACCATCAGGCGATACGTCTGCTCTTTTCGAAGGCAATAAATCTATCTAGCTAGTTTAAATTTTTTGAAAATTTACCTAGTTTTGTTTTGTTTTTCCGGGCTATTTCCATTTCAATCATCGTACATGAAGAGTGATCAATAAAATACTAGCACTTCTCTACTATTAAGAACTTTTATAAGCTTTGCTCAGTAGGACGGGCACACTTATAAAGAATTAAAAAAGCTTACCTTTCTATTCGTTCAGAGAGGCAGTACTCCCATCGATGACTGTTGCACTTCCATTCTCTCATCCGCCTCAACACGGGGGAGTTCAGCTCATCGCATATGATCTTCAAAGCAGCCTCTTCTAACACATCTTGCACGGCTATTAGTGATAACCTGGTGGAAAAAGACTTACTGTAAATATTGATATCAGGCTCTAAAACATTTGAAGTCTGACTTTAGATCAGTAGTGAGACAGCCTTGTGTACGACTCTCCCATAGTGTTGAATTGTCTAGTTCAGTTAATATTGTGTCCTAAGAGGATGATAATTTATAACAGACAAAAGCCCATGATATTCTCTTATAAGAAGTAAAGATTAATAAATATTTTCGAACATTTAACACACAAACGCCATCTAGCCCCAAAGTAAGAAAAACTTGTATTATGGGTATTAGATAACTGACGTAAAGACATTTATACTTTTTAGCAATTACATACATACATATTATACGAGTACGTAGAAAAGACCCAAACTTCGAAACAAATATAAGCAGATCATACAAACATTTAGTCTGACCCGGGAATTGAAACCGAGACCTCAAGCGCAGTAGTCGCATACGCTATCAAACAGACACCGAGGTAGTCAAAAATAATGATTAAAGATAGAGAAAAAAATAATATTGATTATCTCGTAGCGTTCATCTGAGGATGATGCATATGTTAATGATTCATCGAACGACCTTTACTAATCCTTCACAATGCATTGTTTAATGTAGTATAAGAGACCAAGATAAAAACATTAGAAAATTTAATACGGACTTATTATCTTTCTGAACAAATAAATTTATATAGATTGGCTTTGACCAAACTGTGAATTAAAACGGCATGTAACAACATGCGTCTTAAATGTGGTGTAATATTTAAAGTACTAGAGAAAAGAAACCGAGATCAGAGGTGTCAGAATATAAATATAGTTAAAACTATTTCTATGATTACATTCTCTGAAATCTAGACTTTACTGATTTAATTTACTGCATGGCAGGAAGAGATGAGTTGTAATTAATGTCGTAACGTTCTAATCATAAGGTATTTAATTGCAAAATTGTAAAAGTACAACACGTGTATTATCTTCTATCAATCATCATTCACAATTTTCCCGTGTCACACTGACTTTAAAACACAGATTTTCTCTCCTCTCTACACAGAAAGAAAGACATGACAATTAAGTTTTTATACCAGCAATGTTGTTTTACTGCAAGATCTATAAATTTCCTTCCTCCTTAAAACCCATTATACCGTCAACTATTATTGTTATTTTTTTATAGAAAATTGGGCAAACGAGCAGACGTATCGACTGATGGTTATTAAGCGTTTATGAAGGTTTGAAGGTCGTATTGGTCTGGGAAAACGCAGTTTTGTTGAGCTAGGCAGAAAGTTTTTACAAAAGCGCACAGTTGTTGACTGCCAACCATTTAAATGACAAGGGATGACCGAGGACGATGTCGGAAGGGGTCCGGTCGTATAATATCTGCGATTCCCGGACCCCTCCCTTCTCAGGCGCAGAGTTGGCACACCGTGTGGTTTTAGTCGGTTCGATTCCGACACACCGCCCCGCCGCAAACCCCGGCGGGGTGACGGCCCGAGGGGGTTTCCACACGTAAAAAAAAAAAAAAAAAAAAAGGACGATGTCGGAAAAAGGCGGCAGAGATTAATTAAAACAATTCCCCGAAAAAGTCGGAGTACTCCGCATACTAAATGCGGTAGAACATGCATAGCGAAGCCAGATTTCTTGGCAATCAACGATTCGAGTCGATTGAGAACGACAAGCTTCTTCGAAGCCAACTTGGCCTTATCCTCCGGTTTAACCGGTAAAAATCACTAATCTTCGACTTCGACACAATGAGGTTTGATATCTCTATGACCCATCCAGAAAACAAGGGCATTAAAATAAACTGATATACTTTTTGTATCTTTGGAGTATACTCAACTAAAACCATAACACACGACTTGCAAAATGCTATCTTGGAATGTCCTTGGATTTATTAGAGTCCATTAAATTGTAACTAAGGCTAATCTTCCGACAATTATTTTTGCATGCGTTGGAATAACGTGATTGCATTACGTTGTTTACGATGACCAAAGTACTACGAAAACGTATCTAGCAATTAGTGTGATTATTCCTGTATATTAGCGAATCACCTATCAGTGGGTAGCTAAAGATTACGTGGGGCGATCCAAAAATACAACACAACTTATAATTATTTAGAAGAGATGTTTACCGTTTTATATTTCTTTGCTAACTTAGTCATTTTCTATTATTTTCATATAAAAACATTTGTTATACAAGAAATCATTGCAGTATGTGCATATAAATTGCTTATACCGATAAGGTTTTATTGAATGCTAAAAAAATTGAAATATTGTGCATCGGCTTTTTCTTTTGAAGAGCTCAATTAAAATACCACATCCTAGACTGTCTACCATTACTAACAAAACTAAATTACCTACTAGAAAATTGACCTTTTGTGTGTGTCTCTTACGACAATTTTGTCAATTGAATAGACTTTAATGATTGCATTGTTTATGGTATCTCAAGGTCTCGTATAACGGAAAAGGTGGAACACACTGTCAAAAATGTATCTATAAGTCCGTGTGGTGAAGACCTGGTGATTTGTAAGATAGACATTCTTTGCCTTTCACAGACACCAGCTCCTCAAATTTCTAAACTAAACTGTGTAAAATGACTAGTTTTAGGTGTACCATTGTGAGGAGAAATAAAGAATTATTATTAGTTTACGATAAAACATGTTTTCCTAAATTGTCTCCACCAACACCGAAGAAAAGGAAAACTTAACACAAGCTACTGTCCTGGACAGCGTAGTTTAGGCCAGGTTCCTTCCTTTTCAGGAGCGGCCTATGGTCTAGCAGTGAATTGTTTAAAACATGTTGATGCTTATGACGTCATTGACAAAGATTTCTCCTTTATTCAAGTTTCACCAATAGTAGTAAGATAATTAGGCCAGTAGAACCTTAGAAATTTACTGAGTATTACAAACCGACTACCATCACTACATATCACTACATAGTATAAAACAAAGTCGCTTTCAGCTGTCTGTCTGTCTCTATAAATGCTTAATCTTTAAAACTTTGATGCGATTTTCTTTAATAGATAAGAGTTATTTAAGAGGAAGGTTTATATGTCCAATACATGCATAATATATTTGAGAAACTCTGATTTTCGAGGTCTCTAATGTGATGTCGTAAATAAACACATTTTATGCGCTTACATTGCGAACGACGACTGAACCCTACGACATGGACCTAAATATTGTACTACAGTATTGTACACCTTAATAAGGTCTACAAAAAGTCCTGGATGGTATATGTCTATCTTTTAGGGATAACACAGTAACCATTTTTTATTCTTAACTTTTTACGAGATATAATGGCTTGTTTATGAAGCGATTTTAAGCAATACAGCATTAATTCTCATCCAAATAAGTACCTCAAATACTCGTACATTGTGCATTTAACATAAATCAATATGGCTCTTTACAGTAAGTAGTTTAAATGAATACATTCGAAGATATTTCAGATTAAAAATTTACAAACCGTGTCGTTGGTGGGTGCATTTGAAATCTACCCGTGCGAAGTCGGGGCTGGTCGCTAGTTAAAGTTATAGTGAAACACGTTGATTATTTTTATTGCCGGTTTCACTAGCTGAATCGTTAACTGGGGTTTTTACACGATTTTTGTGTTGTGTTTATAATGTGTTTTTACTTTTTTAAACTTCCATACATTTATACTGAATAAAAATCAGGTACATTACTGTAAAATTACTCAGTTACATGATAACATAAATGTCTTTTTTATTATACTTCGATATGATTCTTCGACTGTGACTGAGGCGGCACGCTAAAATCTGTCTCAATATTTTTGGAACGAAGTTCCTTATCGCGCGATATGAACGAAAAAACGAAGGGGGCTAGACGGAAATTGTCGCGACATAATTTGTTGTCACGACACTTTTTGTTGTCACGACACTTTTTTATATATATATATATATATGTGGGATCCTTATAAAGAAACAGCAGCGAATCTTCTTTGAAATCTTTAATTATAAAATCGTTTATATCATACAATCTTTGCGGCCTACGCCCATCGTATATTACCACAGATTCCATACAATAAGCCCAGTGTGGCCATTACCAAATTTAAAATTAAAACTAAATGAACCTAAAAATATCCTTACTCCCACACGGCCCTCCTGATTATTCATCTGACTCGGATGAACATCCATCCATCTCTACTTCAGCCCATGGTTTCATTAGATCAGCTGAGGTTGTGGTATGAATAGGACCGTCACACTCGCTCACCTTCTTCACTGCGTATCTTTCATGATGCTTTTTGGCGGTCACCGCATAAGGTCCTAGATACTTAGGATACAGTTTGCTTCCTTGAGTAAATTGCGTTCGTTTAATTGCAACTAAGTCTCCAAGTTTGTAGTCATTTGCCATTTTCCTCTTTCGATTGTAATTTTTAACATTCTCTTCTTGTATCTTTTGTATTGACTCCTTTGCTCTCATTCTCAATTCAGTTCTTTGCTCATTATAATTCTTAACTACTTCTTCTTCAATCAGTTTCATAATTTCTTCATTTTCATCTTTCATTTTTGTCCCAAAAAGTAATTCAAATGGAGACATTTTAATACTTCTTTGCCATGAACTATTTAAACAGCGTTGTAATTTGGAAACTTGTTTATACCATGTCATTGGATCATCGGTACTTAATTTACTTAAAACACTGATAATGATTTGGTGTATTCTTTCTACTTGTCCGTTTCCACGGGGTTGTCCTGTAGTAATCGTGTAATGAACTATGCCTTCTTGTTCACAATAATCTTGGAAGTCTTTTGAGGTAAATGCGGCGTTACGATCGGAAACAATCCTCTGAGGCGAACCAAAGGTTTGTTGTTGTACTTTTAACTTATTTAATGTTTCGTCGGTAGACAATGATTTGGTGGGATAGATCCAAGTAAATTTGGTGAAACCATCTACTATCGTAAGAATGTACTTATAATTTTTATTTGTAGATGTCAATGGACCGAGATGATCAATATGATACGTCGAAAACGGTATATCACCTTTATCCAGCGGATGTAGGTGTCCTTCTTTTCTTCCTTTCTTTTGTTCAATCAAAATACATTCCACACAATTATCTATGATCTTCCCAATTTTTTCTTTCAGGTTCTCAATATAGTATTCTCTACTTACAAGTTCTTCAGTCTTTCTTATTCCAAAATGTCCATAATTATGCTTCTTCCTTATTATTTCATTTTGCATTTTCCTAGGAACAACAATAAGTCTCGTACCCTCTTTCTCTTTACACAATATTCCTCCTTCCATAACATAGTCTTGGTAGGGTTCCTTCGTTAACATTGTCTTTAACAGGCTGGTATGCGGATCGTCGTCTTGTGCTTTCTTGAGGCGGGCGGTAGCCTCGGTAAGTACCATGCATACTGGATTTCGGCTTAATGCATCGGCGTGTTTAAGCCTTGATCCTGGCCTATGTTCTATTTCGTAGTCATACTCTTCTAGTAGCAGAGCCCAGCGAGCAACACGCGGAGGTAAGTCCTTCTTCTGTAGTGTTTTAGTAAGAGCAGAGCAATCTGTAACAATTTTAAAATGAATGCCTAAAAGGTAAACACGGAACTTTTTGACTGCTTCAGCAATTGCTAATATTTCCAAATAATAGCTATGGTATTTTCTTTCAGCCGGGGTTGTCTTTTTGCTCATGAAGTAAACTGGATGCAACTGATTATCTGTAGGACATCTCTGTAATAAGACAGCTCCATAACCGTCTGCACTAGCATCTGTGTGTAGTTCTGTTGCTAGCTCCGGATTGTAAATCTTTAATACAGGTGAACCACACAAAATTGTTTTCAACTCGTTAAAAGCCATTTCACACTTATCATCAAAATGGAATTTAGTATCCTTCTTTAATAAACTGGTTAGAGGTTTTGCAATTATAGAATAATTTTTAATGAATTTTCTGAAGTAACCAGACAGTCCCAGAAATGATTGTAAAGATTTGATGTTTTGAGGAGTTTTAAATTTAGATACTGCTGAAATCTTATCTCTAGATGGACATAATTCATTTTGTCTTATTATATAGCCTAAATACTCTATCTCTTTCTTCATAAATTGACACTTTTTCCAGTTGAATAAAAGACCATACTCTTCAGCTCTTTCAAAAACTTTAATCAACTTCTTCAATCCTTCTTCTTCTGATACAGAAGGCAAAACCAAATCGTCCAAATATGCTAGCACGGTACCCTCAGATATAAGATCTTGAAAAACATGGTTTACATACCTTTGAAACACGGATGGCGCAGTACAGAGTCCAAACGGCATCTTCATGAATTCATACTGCCCTTGTGGAGTTACAAATGCAGTAAACTTCCTGCTTTCTTCATTTACATCTACGTGCATAAAACCATTTTTTAAATCTAGGGTCGTGAAACAACTTGCACCCTTCAATCTGTCAATCTGATCCTCTATAAGGGGCAATGGAAATCGATCTTTAACTATTTTCTTATTTAATTTTCTATAATCAATACAAAGTCGATAAGTCCCATTTTTCTTTTTTGCTAGCACTACAGGGCTTGCAAAGTCTGATTTGCTGGGTTGTATAATGTTTAAACACAGCCATTCTTTTATTTGTTCATCAACAACTTTCATCTCTAGTGGTGATAAGCGACGCGGGCTTTGATGGATTGGATCTTCATCGGTAAGTATTATTTTCATCTGAATGTAACTTTCCTTCTTCTTAACATTGCCTTTATAGTCTTCAATCATCTTAGTAATCTTCTTTGCAATTTCTTTGTTTTCAGGAAAGCGCTCTTCACAAATAACATTTTTTTCTTCTGTCAGTAGGGTTAGGTAGGTAATCTTTTCAAATGAAATGCCAGAGGCGGTAAAATTAATTTCAAATTCTTTAAGAATAGGGTTCCCAAGTATAACGCTGATTGGTATGTTGTCATCTTGTACAACGTGAAATTCCATCTCAGTACAATAATCATCAATCACAACTTTAGCTTTCAGAAGGCCTATGGTACTAAGTTCTTTGCCAGCAATGCCAGTTAAATTTATTGATGTTTGCTCATTGTAGTTAGCCTTTTCTGGTAAAACTTTTCTAACTTTAGACAACATAATTAGGTTTACATCACTTCCTGTATCAATTAGTGCTGATATTTCAACATTATTTATCTTTATTTTCTTGTATGGGGTTGTCAACCCTTTGTCTCCCTTATAAACATTCCTTTTTGAATATTTATTTTGAATGTTTAACATCTTTTTATTTCTGTTGTAACACTCGGTTCCTTTGTGTCCGAACTCATTACATCTACAACATTTAATACCCTTTATACAGTTTGGTGCTTGATGATCCAGATCTCCACATTTAAAGCATCGCTTAATACTGTTACTCTTAGTTTCTTGTATACTGGGTCGAGTGAGATTTTTATCTTTAATACTTTTGTAAATATCTAACTTTCTTCTAAAATCTTTGAGATTTAATGCTCCATACAAAATGGATTTATTAGTTTCACTGTCTTGAATGCCATCAATAACATATTCTATAAGTGCGGCATCTTCAACGTTTCCATGTAGTGCACATTCCTTCATATGAAGAAAATACTGTTGGTAAGTTTCATCTTTTTTCATTTTTCGTGAACTAAGTTTTTTGTGTATGGCTGCACTATTTAATTTAAATCCAAACTCTTCTTCAAGTTCTTGTTTTAATTTTTTATACTCTCTGACACCTCCGAGTGATCGTAGAAACAGTTTTGCAGTTCCACTAAGGAGTCTTTTAGCGTAAATCAATTTTTCTATTTCGGACCAGTTCATTAACAACGCAGTGTCTTCAAATTCATCAAACCATGTACTAATCGGGTAGGTATCGTCCCCACTGAATGACGTCATAGACTTCTCCACATCCCCAAACGATATATAAGGTGCGGTATCTCGTGATTCTCGCTCTTCTCCGTCTTTAATATCTTTTTTCGGTGGCATCTTAAAGTTTATTCGATAACTAAGAAAATATTTTTCACACGTAAAATCTTTTAACAATAAAATGAAAAAATGTGGGTTTGACAAAATAACTCTCACTGATGTCGTGCGTGCCTGATGATATTCTTCAATGTTTTATTTGTAACCGTTGTTATTTCTTAGACACTGATACTTCTCTGTATGTTTAATCCTCTTAATATTGGATTTTAATCTTTTAAAATCTTTCTTCGTAAAAATGTCACTAAAAAGATCGCTGTCACTGATGACGCGTCGGTATACTTTTTCGTACAAATCGATATTTCTTAATTTACACTGTTGCTTCTCTGGATCCAGGATGAAATGTAATCCCGGACGAGCCCCCAAAAAGTTGTGGGATCCTTATAAAGAAACAGCAGCGAATCTTCTTTGAAATCTTTAATTATAAAATCGTTTATAATCATACAATCTTTGCGGCCTACGCCCATCGTATATTACCACAGATTCCATACAATAAGCCCAGTGTGGCCATTACCAAATTTAAAATTAAAACTAAATGAACCTAAAAATATCCTTACTCCCACATATATACTATATATATATATATATATAATAGATAGATAAGATTTCGAACTTTTATATATACATATCATCATTATCATCACTATTATCATAATCATCATTTCATCATTTTCATCAATTCATCATTTTCATCACTTTCATCACTTTCACCATTTTCATCATCTTCATCATTTTCATCATTTTCATCATCTTCATCACTTTCATCATTTTCATCATTTTCATCAATTCATCATCTTCATCACTTTCATCATTTTCATCATCTTCATCATTTTCACCATTATCATCATTATCATTATTATTATCTTTATTTCATTATTATTATTATTAATATTATTGTGTTCACATATATCATAAAACTAGAAATTACGTAAAATATTGAAGTAAATATAATATTTGTATCGTCTTTCTATTTCGAACTTCGTTCCATCCGGGTGTCCCTTGACACCTCTCAAGTTTTTTCAATACGAATAAGTTCGTTTAAGCATTTGGTTTTTAAGTAAATTGAACGCCCTATTAGGTATTACTCAATTACCAAGTACCTTATAATTCGGTTTTGTTCAGCCCAAAGGCGCTTTAACTTCTTTTAACGCAAATTGTAAAGTTGAGAATTCAGAATTATTTTAATTCTTGGAAGACTTCGCCACGAATTTTGCCTCTCATTCAACCTTTGTAGCCAATAACACCTAGTCCAATTCGCGGTACCATAGACCATAACAGGGACATAGTGGTCGAATATCTTCATCTTCAACCATTGGGTTAAGAATTCATATATACAATCACGCTTTATTCCTGTCCGAGGTAAGCAGAGACGATAGAACGCAATTTGTCATGATTTTGACATACAGTTCGCTCGGATTTTTCATTCAAGCTTGCTCAAGGTAATTACTTATTAATGCATGTCAGGAATACATTACCAATCTGGTTAATTAATATATTTCGAGGCCTTCCCGCACCGGCTCCTTCACTTAAAAAGGTTTTACTTTATCTAGTTGATTCCCATAATATAGAAATATTAAAGGACGTCATTTTTATTAACAACTAGCTAAGCCCCGCGTTACCCACAATTATTGTTCTACCTTTACTACAACCACGACAGGGTGAAGCTAATTTAAAAAAGGAGCCTGATTACACCTTATATTATTAGCTATCTGTCAATGCAAGTCCCGTCAAAATTAGACCATACGTTTCAGAGATTAGCTTGAACAAACATACAGAGGCGCTCATAACCCAGTTGCACTCGGTGATTAGAAACAATTACCGAGGGTAAGCAACTACGGCGCGGTCAGTGCCTGGATGGGTGACCGCTCGTGGTATGTTACCATGAGCGTCTTCGTGACTCGGAAGTCACGTTAAACAGTTGTCCCCGGTTATCATAGAATAACAGTCGTGAAACTAAGTTGGAGGCCTTTACGGCTTAGAAACATCCAACGGTAAGATGACGTAGCCACAACGTTGTCTTGCCAGTCCCCAACCCGCACTTAGCACGTGGGGACGTATGGCCTTAACCCTCTCCTGAGAGGAGAGCGAAAGTGGGACGTTATGGGTTGTTGATGAAAAACAATTGTATAGAGGAATAGATCACCTTTATCCAGTTTTTGTCTTAAACATTTAACGCCTTTGTATACAATAAAAATGACAGTGATTCCATCCGCATATTAGCATAATAATTATTAGGACACGAGTATTAGTTGTTTGTTGTAATGATGGGAAACGAGGTATTTGGTTTATAACAATCATCGTTAAATAAACACACGAGTATCTTACTATTACAATAATAACTATCTGTCCTTTGTCATGATTCTCTTGGGAACAATATAGCGAGGATCTAGCTTGTACTTTACAAATCATAAAGTATTAAAGTACCTATTAAAAACGTCTTTTTACCCGACTGCGAAAGAAGGAGGGGTTATGTTTTTCGACTATATGTATGTATATTTCTTTGGTACACAGTAAAGCCTAAACTGCTTGTTGTATTTTTACATCAAAATTAAAAAAAAACACAAAGTAAAATAAACGCCTAAATTTAATAAAGATGGCAGATATTTACGCAGTCGGGTTATATTTTAAAATAAATTTAATCATAGTCGATAAAAACTAAAAACTATAAACCGACTCCATAAAAACTTTTAATAATGTTTATACTCGTATAGCCTATATTGGGCCATTGTTAGGAATTTAATAACACCGCATTCATTAAAATCGGTTCGGTAGTTTAGGCGAAACTATGGAATATACAAACATACATAGAGACTGCCAAAACTATTACTCATCCATTTGGCTTCGCCGTAGTCGAGTAAAAATTACGTATAGGTATAAAGAACCCTTTTTATTGTATTACTAGCTGACCCACACGACCTCCTTTACGTCTCCTATTGCCCGTAGCGTAATAATTTTCTCCGGTTTTCATAACGTTCTTCATTTGTGCCTTCCTCTATAAATGTGATTTTTCGTGGGAGACCCACGCTTCGGCATGAACGGGCCGGCTCGACCGGAGTGATACCACGGCCTCACAGAAAACCGGTGTGAAATAGCGCTTGCGCTGTGTTTCACCGAGTGAGTGAGGATACCGGAGGCCCATACCCCAACCCCTTCCCCATCCCCCTTCCCATCCCCCAAAGGTCGGCAACGCACTTGTGACGCCTCTGGTGTTGCGGGTGTCCATGGCGGTAATCGCTTACCATCAGGTGATACGTCTGCTCGTTTGCCCACAATTCAAGCAAAAAAAAAAAGAGCTATCTAACACTGTAAGAAATTTTCAAATCGGACTAGTATTTCTTGAGATTAGTGCGTTCAATTAAACAAAAACTCTTCAGCTTTATATATAAGTAAGAATAGATAGTAAAGAAACACATACCGGAATTCTTGAACGAGAACGAACGAACAGGATTTATTCTATGCAATACAAAGGGAATACAATCTTACAAAGAGATGAGCAAATCATTTTGCTTTATTTATCATTCATATTCAAAGTTTAGATGGACGTAGCC
The DNA here is from genome assembly GCA_916048165.1 of Spilarctia lutea. Lineage (NCBI taxonomy): Eukaryota > Metazoa > Arthropoda > Insecta > Lepidoptera > Erebidae > Spilarctia > Spilarctia lutea. The sequence goes on along the minus strand of OU696473.1, from coordinate 3,228,628 downwards.
AAGAGAACGGGTTGAATCCTCAAGAAGGGATAAACTGTGTGAACGAATTTCAAAGAAGAAAGTTAGAAATGGTGGATGGCGTAGTGGTTTAAACCGTCACCTCGCAGCTTTCTATTGCGGCGAGTGTTGTGGGTTCAAACCCCACACTTTGTGTGATCCACAAATTGTTGTTCTGAATCTGGGTGTTATTTGTGTCCCGCGATACAGAAATTTTGGAAATTCCTGTGTCGCGATACCGAATTTTCCGAATTAATTAATTACCGAAAATTCGTAAAATTTATATGTAATATCGATATTATCTATAAAATGAGCAGCATTTTTTTTAAATGTAGAATATAAAAATTATGTTAAAATATGGTTCCAACTAGTTTCAACTGAAATTAAATGAACATTTATAACTCGATAAATTGGCAACTGGATTAAGTGAGTCTGGCTGCAACGGTTTAGAACCGGATACGGCGTAGGATAAAATGAAGACAGGAAATCGTACTACACAAAGCTAGGCAACTAAGGCAACATTGCCATTAATAGAAAATTGAATGTAGACAAAACAAAGGATCGCACAATTAAAGATACTCGTATTAAATCATTTCTTAACAATCAAAGATTATTTTGGGAACACGGGAACGTAAGTTTGTGTTCAGAAGATATTAAATGAATATAGAATATATATATTTTTATGAAAAATATATATTTTGCAAGCCCCAAACCAAAAATCAGTTTGTAATTAATGAAAATGAATAAAAATTTTCAAGTCACCATTCTGACATGTTAGAGCTGAGGGTCACTCGGAAGGTACCATTCACTTTGTATGCCACAAGTTTTTTTCAGTTTTCCATCGTATTTTCTCGAAGTATTGATTTTTAGAAACTGTTATTAATTAAATTGGGACACTCATCAAATCGACGTGTTTCGCTCCCTATCCCGCTTTTTCCTTCCACTTTCAGAATTTGGTCCAATAATAAAAGTTGGGTGTCTCGACAAAACGAAGCTGTGTATAAACTTTCAGCCTCTTGTCAATCACTGAAATCCCTTGTTCGTGGGCCCGTGGACTATTAATACTATTTGAAACCTTGTGAACTAAACGCTTGGTGATATATATACTTGTGGATATAGATTTTTTAAATATTTCAACATTGGTTATCAGTTTAATGTGACAACTTAAATTAGTAATCTTGACTAGGGCGGCATGAGGCGCTAGAATGCGCCTAGTTCACTGGCGGCGAATTGGGTCGTTATTGTAAATCTTCCTCCCAGGGCCTTCTTCTCCACTAAGACACAGTAACGCAGTGCAAGACTCCAATTTTAAAGGAAATGCTCATCAAAGAGAGAAAGTTACAGACGATAGACCATTTATGTATGCACATGCTGACAGAATGCTTGGCTTGGAGGAGCAGAAATGTACACCATCTTTCGTCTTCTCTCTCTGGTGGAAAAAAGGAGAGCGGAGGCGAGATTCACTAGAGTGGGACTGGGAGAGATTTAGCACTGTCTCGATCCATCAGACCCGGATTCGGGCCAGGTCCTGCACACGGTTCAGGCCAACGATAAAATCAGGCCTGGGGTAACAGTATTTGTCACCTCAGCAGAAGCAGACCAGAGTATATCTTTAGTATCAGAAAGGGGACACTGGTCACCATACTACTGGGAGGTGGCATTGACTAGTCCATTTATCGCGGAAAGCTATAGAAAGGCATATAACATTACGCTACAACCAATATTATTTGTTTTATCACAACGGCCCAATTATATCCATTTCGGGTGACGTAGTCAGAGTTGAGCCAGCTCAACTAATCATATATTTTTTTCTTTTTTAAAAAGACAGGAATACACATTCTGAGACATTTGAAATAAATGAGTGCATTTGAAGAATGTTAGTAATATGTTTAGTACATCAATACAAGGAAAAATATAGTTAGGTATATTGAAAAAAGACTTACTTATTTTCTAAAATAGTCCGGCAGACAACTTCTCGTACGCCAGGATTCATTATCTTCTCTACGCTAAGCTGATGCAGGTTCCACGAAGCGAGCCGACAAGTCCTCACTCCGTCCCTTTCATATGTAAATACTTCCTCGACTATGGGCCTATGGGAGTACGCAGACAAAAGGTCTAGGATATCATTCACTGGCACTGTTGCAAAACCATTTGGCAATGTCATTTGGAATTTAGTATTAGTTGGCATGGAAAGACTTTTCCTGTGTGGAGTCTTTGGTGTACTCGAGATCCCATTCGGCGTGGACGGCGTATCCGACCAACCATTTACATGACCGTTCGTTAAAATTTGAACACTCTCACATTTTCTCGGCTCTAAACTTAAATGAGCTTTTACAGCACTTAGTCTCACAATATCAATACCACGAACTTTAATTAGGTCATCTAATGATTTGAAAGGTCCTCTTTTGTTACGGTAGTCTACTATATTAGCGGCTATTTCTTGGTTAAGACCCGGTACACACTGTAATTGGAACACACTGGAAGAATTCACTGAGCACAGTTTAGTTTCAGATGGTACACGAACACTGTCCAACGATTGGGAACACGAACTTGCTCTTGATATCTGCTTTCGTATATTTGTGCAGATCTCTGGTCTAAGTAATTCTAGTTTTTCAGCACCTATACCTGCAAAAGAAATATTTTTTGAATAAATTCTATATAAATTTGATTAAATAAAGAATTTAATATTTAATAATATATTCTATTCATATTTTAACATGCTTTGCCATTATGTGGGTCACCATACTGCTTTGTTGCATTGTCTGCATTCGCAATGAGTATGGTAATCACCACTCTTGGTCTGCAACTAAAAATAATAAATAATATAAATAAATAAATATTTCGGACATCTTACACACAACTCCATCTAGTCCCAAGCTAAGCAGAGCTTGTGTTATGGGTACTAGACAACTGATATGAATACATTTATACTTTTTTTTTGTAAATACATACATATTATACATAGAAACCACCCAAACTATGCAAATCTAAATAAATAAAAATCTAAATATGCAACATTGGTCTACACTAAAATATAAGTACTAAACATAAGTAACTACTAATAATATATCTTATAAGCTGAAATTTGTATCTAATAAGAGTGGTATTAAATGGAACAAAAACATACTGTACCACACATCTGTTTCTCTTACAGATAACGAAAATTATTAAGTTCTTACTGTGTGATACAAAAACTCATTACATTTGATAGCTTTAAAATAGGTATAAAGATAAGCCTTATCAACTAAAGGAGAGTTCTGTACACAAGAACTTATCAGATTGTTAAGATTTTTTTATTCTGTAACATCTTTTTTTATTTATCGAGTTCATTGTCACCTCTTCAACCTTCACCTTGTCTCACATCAGAAAGTGCAAAAGTTTTACAAAGGGTATCAAACATTAAAATTGGACTCCTTATCTTTACTAATAGAATAAAGCTGAAGAGTTTGTTTGTTTGTTTGAATGCACTAATCTCAGGAACCGCTGGTCCGATTTGAAAAAATCTTTCGGTGTTGGATAGTTCATTTATCGAGGAAAGCTATAGGCTATATATCATCACGCCAATAGGAGTGGAGCACCAATGAAGAATGTTTCAAAAATGGGGGAAAATTTTCACGCTACAGGCAATATAAGACGCAAACAAGATTGCGTGGGTCAGCTAGTCAGATATATTCCGCCTTGACACAGACTCATTATGTTATGAGGCTTTACAATACTTAATTTCCGAACATGAAATTTAATGAGACTAACTAAGGATTCGAAAGGGCCTTTGTTACAGTAGTCTAATATATTAGCAAAGAAACAGTTCTAAGTCAGTTCCTTACCATTTAGTTTTGAATTCTTTTTGTATCTTTTTTTTTTTATTAGTTAAAATTTCATGATCCTTGACTTACTCATGTAAATTAAACTGTATAGTTTCAAGGATATGATCACATTACTGCATAAGAAATTATTAATTAGTAGTGTTTAGTAGTCAAGGCCATATTCAAACTGAAGTGATATGTGATACCTATCAAAACAAAAAAAAATAAAATATGATTTTGTCTACTTTGTAATTAAATTAATTTTGTTATACTCAGACAAATGATGCAGCTCTTTGTGTGTCTATGAACATTTGTCTTTAAACAAATACAAATTTCAGCATATAAAGAAATAATTACTGAAAAATCTTAAAAGTAATGTATGTAATCAAAGATGACGATGAAGAATGGACTTATATATAGTGAATTTATATTGGTCTCATGTGACGTCAAATTGCATTATTTGATCTTAAAGTTATCGGCGTTAATTTACCTGATACGAGTGCAAGGTCGTCCACTCGTTTGAATCGCCCAATCATCTGGCGATGCCGCACTATCTCCCGCGCTAGTTGCCTGTTCACTCCTGGCAGCGTCATCAGCTGTTCCTCCGTAGCTGTATTCACATTCATCAGCTCAGGATAGTCTTCTGAAGGCGGCAAATTGAATGTGTGACTCAAACTGGATTTATTCAATTTACTCCGCCTGATGAACCGCCGAAACGAATTCCTGCGTCCACTTTTGCTCCAGACGGAGCTTGGACTTTGCCCCATATCGTCACCCGCCACTTCGAAATTATATATCAATCATAATATCAGTAATTTAAAATTTCACTCCAAATACGTAAAGAAAAAAACTAATAATAGATTGTTACGTTACTCACTAGCCTTTAGCTTTTCACGGACAAAAATTAAATGTATTGAGATTTTTAACTTACAATTGTTGCTCTTACTACCGACAAAGTTTGTTTTTAATTTACACAATTGTTACGGTCATTATTCTCCAAGGCAAACAATACATCTCCCCGTCATCAAGTAAATCGCAACAATGAAAATGACAGACAGATAATACCGAAATTGACATTACGACTGACTGACCGAAAACAGAACAGAGCGAATGTCAAAGATAACGGACTGAGTATAGTGCGGTCCGATTTAGTATTTATTATTGTACTAACTTTTTACAAATCGAATAGACTGGTGTTACAATAAAATGTATTGAAACGTGTCATGCTGTTATTTCCTGAACGGAAGACCCAGATAAAAATTTAACGATTTTGAGAAGACTTAAAGAAGCATGAGGAATGCTTCTTTAAAATAACTTTAACTTTCTTTACTTTTTCTACAGTTAAAATTTTTCATTTACAGCATTCAGTAACTTATAATGATCAACAATGCTTGATTGAGTATAAATCAAAACAATTTAAAACATTTGTAATCAGTATTTTTAAGGTGTTTTTAAAGCAAAAGTATTTTATAAATTAAAACTCAAAAAAAATCATCTATCTACTATTCGGAAACATTCTGAAATTCTATATACCAATGAACAAAGTAATAAGTAACAATGAACTCAATCAAAAGAGTAAAAACCCATATTAATTTTTTAAAAGTTTATAAAAATGTATTGCTGAATATTTTTTGCATCTATTAATTTCGATAATAATGCTTAGGATTCGCACACGATTCTCATTCAGACATTTTGTAGTCCATTCCATTCGTCGACTAAAACCTAGGTAAGCATCAGGCCATCAGCACATACACGATGACTCGATCATAGTGCAATCATGACAGTAAGATGAGGTTGACAAGGTTGATAAAGCATTTATGGCTTTTGACTTATAAGCATTCCACGAGCGGCGATCATCACTCAACATCAAGTAACCTACCTGCTCGTTTTAATAGTAATCCAAAGGTGACTAATTAAAGTCCTTGGTACAAAATACAATTTCAGATTTGAAAGTCACCGCTTTTAGAGTAGTTGACATACGGTCTTGAACTAAACGGTTCGACTTCACCTTCCCGAACAGTTAAAACCATACATTCCCAGTGCACTTGTTTCCCTTCCTCTATGATGCCGAGTCCTTCAAGCGGGACGTGAAAAAGCATTTTACTAGGCCGAAAGACCACTGCAACACTTTAGGTGTTGCAGTGATCTTTCTGTGAAGTTGTAATGCTCCAATAAGAAACCGCTGAACGAGTTCGGGAGGGCCGATCCTGATTGGAGAAACATCCATATTAGACTTATTCTTAGTTAATAACAATTTCATGACATTCGTTTCACTGAAAAACTAGAACTTAAACAAATATTATCTTATCTATTTGCTATTGAGTATCCGATATGACTTCTTAGGTAATTGAAATATCACTTTGGTAATTGAAATATAACTGCACAGTTTTTGTTCACACCATTTTTTTCGTAATAAGTGTGGTGATTAGGTATATTAAATAGATGAGTAAGTCTTAATCTTTTTCATAAGTGTTACACTTTGGGGTACAAAACTGTGTACACAGTATATCAATAGTATCAAACTGCAACACTAAAAATCGTTATTATGAGAGTCATATTTTTTGTCAGTCTCTACCGATGATGCTATCAATTTATTGTGGGAACAGTAATTATAATTAACAATCTAATATTTACGAAAATATCACTGCATTAACCTATTTAATGTTATTTTATGTGCAAAAAGGACCCAACAAACATCCCTGAGTAACATCGCGAGATGCTTGAACAAAAACCAATCTCAAATTTCTTAACCTCGAAAATAGTACCAGATACCGATTAGATAAATATTAACTGATGTATCTAAAGAAATTACTTTGATATTTGGATCCCAAGTCTTTATAGTTTTGGAACCAAGGTATCACGATTAACACGATCAAACGCCTTTCCTAAATAAATGTATATTACGGTAAGACGTCGGTGGCGATATCAACGTCGTCAGGGCCGCAAGGTGACCGAGGGGGGAAGGGGGCTTCTAGCGGATTAATTGTTGCGGCCACAAGTAGGAGGGCGGCCTGGTGGCCAAACTACGGTCAGGCTGCAACATAACATGATTAAGATGCCAGGAGAGAATTTGATTAGGCGCGGCGCGTCGATCTTGGAGGGGACCCGAAATAATATGGTCCGGGTCCTTCTCAGAGCAGGGCACCTGAGACCAGCGTCGGGGTGGTTTTAGTAGAATCACCACTAACTCCGGGCTCTTCAGTCACCGATGAGCCGGAGCCGGAGATCCGAAGGGATTTTCGATCTCGTCGACAAAAAAAGGCTGCCTTTCACAATGAGCATGGTGACTACTACTGGATTCTATTCATGCTTTCCATCAGGCTGAGTAGTAATTTTTCCAGGAAATTAAAAAAGTAACATATCTGCGTTTTTATATTAAAAAAAAAACACCTGCATCTGTAAACCAGAGGCACTAAGGCAAACAGCAATAAAAAGCATTAAAAAATAAAAAAATATGGCGATATCGCCAGCGTCACGGACAATAAAACACAAGTTTTGATCAGAACAGTTCCCGTGCTAATTTATTCAAATTATGTACAGTTATATCGCCTATAAGCTTACACTTAGACAACCGCTGCTACATTAATACGAATGTATATAATCACTGCATTTGCTCTGTAAAGAAACTCTATTTACAGAGATGAGTGTGCGATATTATAAATGGGAATTTTATGGGCTAATTAGCACACAGTTACACAAATAATTTTAAATACTGTTTATTATTCTCTATGATCGTCATAATAGAACTTCATTTGCATTTATTTCTTATTTCATCAGTATATACTGTTTTCCATATTTTATTATTTACTCCGTATATTCTTCGTAAGTGTGTCGAATAATTTGCCGTTTGAAAATTCGCCCAGCTGGCGTCAGATAGCATACATTACGGAAATATTAGTTTTAAAATTATTGTATTAATCTCGAAAAAAAAATCACAGTATTACTTGTGTAACAGTGTTATATATATTCAGCTGTAAATAGCTAGATCAAGGCAAATATGTACATTCAAGCAGAAAAGTACTTATATTGAACGTGATTCAGGCTTCACGACCTCATAATTTGACACTGAATTATTTAGTCTTCCTGAATCAATCAATTCTTCAAAATTATTGCCCTACTTATAAGTACTTCAAGACATAGTGTTTAGTTGTTGACGATTAAGAACAAGCTTAGAAATAGTAGTTTATTTCTAAGCAAACTCTTCAGTACTAATAAGCAAACGAAATTTTACTCAGACGACCATTTACAATTAGTTTTATTCTGTGATTAGATCTTTTAACTGCTTCTCATAGTAGCTATCCATATCAATATATTTAAAAGTAACTCCGTCTGTCTGTCTGTTACGCTGTCGCGGCTAAATTGTTGCACTGATTTTTAAGATATTTGGGATAGATATACATTGATTCTTGACGAAAGCCATAGGCTACTCTCTACTAAGATTACCAACATACACTCGGGCAAAGCCGCGGGTAAAAACTAGAAAGTTATAAAAATGTTGAAAAAAAACTTGTCTTCCGAAGAACCACTTCAACTTTGTAAATTACTGGTTTTGCATTAACAATTTATCACTAATTTCGTGAAGGTATTGCGTTATAATAGATGGCGCGTCATTAAAATTAAGAAGCATGTACAAGCATAGGCATTAGCTTATTTATAAGTTTCGTTACTTACAGTTCTGTTACTTCGTTATAGTTCAGTAATAACAGAAATAAAATTCATCTGAAAAGATGTATTAAAATAAACACACATTCAAGGTACATCATGTAAATGTTTTGTAAGACCTCGAACGTCACTCGTCTATGTAACAGACCATTTAGATTTAAAAAAAATAATAAAAAGTGTGGATCTGGTAGGTACTTGAATGATTTGAAGTTGTAAGATTAAAAGTGTTTTAAGACTTTAGTAAATAGCTCATAAAACTCCCATTTGAATGATGTAATTACACCCAAATAGTGAAATGGAAAACATAATGAAAATGTCACCAGTACATATGGATGTTAACTGTCTGTCTTTTATTACATTTTTAAAATTCCATATTATCATAAATATTTTTATACACTCAATACAAATAAATCGTTCGTACTTGGCCGTGAGACCATCGCGCATCGCTTACAGATTAGTATTTTTCTTTTATTTAAATAACATATTTAAACTAAAAAGTTTTCACTATTAAATATTGGAATCTAACCTATTGCGAAGCGTAACAAAAACTATCTTTTGAGAATCTAACTAATCACTAAGCCTTAGCTTCAACTGTGTTATTACAACCCAAAATGGCATTGTTTTTTTTTTAAACAGCCAACTATTTATAATCTATTTTAAATAAATACTTCAATATTTTTACGGAAAACTGGATAAAAAAATTTAATGTAATGATTTTTTTATTATAAATTAAACAAAAATCAACAAAAGAAAAAAGTAATTCGTCTTTCTCGTAACAGTTGAGCGTGAAATAAAAAAAAATGCCTATATGAGGATGTTATGTGGCTAATACATCATACACAGGATAAAGGGAAATTATTTTGTTCTACATACAAAAATATATCACAGAAAGAGATGTAGGTAGTCATTAATGAATAAAAAAAATCAAATGATGCTTTGACTAGTACATAAAAGTTAAAATAGAAAAAGTATATGAGCAAAAACTTTCTGCATTCGAAAACTTCCAACAAACATGGTAATTATACGAAAAATTTAAGGAGTTAGATTCAGTAATGGTTACAATTGAATTATATAAAAATACTTGATTACTATTCATAATAAATATTATACGTTTAAATAGACAACCAATTCAACTTGGCACCATTTCCCACATGCGAGAGGCGTGCCCAGTCAAGTTGGTCGAAGAAACACCGACATACCACAATAAGTCTATGATTATTATAATTATGCATTTTAGCCACCTAACATTTTATCCCCTTTATAAAAATAGACAATAATCCAGCCTTTTTAGCTCCATCCCACATCCATAGCTTGTACAAATATTCATATCAAAACTTGCCAATACTTCCCCTTTATCATACAAATGAGTTTATTATTATAACATTAAATATGTTTCCTTTGACAAACTTATCGACAATGCTATTAAAGAAACAAGACATAGTACAGATTCACAGTTCTTATTACAAATACGTATCAAGACATTTAAATTATATTTTAATATAATGACAATAAAGCAATTTTGATTTTGACATAAAAAAATCTTTTAGGTAAAATAGCACAACAGTAATATATTTCTAGCTGCCAGTACCTTCACATTTTTCAAAATTCACAATAAGTTTGTCAAAAAAACGCAGCCAGCTAAAATTAATTAATACCTAAGCTAATCACTTTAATAAGTTATAAGTTGAAGATATTTTTTTGTTTATATGATATAAATACTTATTTAAATTTGGAAAAGCTACGCTTTCTGCATCTGTTTTTTTTTTTTCAATTATCATTTGGAATTGTTAAGTACTCTAAGATATGATTCCTGTTTTAATATTTCTACATTGTTTTTTTTATACTTTAGTGGGATAATAGTGACCTTTAGTGTAACTAATAGAGACATGAGAAGAGAGAGCTTAGGCAAGAGACGTTAAATGAAACTCCATCATAATTAATAATAATTTTACTATTACAATAAGCACCAAACTAGGTTTGGAATGTTCAGTATTGCACCACATGTGAACGTAATCGATTCTGATACAAGTCACAAAGTAAATATAAACAATATACGGTTTGGGGTAGTAAAAAGGGTAGAAAAATTCCAAATATATATTTATATAATAAATAAATTCAGTTAACCAACACAATAAAGGTCACCATTATGGAGTCTGATTTGGAAGCGAATTGAGAATACAAAATGAGCAAAAAAAAGGATATTCAGCGTTATATTATTTTACCCATACACTGTTGATGGTTTGTACAAATAGTGACTTCATTGTGCATTAAACCAAGTGTCGTTGCACCTCCAGTCTTCACAGAAGATCACAATTACGGAACTTCCTAATCTCAGATGACAAAACCTTTTCACTAGGGTAATGTTTCTTATTTGATAGGTGGTGGAATATATGAAACAAAAAATTAACACCTGCTTTTACTATTAGCTGTATTATTATGTAAATTTGACAAGGTAACTCGGTTTCATTTCTCTCCGACAATCTGTCAAACAATAAACACCTTTATTGAGCAATAAAGATAGTTCTGTTTGCTAATTCGACAGTTTCGTCTATTTGAAGAACTCTATAAAACAATAACAAGTAAACACGAAGATTTGTGTATAAATACTTTTTCGAGACATCAAGATTTCTTTTCTTGTTAAAAATCAATTTTAAAAGATACATTTCATATATTATTTATTAGTAAATGCTTCATATATTCCAGCACATACATCAGACAACTATCTAAATAAATACTTATTTTAATATCATAAACAATATTACAAAGAAACGTTTGCGTTTTAATAGAAAAGTATTTCAAATTCGCATTTTATTTTCGATAGTAATGGAAATGTATTACATATGTTGTTCCTATCTCTAAGGGCGGGGCACTTCCAGCTGTTCATTGTGGACATTTTATTATTTACATGATATAAACATATATATGTATCTATAGTTATACACGTTGTAGCTCAAAAAAAAAAATGTTTATACTGAATATATGTGGTGTAAACCTTGTTTAAACAGATGTTTAGTCAAGACAGAGTCCCATTAGTAAATATTTTAACTACACCATGACAAGAAAATTGCACTTTAAAAAAAGATTGCACATATTAAATCGCTTAAAGCGATAAAGAATAAACTCATTCTAAATACTGTAGTTTTTTATAAATCTTTATTATATTCTTTGAAAAATAACTTTTAACATCAATATTAAGCTTCGAATGCCCCGTGTACCCTTCGAGTTAATTTTACAATTAATTATAAAATCTAAATTGTCGTTTAATAATACAATCACTGTTCGCAGGGCGAACTGTGGCGTGTTACAATGCCAGGCATGCCGACGAGGGAATACTGTCTATGAAGAATGTCTCAAAGTGAATCTACACATAACAACGTTAGTATTTTTCTATAAATTGAGGTTTTCTTCTGTTTTAATAGATTTTAAGTTATTATAAGATTAAATTGGGAAGGTGGTAAGCATTCCCTCGACTTTTATAAACTTTTTTGAAAGACTGACTATTTAAAGCTGCCATAATGTAGTGTAAGTATTGTATTTGCGAAATTAGTGTAGATGGTATGTGAGTATTACAAACTGGCCGGACGACAGTCACAAGTATTATATGTAATATTATTTTCAATAATGGTGCACAAAAGCATTACATAACATCGAATAACATTCCTTTAAACATCCTTCTGCAAGCCTATACTATTTATTATGAACAGTAAAACTAAAATTTCATTAAAACAGCCAATCTTTCAAAGAAGCGCCGGGCGAACTCCTAGTTTCGTCCGCCATAATTTTAAGTATCGACCGAATACAAACAGCCGCGTGTCGGAAGAAATCTCTTAGCGATCGGTCGCGCGGGAGTGTGCGTGCGCGTCAACACAAGTACAAGCCAGCGATGTGTGTGTGTGTGTGAGGGTGCGAGGGAACCATCGCGTCGCGCAAGCGTGGGCCCCGAGCGGGCCTGTACGAGAGCCCCTCCCCCCGTATTGTGTAGTACCTGAAATTGTTTAAAGATGGAGTCGTCACTTCAATAGTTTTCAACATAATTATCAACAACAATATCATGCTTAATTTTATTAAAAGCTTTAGAATTTTACATAAAAATTTATATACATAAAATGATATCAGTCGAAAGAGCAGCACCGAGGTGCAGGAGGGAGGAGGGAGGAGGGAGGAGGGAGGAGGGAGGAGGGAGGAGGGAGGAGGGAGGAGGGAGGAGGGAGGAGGGAGGAGGGGCGGTGGTCTCACCTGGAGAGCTGCAGAGCTGGAGCTAGGCGCGCTAGCAGTCGGAGGAGGAGTTGAGGTCGAGGGGCGGCGGCGCCTGTGCGGGCCGCGCCTTGTTGCGCGTGAGGCGGTCGAGCTCGGCGGCCGCGTCGGAGCGCGCCGCGGCGGCCGCGGGCGAGGCGTCGGGCCGGCCCGCCGGGGAGCCCGTCTTCTTGTACAGCAGCGAGTTGAAGAAGTTCGCCAGCACGCCCTCGTTGCCGGGCGTGCCCGGACCCATGCTGATTTTTGTGCCGTCCAGCTGTGGACACCGACTTATATTATATCTTTATTTCATTCAGAACATAACGTAGTCCATGGCGTAGCTAAGTGGAGAGGAAGTTTGGGGTGGGGCAAACTCGCCCCGCCGAAATATTTCTAGACTATCGATATTTTTAACACTTCTAATTTTATTTTCATAATATCACAGTTAAAGAGACATAGTCGTGTGACGTAGTCCGTGTTTCAAGTTTTTCTTTTTCTTTGTAGCGATGTTGTGTTGCGTGATTCGGTTCCCTTAATCGCCCCTTACGATACGAATACAACGAATAGGAATAGTGCCACCCTATAATCTTAGGCCCGTATTATAGAAGGCGTCTCAAGTATCGTTTGAACTCTGATCAGCTGAAACGAGTTTCAAGATATGATCAAACCTCAAGCGTCGCTCTTATTATAGAAGGCGTTTTAAGTTCTACTTAATTGAAACTAGTTTCAATACCTAATCTCAACTCACAAGTCTGTTCTCAGTTACGTTTCTGCATTGTCGAAATTATTGTTCCGTATTACGCAGTTAATTATATTAAACACATCATATCTAACAAGAATAATTTATATAATATTGATCAGTAGTTTATATATAATACACTATTAGCTAGTGTGTCAATTTAAATATAATATTAAGAAGCAGTTCGCCGTAAATTAAATACTTTAAATATTAAAATAAAACTACCTATAACGGAACGTTCAAATTGTTATCAATATTTGTCAATGTCGAACTATCAAACTGTTTTTGTTTTTATTTTAAAATTATTGTAATATTTTTATCAGAAACCGAAAGGTTATTACTATTGCTTGAAAGATATTACTTGAATTGAATAGTTGAATGTGTATTTTAAGTGAATTGAATATTAATTAGTGTTAATTAAAGTGTATTGAAATGTGTTTAATAAGCAATTCTATCGTAAATAAAGTAAGGTAAAATCAATATTTCGTTGTTATTCAGAAAAATCATCATAAAATACGTTAATTGCCCTTACAAGGTATTAGAAATTACCACTTGAGACTAGATTGAGCTTGTCTCAGTTGAACGGAGATCACATCTGTCAAAATCTATTCCTGAGAGGAAATTTTGACATAAACATTGTTCTAAAATAACATACAAATGTATTGAAATGTGTATAATAAGCAATTCTTTCGTAAATAAAATAAGGTAAAATAAATATTTTGTTGTTATTCAGAAAATAAAATACGTTCATTTCCTTTACAAGGTATTAGAAATTACCACTTGAGACTAAATTGAGCTTGTCTCAGTTGAACGGAGATCACATCTGTCAAAATCTGTTCTTGAGAAGAGATTGTGACATAAGCGTCGTTCCAAAATAAGCTATTCATTGATCTTTACTCACTTGATCAACGATTAGTGAATCTTGTCTCAAGAAGCGTTCTATAATACAATCTTTTCTTGAAACTAGTTTTAAAACTAGATTTACGACTGAGACGCCTTCTATAATACGGGCCTTAATTACAAATAACATATTATAATTAAAAAACATGTGATTGAAAGAAAACAACAAAATATATAAAATCGTTTTTAAAAACACATTGCAAAAAGCTTCTGTGCTTCTAAAAGGCGCTAAATTGTCTAAACATCCAACCCCTAAAACAACACATAAAAGACTACCTCTGAATACGAAACTTAACAAGGAACACGTGTGCCCAATTACAGGCCTTAGTCCTAAGTCAAACAAGCAAATGTACCACCTGATAGAAAGTGCTAGCTAAAGTTAAGAAGTACACTTTTTTCTCGTAGGAACAATATCCCCGAAGAGGTTAGTTGTAGAGGCAAAAAGTGTATTGAAAAGTGCACAATAGCAGAGTGGCAGTGATACAAGTTGAAGTTGAATATGTTGTTCAAAATACTAACACTGACCTGCGACGTGGCGCGCTGCGCGGGGCGCAGCGGCGAGTCGGCGCGCGGCGCGGGCGCGCCCGCCTGCAGCGCGGCCAGCTGGCGCTGCAGGAAGGCTTGCTCGTCCTCCGCTTGGACTTCCGCCTCGCGGTTTGCCCCGCTCTGGAAACAAACATACCGTTTAATTCACTCTATACTTTAGAGAGGACATTTTTGACCCCCTCCCACCCCATGTAACGTAACGTTTGTCTGTAAGCAGTAAAACTTTACTTAACCATCAAATGACCATTTTTACCTAAAGGTACTAATTATGTGGTTTAAACTACCAGTAAGACGCTAACATACATTTTTTAATGTTTTAATAGCGTTAATATTATTTAAGTGCTCATTGCAGTTCAAATTTCAAGAAAAAAATTCGTGCGAGATTCTCTGTATACAACCGTTCTGAAGAGTAAAAAAAACAATGTTACGTAACGCTTAGTTCAAACCCCCCTTCCCTCAGCCCCTTGTAACACATCGTAACGTTTTACAAGCCCCCCTCTCCCCTCAAACTCGTTACGTAATACTTGGGCGATCCCTTATCCTCTGGATTTAAGTTATAGGTTGGTCGGATGGTCTAGTATAGATTTTGTTTCTGGGTTTCCTTCTCTTTACAGTGATGTTATCCTGCTCTGTCCCACGGAACGAATAGGGGTGGTTATACTCCGTATTCTTATGCCCGGTTCCTATATTTAACGAATCGTCATCGTGTAAAAATTTTCTACAACCGACTACGAGTCGTAAATATCGTTCCTCAAATATTTTTTTATAGGAACCATTTTAGCTTACGCCCCGTATAATATAATACTATTCGTACCTAGAACGGATCGTTTTTCAAATATAGGAACTGGGCATTTTAATCCGTTACCATATGGACAGATATACACACATATTTATGTTCTTCTAGTCCCAACGAAGACCAGCCAACTACGCAGGAGATATTATAGTGCACAAGTGTGTACGCAAACACAGGTGTACTCTCTGTTCCCTCACTCTCATAATCAGATGGGATCTTACATGCTCTTATACACACATATTACATATACACGTTACTTTTAATAACATATTAAAATGCGTAGATATTGCAAAACGGTTAATACTCACTTTCCGTACGACAGGCTGTACTATAACATCCCTGTAGTAATCGTCTGGCTTACACGATTGCATGTTTTCGTATAATATACTAATTTTCTTCATGCTATCCCAACCGGCTGGTCTGGAGATAGAAAAAACCATTATTTAACACAAAAATAAATTATAAATGGAATCTTACTTAGTCGTAGAATCAGAAATAAAGTTGTTCCATTGATAAACCTGTCGTAAAATGACTAAATATCAATAATTACTTTTATTTATTACATTTAAGTATCTATTTTCTTCTTATCTTTTTTAGAAAGACAACTCCCGCATTAGGAATATGAATATGCATTCATGAAACGGACATGAACACCCAGACTCAGAACAACAATTTGTGAATCATTCAAAGTGTCGTCCCATGTGGGATTTGAACCCACAACATTCAGAGCAGTAGAAAGCGACGTGGTGACCGCTTATACTAACACGACCGTGCACTGCTCTTCTAACTATAATTGCGTCTTTGTCAATTACATACCAAGTCGTATAATTTCAAATTAGTATCACTTTTATATGTTATGAGGAACTACAGATGGCACAGTAGTTTAAACAGTCATGGCGCTGAGTGTTGCAGGTTTAAGCCCCACATAGGCCAACACTTTGTGAGATCACAAATTATTGTTCTGAGTCTAGGTGTTCTTGGTTCAGTTTCTCCCACGACACAGGATAAAATCCTAATATGCTCCCATATTGTTTTAAAAACTAAAGAAAAGAATGAACCTGTATGTCTGTTAGGAGTCGCTGCACATGTACTCAAGCCAATCAAGAGAAACAAATGGGTTGAAACTCTTTAGTGCCTCTACCCCCAGAATTATTATAAGAAGTGAAATCATGGAATTGCTTCGGTCCTTAGTTATATTTTTTTTATCTTAGCAGTCTGTCCATATATATTTAAATTACTTACATCAATACTGCATCTTTCTCGACGATCAAAGCAGGCGTCCTAAAGGGCAGCCCATATATCCTGTGTGTGAGATATTTGTAAAGAAGATCACAATTCTTGTCTTCTTTGGCGCTCGTGTAGAAGAGTGCCGCACCGTACTGGAGGCAGAACCGTCTGATCCACTGCTGCATGAAATCGAAGTGCTCGTCGCGGTAGTCGTGCTCCTTCTCTAGGGTGCTCATGTAGTCAGTCTGAGGGGGAAGAAGGTATATATTAAATGCTATGCCACCAACACATTTAAAACATTCACGAATTCAAGAATCGACTTTTCTTTATCTTGGACTGTAGTACTATTGGCGTTAGTTTCTATTCGATATTTTAAGCGAAATAAAAAACATTTTTAACATATTTTTGTAAAATACTATCTGTCTTTCTTTGTAGTTTGACTAAAAATCATAAAACGATAGGTATATGTTAAAGTTGGTGCATTTAAATTAATATTGTTGTCGTGTATTTTTTTACAATTTCACAGAGAGAGTACTACCTACAGAACTATGGTAAATTAAACCCCCAATTTGAAAACACCTTACCACTCGGTGAGGTTTGTTATCAAGTATTTGTGAATTCAAATCCTGCTCAGCTCACTAAATAGGCGTTTAAGACAAAAATTCAGCATGGCTGATGATGTAAGAATACTAATGACAACTGGGTAAGTCTGTTCAAAGGCCATAAAATGTTTTTACTAATATTTACTCACCTTAGTTCCAACAACTACAATATCAAGTCCTAGATTAGTAGTAAGTACGGCCTCTGGCAATGGACAGTCATCATCGTCGCCATTCTCCAGATCATCAGATAGGTTTCTCGAAGACCTCTTCATAGGAGATGATGCTGTGGGCTCCAGCTCGTCTCCTGGCTCTGTATACCTCTGCCATTTCTGTACTTGTTGCTTTTTACTTTGTAACCTTTGTTCTGTAACAAGAAAACAACCGGAATTTAACGACACAGTATCCATAATACAAAAAAGAAAATACCATATTTTTTCAGTTACATTGTATTTTTTTATTGATTTTTTAAATGTAAAGTAACTATTCGCATAGTTAGTTCAATAATTTAGTGAAATAAAAATTCTTAAATACTATTATACCTAGAATGTTATTAAATACATTTGCTCGAGGCTTCGCCCGTGTGTGTGTCGGTTACCGTGGTAAAGAATAAACATGTTCTTTCTAAAGAAACAAATTATTACCATAACTTTCATTAACATGGGTGCAACGGCTTAACTGTGAAAGCGTATCAGACAGAAAAATAGTTACTTTAAAATTTATAAAACTTAATAGTATAGATGACATATTCAAACGTGACTATACCGAACATTCACTCACTGAGTCACCAATCCTTTGTTATAAATGATATATAAATAATGATATATGCAAACATCGTGCAGGACCAACCATACAGACCAAAACTAATATTAGAGAACGCAGTGTTCTATAAACAACAGGCGTTTAAAACTGCCTGAAAACAGTTTTAACAATTTATCAACTTAATAAAACGTAAAAAAAATAGTCTACAAAGCGCAGCACTACGGCGTCAAAATAAAATTAATATTAATTTATAATTAAAACCGTTAAATGCTTATATAATTAAACGTATTAATCTAGAATTGTTTACAACTGAAGTTAATGATAATGATTGAACAGGATTGAACAATTTTACTGAGAACGGAATCATCATGAAAAACGTAGATATTAATTCAATACAAACACGTTCGATTAACCAAATAGTTCAGCAACAAACGGTATTTCGTGCAATTAAAACTACAATGTTTTTAAGATGCTCATACGCAATTGCAGTATAAATCTCTTGTTGGGAGTAATGAACCGCCGGAAATATATTGCCATTTCACCGATTTTATCTAGACCGTTTTACCGTGGGAGAGCCACGCTTCGGCATGCATGGGTCGGCTCGACCGGAGTTATACCACGGCCTCACAGAAAACCGGTATGAAACAGTGCCTGCGCTGTGTTTCACCAAGTGAGTGAGGATACCGGAGGCCTATAATCCAACTCCTCCCCCCATCCCCCAAAGGCCGGCAATGCACTTATGAAGCCTCTGGTGTTGCCGGTGTCCATGAGCGGCGGTAATCGCTTACCATCGGGCATAAAAAAGACCTAACTTTGGGTTTTAACATCAGAACAAGGAGAGTGGATTGGACTGAACAAGACGAGAAAGCCTGCATCATAAACATTTGCCACCAAATTTAGGTTTTTGGTTTTGGCGCTTTGGCATGTTCACTATAAAACCTGAACTTCAAAACTAAGGTGGTTAACTGTTGAGTCAAATTAGTTAATGTCTACTAGCTGCGCCCTGCGTTGTTACCCGTGGTACAATAACAACTGCGGGTGGGTAGTACTGAAGGGGAAGCTAATTTAAAATAAAAGTAGCTTTATTTACTCTTTATATCATCAGCTATCTGGCAGTGAAAATCTCGTCAAAATCGATCCAGCTGTTTACAAGATTAGTCGGAAGAAACAGACAGACAAAAACTTTTAGGTGATTTTTGTTGTAAGCGCTGTAGATACCATCATATGTAAATATTTAACTTTAAACCGAAAATCTTGTATAGGTATGCGCCGTAACTGGTCCCGAAGGATATCCGAATAGGCAAAATCTATATTCACGCCATTCAATGTGTCGGACATTCTAAATCTAAAGTCAATTTCGTATGATTTCGGGTAAATATTTTTATCACTTTACCAATTAAAAACGCGACAATGCAGTAATTAATTAACAAACTGCTATTAATCCTAAGTGTAATTATTATAAACGTGAAAGTTTAGTAGTTTGCAACACTTTTACGGCTAATTATTGAACCCGCCATCTTATATTAAGTAGTCAGGGATTCATACTTTATTTTCAGAAAGTAAAGTAGGAATTAGAAAAGCGTATATTCAGCAGTGGACTGCAATATATTGAGGATGAAACTAGGGAATCTATACTAATGTACAAAGCTTAAAGTTTGTTTCTTTGCTTGAACGCGCTTATCACAGGAAGTACTGGTCAGATAAGAAAAACAAAACAGTATTAGAGCCCATTTATCGAGAAAGGCTATACTATACATCATACATTAAGAAGAATAGGAGTGGAGCACCAATGAGGAATGTTTATAAAACAGGGCAAAATTATCACGCTATGGGCAATAGGAGACGCAAACGAGGTTGCGGGGGTCAGCTAGTTAAATGATACATTTATTATACTCGGAAACGCATACCTAATACATATACCTCGCTATACTTTCAAATTCAATTAAGGACTAACAATTTTCTCCACACAAAGTAGCGCATCTCCCAGTAGTCCATTAAGATTTGCTACAGTTAATTATCTAAAGGACACGAAAAACATTTGAATGTTATGTTCAGTAGACTACCTTATTCATCACCTGACCTTCATCTTTTTGGTCACAATTTCAGAATTCCATTATAATGTTACCAACTCACGTAGTCTGTTTTTTATGTTTTTCAATTCCTTTTGAATCTTAATTCTACCTAAGTCGACGTTAGGATGTAGGTTGAAATCCACACGTTATATAATGCATGCATTGGTACGAGGCAAAAACTGGATTCTAAAAGTTCATTCAGACCGAATCATACCAAAAATAGCACAAATCGAAATAAATTATAACAGACCTGATGCCTGGAATTTAGGACCGTGTGACGAAAATACCTTCCATTCAGATAGGTGGAAAATGAAAGCTTTTATTATGATCTTCATTATTCACTTAAGGGAGATTCGTAAGTTACTTCTGCATGCACTAGAATTTGATACAGTGTGCTGTTTGTTGCTCGAGGTTTTTCGTTAATATCGATTTTGTGGCACGGTTTTCGGATATATTCTATTCCAAATTACATCTACCTCTAAAAATTCATCCATATAGGTATCTATCCAATTTCAACATCTTAAAACTATATAAAATGAAGTCGCTTTCGCTGTCTGTTCGCTTAGATTTTTAAAACTACTTAACAGATCATAATGCAAATGTGTGGTACATGCGTATTACAGTAAGAGGAAATCCGACAATTTCAAAGACTTTCGTGCGAAGCCGTGTCGGGTCGCTAGTTAAAAATATATTAGTATAGATTTCCTTTAATTTGACAGTAATAAAAATGCACTGTTTTTATAATACGCACAATCTATTGAAGTAGCAATAAACACTCGTTACCTCGGACTAGAAATAGTCGGTGTGTCATAAATATGCTAATGCACTTACATTATCCCTGATAAAAGACGTCAACTACACAGTTCTTCAATACTGCTAGTTAGACTTTTTACTAGATTCTCAGAACTTCAAAAGGTGTGAATATTGCTAGATATGAATGACAAGAGTATTACTTAAGAATCATACAGTGGACGACCTTTCCTAAAAGACTTTAATCTGCGATTAAGGGTTTTTTTTAAATTAATCTAACTTTAAATCATTTTTTTCGACTGCCGGATGTTAGCAAGAATTCGCAAGTAACTCTGTCAATGATAGACGATGTACAAAAGTGTATAAAGTTTTAAATAAAAACAAGAGAATACCTAATAAATACCATTTCAATGGCATGTCATAAAATTGTGTTGATAAATTTAAAAATACTAAAATATTAATACATATTAAACCTGTTATCGCCAGTGTGCCGAGAAAATGTTGACAATAAATAAATGAGATTAGAATATACAACAAAAACCTGTATGTTATTATGTATTCAATGTGAGTTTATGAGACAACCGTGTGACGCAATGAGTGAGTCACGATCGAGAATAGAGTTGTGGGGGATACCATTTATTGTATAAGATTCTCATCAGCACGAACTTGAACTTTTTATCGGTTTTCGATCTTATTTATAAATTAATAGACCGTTAGTTTGCTTGTAGAGTATTTATTTTAATGTTTGTGTCTTATCTGCAAGTAATTTTGTGAATTATGTAGGTAGGTACAATACACATAATAAGTTTATGAGATTCACCACCCATACTCCTTTTGTGGCTTTCGACTAAGGTAGCAAGTTCTGCAGGACAACAGCACTGTGAGAAGAACGTAAGCTTGACACAAACCCTACTACGAGCCAACGTGCGTGGTGTGGGCAAACCCTCCTTTTTAAAAAGGCCTATGTCCAGCAGTGGATCATTGAAGGTTGTTGGTAATTGACGTTGAATGCTTGATACGAGTATGAAATCATTCAGATATTTTCTGTCAAATTCGTCAGACATAGGTCGATGTTAACAATTTTACGGTTAACTTCTCGTATAATATTAAAATATATATCGATTATTTCATTATTACTAAAATAAATAGAGACGTTTACTTCAAAGAACAACCAATAATTCAGAATAGACGCAGACAGACACCTGGCAGTAATAAATATTTATATGACAGAGGCGAGGAATGCGAGGCGAGGACAGGTTTGTATCCTCTGAAAAACGTCCTTACTTCTAATTAATATGATAGATGCGAATGTTTGTTTAGCAATTAAGCTTTCAAAACTCATGTGTCATGCATATAGAAAAGACATGGGAAAAGAAAACTGTTGTAAGTAGATCGACTGACAGATCAAAGCCGAAGCTACTGTGACTATATAACATTAACGAAAGTTGGCAGTTAGCCTAATTTAATGCACTCGGCAGGATTTGACTCACAACGTCGGAAAGTATGTTATTGAAAATCATATGATCAACTACGTCTTAATTATGTATCAACTTAGGATGCATACTGGTAGTTTTATTAATACATGCCTACACTCTACAGACGCAAATTTATCCAGTCATATATCTGAAGGATATTAAACACCCACATTTTAATTGGTTCACATTAGTGACAACTTTTTGGACTTAGATAGAAAAATAGGTAGTTCAATATGAAAGGGATATACAGTTGTATAACTTTGACTATTGCCAGGAAATAGAAGTACTGAAACGAGGCTTCAAAGTCAAACGCGCAACCTCGTCTGCATCTCCTATTGCCCGTAGCGTGATATTAATAATTCCTTTACAACTTTTAAAGGGGAACAATTCTTTCATACATTATTTTTTGCCAAACTTTAACCACTTACACAGCGCACGCAATGGACGCCCACAAAACTGAACCTCTCAATAGCTGAAGAATTTGTTTGTTTGAATGTGGTAATCTCAGGAGATTATTGAAAGAAACTCTTCAGCTTTATAATACTCGTAGTTGTATAAATGATATTCACTTCACTTAGGAAGCTTGTTGTATCTAAAACCTAGACTACCTACATTAAAAGCAGAAAAAGCGAAAGGATCATCACACATAAAATCCTAATATTTCACGGAATTTTCGTAGCTAAGAATTTAAAGTAAACGTGAGTTAATTCTTTAGACATTGTAGTACTCGTAAGATACCAGCTAAGCAGTCTCCGTGTCACGATCGATTTGTTGTCGCAGTGAAACCTTGGAAGGGGGCGACAGCTGTTTACACACCGGGACCTTACATTGAGACACATTTTTGGCATGTTAATTTCTTATTTTTTTAAGGTTGGATACTTAAAAAGGGTAATAGTTAATTCCAAAAAAGAGACAACGGTTTTCTCTGTCTAGGTTTACAAAAATAAACTTGAATGAAGACGTATCCGTATAGTAACTAGCTGTTTTGTTGGTAAATCTTCGGTCTGCTAGGCTTCTTGGAAGAACTGGGGTGGCACGTATGAAGCCATCCCATCACGCAAAATAGGCGCAATGAAGTCGTCGAATTGCGGAAACCCAGCCCGCGAGTTTCAAGATTCAAGATTTGTTGGTAAATAAATAAATACCTATTGATCAAAGTGCGTTAAAAATGATCTGGGATGTGAGTCACTGCGGTGATATCATACAGCTTTTGTAGGTTTAAGCACCCATAAGCACATTTTGGTATTTATTGAGCTTTCAGATTTGAGATCACCAGTATCGCATCAAATCAGCCTTCAGTATTCCAGCACCGGACATAATGCTATGCTAAGCAAGGTTTTGGCCCACTATGAAACGCTGCACTAGCCAGACCGACTGGTATAGGTTTTCTTTCAAGTTATAATTCTCTTTGTTCTCTTCTATTAATGAATAGTAACTCATTACTTATAATTATAATGACACTTACTTCAGTAAATAACTGGAATTGAAATAGATTATTTTAAAGATACCAATCCCTTTAAAATAAATTTCCAATAATAATAATAATGTCTTTATTGTACACCAGGCAAATAATAAAAGTCTTAATGTAAGATAAGTAGGTACAATTGTGACCTTATCGCCCGGGGGCAATCTCTTACAGGCAACCTTAGGATGGATACCAAACAGAATAGGGAAAGTAGAGCGTAGTATCGTGAAATATACGTATATTTATCGTATTACGATCTTCATTATTCACTTAAGGAAGATTCGTAAGTTACTTCTGCATGCACTAGAATTTGATACAGTGTGCTGTTTGTTGCTCAAGGTTTTTGAGTCTGGATGTTCTTTGTGTCCGTTTCATGTATGTTTGTAAAGTCCCCCACGACACAGGATGTTTGTTCCTAATGTGGGTACTTGTCTTTTTAAAAAAAATAATCTATCTCTAAAGATTCATCCAATTTATAAATAGTCGGTGTGTCACAAATATACTGATGTACTAACATTATACCTTTTAAAAGATGTCAACTACACAGTTCTTCTTGGTTTTAATTATCTTTGTTCTCTTCTCTTAATATTTAGTAATTCATTACTTACACTTATAATGACACTTCGGTAAATAACTGGCATTGAAATAGATTTGTTTAAAAATAGCGAACTTTTTAAAATAAATTGCCAAAATTAGTATCGTCCGACATGAATAATGATTTATATACGGTAGACATCTAATTCCCAAGACTTCAAGTTCCATTCCTTTTTGTTCGAAAGTATGACGAAGTCTGGTCTACTTAGGAAGTAATAAACATAACATTAACAGAATGTTTCCGTATTCTAAACTTTCTCTTTTTAAAAGACAATCCCGTTTATGATACTATTGGACCGCTCAACAGCACTTACAGGGTACCAATATACAGACGCAAATGATGACAGGAAAATAGATACCCAGTTTTACAAAGGCAAAATTATTTATATTGTTTCAGGATACTAGGTCAACGGGAAGTGGGTACCTAAATCAACATTGAACGAGTCTTCCCCTGAATATGATGCCTGAGGTCGTCGATATTGTGCAGTTCAAAAGATTCGTTCCTAAGAAAAACTGACCCTATAACAGTTATTTTGACTCGACTACGGCGAAGCTAAAAAGAAGGGCATATGTTTTGCAGTCTATATATCTCATATGTTCCATCGCAGCTCCTAAACTACTAAACTGATTTTATAATTCATAGTAATAGCCCGGGTAACATAGGCTATTTCACAACTTTATCAAAATGTTTCTCCTTTTAATGAACGATACTTGATTGTGTCAAATATCGAAACCAAAGGATGACACTCGTTGATGTGCAAATATAACTTTAATGTGTACGATGCAGGACTTTTCATCACTATCTTAAGTAATCCTAACACAAATGCGGTGTTAGACTAATTTGAGATTTTTGCACAACCACGACTTCCTCTGTCTCAAAGGTAGTTAGTATCATAGAATAAGCCACGATGAGGCTAACATATTACTTTTTAATAAAAGCCCCTAAATTAGTTAATATAATTAATTTAAAAAAATGAATGATACTATAAAAAGATTAAATCAAAACACTATCTAAATCTGGTTATAATCCAGGTAAAATTTCAGTTAAGTTTTACATAGAATAGAGGATTCGTGTTTGAATAAATGCTCAAGAAAAAAACTACTAGTTCGAAAGCTCTCCAGGGTTTAAAGCTTAGAAATATTGTTTGCGTGTGAAAAGTCTATTGTTTAACACGATCTTTATATAAAAAGTGACCTTACACAATTGATAATTAAATTACCACTTGGAATATTAAGGTCTTAAAAAAATTCTTAATCACTAGGTACATATTATAAAACAAAGTCCCCCTCCGCGTCTGTCTGTTCGCGATAAATTCAAAAACTACGGGACGGGATTTTATGCGGTTTTTACCAATAGATAGAGTAATTATTGGGGAAGGTTTTCTTTTATAATTTGTAAAATTTTTGATTATATTGACTTAAATATAATGAAATTTGTTGAAGACGTCGGAAAAAATAAAGCCGCACATCTTCTCAGAGTAGCATAGGCTATATGTATTATATTTTTCGCAATGAATTCGTGGGACGCTAGGTTGCTAGTCTATACTAATCTATACTAATAATAAAACTGAAAAGTTCGTTTGTTTGAACGCGCTAATCTCAAGAACCGCTGGTCCGATTTGATAAATTCTTTCAGTGTTGGATAGTCCATTTATCGAGGAAGGCTATAGGCTATATATCATTACGCTACTACTAATAGGAGCGGAGCACTAATAAAGAATATTTTAAAAACGGGTTAAAAGCTTTCACGCTACAGGCAATATAAGACGCAACCGAGGTTGCGTGGGTCAGCTAGTTATAGTATAAAATGAAGTCGCTTCCGCTGTCTGTTCGTTATTTTCAACTTCTTACTGGATTTTAATGCAGTTTTTAGTAATCGATAAAGTGATTCAAGAGGAAGGTTTAGATGTGTAATACATACAATACATATTTTAGTAGAGAAAATCCGAGGATTTCCAAGACTTCCGTGCAAAGCCGGGCCGGGTCGCAAGTTTAATTATATTAATTAGCAATGTTCAGCCGTTAAAATCAAGGATTTATATTCTTTGGTAAATTTTATAATAAGTAACAGCGACATTAAACATCTTTTCACTCTAGGTGTAACAGACAGTCCTCTGTGCAGGGCATGCATGGGGGAAGAAGAAACGGCCGCCCATGTCATCATGACATGTCCTGAGGTGGCTTGGAGGAACTGGGTTGGCACGAATAATGCCAACCCACCACGCAGGCGCACTGAAGTCGTCAAGTTGCGGAAACCCAGCCCGCGAGTTTCAAGTTCAAGACATTAAACATCTAAATTATTACATTTACATACAATTATCTTCTAGTAACAATTAATAGGATCACACATATTAAACATTTGTGTTTTTTTTTATACACATACCGAGCTATATCATTATCTTAATGCCTTTCATTTTAAACTAGCTCAATTAAAAAGCCTCGTTATCACATTCACATCCCGTCATTGTAACAAACTTTCATTACGGCCCGAATGTAGTACGGCGTTCACAGAGGAGAACCAAATTGCACGTAACAAGTGAACTAGCTTATTAGTGTAGGTAGTTGTTAGTGAACCTGACTGCTGTACCAGAGGTTGTAGGTTCGATTCCAACTCGGAACAAATAATTGTGTGATGAGCACGGTCGTTGGTCAGTGTCTGGGTATACTTTATCTTATGATATTACATAAAAAAGAAGCAGATATGTTATTAGCGTGCAAATAGTGAAGACTTGAATGCACTCCAATTGTAATACCTCCCGATTAGTCCGCATCGAAACACAGTCACAAGTGTGTCGTTCAATAATATCTGTGTGCTTACCAATATTTATAAAATATGCCATCGTGTATGATTCGGAAATGTACCAATTATTACGCCAAAATAAACAAAATACAAGGGATCTCATACCACATGTGAGTATGCAAAGATATTTTGATTATTTAGTACTAGCTGAACCCCGCGGTGTTCCCCGTGGTTATTGTCGTACCGCGGGTAACGCTGCGAGGCGAAACTAGTTCCAAAAAAGTAACCTAAATACTTCGTATATCATCTGCTTATCAGTGAAAGTACCGTCAAAGACGATTAGCCGGCAAAAACAGACAGACAAAAAATAAAAAAATATATATTTTGGTATATGTACCGTGTACATATGTATTTAGTAATAAGCGACTATTTTAATACTACAAACAGATACTACCATTTATTTATTTGTATAGTTATTTCAATTATTTTTCCAAACATTCAAATTAATGGCACTTAGGTCAGTATTTTAAAATGCGTCTCAAGTATCCGTTGAACTCTGACCAGCTGAAACTGGTTTGAAGTTCAAATCAAATCTCAAGCGTCGCTTTTATTATAGAATGCAATTTAAGTTCTACTCAGCTGAAACTAGTCTTAATAACTAATCTCAACTAATACCCTGTTCTCAGTTACGTTTTTGCAATAACAAAACTATTGTTCCATTTCACGCATGAAATTATATTAAACAAAGTATATTTAACAAACATAATTTATATATTGTTGGTTATTAGTTTATATATAATACACTATTGGCTACTGTATCATTGTAAACATAATAATGAGAAGCAACTCGCCCTTAACTAAATATTGTAAATACTAAAATAAAAAAGGCTAGATATTACCTATAACGGAACGTTCAAATTGTGATGTGAATGTACTATAGCATGTTGAATTGTCAAACTATGTTTTGGTTTATATAAATAGAATATTATATTTTTTGACATAAACAAAAAGGTTGTGGGTGATATTAATTGAAAGTCTCATTAACATTAGAATAACACCTCTTATAGTTAGAGCGAAAAAAGTAAAGTGTTCGTACTTGATGTTTTTTTAGAAATATCACCACTCAAAGATTAGAAAGAACCTATTATGAGCTTGGTGTAAAAACAATTATACTTAATACTTATGAGAGATTTATTATCTCCGCGCGTTGATATTGGGATTGACAGCTAAGAGCGGTGACTTCAGACTTTAGTGAATTGAATGTCGAATGTGTGAATTATCAACTGAAATCAATCAATCAAACTATCAAATTAAATTTCTTAAAAATAAACTTTTAGATTGTGTTACTAGCGTTACTATTTTGCGATGGATGACGTCACGCGGCTCTTATTATGACAAGGTTCAATCCCAATGTCAACGCGCAGGGGTTATAGATGCTTTTAATCTTAACGTTGAAGTATTTCGTATCAATAGAGAATGAATTTTTGTTGGTTTGAAACTTGAGATAAAGTTTGTTTATGTTATTTTGTGTTTACTTTACTTATAAGTGTTTATGGTATGTACTTTAGTTTATAAGTCTTAAGGATAATTTCATTATTTCAATATTAAATATCACACACCTACTTAAGCAACCACCTAAACTTTTCAATCGAGTGTCCAATCTACGACTATAAATATTATTCTATACAAACATTTGAGATTTAAGAAAATTTTTGAAGTGTGATAATTAAATATACTTTTCTTTTTCTCTTACGTGCTGCTTCGTACTACTAATCAGTGAAATTTGTCAATGCTTACAGACCACACGGCAAGTTGTCGGCGCAAATTATTGTTTTAAAATCCCACGGTTTAAAAACTGCACGGTTGGCCTAGTGGTTTAAGCGGTCACTACGCCGCTTGCTATGCGCCAAGTGCCGTGGGTTCAAATCCCACGTGGGACATCACTTTGTGTGATCCACAAAATGTTGTCCTGAGTCGGGGTGTTCTTTGTGTCCGTTACATGTACTCGTATGTTTGTAAAGTCCCTCGCGACACAGGATGTATAATCCTAATGCGGGAGTAGTCTATAAAAAAAAGAAAATAACATATCCATTGTTTTAAAATATCATTGACTTTATCTATACCAATACATATCATAATTTTCAAAGTCACTCGGTCTGTCTGTTAAACCGGCTAAACCGCTGAACTGATTTGGATGAATTTCGGTTTAGAGATATATATTGCACCTTGGTGAAGAACATAGGCTTTTTGTCGCCGCAGCTCTTGGCCGCCATTAATAAATAAACACGGTTGTCGCATTCGCCATACGTTTGCAGAGGAGGTTAAACATTTAGAACAGGTTTTATTGTTATAAACGCTGTTAATAAAAAAAATTTTTTTTATTACTAATTGAAAACCCATCAAATGAATCATATATTCCGTTTTAATACGCAAGATTAGTGCATTGAAATTTCGGACCATTGCAAGTCTGAGTAATTTCGGTTCCGTCATGCACTCATTTCGAATTAGATCTGATTTTATTAGAATACAATAGATACAAATCTTCAGCATTATTAAATTCATGTGTGTAATTTAAGAAAAAAATATTCGAGCAGATGCATCTTCAACAGTTAATGAGGTTGCAGCTGACTGTGAGTCATTTTGCTTAATGAAAGATGGTTGATGAAAAAAGGTATCCGTAATGATAAATGACTTATAATCTTAAGAGAGTAGCGACGTAATTTTTTGTCTTTAATAAGTACTTATATGTGACTTTCGGTAAAAAGTCAGAATAAAAAAACTCTAACAAGATGAGATGTCCTTAACTATCGATCTAATATGTTCGTGTGTGTGTTTGACACGACTTTATGTACTGTAATAGTGTTTGGGTATTAGTTCTTTTTATAGATATATTTCATATTTCATTGGTACGTTTAATAAAATAGTTCTCGTCAATTTGGTAACATTGGTGATCAATTGATTGATCAGACATCGTAGTAATATAGTCGATACGATCAATAGCTACGAAATTGTACTTATAAGTATTATTTTAATGGTACAGGTTCGTTTCGCATTTAGGCATTAAACAAACCATTTTTATGGAAACGAGCAGACGTATCGCCTTTTTGCCCCCTATACAATAAAAAAAAAAAAAAAATTAACGCCGCCCATGGACACCCGCAACACCAGAGGCGTCAAAAGTGCGTTGCCGGCCTTTCCTTGAAGGAGCACGTTCTTTTCTTGAAGGTTTGAAGATCGCATTGGTCCGGGAATACCGTAGGCGGTAGTTTATTCGAGTTTTGTTGTGCGAATCAAAGATCATAAGTACCTATTTATTTAAATGTATGTAACCACTACGACTAAAAAGTATCAGGAATGATAACATCAATATTTACTCGTAACATAAATAAATATATGGGACATCTAACACGCAACGCTATCTAGTCTCTAACTAAGCAGATCTTGTATTATCGGCACTAGACAAGTGATTTATACACATATACAGTTTTTTGTAAATTATAAAAAAAATTGCAGGTAATACAAACATTAAGTCCGACCCGGGAATCAAACGCGATACCTCTAGCACAGCAGTCGCATACGCTACCACTGTGCCACCGATGCAGTCAATGGTTATCGTTTTTTTAGATTCAATAGATTTAAAAAAAACTAAGCGTTGAATCATTAAAAATTCATTTTTTTACAGCAGTTATACCAAGAAGACGTTTCTACTCCAAAATTATGTACCATTCATTGCATTGCAGAATATTTTAAATCGGACGATCTCTATAAAAAATCGATTTTACAACTCGCACACCCTGGAACAACAGTCACTCTCGATTACGTCAAAATGGACACTTAGAGCTCGTTGTAAGAGAATAACTTAGAACTTAGAAACATTTATACTATATCTACATTTAAATGACAGACACGTCTACGAATATATTACAGGCTAACTGCACTTTATGCACTTTCGTTGGTATGATAACTATTTGAGACTACTTCATTTAAATAATATGATTTATAATCCTATATTTATGTATTGACTTATCCTGTATTTGAATTTTTATGAAATGTTTAAAGTACATATACATACTAGTAGGCGCCCAGGGCGCCAATTTTTAGTTTTTTACTTGTGGAAGCCCCCTCGGGCCGTCACCCCCTCGGGGGGCCGGTGTGTCGGAATCGAACCGACTAAAACCACACGGTGTGCCACTCTGCGCCTGAGAAGGGAGGGGTCCGGGAACTGCAGTTATTAACACGATCGGACCCCAAGCGCCCAGTGGGCCAAATCCAGCCATAGCTCTATTATTTTTTTTCAGTTTATATAAACTTCAACTGTGTAAAATTTCATACTTCTCCGTTCGCATAATTTTCGTATAAAGGGGTACAAAGATTTTGATGCTTCGCGTATTAATATGTATGCAAAAGTGAAAAAATTGCCTCTTCCGAAAGCTATCAGGACGTTAGTCAAAACTTAGAGTATTATACGAATCAACATTATCGTCATCTCAGGTAAAATATGTCCATTACTGGTCATAGACCTCTCTCTCTCAAAATTTGCCACGACAACTGCTACTTGGCTGTCTGCATCCAATGGATTTCCGTGAACTTCACCAGATCGTCGGACTTTCTTGTGGTTCCTACTTACGCTGGGTTTTTTCGGTATATATGCGAATTATTCGCACTCTTTAATGTGCGTTTATTTAGTTATCTCTCAGTAGTTATATGGAAGCGGTTGTACGGATTACCGTAAGCTACATAGATTTAGGAAAGGCGTTTGATCGTGTCAATCGTGATATCTTGATTCCAAAGCTATAAAGACTTGGGATCCAAATTCCAAAGTAATTTCCTTAGATGCTTTAGTTAATACTAGCTGAACCCCGCGGTGCTACCCGCGGTACGATGATAACTGCGGGCAACGCCGCGAGGCGAAGCTATATCTTTATAAATAGTAGCCTATGTGTTATTCTGATGTATAAGCTATATTGTGGTAAAGTTTCATTCAAATCCATTCAGTAGTTTTTACGTGAAAGAGTAACAAACATCCATACATACATACATCCATACTTACAAACTTTCGCCTTTATAATAGTAGTAGGATTCATCTAATCGGTATCTGGTACTATTTTCGGGGTTAAGAATTTTCAAATTGGTTTCGTTCAAGTATCTCGCGATGTTACTCAGGGAAGTGTTTTGGGCCCTTTTTTGCACATTTTGTACTTAATATCAATCAAATATCCAGGTATACAAACTTAATAACATTAAATAGGTTAATGAAGTGAGATTTTCGTGAATATTAGATTCTAGGAAATTGTTTAAAATAACATTAACTCAATTTAATTCTATTTCTTAATTTTTTGTTTAAAGCAAAACTAGCAGACTCGGCATCCGATGGTTAGTGACCATCGTAATCTATGGACATTTGTAACTAAATCTACCATTGGTTTTAGTTTTGGAGGCTGGGATTGGAATATGCTTTCCTAAAAGAATGAATTATTTTGTTTTTCCATTGTAAAGTTATTTAGTAAGCACACTTACCAGGAGTGAGATCTAATTTGTCTATGTGATCGCCGAGCACTGAAGCCCAGCTCTGCAATTGGTCGAGTACACCCCAGGGCGTCGTCATGGCGACTGTGAGGATGACCAGTGTGTGCGGGAATGTCTCCTCGCTGAGAGCGAACTTGAGTAGGTTCGTGTGTCCTGGATCACCGTCCAGCACCCATACACTGAGACGTGTTTGATCTGTATGGAAAAATAGATTTTTAAATTAAAACAACATACTAACAGGTACAACTTAATTCACAGACTGACCAACCGCACAATCTATGCAGGAAACCATCAATGGTAGTTACTATTACTTCTGGTACACTAAAGTTTGGCACTATTCAATAATCCATCTAATAGTATTCTTAGCCTTCACTGGATTGACCATGCAGGCTATATTACTGTAACAACTGCACAGTTGGCCTAGGTTTAAGCGGTTCCCCACACCGCTTTTTACAGCGCCAAGTATTTTGGGTTCAAATCCCACATGGTATAACACTTTGTGTGCTCCACAAATTTTTGTTCTGAGTCTGGGTGTTCTTTGTGTCAGTTTCTTGTATGTTTGTAAATTTCCCTGTGATACAGGATGTATATAAATCCATTCACTAGCTTTTGCATGAAGTGTAAGAAACATCCTTATAAATGACAGCGCCAGCAACCCAGATAGGATTAGGGAGAACTCCTTATGATGCATCAGAGCTTATTGTCTGCTGTGTTACTCCCTCTACCTAACCTTATTTGATACAATGCTTATATTCATTTAAAAAAACTCATACAGAAGTATGCAAGTTAATCCTGAACTATGGGATTATTCAACTTTCACAAGAAAACCAAAGCTCCCTCTTTTGTAATACAGATTAACAATAAAACCCATTATTCCAAACTTGTTACATGCAATATAACACAGTGTAATACAAATGATTTAAATTAAATATAACAACATAAAACTTAAATCAAGCAAAATGCCCAAGACTGCCTCAGTGGTACAGTACTTACTTCCGAGTTTATAAGAGTAATATGGATTTGTCGTCAGTCTAGTTACCATTGTACGACTATATGAGAAAGGTAGGCATTTGACTCACAACATTTAGTATTCCAATCAAATAAGAAGCAATTAGTCTAATCTAATAATTAAATTACATTCAGTTTATTTCTGTACAACTTTCACATCTATGAAATTTATTTAATTTGTGTATTATATTGCACATTTTTAAATTTAAATTAGACAAAAATTAAGTGATAATTCTGATAAGTCATTATAAAAGATTCTAATAAGACTGTTCACAAATTTCCTGTATGAAAATATACTGTGATTATAATTATTATTTTCTGCTTTCCTATATAAATAAGTATAGTAGTTATCATTTAGTTTAGTCATAACAATTTCATATCATTTAAATGTCAGACAAAACATTTTAATGTGTTGTGACAATGTAGGTTATACAGAACACTACACATCTATGGTTTGTTTATTAACTAGTTTATGTAAGACAGGCAGTAAAGTTTCGTACTCACCATCACGATACTCATCTCTAACGTCTATATACGCATATTCGAGAGCCGACCCTTTTTTAGGGTCTTCAACACCTTGTAATTTTGCTATCAAAGTAGTTTTTCCAGTCTCATTATCACCCAAAACTAAAACATTTTTGTTTGAAGGTAGTTTTGTGTTCCCTTGGTTTTGGACCTCTTCTAGTATTGAAGACCTGCAAATTTATGAGCATACAGTATTCGTTGTCATCGACGGCGCGAGGTTGCCACTATGACGGGAAAGTGTACACAAATGTGAGGATTTGTCAACGTGAGAGAATGTATTGCGGATACTTTACATACAAAGGTAAGACAACGCAGCTAGGTCACATATTTCCCAGCTTCATAGCTTGACATCACGTAGGTGTGACACATTGGATCCCTATATGGGGAGTGCATGTTACCCGTAAAATTAACAGTGAACCGTTACCACAGATTGTCCTTGGCGTCTTCCTTTTCTTTCTTTTTTGATTTAAGCCCATTAGCCTGGCCGTTTGTCTCCATTCTTCAGCTAGGATAGAAGATAACAACGGCACAGAAAGGCTTTTCTTTCGTTTTCGTCTCTTCTGCCGTTCATACGTCACTCTCGCGATGATGTGTGAGTTGCTATGTATAATAAATTTATTTATACTGTTACTCTGTATAAATTTGACAAAACTAAATAGTGACCCTAAATTATTTACTTGATAGCTATGAGTCATAATTATCTTATAAGAATAGATTTTTGTAAACCATGACCTTAATACAAAATAATCACAAGAAAAGAGAAATATAATTTTTCTTTGGAAACAGTTTTCTGGTGGATTTATTTGTAATGGTAATATTGACTTACTTTTTAATAATCCAAATGATGTGCATATGATAAAATCATCGACTAAATAAAAACTAACTTAATTAGTGTTTGTGACAATTAATAACAATATTATTGAAAAAATTCAGAGAATTAAAATATAATGAAACACATAAAGTTAAAAAGAAATTTGAGTCACTGCAACATCAAAATATTTTACCTTATTATAATATGTCTTAAGATCTGTTAGTAACACTTTATTGC
Organism: Spilarctia lutea; assembly: GCA_916048165.1. Taxonomy (NCBI): domain Eukaryota; kingdom Metazoa; phylum Arthropoda; class Insecta; order Lepidoptera; family Erebidae; genus Spilarctia; species Spilarctia lutea. The sequence continues at coordinate 3,193,164 of OU696473.1, read as the reverse complement.
AATCTCTATTCAGAGTATTCCTCGATGACCCTGAGTTGTTCAACTGTCATATCAATATTTTGTAATCGTTCACGAGATTGTGCGGACCTATTCATTTAGGTGTCTAATATCGAAAAAGATATAGTATTATTCAGATGCAGAATATTAATTTTAATAAAGTTTGATTACTTTTAAGTGAAAATGTTTAGAAAACCTAATCCTCCTAAAAAAAACAATTTATCACAGGTGAGTCACGTTCATCATTATTTGTACATTATTAGGGTCTCATCCGGCTCTAGTAGTGCGGTTAATCTTAGTTTATTTATAGGAACAAGTCATTCTTATTAAACCTCAGTATATACCATTTCTAGGTTAATCTCAAAAGTTTGTTATCAGCTGATTGGAAAATTTGTAAACAAAGGGTGTTGTTGTGCTTAAGTGGTTAATTGAGAAGTGTGAGAACTGAGATCACTCTTTGTGTAATTAAACTGACGATTTCGTATCGTGGGAATAAATTACAAATACTAACAGTACAGACATTTTTACCATAGCATTGTGGTCAAATGTATCTTTACATTATTTTCTTGTTCATGTTGACATAGACTACACATTTTTGTTTTTTTTTGTCTGTTAAGTGCTAAGGTACATTCACCTATCCTAGAACAAGGTGCAATGTCTGGAGCAATCCTTTGTTGACCTGTGTGAATGACCCCCAAAGTCTGCAGGTTATTGCTCTGACTGTGACCTTAGACCTAAAATCCAATTTGAATTTAGAATACATAATTTTTTTAATGGCACATAGATTGAGTATGTTTTTTTTCTATATCTAATTATCAGTTGTTGAGGAAAGTTTTTAGTGTTGCCTAATGTGTTTCATGCAATAAGGAGCACTGTAATGCTTTAGTTAAATAAAATTGGCTAATAAATATTGCACAGTGTAGTGGTAGTGTTACTAGATTTTAACTCTTCCAATTGGAATACTAAAATTAAATTTGGGCTTGTTAATTCCTGAATTTGAAATAACTTATGAATAATAAAGTCTAATATTTTGATAGTGTGTGTATTTTCATACAATATTTTAAATGGGAATCAATTTTAACTCTCATTGACATGACTCTAATTGTCAATAGCTATGAAATAATTTTATTTTTTAGCTTTTATACTATTTTTTTCACTCAATTACTTTTAAATAGTTACTTTATTCTCAAAAAGTAGATATATATGGGTTATAAATAATAGAAATACTCAACAATTTATACAATGAATTTAAAAAAAAATGTACCTAGGCATTCAGTAACGGGACACGCCAACCCTAAACTGAGCAAAACTTGTATTTTGGTAAGCTCACTGCTCTAAATGTCTTACAACATATTACAGTTTTACAATTGCAGATATGCTATTTTATGAAACACAAATAATGTTATTCACAAGATAAAAGTTATTACTACGAGTATTTATTTATGTTTTAATCTATATTAATATATAAAGCTGAAGAGTTTGTTTGTATGTTTGTTTGAACGCGCTTACTCCAGGAACCGTTGGTTTGATTTGAAAAATTCTTGTAGTGTAGGATAGGCCATTTATGGAGGAATGCTATAGGATATGTATCATCACGCTAATATAGGGTGTTTTTTTAAGCTAGATAGAACTTTAAATTGTAAAAAGTAACACAAAAAATTTAATTTTGATGAAACTTTTTTTTTTATTTGTTTCAGTATACTCTGACAAATCATAATGAATAGACTCACGCTTGAACAACCCTACGAAATTATCCAAATTTACTTTGAAAATCAGTCGTCGATTCGCGCAACTTATAGACGACTTCGTCATTTGTATGGCGTATAACACGAACAATGCTGGCCTCCAAGGCGTCAATTGTTGCTGGTTTATCAGCATAAACCAGTGACTTCACGTAGCCCCACAGGAAATAATCGAGAGGTGTCAAATCGCACGACCTTGGAGGCCAATTGACAGGTCCATTTCTCGAAATCAACTTATCGCCAAATTTTGATTTCAATAAGTCGATGGTTGCGTTCGCCGTATGGCAACCTGCTGAAACCACATCTCCTCCGGATCAATGTCATCCATATTTTCAAACAAAAAATCATTGATCATGGTGCGGTAACGATCTCCATCGACCGTAACGCGAGCTCCGGCCTCATTTTTGAAGAAATAAGGTCCGATGATGCCACCAGCGTGAAAACCGCACCATACGGTGCATTTTTCTGGATGTAATGGAGTCTGTAGGGTCTGTTGTGGATTGGTCTCACTCCATATGTGGCAATTTTGCTTATTAACAAACCCGTTAAGCCAAAAATGCGCCTCATCGCTGAACACAATTTTGCGATAAAACAGTCGTCTATAAGTTGCGCGAATCGACGACTGATTTTCAAAGTAAATTTGGATAATTTCGTAGCGTTGTTCAAGCGTGAGTCTATTCATGATGATTTGTCAGAGTATACTGAAACAAATAAAAAAAAAGTTTCATCAAAATTTAATTTTTTGTGTTACTTTTTACAATTTAAAGTTCTATCTAGCTTAAAAAAACACCCGTTACTAATAGGAGCGAAGCACCAATGAAGAATGTTTCAAAAATGGGGGAATATTTTCGCGCTACCGGCAATAGAAGACGCAAACGAGGTTGCGTGGGTAAGCTAGTTTACCATAAAGCCCAAATTAATTACATTTTTTTTTTTTTTCTTTTTCCTTTAAATTTAAAGATCTACGAGTAGTCTAATCTTACTAATATTATAAAGTCGAAAGTTTGTGAGTATGTAAGTGAGTATGTTTGTTGCTCTTTCACGTAAAAACTACTGAATGGATTTCAAAGAAACATTACAATAATATAGCTTGACACTAGCAGAATTGTCGACATCGGCACAGTTTGCCGTTCTACAAGAAAAAGAATAATACAGCTTGTATTATATATTATTATTTATTTTCACAGTTTGGCCTCATAGATATACCCGATTTGGATGATAATGATGAGCCCATGGACTTATCGGATGATGACATGGACCTTGAAGCAGAGTTGGCAGCTATCAGTGGGCCACCTAAACGCCAAAAACCTAAAAAACCCGCACCAAAGCCCGCAGCTAACCTTGATGCTATGATTGCAGCTAGCTTGAAGGATATCCCTTCCGATGAAGATGTTTCTGGTATGATTAGACAGCAAATAAATTTTACATTAAGATTAATAGCAGTGTCTTTGATATTGCTAAACCATAGACTTAACATTATTTAGATAAATAAAGAAACTTGAAAACGGTAATGATTGTAATGAATAGGTATCAGATAGTTTTTTTGACAGTTTTTGTCATGGATTTGATGAACACTTTTTTAGATTAAATTTAACTTTTTTTAAAAAAAATTCCAAGCAATATGTGATACATTTAAATCCATGTGTGGTTTATTGTGGTTTTCTAGGGTTATTTTCTTATTTTCTTGCTGTTCCTGCAACTTATATTATTTAATCTTTTTTCATTTGCTATACTGTTAATATCTAAGGTGACGAAGATGATCCTGACCTATTAGATGAGTTGAGAGAACTGGCCATAGATGATGATGAAGCTCCTCCACCACCCCCGCGCACTTCTCGCCCGGCGCCACCTCCACCTGGGGCTTCAGCCAGTAATGACAGCAGCATGGTCAGCTTCTTGCAAGACAGGATCACTAATTATACAGCCACTGAGAAGAATGCTAAGACCAACGGGGAGAGCGGCAAAGCTAGGAGGTGACATTGTTTCTATTATGTATTTCTCCCCTAATTTCATGTAATTTTAAGTCAAAAACTAATATTGGGATTGACAAGCAATATTTCTGGATAGATTCCAATTAGAATACGTCAACAATGAAAACTTAAAAAACTATAAATTTGCAAAGCCTATGTCACCAGGCCGTTATTACAAATGTATTGACATCTCATTCAGTAAAATCGGTTCAGTTGTTTAGGCGCTAAGGGAGAACATACAAACACATATACTGTCAATACTATTACCGTCCTTTTTACCTTCGCCATAGTTCAGTAAAAAGTCTAAGTAGTAGATTGTAGCAGATATTTATTTACTATATACTGCCTCGGTGGCGCAGTCGTAGTGAATGCGACTGCTGTCCTCAAGCAGTCGCATTCACGCTATTTGAACCCGAGATCTCAAGGTCTCGGATTCAAATCCTGGGTCGGACCAAATGTTTGTGTAATCTACAAATATTTGTTTCGGAGTTTGGGTGTTTTCTATGTATGATATGTATGTATTTATAAAAAAAAAGTATTTAGGTATTTCTATCAGTTGTTTAGTACCCATAATACAAGCTCTGCTTAGTTTGGGACTAGATGGCGTTGTGTGTTAGATGTCCGAAATATTTATTTATTTATTTACAATTAATCTTCAAGTTTCTAATCAAATAATCAATACAATCTGCTACATTGATATCTCCCATCATATGCACTAAACCCTTGATCAAAAACCATAAAAAGTCTCTATTTGCTATAGATTCAACCGTGGATTAAAAACCCTGAATGATCTACTAAAACAAGCAAGAGCTGGTAAACCAATCAACGAAGAAGATATTCCCCCACCAGTGGCCGTGAAGAAGCAGGCCGATGTACCACAGCCTCCGACTGCACCACCTGAACCTGAGCCGGTGGCAGAACAACCTCTGATAGACTTGGGTCCTCCGGAACCTAGCCCAGATCCTGGTCCTCCGGAGCCTAGGGAACCACCTCCACCACCTCCAGTTGAAGCCCTTAGTGATGAGAAACAGAAGGGATTACAAATTATATTGAGTAAGTTTTAATAAAATGCGTATTTTGGGGCTTTTTTGTAGAAGACGGTATCAATCTTGTCTTTTGGTTTTGGTATTATTTTGTCTTTGTTAATTGTTATATTATATACATACATATTATTTCGTATATGGACCAAGTGATACGATACAGTTTAGCTCTATGCATCTATTCTGAGTTATCTTCAACTTTAAAGTTAGAAATAACTCTAGAACTGTTGTTTAATGTTAAAATAACGCCTATATCCTAAATTGTCCAGACAATATAAATAATCACTTGATACACGACATTTAGGTTCGGCAGTTGACATATACATTTCTTAATGAAATACTCACCCTTTTAAAACGTGGGAGAGCCACGCTTCAACATGCATGCATGGCCGGCTCGACCGGAGTGATAATAATAATAATAAATAAATAAATATTCCGGACATCTAACACACAACGCCATCTAGTCCCAGGCCTCACAGAAAACCGGTGTGAAACAGCGCCTGCGCTGTGGTTCACTGAGTGAGTGAGGATACCGGAGGCCCATACTCCAACATTTCACCCCCATCCCCCATGGGTCGCGATAATCGCTTACCATCAGGCGATAAGTCTGCTCGTTTGCCACCTACTCCATAAAAAAAAACGGGTCGGGTTGTTATTAATGCATAAAATAAAAACACTTGAATAAATTTACGAAATATACATGTATAGACACTAATACTTTACGTTGCTTAGTCTAGCATTTGCTAGATGGGTGTCTGAGCTCAGGATGTGTTGAGAAAATAGCTCCTTTGTATGTTATGATGCAGAAGCATCCTAATAGGGCGCCATAGTGTGGATCACCATGCTGTATTGTTGCATTATCTGCATTCGCAATGAATATGGCGATCAATACTCTTGGATTCTGCTCATGTTTTCCATCAGGCAGAGTACAGCCCCTTTGCCAGGCTCATGCATATTTTTTTTATATATGTATACTTGTACCTTATAGTTGCTTGAAACGATATAATTTGTTTTAGGATTTTCTTGTTGCTTTTAATATATCAGCTTATATGTAGTCCGTATCTGTTTTATTTATCATCTAGAAAAAATCCTCTCCTTTATAAATAAGAGACCATTTTTATTTTTATTCAAACGGTAGCGTCATATATATAATGCCTCTGGGTGTATATATGTATATATAAGTATGTTTATCAGTGGTCTGGTTGCCAAAACACAGGCTGCTTATTTAGTCTTGGTGGGGGAATAGTGGGTAAACTTATTTATTTATTTTTTAAGAAGACCTCTCCCGCACTAGGAGTAATTCCTGTGTCGCGGGGGACTTTACAAACATACATGAAACGGACACAAGGAACACCCTGACTTAGAACAACAATTTGTGGATCACAAAAAGTGTTGTCCCATGTGGGATTGGAACACACAACTCATGTACCAGGGTTAGACTTTATACACGTATGTGAACTGTTAGTATTGCGTCACTTTTGTATTGCTACAGTACATTAACTTATAACTTGATGCCTGTGACAGATGGATACGAAACCAGCGAAATAACTTTGAACACGCGATTTTTTTTCTGAATAACCTGTGTATTAATTCTTATGTGCCAGTTTTATCACGAATAAAGTGCAATGTATTGAAATATAAAAAAAAACACACGAAAAATTTAAGTTTTTAAATAATTTTAGTGACAATTGTAATTGGGATCAAACTATATTTAAGGACCAGTGACGCGAAAACTCGTCTAAATAAATTTTGCATGCTCATACTCAGGGCAAGATTTCTATATTATATCATACTAGAATTATTTGATACGCACATCTTTCAGAATGATGTCCTAAATTTAACAAAGTATGTAGTAAATATTGTCAGTCAGACTCGGGCGTTTAGGCATACCAATAATACAGAAAATGGCTCTTTCATGTCCATTGGTTCGCGTTCGAATCAATCGTTGCGATTGTTCCGTACTGAACTTCTCACATCCAGAGGGAGTAGATGTAGAATAAACTCGCAATAGGGCCTCAGACCTCTGAATGAGTAAAGGATCTCATTAACCATTATAATTTTTCTGTCCCAATTCCCGAGTCTGTTTCTGACTTGGTTATAGAATGACATTAGAAAAAACCTTCATTTCCCAACCAACCCTCCTTTTCAAGGACGCCAGCAAGAGTTCAAAGCTGCAGCTCTGTCATCAAAACGCGCAGGAGAAAAGAACGTAGCTCTGGAGTATCTGAAGGTTGTGAAACAATTCGACTTAGTGATCGACGCGTACAAGTCTGGACAAGAGATGGATCTGAACGAACTGCCAACGCCAGAAATGATAGCCGCAGCTTTCAAGTCGCAGAAAACAGAAGATGTGACGCAGAAATCTGCAGGTGAGATGCTTCTGAAGATTTTAAAGGTAGAAAATACTCATATACCTAGTGTTAATTTTTTCTTATTGAAAAAGCAATACTTATCCAAATAAATCTTGGAAAAATAAATGTCATGGTCACTCAAGTTCTTGTAAAAATGAAATTAGTTGCGAAATATGAAAAACGATCGAATTAAGAACCTACTCCTTTTTTGAAGTCGGTTATAAACAAACAAACATACAGGTAAAGCCTACAAAAGTTTTAAAAATGGCTATTGTTCATAAACGTGAACATATACATATTTATATGGAACTAGCTGACCGACGCAACCTCGTTTGCGTCTTTTATTGCCCGTAGCGAAAAATTTTCCCCCGTATAGGGTTGATTTTTTACACCTTGTGTCCGAAAAACCCCAATATCTTACGGAACCCTATTTTTTTCCAAAATAAAATATAGCCTATGTTACTCGTGGATAATGAAGCCTTCGAATGGTGAAAGAATTTTTAAAATCGGTCCAGTAGTTTTAGAGCCTATTCATTACAAACAAACAAACATACAAACAAAGTTTTCCTCTTTATAATATTAGTATAGATAGTCAAAATCTTTAAACTGTCAAAACCACTGCAAAAATAAAGCATAAAATAAATTTTGATTTAACAGATTAGTCAAAAGTATTTTAAAGAACTGAACATGTTGATCAAAAGTAAATCATCTAAAACATCGGTTAACTTTTAATTACTGAGAAAAATAGGTCATATTCAGTCAGGGAAGGTTTTTTATATTAAGAAATAAAAAATAAATAACATGTCTTTGATAGAGCCTCCTCCGAAACCGGTGAGTGAGAGTCCCGGCCTCATCACTGCGTCGACCGTGGACGAAGCTTTACGTCAAAGGCTGGCTGCTTTTCAGGTAAATGCACATTCACATCAGAAAAGGAATATATAATGGACTAGCAACTTTATTGTAGGAGAACTTAAAGCGCATTTTGCTATGTGTGTTTGTATTAACATGCTTCCACTCCTATTTGTTATTAAGATGCGATTTGGTATATATTTTAATAAAATTTAATTATTATTTATCAATAATAAGGCGCCTCTCAGAAAAAAAAATTCTCGGGTTTTGCATTATACAATGCTCAGCTCTTTTTGGTCACAGCGTGATGACATATAGTCTATAGCCTTTCTCGATAACAGGGCTATGTATCGTTAAAGGTATTTTTTCAAATCGAACTAGTTGTTTCGGAGATTCAATATCAAATAAGTATACTAATTTACTACAGCAACAAGAAGCGAAAGCGAAAGAAGACGGCAACACTTCAAAGGCGAGACGCATGGGTAGGATAGTGAAGCAGTATCAGGACGCGATCAAACAACATGCGGCGGGTCGACCTATAGACGCTGATGAGCTACCCACCCCTGCTGGGTACGCACCCCTACCTACCCATGGGGTGAGTACACTCTACATCAACAGCCTCTTATACTACAGTGCTCGAGGTTCGGCCTTTCCTTAGAAATAAGGTTTGAAGTACTCGTACTAAATCACTCTTGCCAGACGAGGTGGTTGGCATAGAGTTTGTTTTAAGTATTTTCTTCATGTGCTGTTGTTTAGTGTGGGGGAACGGGTATCATGTCCCTCCAACACAAAGGGAGGATCATGCGACCCGGCGAGGTGATCATGCCTGGCGGGCTACTGCCCAACAGTAGATGTTGGGATGTTGTATATATGATAATCCGCGCGAGAACTATTTATTGCGCGATTCAGGATTTGTTGTTACTCCGTGTAGTTGCTTCGTAGTTCGGTGTATCTTCGGTGGGTGGCGTTGTAGTAGTTTTACTGTTGTGTTATATGGATGTCGCCACATTTAGCATAGTTAACTCTTTTATTTGGAATGAATAAGGATGGTGATACTCCGTTTTTTTTAACCTTCACCACGCAGAATAACGCAACACTATTGTTGTTTAAAAAAATGTATTTATACTTAGTTTTTAAATATATTTTTTTATATTATATATTTTCTTTACTCTCCCTTTCCTGTAATCTGTTTAAGTGGTTTCGTAGAAAGGAACGGGAGTGTGTAACAGTAGGTCAAAAAAGAGCGGGATTTAAAAAAAAAACATAGGGCTTTCAAGAGAGGCATATGCAACAGAAAACTTAAAACTGATGATGATGATAGAATGTATGTAGTGTTAGAGTTGTCTCTCTGATAGTAGAATGGGTGTTAGTTTTTTTATGTATGAGGCTACCAAAGTACCTATTTTGCCTGATGGAAAGAATGAACAGAATCCAAGAACAGTGGTCACCATACTCCATGCAGTATGGTGACACACACTAAAGCTGCCTATTGAGGTACTTCATCATCATTGGGCTTCCGGTCTCGCACTCACCAAGGAAACACGACGTCACGAACGCTCTCATTTGTCATTCTGTGCGAGGGTAGTACCGCCCCGGTCGAGCCGGTCTGTTCATGATGAAATCAGCGTGGCTCTTACTACCTTGAAAAGACTTAACGATGAAATTCGTTTCGAAAATGACACATTTCTTCATGTCACAGGCGCCATCGGCAGCTGCAGCAGCATCCCCTTCCCCCGCCCCGATACCCTCCCCCCGCCCCTCGCCCGCGGCCGCCCCCCGCCCCTCCGCCTCCCGCCACGACAAGCAGCTCGCCTTCCTGCTCATGCGGCAGAAACAGTTCAAGGAAGCTGCGCTTAAAGCGAAGAAGAATGGTGAGTATATACAATAAAGAAGAAAGACAGTTGTCGACATCTGATTCTTGATTATTTTTTGTTGAACTATGAAAGGCTGTTAAAGTGTGATGAAGAGTATAGTATAGAGGTTTAAATTGAAAATTGTAATGTATAGGAGATCTGGAGACAGCTCGAGAATACCTGCGTGCAGCTAAAGGGTTCGATTCCGTGATCGAAGCGGCCAGTGGCGGACTCGCTGTCGACCTCAAGTCCCTGCCGTTACCCCCCAAGGCTAAGGACGATTTGGAACATACGTAAGTGACGAAATTATGTAAAATTTACGATGGATTTGAGAAATAATCGTTCTGACATGTAAAGACTATGAAAACACTTTTAAAATCACAATATTACTTAGAATAACAATCCTTAATTAGGCTAGGTTAATCACTGCAGCTCAAACTGAACTGAACTGCGGACCGCGAGCATTCGTATTTATACTCTATTTTATTTATGTTATTACTATTACTAGCGCATTCGAGAAACGTCTCGTACATACGAGGTCATTATACAAGGACGCGCCACCGGCGAGGTCGCTGGAAGCAACAATCAATCGATATTCGACGCTACGTATATCGAGAGTATATATGTATCAGATCAACAAGAACTTTCTGGAGCGTTGTCACGAATAATCTTTCTTCGTAACAATAACAGAATCTATAAGTTAAGGCATTAAAAAGATTTGCCTCTCGCGAATTTTACGCGTTTGAGCTGAAGAGCCTAACAATTTTAAGCCTCTAATTTTAGCCTCTAAAGGGGGACCCCCTGGTAGCAAGAAGAGGACACTCAAAGAGCTTCAATTTCGTGAAGGGATGGAAGTGTGTAACAGTTACTCGATAAGCTACTCGCCATTTTATATAAATAATGAGCTCACGGTACGATGAAATCTTAAATGTTACATATTATATGCGATTACTATCAGATCTTTTATTTTTTAGTAATTTTAGATATATATTCGAGATAAAATTATTTAAAAGGTTTCAGTGCCTTCTATTTACCGCCGTTTCTATATAAAACAAAAAGTATGTGTAAAAGTCGAGTAATTCTAATAACAATAAAAAAATGTACCAACTAACCTAAACAACGTCGTATACGTAAAGAAATTATGCCCGATTTTTATGCAACACTTTTAATTGTTTTATCTTTTTAGCTTATAACCTTCCTCGATAAAAAGATCACCATGGTAAATAGTATTGACTAATAGAATGAACGGGATTGGTCCAGCCGTGATGCCGAGACCAAGGGAAATAGGGATTTGTGGCGACTTCCACATACAACATAACCTACTACAGCGCCATCTACCGAAGACACACTGAACTACGAAGTAACGCACTATACCTACAAAATGCACTACACGGAGTAACTACAAATTCTATATCGCGCAATAAATGGTTCTCGCGCCGATTATCATATATACAACATCCCAACATCAACTGTTGGGCAGTAGCCCGCCAGGTATGATCACCTCGCCTGGTCGGAGGATCCTCCCTTTGTGTTGGGTGGAACATTACACCCGTTCCCCCACAGATTCATTTTTAAATTTATAAAGGTTCATAATTTCCTTCCAGGTTTGACGTAGTATCCACGGAAGACTGCGACCCATCAGAAGAGAACAACACCCCAATCGACTCCACAGGCGAAGACGAGGATGTACTCTCTCGTCTGCATCATCAGCTCAACAGCCAGCTGAAGATGTGCCACTCTAATCGAGATCACAACAGAGGGATGGGCAACATTGCGGAGGCTAATAGGTTCGAGCATCTCGCTGTGAGGGTCAAGGAGGATTTGGATGTTGTTGTAGTGGCTAAAAGGTGCTGTTTTCTTGTCATTGTATTGTTTACCAGCTTTTCCCGTGATTTCTCTGGGGTTTAACTTATTTTTATGTTGTGAAGAGTTTTTTTTTTCTGAGTATCATGTATAGGGTACTTGTTGCTGTCATTTACCGCGCTTATCTTTACCTAATATAAAATGAAGTCGCTTTTTTTATTATATAGGGGCAAACGAGCAGACGTATCGTCTGATGGTAAGCGATTACCGCCGCCCATGGACACCCGCAACACCCGAGGCGTTACAAGTGCGTTGCCGGCCTTTTAGGAAGGAGTACGCTCTTTTCTTGAAGGTTTGAAGGTCGTATTGGTCCGGGAACACCGCAGGCGACAGCTCATTCCACAGTTTTGCTGTGCACGGCAGAAAGTTTCAGGAAAATCGCACAGTTGTGGACTGCCAACCATCTACTTCTGCTGTCTGATCGCTTAGATCTTTTAAACAGCTTAAAGGATTTTAATGCAGTTCAGCAACAGATAGAGTATTATGTGATTACGTGAGTAGGTCTTACTGCTCAGACGTAAGGCATATTTTAGAGTGGAAATTATTAGAGTAAGCTTAACATCGGTCGTTAAACGTTAGATACATCGTGTAGTAACGAAACGATGTAGTAGTTGCACAAAAGAAAAATACTGTCCTATGGCTAAACTACTGCACGGATTTTATTTAAATTTTGTAGGTGGCCATGTAACAAGTAGGTAGTTAGGTCTAATTCAAAAACATGTCGTATTATCCACTCTGTATATAACTTCGTCTTATTTTGAAAATTTATAAAATGATTTACTTCCAGTCTCGGCCAAAGCCCTCCGAAGTTCCACTACGAGGCGCGTCAGTTCGCGGTGGTGCAGTGCAACACCGACCTTAACGAGAACGAGCTAGAGTTGACAATCGTGCGGGGAATCGCTTACAACGTTTCTAATCCCAAGGATGTCGATACTTATGTCAAGTTCGATTTCCCATTCCCACAGGTATGGTATACTAATTATGTATTTTTTTATTTGATATATATATTTTGATTATATATTGAATAATAATAATAAATATTTCGGACATTTAACACACAATGCCATCTAGTCCCAAACTAAGCAGAGCTTGTATTATGGGTACTAGACAACTGATATAAATACATATATACTTTTTTTTGTAAATCCATACATATTATACATAGAAAACACCCAAACTCCGAAACAAATATTTGCAGATCATACAAACATTTGGTCCGACCCGGGAATCGAACCCAAGACCTCAAGCTTAGCAGTCGCATACGCTACCACTACGCTACCGAGGTAGTCTATGTTAATAAAAATAATCTATGTATAATAGAAAAAACAACAACAAGAAAAAGTTTGATGTTAGATGGCGTTGTGTGTTAGCTGTCCTAAATATTATAATTATTTTATTATTGTACAATCAGGAGGCGCCAGTGTCAGATCGTACGGTTTTGGTGAAGGACACGAACAACCCCGAGTACAATGGCGTGTTCCACCTCCCCATACAACGAAACAGAGCCTGCTTCAGGGTGTTCAAGAGACACGGCATTAAGTTTGAAGTATTCTCCAGAGGGTAAGTCTGATTTTATCACTTGACATGCTTTTTATATATAACTAGCTGACCCTCGCAACCTCATTTACGTCTAATACTGCCCGTAGCGTAATAATTTCCCTCGCATTTTAAACATTCTTCATGGGGGCTCCGCTCCTTTTGGTCTTAACGTGATCATATATTCTAGGCCTATAGCCTTCCTCGATAAATGGACTATCCAATATTGAAAGAATTTTTCAAATCGGACCAGCGGTCCCTGAGATTAGCGCGTTTAAACAAACAAACAAACCAACTTTTCAGCTGTATAATAATAGTATAGATGGGAAATGATTAAAATTATTATGGAAACATTGAATGATTGATGGGTTTTTTTTATAAATTATATTTTTTTTACTAAATAATAAATTTAGTAAAAAACTGTTGAAAAAATGATAACATGACTGACGCAAAAACTTATGTTATAAAATTGACACCTCATTCATTAAAATAGATTCAGTAGTTTAGGCCCTACAGTGAAACATACAAACGAAATAGACTGCTAAACTGTTACCCTTCTTTTTGTCTTTGCCGTAGTCGGGTAAAAAGACTGTATATTAACAAAGTTTCCGATGACACCTGGCTATATTTTATTAACAGATTATTATTTGTCTAGATAACTTAAAAAAAACTTTTGTAGTGTTTTAGTAGATTTAATAGAATAGTGAATGTACTTAGATGCACATACATACTGTATATTTAACGTTTTTAACAGTTCTATACTTTGTAACTATTAGCAAATATCAATATAATATTAATAATAAAAGCCTTTATTCGTTGACCTTTTAACTTACATGCTATTTTTACACAACAATAGTATTCTTAAATCTAATTTTATAAGTAAAAATAATAAATTTATCAGTAACCACTTTAGGTTATCTGTAGACATAGTCGCCTTCCACAATCGTTGCCACGTATCTCTTCACGTCACCCTTGGCAGACCTTCTCCATCCCTTTGGTAAATCATCCTCCCATCTTTTGATTTGACCTCCTCGTTGTCTTTTCCCGTGCCTCGAATACCAATTTACAATATCCTTAGTCAATTTTACTTTGTTAGTTCTCAATTATATGTCCAGTTCAGTTCCATTTAAGTGTTCTTATTTTTTGTAACACGTCACTGGTCACTGACCTTTGTTCTTTTTCTTATTTTTGAAATTGTCCATCGATTCTGTAGTCTTATGTTAATTTTAATATCAATAGTCTTTATTATTAATAATAATTTACTAATCCATGTTATAAAATATGGTAAATTAAGAATATTGAGTGACATCACCTCTATTCATCCCATATCGTGGCTACGTGTGGTGACTAAGGGACAAACTATGCACACACACATACAACTTTTTTTCAATAATAATAATGTAATAAAAAATCTTTTTTTCTCTTCTCACAATTACCAATACATGCACTATTAATTTTTATCACAATACAAAACAATACAGCAATTATAAGAGGACTGGTGTCTGAATTAGACGTGAGTCAGTAGTTCAGATCACCAGGCACTCACCCCGCTGACATATAGCTTAGCTGTTTATAAAGATACACTATAGTGTATTGGACAAGAAAACAATGAGAAGTAAAAATAGAAACAAACCCAATATTAACCCAGCCAGCGGGGTATAGTAAGCCGACACCTCATTTCTATAGATAGGCTTATGTCCAGCAGTGGGCTACTAAAGGTGACTTTTGTAAGTGCTATTTAAGAGAGGGAAAGTGATACTCTTGCTTTTTGTTCCTTTACATATTTATGGGATTGATCCATTCATCAATGTGTCTATGGGACTTTGTCTTTGTTCATGGTTTTCATGTGTAATATATGCATAGTTGTAGCATCTTCTTGTAATATATGCTTTTCTTAATAGTATATATTATAGTTTAAGTGCAAATAAATATTTCGCGTGGGAGAGCCACGCTTTGACATGCATGGGCCGGCTCGACCGGAGTGACGCCACGGCTTGTCGGTGTTTCCTCTCTTCCCTCCCCCTATCCTCCAAAGGCTGGTAACGCACTTGTGACGCCTCTGTTGTAACGGGAGTCCATGGGCAGCGGTAATCGCTTACCATCACGATACGTCTGCTCTTTTGCCCCCCTAAACAAAAAAAAATAAAACAACGCCATCTAGTCCCAAGCTAAGCAGAGCTTGTGTTATGGGTACTAGACAACTGATATAAATTCGTATATACTTTAATTTTGTGAAAACAAATATTTGATAGTATGTATTAGTAAATCAGTACATATGCTATATTCTCCATACTCTAAGTCTATAGTATAGGATTTCATTTCATTCATAACTAAACAATTGTCGACATTTCATTCCTTCTTTCACTGCTTGTAACATTACGCTAGCGGTTGTAAAGGTACACACTTGCAGGTATATTGTCATTGTATTCTCACTCTAATGGTGTGGCCTGTAAGGTTGCATGTCGTGTAGTGTAGCTTGTGTTGGGTGCAGTTGCTGTTTGGCTGACGCGTTCTCGTGTTGCAGCGGCTGGTTCAGGAGTGATACTCTCATTGGAACAGCCAACGTCAAGTTAGCGCCACTAGAGACACAAATAACTTTACATGAAGCATTCCCTGTAAGTATTTATACATTTATATTATTATTAACTACACAAAAAAATAATTTTGGAGTCTGTTTGCAATTTTAAATTAATTACTTTCCACTAAATAAATTTGAAAGTTTATATCTGCCTGGACTGCCTCGGTGGCATAGTGGTAGCGTATGCGACTGCTAAGCTTGAGATCTCGAGTTCGATTCCCGGGTCAGACCAAATGTTTGTATGATCTGCAAATATTTGTTTCGGAGTTTGGGTGTTTTCTATGTATAATATGTATGTATTTACAAAAAAAATTATATAAGTATTTATATCAGTTGTCTAGTACCCATAACACAAGCTCTGCTTAGCATGGGATGGGACTAGATGGCGTTGTGTGTTAGATGTCCGGAATATTTATATAGTATACAATACAATTGTAACATTATGTCTTAATACAATACAAAATTGCTTTAATACACAATGAAAATGTATGTAGTAACTTTTAGTAGGTATTTTTAAGTAATATCTGGAAGTATACAGCATACCTATTGTAATGAACCAAGATGATATTGACGGACAACCTTTTCTAACACTGCCCACAGCACTATAATTTCTTTTATATTGAATTTTAATGTCAGAATAAATGATTTTCTATTTCTTTGTAATTGCTTACTTGTAAAAAATACAGACGAAATAACTTATTGCTCCTGTATTTTTTGGTTGGTGTTCGTCTGTGTGTATTTGTGTTGTTGTGTATTGTTAATTTAATTAGAAATCTTAATTTTGATTGGGTTCATTAAAAAAAACCACTTATGTGAAAATTTGAGGTTAAAATTTGACCTTATTGATATTTTCTGTTGTAGTTATGTCATAAATGAATAATGTTATATTCCCCAGCTAATGGACGGCCGCCGTCCCGCGGGCGGCTCGCTGGAGGTGAAGCTGCGCTTGCGCACGCCACTGTTGCAGCAACAGATCGAGAACTCTAAACATCGCTGGCTCGTTGTAGACAACTGATTTCCTACGCTCCTTATGTGATTACAAATATTTATGTGAAATAGCTTTTATACATCTTTGTCTTTGTCTATGGACAGTAATATAATAATAATGCAGCATAATCTTTAATAAGAACTTGCAACAGTATAATGCAAGACCTCAAAAATATCATTCTCCGAGTCTTATTATCTCGAAGAAGTTACTCTATGCATCAAATTTATTCCGAAGGAGAGCCACGCTTCGGCATGAATGGGCCGGCTCGACCGGAGTGATACCACAGCCTAACCGAAAACCGTGTTTCACCGAGTGAGTGAGGATACCCGAGGCCCATACACCAACCCCTCCCCCCATTCCCTCTCCCCATCCCCCAAAGGTCGGCAACGCACTTGTGACGCTTTTGGTGTTGCGGGTGTCCATGAGCGGCGGTAATCGCTTACCTATTCAATAATAAAAAAAAAAAGGTACACTTTGTAAGTCGCTAAAGTCTTAAAACACTTCCCCACACTAAGTTGGGATTACGCGACCCCATCAGACATACACAAGTTCTCTAGAAACACAGTTGTAGGTATTTTTAAGGCTACCACTACCAATGATGGTGTCCGGGACCGATGGCTTAGCCTTCTAACCGAGGCAAGGCGAGTCTCGTTGTAATAAGACTGGTCACCCATCAGCAAAGTGATTTTTGGAATGTGTTAATCGACTCGGTTACATCAGACACGAGCCCCTCGTCGTCCATAACTTTACAGTTAAATAAATGACTTATGGTACAGTAAAAACGGTGATTTTATAACTATTTGCGATTATTTACAGTATTTTATCAAAATAAAAGCTTTGAATAATTGTAACTTCGGAAAATACCTCGTAATATCAATATATAATAAATAGTATGTATAATTACGTAAAGTAAAAACTTTGTACCGTATGAAATTTGGCACAGTTATACTTTGTGTAAAGGTAAGTTGCCGGAAGAAAAAAAAAAGAATTATGGTCGAATTTAGACCACTGGCAACATTGGAAATCATCAAATGACAAAAACTACTCGTATATTAACACGTACACTATTAAAGCTATGCTAACACATATGCTTATGTGGATAAGTCATAGCAAGTATGACTGATAACAATCAACAAGTTTAAAGTTTTAAAACGATCCCGTGTCTTATTGTAATAAGTCTTTTGTTAATGACATTTATTATATTACAAAAAAAAAAAATGTGGACGATTCTGACCTGAACGTCAGTTACGCTGTATCTTCGCTAAATTTTTGATATCCCTCACTACGTTTATTTAGTTCAACCTAAATTATATTGTCTGTATAAAGCTCCTGTACAATCCTTTTATGACTTCAATAGAAAGAAAGTCAAATCTTCAAGAAGTGAAAACCTTTATGTTATATTCAATAGTAAATGCACAGGACCTAAGTTCGAATCCCATCTAGTACACTATCCAGGTGAACCCATTCTTAAGACAAGCTTAAAACAAGGGGTAAAGTTACTATTTGGACAAAAATATTTAAAAATATATCAATTAAATTCTATAAAAAAATGTTGAACACTCTGAGCATTGCTTGTTAGAAATAAATTAGTAATTAAGCATTTTAATTAAATTGTAAAAAAATCTCTATAATTTTATTGTTATATATAATTCATTATTAATGTAAATATTTTTATACAAACGAAAACCTAAAAAAATGCGCTTTATAGAACTTAAAAACCCGGGATTTGAAAATCTACGAAATCCATTTATAAACAAAACAATACGACCTTCAAACCTTCAAGAAAAGAGCGTACTCCTTCCTAAAAGGCCGGCAACGCACTTGTGACGCCTCTGGTGTTGCGTCTGTCCATGGGCGGCGGTAATCGCTTACAATCAGTTGATACGTCTGCTCGTTTGCCCCCTATATAATAAAAAAAAAACAATCAAAATATTATTTTTCCCGTTTTGAAGTAAATTAACAATAATATAATATATAAATTAATAATATAAAAGTTTAAATTCTATTTTGAACTATATTCATATGATCTTAAAGTCTATTACATAAATTAGCGTCTAAATTTCTTTGTATCAAATGATAGGTATGGTATGTGTCATAATGGATCTTTTGTCTATAAGCATAATGTAATAAATAATATTAGTCTCCACATATTATTGTAAAAACGTTTTTATTTCTATGTTAATAAATGTAATTAAATTTGTTTTGTCAATATTTATTGTATTATTTACTGGCTGTGCCCCGCGGTACAACTACACGCGGGGAACGCCGCGGGGCATAGTTAGTCTAAAAAAGTATCCTTAGTTACTCCTTATATCATCAGCTATCTGCCATTGAAAGTCCCGTCAAAATCGGTCCAGTCATTCCAGAGATTAGCCCGAACAAACAAACGGTCCAACAGAGACATAAATACCAATTTTAGCGACTTTTGGTTACTGTAGTAATGCTTATTGGTCAGCAGTGCCGGACCCCTCCCTTCTCAGGCGCAGAATGGCACACCGTGTGGTTTTAGTCGGTTCGATTCTGACACACCGCCCCGTCGCAAACCCCGGCGGGGTGACGGCCCGAGGGGGTACCCGCACGTAAAAAAAATGCTTATTGGTGCATAAAACACCTTCCGTGACATAATATATGGCTTGGTCGCAAATCTACTAATTACGAGTATTACGTAAATCTAATATTTAAAATTCTCGTGTCGCAGTATTTGTTACCAAACTTCTTCGAAACGGCTAGACCGAAACGGCGACTAGATGATAAGGGTGACCTACCCCTAAATATTTTATTTTTATGGCAAAATAACGTTTGCTGGATCAGCTAGTTAGTTTTATAAATTAGCTGCCAAAATGATTACTCAGCTTGCATAGAATAAAAATAAACCATAGAATAAAAGTGATCGGAGTACAAAATCCCCAACCTCCTGTTTCTGGGGGGAATAAATAGGGTTGTGTTGGGTAGCATCGCGCTTGTGACTCTTTGAGCTGCAGGTGTTAATAGGCGCCGGTAGTCACTTTCTATCAGGTGACTTCTCTGCTCTTTTGCCCCATAGACTAAAAAGGTATTTATTATTCTATATTTCTGAAATAAATTTTCCAATTTCTCAAGCTTCCATTTTTTTTAACACATTTTATTACTGGATCATGCCTATGATTAGCAGTGTCTTAGGCATTAATTCTACAAATGTGTAATAAGTGTAAAAATAAATAAAACGACAAAAAGTAATTTCGGCAAAATAGAAAGTGTGGCCCATGAGGGGATCGAACCCGCGACCTTCGCGTTATTAGCACGACGCTCTAACCAACTGAGCTAATGGGCCGATGTTCAGGTTGCTGAAATAAAGATTTCTGTTGTGTTCAAGTCTTCATAACTGCTTGAGCATAAAGTGTATCCAAGTTAATGTAAGTTTTGTTTTCATTCTGTAAAAGAAAAGAAATAAATTAATTGAATTGTTGTTTGACAATTGATTGTTGTCAAACATACACAAAAATTAACAAGGTTTAGTAATTTTTGACTTAATTAAGCATTTCAAATATTATTATAATAACCGAAATATACCTCTCGTAGTTGCTATGTACGTATTTAGTCACAAAGAAATTATGGGTTCGTTATGTTTTAATTCAAAGATTCTAAATTTTTATTTATTTATTCCAAAGTTTTGAGCAGTATTATTGTAATTAAAATTCAATAGTTAGTACTAATAAGTACCATATCATTTTATAATCATATTTTTGTTGGTCATTGGCAATACATCTAGTATGTACACTACATGCATATTGTGTGTGCATACAAGATGTACGTAGTGTATGCGCTAACTAACAACAGATGGCGTTACCAGTAGTTAAAAGCTTTTAAGTTCCTCACGTCGGTGTACCCTTTTTAACAACAGGGGGCAGGGGGTGTTTGCGCCAGTATTTGTCTAAAGCCTTGATTCTTCGCATCAAACATGTATGTATCATCAACTTTTTTAAATTCATAGACACGTACATGTTATCCTAAATTTACATGCTTTTGAAGAGTGAATAAGCTGTACTTTTCCTATTTTGATCTAAATAAATTCAGTATTAGGTCAAGTTCTTCGAAAATAAATGCTTAATGTTTATATGCTACAAGTTTCTCGGCTTTGATGAGGTGTTATAGTAGTACCTACCTAATTAATGTGAAAGTTTACTCTAAGTATGTGAGAAATTAACATTTAATAACGATTAAGAATATGTGTATACATCTATCTATATACATACAAATAAATAAAATTCTGAGTGTATATTAAAATAACCGCTTTATACTAAATGCATATGTATGTATACACGATACGTATACCAAAATACCATTTTTTAAATTTTTGTCTGTACGTTAATTCCGGCTAATCTCTGGTACGGCTGTACCGATTTTGATGGGACTTTCACTGATAGGTAGCTAATGATATAAGGACTAACTTAGGCTATTTCACACCGGTTTTCTGTGAGGCCGCGGTAAGACTCTCTTCGAGTCTGCCCATTCATGCCGAAGCGTGGCTTTCCCACAGTAGACGTGTTTATGACTATTTAAAATTAACATAGACAGACGATCCATGCGGTTTGATGGCTCTGTCCACTAGGATCCCCTGCTTAGATTCCCTGGGGGATTTATCCGGATTGTTGTCCATACTGATCGCTTAAGGGATCTTTTTGGATTTCATTTCCATTTTGATTCCCTTTGGAAGGTTTTTGTATACACTACGATGCGTTACTGAAGCATTAACTCGTCACGTGACCATAACCATGACGACTTATATTAATTTAGTCCCCCGTTTAATATTCCCCCGTTTTTAAACATTCTTCATTTGGGCTCCGCTCCTATTGGTCTTAGCGTGATGATATATTATCCAAAACTGAAAGAATTTTTGAAATCGGTCCAGCGGTTCCTGAGATTAGCGCGTTCAAACAAACAAACAAACTCTTCACCTTTATAATATTAGTATATATGATTATAGTTTGTGCAGGTACTTGGTGCGTGTTAGTGTGATGTCAGAGCCACTCAGGCAGGCTCCATTTGACGTCATCGTAGTCACGTGACAGTAGCTCGATAAGTGGACTGATCCGTGCGCTGATTATCCGTATTTAACTTTACGCTAAGGTACTTTTTATTTAAATACTTTAAGAACATTAACAGCGGGTAAACACCGATCAAGTAGTCTAAAATAAAAGGAGCATAAGTTACTCCTTGTATCATCAGCTATCTGCCAGTGAGATTCCTGTCAAAATTGGTCTATTCGTTACAGATATTAGCCAGAAAAAACAGATACAGACAAAAATTAAAAACCAAAGATTTTTTGTACTTAATACTTTACAGCTAATCTGAGCCCGGCGATTAATTATCACTAATTTAAATCACCGATTGTGTTAGTACAATTGTAACATACAATTCTTTAAATATCTTAATATCTCCAATCATTTCATAAAGTTATTTTAAGCATAACAAGATTGTAGAACCCTTAGAATTTTTCCATATGTATTCAAAACTTTATAGGTAATGTAAGAATGAATGAAACTAACGAACAAGCATCACTTTTATTGTCGTATCGTGGGTAACGCCGTGGGGCGAAGCTAGTCTAAAAAATGTAAGCCTAACTTACTCCTTGTACCATCAGCTACCTACCAGTAAAAGTCCCGTCCAAATCGGTTCAGCCGTTCCAGAGATTAGCCGGCACAAACAGACAGACAGACAAATATTTAAAAAAAATATATTTTGGTATGTGTACCGTATATACATTCATATGCATGTAGTAGAAAGCGGTTATTTTAATATTAGATGAACAGTCAATGATTTATGAGTGTATCACGATGTTTCTGCATTCCTTCGAACTAACCAGTTTGTACGAGTTATCTCAGAAATAATATGCACGAAGTGTTAAGTGTCTGCCATATAATATTAACGTATTTGTCGTATGTATACCTAAGCATAAGAGACGTGAGTTTCTCATAAAAAAATACATGTTACGCCACGCGGTATTACCTGCGGTTTTAGTTGCTTTTGTATATTGTTCACTTGAGGACTCGGGTTCGATTCCCGGGTCGGACCAAATGTTTGTATGATCTGCAAATATTTGTTTAAAAAAAGTATTTAAGTTTTTTTTCTATCAGTTGTTTAGTACCTATTATACAAGCTCTGCTTAGTTTGGGACTAGATGGCGTTGTGTGTTAGATGTCCGAAATATTTATTTATTTATTTGTTTTTGTGTAGCCCTGCCAAAATGACTCTACTCTGATGAAAAGCATAAGCAGAATCCAAGAGTGATGATCACCATACTGATTGCGGACGCAGACAATGCCACAATGCAGCATGGTGTCCCCTACAATGGCGGCCTAGTGATGTTTCTGCATCATTAATTTAATTGGTTTTAATTTTTTTTCGATAACCCTATTAACTATTTCAAATAACAGTAGCTTAACTTACTCTTTATAACATCAGCTATCTGTTACTGAAAGTCCTGCGAAAATAGGTCCAGCTTCTATATACCCAAA
This sequence comes from Spilarctia lutea, assembly GCA_916048165.1. Taxonomy (NCBI): domain Eukaryota; kingdom Metazoa; phylum Arthropoda; class Insecta; order Lepidoptera; family Erebidae; genus Spilarctia; species Spilarctia lutea. Next base: position 3,169,903 of record OU696473.1, on the reverse strand, counting down.
TTACATAGACAAACAAAAAATATTTTTGATTTTATTGTCGTATGTACTTTCGAAATTAGTGAATAGCTATTATTTAGATATTACAAACAGACACTTCATTTTAATATATTTGTACATATAGACTTAAGTAAGCGTGTTAACAAGTTGCTACACACACTTGAAACAGATCTTATTAAAGAGCTATTTCGTGGCAAACGATCAGATCGAGGCGCTCATAGTTCAAGTTGCACTCGGTAATTAAAAACAATCAGCGGGGTAAGCAACGACGGCGTGGTCAGTATCTGGATGGGTGACCGCTGGTGGCATGATACCAAGAGCGTCTCCATGAATCCGTCCCGGTTCTTATCATAGGATAAACAGTCGTGAAGTTTAGTTGGAGACCTTTGGCGGCTTAAAAACATCCAATGGCAAGATACGTAGTCAAAACGTTGTCTTGCCAGTTCCCAACTCGCACTGGGGCAAACTCGCACTGGGGCAAACTCTCTCCTGAGAGGAGACCCGAGCCCAGCTGTGGGACGTTATGCAATAAGGCTGCTTGCTGTTTTACGGTGAAGTTATAGCAAATAAAAAATTAACAGGCCTTTAAAATTTTCCTGCTTTACTTTTTCTTAGAAGTAAATTGGTGATTGTTTTAGAATAATTTACTACCTAAATCAATCACATGACATATTGATAACAAGCGTTTTTGATTATTTTAAGAGATAACTAAGTTTCTTTTACATGTAGGGTATCGTTAAGAATGAACTTGAGGATATACAAAAAGAAGTGATCAATCATCATCATCATCATCATCATCATCAGCCTATCGCAGTCCACTGCTGGACATAGGCCTCTCCAATTGCAATCAATAATATCAAGTATTTAATTGTACAGTTTTTGTAGATTTTACAGAAATCTATTAATGTATAAATCTGTTAATATTAAAAATATAAAACTTATGTGTTCTTTTACAGTCTCTTGTTTGAATTGCTTCTCTATTTTTTTTCTAAAATACTAAGAAAGAAAGAATATGCATCCTGTCTCGGGGGACTTTACAATTTACAAACACCTCAGAACAACAATTTATAGATCACACAAAGCTATCCAATGTTTGAACCCACGATACTTGGCGCAATAGAGAGCGTAGTGGCGACCGCATAAACCTACTACGCCATAGTTGCAATCTAATTTCAGCTTATTTAAAAAACAAGAATACTCACATCCGCAATGCGGGAGTTAGTCTTTAAAAATCATACAACGATGAAGTTAACGTTTTAGTAAAATATGCTAATAGGGACTTCCCCTACACATGTATTTGATTTACATAAAATTAGTCATCCTTTAAAGTATTAACACAGTCATGACTGATTATTTTATCCTTATACCTTTGTTAGATATAATAAAAATGATTTACAATAGTAGTATTAAAACTTTATTATTGTGAGATAATCATATTTCATGATTGACCATGAAAGGAACACTTGAAATTCTATCTATAATAATAATAAATAATAGGTATTTTAACAGTTGCATCTCAATATATATTTGCTAATATTATGTTTGTACGAAAAAACATAGATAAATATAGTTGCAAAAGTGATCATCATTCACTAAACACAAGGAATAAGCACAAATTAGTAGGCCAATATTATCGCCTTAACAAAGTCCACAATTCATTTGAAGGACTTGGTGTGCGTTTTTATAACAAAATTCCTGTCGAAATCTTGAACTTACCCCTACAAAAGTTCAAGAGTGCCGTTAAGAGTCGTCTTGTGGAGAGGGGCTATTATGCGATGAACGATTTCTTGACTGATACAGTGCCTTGGATGTGAGTGAAAGTGAAATAATTTATTGGATTGTAATTAATTCTTGACATCTTATTCTGCATTTATTACCTGACATTTGAACTTTGTTAAGTTGAGGCGATCTGTGTTTACATTGTTGGAGCTTAAATAATTTGTATTTATTATTTTATTACATTTTAAACGTTTTTTTCTTTTTCTCTGGGACCAGTATGTATGCACATATTGCTTTTACTCCTTGATGTGTAAGTGATTGCAACCTTATATGCTATGGACTAATTTTTATTATTTTATTAGACAAAAAATTTATTTTCCGAGCTTTAATATCTTATTAGACCGCTTTCTAGCCTTTGTGTTTTGGTTGCCTTAACTTGCACATAGAAATACTGTTGTCAAAAACAAACAAGCTTTGTATGAATTATCTGAAAAGATGGTGCACATGAGTTTCTCACCAGCTCTTCTCATGAATGCAATACCCATCGGAGCTGGTACTTGGATTGATTTCAATTTAAACCTTTGAGTTGAATCGAAATCAATCTAAGCTCCGGTAATTCAAATCATCTCAGTGCATTTAGTATTAGGAGTTTTGTTTTATGTTTTTATGTTTGTATTTTTGACGTGTTCAAGTGCCTTTTGGGGCCTATGGAAATAAATGATTTGAGTTTGAGTTTGAGTTTGAGTTTGAGTTTATCTATACCAACTCATCTGGTCAGCGTTGTATAGTATGCATAAATTCCTTTCCTTTCTAGGAGAACCTATGTCTAGCAATGGACTGTTTAAGACTGTTGATGAGAACCATGGGTCGGCACAAATCAAATCAAATTCATGTATTTAGTTAAAAGGTACAATAATTTACAATTAAATTCTTAAATTTATAAATGTAGTACGTAGTTAATTGTTATTTGCCCGGACTAGATTGAATCTGTGTCTCGGGCAAAGAAAATGCTTACAAAACAATTTTAGCAAATGGAGCAGCTCGATCGGGGAGATACTACGGCATCACAGAAATCCATTGATCAACTATTCCTTTTTTTTTTAAACAGAGTGGTAGAACATAAATCCCATCTCTAAAGTTATGGGGAAAGGGCAACGCCTCACTTACTTTCATGTGGGTCTGGCTCATAGACCATTAAAAAACATACATCAGAGATATACAAAACTCCAAAGGCGTACTACAACCCTTTTTTTTAATGAAAGTTATGACAAACGAGCAGACGTATCGCCAAAAGCAGTTACTAGTATTTTAATATTACAAACAGACACTCTAATTTTATTTATTTGTATAGATTACTAATTGTTAAATTATGTATAATGTTACTCAAGTAAATGTTTAGATGATCTCGGTAGTATGTTGTGGTCAGTTTGCGGTAGGTCGTCACAAGCCTATAAATTGCTAAGTGGTAAGAACCTATTAGCAATTTATTACGGCTTGTGTCATTGCTAAGAAGCAATAAGACTTAATTTCTAATTAAATGTGAAATCAGAATGATTTATAAATGCAATGACACATAAGAATGGTAAATAGTACCAGGCCAGTAGCCAGCAGTACCAGACTTTTGAAAATACTACTTTCGATAATATTTTCAATTAGAAAATGCTTCTAATTGATTCTATACTCGTACCAAAGCATTGTTTCATATCTACAATCCACCAAAATTAACGACGCAAACCAAAAGATATGTTAAATATTATTTGGTTTATCATTATTTGAAATTTTTTTGCTATATTTTTGCATATATAATATATATTAAACTAGCTTTTAACAAAAATACAACCTTAGATTTTATTAAAGGTAATGTCTGTATCTAGTTTAATACCTGAAAACAATATGCTGAGATATGAACGGACACGAAATTAATTCTAAATATTTTTTTGGCTCAAGGCGATAATCCTTAACTATTTTTATTTGTTTTTTTTATTTGTTGTATTTGACTGCCTCGGTGGCGTAGTGGTAGTGTATGCGACTGCTAAGCTTAAAGTCTCGGGTTCGATTCCCGGGTCGGACCAAATGTTTGTATGATCTGCAAATATTTATTTCGAAGTTTGGGTGTTTTCTATGTATAACATATATGTATTTACAAAAAAAAAGTATATAAGTATTTATATCAGTTGTCTAGTACCCATAACACAAGCTCTGCTTAGCTTGGGACTAGATGGCGTTGTGTGTTAGATGTCCTGAATATTTATTTATTTCAGAGCCTAGATTTTAAGGAAGCATAGAGACTGATACCAGGTCATAGACCTTTAGCAGCAGAATAGTGAACACAAACACGTGTAAAATTAGAAATGGTTGGTGAATAATAAAGATAACAGAAAATGATTGTTTGAAGGTTATTTAGAGAGGGAGGATACCTCCTACGCGATCTCAGTTTTGACGTCACAGTTTTATGAGGCCACGTGCTTTTGGAACTTAATTATTATTTTAATTAGAACAAGTTTATTTTTAACGAAGTGTGGGATGTTCTTACATTTGTTCTTACTGATTTAGCTAAAAATAAGAGCTATATTCTGTGGGTAGCGGATAAACGTTTCTGGGAATGTAAGTGAGCTTATCGTTATTGTTTTAAAATTTTGTTTATCTTTATTAGTTTCTTAGACGTGGTTTGCACTTAATAATTCCTTAGGTACTATGTTTAAGTACTATGGTGACAAATAAGCGTTTCGGTTAATTATAATACTCAATCCGACAAGTAAATCGCTTGCTACCAAGGATATTAAGGAAAAAAAAATAAAAATGTAACAATAAAGCCTTAGAAGCTTAAGTATGCAGGCACAACTTTATTTAGGGTTTTTTTTAGGTCACGTCTTAGCTATTATGAATTATTTGTCACCCGAAAACTGACTGATAAATATAATCCTATTATTCTTGTTGCGTAAACGTTGGTAATTTATCACCTGTTGCATTACTCAGAATGTATTTCAATATTTGCGTAGGAGGTGCTGTTTTGTTAGCCGGGGAATCACCTTTTTACCATATATTGCCAGTTTTGTTTCATATATTTTTTAGAAGTTTATCATATCAAGCAACACCATTTTTATATTTTAACCGAATATGTTATGAAGAATTGTAGTGTTGCTAATATATCAAAGAGTGTGTACTACAACAATTCTATGTCAGTTCTAGAAGAGAGAAGAAAAGAAGAAGGAAAATAGTTTGAAAACATTTGGAGATGTAAGATTAGAAGAAGAATAGAGAGATTTGGAAATACCAAATCAGAATATGTGCTTAGATATGTAATATATTACTCACTTTGTGCTCTAAATTGATTTTCTAAATTTCGTTCTATTAGCTTGTCGGCCTGATTCATATTTTCTTTTTTAATTACTCTCTAAAATCAATTAGATAAGTAAAGGCAGAAAGACAGGACACAAGTTTATGTAGTAATGCTGCTAATGATATAGGTATATACCTCAATTGCAATTTAAATACTTACCACGGTAGTATTATACTTATAAATACACTTACATAGGCTATATGTACTTACATTTTAAATAATATTAACGATAATATATCTATAAATAGGATCATAAACGGTGTGTTGTTGCTATTTATAGTTCAAATTGTATCTATGTTACCAACGGAAATTGTTTCATTCAGGGCGAACTCCAAATAGTAATCGATCTTTGTAGAGATGCCCCTTTCATATAATATGAATGTCTTGCCAAGTGTTGTGTTTGTTTAATTATAGATGTTGTTTTAAACTAAAACTAGTTAGCAAAAACTTTTATACGCATAGGACCTTTGATACTAAATTCACAGATGAAAGCAGTAGCTATTTACTTGGAGGCAAGCTATGTTATTTGTGACACTAAAAACCTAATGTTGACGTCGTCAAATAACCCAAGCCGTGTTGGTGCTATTTCATAGTAAAAGTTCAGCAATTGGTGTTATTATAGTATTCCAAACCCACACAATTCCCTCGAGGAGTTACGCCCACTTACACTCGTATCTTAAGTGTGTAAAATAGTAACAGAATATTCTGAAACTTATTTCTGCGACAATATGTATCCCTTTATTCATAAACGTTATTTAACCTTATGCAACGTTTATGTTATTTTCAACTTTAATACAGTGACCTTAAAGTTGAAATAACAGAATTGTTGCTTAAAGATAAATAAGGTTTTCAATAAGGGGGATAATGTTTTGATAAATACTATGAACACCATGTTAAATTATTAATGTCGCATAACATTTAATAGCTGCTGGTATATTGCCGTGGGAGAGCCGCGCTTCGGCATGAATGGGCCGGCTCGACCGGAGTGATACCACGGCCTCACAGAAAACCGGTGTGAAATAGCGCTTGCACTGTGTTTCACCGAGTGAGTGAGGATACCGGAGGCCCATACCCCAACCCCTCCCTCATTCCCCCTCCCCATCCCCCAAAGGTCGGCAACGCACTTGTGACACCTCTGGTGCTGCGGGTGTCCATGGGCGGCGGTAATTGCTTACCATCAGGTGATACGCCTGCTCGTTTGCCATCTATAACATAAAAAAAAAAAAAAAAAATATGCTGGATTTTAATAAGTTGAAGTAGGTTTGATACTTAAATAAAAGTACAACCAAAAACAGTTATGTATCTGACTCGTAGTATCATAAAGTAGAGTATAAAATAAAATACAGTGTTAACTAGACAGAGACAACAAAATATGAAGTTATTTACTAGAAGGCGACAAATTTAAATTAACCTTTCAACAGTACAGAGACATGAAGAACACGAAGATCGAACCAAATCGGTTATAATTTGAAATGTGTGGTGTGTGTGGGGACGGGTTTTCCCCTCCATCCCCTTTACCGCGTGTGCCATGCGTCGCCTAAATTGAGATAGTTTTTACCAGCAGACGGTGCCCGCTTCAGTGCGGGCAGCCGCTGGGAGGGGTCCGGTCGTGTTAAAACTGCAGTTCCCGGACCCCTCCCTTCTCAGGCGCAGAGTTGGCACACCGTGTGATTTTAGTCGGTTCGATTCCGACACACCGCCCCGCCGCATACCCCAGCGGGGTGAAGGGCCCGAGGGGGTTTCCCCACGTAAAAAAAAGAGGCTGACGATGATGATAAGTATAAAACAGAAATTACTACCAAGGAGTGACCTTGCATTATACCTTATATCACTGCAACTAAGTCCTAATTACGTATACACCCACACGAAAGTTTTAATTAAAACAATCAACACTTCGTATTTCTTACTGTGACCTTGTTTCATACTCATTTCGTCCCTCGCCATGGTATCTTGGGAAACTAACTCCTTAGTAGGAAATAAATTACCTAAATGTTTGTATTTAACCGTGATTCGCCGTTGCGCGGACATTGCTCCCTAGTCGATCGAATTTTATGCCCAACCATTTATCTAGTAATTACCTTTTTTTATTAATACATATTTCAGACATAATATAACACGCAACGCCGCCTAGTCCCAAGCTAAGCTGAGCCTGTGTTATGGGTACTAGACAACTGATATAAATACATACATATTATACATAGTAAACACCCAAAGAAGTACCTACTTGCAGATCATACAAACATTTGGTACGACCAAGAAATAGAACCCGAGACCTCATGAACAACAGTCGGATACGCAAACGAGTCCGCTTGTTTGCCCCCTATTCCGCAGCAGAGGACGTTGTTTTATAATATGTACTTAGTGATAAGTGTTATGGACGAGTTAAAATTTAATCTGGAATATGCTTCGGTGCTTGGACCCGATCGGTGCAATATCACAAAAAATGTTGTTTTTCATCTAGTTAATCAGGCTTACAGAAAATTTATGCCCTCCACATCATACCAGGGAAGTAAGGAGACACTTAAAAGTTCAATCTCTTTTGTGATTTTTGTGGTCCTCATAGACGGCGAGAGTAACTAACAATTAGATTAATTGTCTCCTCTTTTGCAACCTACATGATAAAATCAATACTATCGTCCTAAACTAAAACCCATGAAAGTGTCCATAATAAATCCCAATTTATATTAGTAAAGCTTACATAGTATCAGTACTACAAATGATATATACACCTATGTATACATTGGTATACCTCGCTGTATAGCACCTGAAATTCAAATACTATTATGAACTGTAAGACCGGCTAAAGTCCATTCACAAAACAGAATGTAAACACGACCGGCCTCGGCATTGCGGAGTTCCCGCGAATCAATACAGCCCACCGAATGTCAAGTTGAAGGGGGCTGGGGAGAGGTTGAGGGCGAGAGGGGAGGGAGTTTGCTGACGTCATACGCCCACGCGACACCCGGTGGAAGCAGGGCGTGGATTTAAGGCCTATGTAGATAGACAGCGATGCGGGAGATATTTTATCTTAGATGTTATACTTTAGGATGTAAACTCAATTACTAAGTGCCTTCATAAGTAAGAAACACAAGTGTATCATCATTTATGGTGTTCATAATAATAAGTTATTTAAAGGCATCAATAAGCTCATGTTTATATAATGTAAGTACAAGTCGCGCGTAACGATGAGGCAGGTACTTAAAAATATTAATTTGATACAATTCAATAAGAAATGTAACCTCTTGTAGAACTCGCTACGAAAGCTACACATGGGTCGGCCCGACTTGAGTGAAACTCGCTACGGTACTACATTCTTCCAGAAAATCGGTGTTAAGGAATTCTTTTTTCGTCACTGTTTTGTGTTTTCTAACATCAAACATCTAACAAAATATAGACGTTACCTAAAAGCGTGTTTCCTGCTCCTAAAATAACAACCGGCGGTGGGCCGGAGTGAAATACTATCTCGATCTGTTGAGCACACCAAGTCTTCGAGACCAGATTAGCCTTATCCTCTAAAAGGCCACGGAACTGAACTTCACTCGATATGTCGATACCTAGTATTCCAATATCGACACTAAGTGTCCTAGTTTGATGCAGAGTGCTTGTTTCATAGTAGTTCTCATGCTATAAAAACTAATAAAGATATTACATCGCTTTCACTACTCCACTGACTAAATACAGCCTGTTATCGCCAAAACTGTAGAGTCATGAGATTGGCCCCTAGACTTTGTATTTAAAACTGACAAGCATGTGCCCCTGTGTTCTCTTTGAATATATACATGTATTTAATTAATTATATTAATCTACTAATTATTTTGCCTAAAATTTATTAGAAGATTATTTTTATCCGTGGGTTTAGTTGCAAAGGGGACAATATTTGCAGTGATGCGCCCAATTCAGTGGTAGTTAGGAATAAATTTATTGTTGAAACGATTATTATATAAATGTAATCTTAAGCTAGTAGAGCCAAGCTGATTTCAGCACAAACGGGCTGGCCCCACTGGGGTGGTACTACCCTCCCCCAGAAGACAAACCTAAAATTTTGTGTTGTTTTGTAAAATTAAAACGTTGCACAAATACTTTGTGCAACGTGTTTCGTTGGTTAGTGGGAGACCGGAGGCCCAATGATATAGAAGCATTTCAAACGTAGCTATAGTATGGGCCACCCTGCTGCATTGTTGTATTGTCTGCATTGCGAAATGAATATGGTAGCCACTACTTTTGGATTCTGCTTATCTTTTCATTAGGCAGAACAATCACTTTAGCAGGATCAAATACAAAAAATATTAACCTTTTTGCATGGATATCTAATTCATTCAATTAAAGAACATCTATAACATATATCTTAATTCGAAAAGTGCCCACTTAAGTCTTCAGGGCTATCCCACGTCACATAAGTAGGACCAAATATATAGTTGATAAGATATATTTTTTTAGGTTAATCTTCTTAATTCTTTTGATTTAAACAGGAAAACTGTTTATACACTGATAGTTTACGCTTGTCAAGACCTTCTCAAATCAGTTTAATATAAAAAAGTGGAATATGAAAGAACTATTGGGTTATAACTTAATTTTTTAAAACTTGAATAATGTCACACACATCATCACTACACACACACAAATCTAAACACATAACCTCAAATACACAGTAAATCATACTTCCTCATACACTCACACACAAACATATATTATCTAAGTATTAAATTTTAAAGTTAATTAACTGTAACTGTCTCCTATTGTAACTACTGTGTGTTCTTTTTGCCTGTAAATAGGAACTGACTCCCAACACACAGCTAGCGCTACTTTGGGAGTCAGGGCTGTACAGTGTCCTGTAATCAATTTTTGTTACAATAAAGATTTATTTATAAAGTTGTCTAATGGATAATTTTCAAGAATAAAGCATAAACCGCCACATTCCCTTTAAAATATTAAGAATAGAGCTTAAATATCATTAAACACGTATAGTTCACTTATTAAATTTCTAAATGCTTTCAAGAGGATATTTGGAGGATAACAGGCATGATATTCTGTTCGAAACTGTTCTAAATGTCAAATCCCTGCTAAAATAGACATTGGAATAACCTTTAGTTTGGGATTAGCATTGAATTTAACAATATTCCTGTGTAAACCAAGGAAATCGTATAGTGAAACAAATAAACTTCACATTGATTGTTTTAAGACCTTCACAGAAACGTGACAAGGAATTGAGGCCAATCCGCCTATAATACCTATTTATGTCGTAGAATTGCTTCGAAAACTTTCCACAAAGTAGAATTTCTCACGAGTAACGATTGTTTCTTACTTGCCCACGTCAAATAAAGGATGGGGGAAGCTCCGGCTTATTCCACCGATAATAATATAGAATCTATCTGAATAACAATGTGAAAGATAGCTTTGGCTACAATTGAGAACGCGTTGGCGTGATCTATGAATAAAAACAAGAATTTATTACGCTTTTGTGCAAACTGGTAATCATGCATACATGATTACCAGTTTGCCGCAGTTTCACATGTTTTATGGTCATTGTATTGCTCCCTAGGGTAGCAAAATTTTGGAATATGTAAAGTTTTTTTTTAAACTTGATTTGTAATTTCGGAGATTAGTGGGGTTATTAAAACAACACATAGTTTTTCGGTTACACTAAGTAAAGATGTTTTAATTTTGTGTATCTGAGTGCTTATACTGGCTTGGCTTCATGAATTAGATTTCATTTGGAAAAGCGGTGTATACGTTTATTTTAAATACTAAACTTCTAATGAACTTCCAGTGAACAAACAAGTTGAGTTTATTGTTTTACTATTTCTTTACGCTTCATGAGTGGCGTTCGCCAGGTAGTCTACTATTTATATAATTAATAGAATTTCAGTACGCGTTCCTGAGGAAAAGAGTCTTGATAGACAGACGAGAAACAAAGTGGTACTATAAGGGGGGGGGGGGCTGCTATATCCGTTTTTCCTTTTGAGGTACAAAACTCTTAAAACAACGCGAAAGATATCTTTTAATAGAATAAAGTTTGTAGGGGTATCTAGTGCCATATAAAAATAAATTAGTAAAAACTTTAACAACTCTAAGCAACCAGTGTTATCTCAACACACCAAAATATTGCTAGATATGGAGTGACGTCATTTCGTCTTCCCCGGGGAACGGTCGAGAACCTGATGACTAGGAAAGTGAGCGTCCCAGTATTATGGGTTTATTTATTTATTCAAAACTTTTTAAATCTTTTTTTTGTTTAATAGCGGGCAAACGAACAGACGTATCGCCTGATGGTAATTCGATTCGAAGGCGGTTACCGCCGCCCATGGACACCCGCAACACAAGAGGCGGCACAAGGACGTTGTCGGCCTTTGGAAGAAGGGGAGGGAGATGGGGGAAGGGGTTGGGGTATGGGCCTCCGGTATCTTCACTCACTCGGCGAAACATAGCGCAGGCGCTGTTTCACATCGGTTTTCTGTGAGGCCGTGGTATCATTTCGGTCGAGCCTGCCTATTCATGCCGAAGCGTGGCTCTCGCACGGTAAACTAGAAAAAAATGAACATGACATGAAATATAATACCATTTTGTAAAAAGTTAAGAAGTTATACCCGGTGCCAAGAATCTGTAATATAAATATTATTTTGCAAAATGTAATATCAAATTCTACAGCGAAAAGTAATTTTCGTAAGAGAAAACTAGCGCATACATACATAATTTTAATATTTCAAGTAGGTAGCGTGTGAGATATACATTAAAACAGAAAGGCTAACGTACTCTCGATGTTTTTTAAATAATCACTTTTTGCCAAAGTCCTTGTAATCTAAAATAATACTTTTTTTTCAATGTCAAGTCAGACTCGAGCCGACTAAAACCGCACGCCGTCTCGGGTACTAGGAGCCGTAAAACCAGGTGCACCCTAGAAAGGAAAACACTGGTACCCCGACGTACCTCGGGCCACCAACAGTTTGTAGATGGCCTCCTCCCGTGTGGAAACCCTGATGTTTCAGTTGGTGTCCCCAAAATGTACGGCGCTACTTCTCCATCTAAATCTAAAATAGTATTAAAGTTGTTTAAGTATAAAATCTTGCCTACGAACAAGAAATACCAATGAAATGTTTTGACTCGAAGGACCATGTTGTACTTGTTATAGTTTATAATAATATATTTAGATTCCCCATCATGGTTCTTCAAGCCACAATTTGTTCTTCAATTTATTTTATTTCTGAAGAATACTCGATACGGTACATTATTTATCTATCTTATACCTTTGAACGAGCAATTCTTGTAAATATATAATCTGAATATCAGGAACAACTCCAACCATTTTCTTGAAATTTAGTAGATAGTGGGTTTTGGGGGCGATAAATTGATATGGCTAGGATTAATTAAAAAAAAAATTACCGAGACCCACAGGTAGCTTTCCTAATCAATATACGTGAAGCAAAACCTTTGTACTCCTTTTTATGTAAATTATGCAAACGGAGGAGTATGACATTTGGAACAGTTATAGTTCTTATAGAGACGACACATTCTCATATAACACATGTCCTAGAAAGTCAAGTTGATAAACGTAACCCCCTCAATAGGAGTTTTTCATTCGATCCCAGAGATATATTCCTTTATATACTCGTATTTTATCACTGAATAAAGTACGTAATACTTTATTCTCAGAATTTCAAGTTCCATATACATTGACTCGAATGCTACCAGCGGAATATTGTACAATTTCCCTGAAATGGAGAATTCAAGACCGCGTTTATTTTTGCGGCGCAGTTTGTCAACCGCAAGTTATAAGTGTTGAGCGATTTATAGGGAACCTCGCTGCTCGTCTGTTTCAGAATAAACTTTTGTCGTCCCGCCTTTCTAATACTGATAAAAAAATGAAAAACACTCATAGATGTGAAACATTGTAAGAAGGCAAACATTACTTTTTAATTAAGGAGTTCTTAAGGAGTTAGAGGCTTCTAGAGTCGAATATAAAAGAACATTGTAAGGTGGTTCTAATCTAACATCTGAAGACTGTAGAAAAAAATCTGTCGCGAATTGATCTTTTTTATATTGTTTCCTTTCAAAACTTTTTATTTTCACGTTTTGTTTAATGTTTAATAACAAAGATTAGATTGATAAAAAGAGTATCTCCTGTACCAAACACCGAACCCGGTAGATTTATCGACCTGCCGTAAGCATGAATGGCGCGTTGACGTCACTGGGTTTGGAGCGAGGGGTGACGCCAGTTCGAGGTGAGGGACGCGAGAGGCAGCGGGGCTACAGGGTGTGCAGCCTTGAACTTGCTGCATCGATCTAGCAGCCCTGCACTTGAACGGAGTGGGGACTTGGCTGTTTGCGTCATTGCTCTGTTGTGGCCGTGAATCACGGGTTTCAAAGAAAAGCTTTCACTTCAAATTTATTGTTACAATTACGGTTTATATTTGTGCTAGATGATCGAAACACTACATTATTATTACTATTAAAATTAAGTAAATATAAACTAAACCTAAAAGTTTTTTTGTTCTTCTTGAAAACAGATTTGTTTAGGAAATGGGAGTAACTATAAACCGAAAATTAATTAATGTACGATTAATGGAATCATGTGCGTACTTTAATTCTTTATTAGGTACATGTATACTGTATTGATACATAGATAGTATACAATCACATTTATATCTCCGAAGTAGGAGATTAAGGTGATTAAACACCCACACTTTTCCAGCAATGATTTAGTCCCACAAACGTTACAGGGGCACGCCTACTGGAATCAAGCTATTTGAAATTGTTGACGGCAAAATTAAGGATATATTGAATTACGAACGTACTAACCAATTTTATTAATGACGAAATAAGAGGGAAGGGAGATTTCTGTTTTTATCTGTTCAAAAAGGTATATTCAGCATCTATTTGTAAATAAACCCAATATAGTAAAAGGCCGGCAACGCACTTGTGACGCCTCTGGTGTTGCGGGTGTCCATGGGCGGCGGTAATCGCTTACCATCAGGTGATACGTCTGCTCGTTTGCCCCCTATATAATAAAAAAAAAAGTTTATTAACAAACCAAGTGGCATGGAATTGAGGAGGCTTATGTTCAGCAGTGGATTGATGATGATTCAGCTGAAACCTGTATCTTAAGATCAAATGCTAAAATTTTTAGCATTACAGTTTTGTGTAACCTTTAGTAGTTTAGCGTATTGTAACGATTATGGATAAATAAATTATTGTTATTATTCTTCTCAAAATGAAGTAAAAAAGTTTACCAAAAAAAAAAACGACTTCAAAAACTGGACCAAATTGAGATGGGACCACACGGGAAGCACCAGCTTTCAAATAAGGAATCATCAAAATTGGTACATCCTTTTTTGAAGTCGGTTAATAATACAGTATATTCATCATGACGTTGTTTGTTTCAAGATAGGCCTGCCAATTGACTTAATCTGCCTAATGAAAAGCATGAACAGAATCCAAGAGTTGTAGTCTCCATATTGCGAATACAGGCAAGGCGGAGACAAGGCAATTATTTAGCATGCTGATCCATACTATAACGGTCTATTAAGATGTTTCTGCATCATTGGGCCTCCGGGTCATGTATTCACCAACGAAACATGACAGCAGGAAAGCTGACATTTTAGGTTGATCTTCTATAAAAGGGCAGTACAGTTAAAATCAGCGTGGCTTTGGTAGTAGGTGATTTGTTTTTAAAAGATAATTTCGACCTCTTGATTAATATTAATATAGGTAAAGTGGTTGATAATTAACATTAATAAGATTAATTATCATGGCCCTTGGTCTTATTGTATGAGTTGCTCAATGTTAAACACTCGACGTGCGTAAATAAACCACTTGATCATGATGATGGAATCTGAAGCATCGAGATTATAGAATTATTGTTAACCGTATTATATACAACCTTCGAATCCATTTTGCCTTCAGGGTTGCGGCGATTCTATGCCAGTCGCTCCATAGAAAAATTGGTATTCGTATGAAACCGGTTGAAATAATTGCCGAGCCCAAATTTTAATAATCTTGGGAATAATAAAGGCTAGGAAGAACAAGAGATTACTTGTGAATGGCAATAGCACATTTTAGCTCAGGAGAGTACTTTAAGCCGTCGTCGTTGGTCCCTGTTGTCATATGATTATTGTGGAAGTCGATACAAGTAGTTGGGACCCTAAAAAGCCCTGCAACAGTACCTTCTGATATGTGGAGGTCTGATGGCAGTCACCCCACGTGAAAAAATCGAAGGTTCCCCGTGTCGTAGTAAACTCAAAACCAACAACAAAATAGTTTGGCTTTTTCCAAACTTCTTAGTTTTCTCCGTCCATTTACTCGCATATCTATGATTGATCTTAATTGCCTGTACTATTATTTTGGTTCGTTCAACTGCAGCTCTAGCATATAAATCCAGTCACAGATTATTTTTAACAGTAGATTTTACAACTGAATGTAAGTAGATGAGCACCTTGAATGATTTATACGTTTAATAGGCTCAAACCTTCAACGGTATCACTGCTATTTTTTTTTGGTACGTTAGCTTTTGAAGCAATTGAATAAAATGAAATTCAGATTGCAACAGCTAACATACTGTTTACCTTTTATTTATTAGTGCTAACACTATTGCAACCGAATATTTGACTTTAAAAAAAAGTGGGTATGAGTTTCGTTGCCAGTATTCTTCTCATATGGCTCTACGCATTTTGGAGACGGGAAGTTAATGATCGACACAAGCAGGCAGGTGTTTTAACCTAATTTACTTTGACAATCCAGTACATGCTGTTACGTCTGCTCGTGTCGATCAATTATTTTTTATTTATAAATGTCACTTAGTATCTTAATTGAATAAATGATTGTGAATTTGAAGTTGATAATACACAACGTGTCCTTGTATATAGTTGAACTATCTATCCTTTTAAATCTTAAATATTTTAGACACATAGGTACAAAATGTAATAAGTTACCACTCTTTAAATAACTCACCAAAATCTAATTTAACATTGATTAGGTCACCCCTTAGCCGGTATGTATGTGTCATGGCGTTGTAAGTTCATGGAGGTCTAAATTCAGGATAATTTGTCATGTAATTATAAATCTATTAATACACTAATTTTATAAAGGCGTGTTTCTAGTTCGTGAGCTATAAAAATTCTTTACCAATTCTTATGCTTAGTTTTCCATTAGTAAGTTTTTTTATCTGATGTAACGAAGGCTATATTTTGTTTTGGTAATAGTGCTAAGTAATAATACTTGCTAGGTACAGCTAGGGAAGCATTTATAAACGTCTAATTTTAAGGAGTTTTTTTCTTAGAAAAACTTTATTTGTAAACTGTGACTAATATGTAGCAAAATGGAGCATTATCGTCAGGAAACTAATGTCATGAACTTACTAGACACACTACTGGTATTCTTAAAAAATATTTTTTCACATTTTTTTTTATATTATATTATTAGGCTTTTTTTTTATTGAATAGTGGGCAAACGAGCAGACGTATCACCTGATGGTAAGCGATTACCGCCGCCCATGGACACCCGCAACACCAAAGGCGTCACAAGTGCGTTGCCGACCTTTGGGGGATGGAAAGGGGATGGGGGGAGGGGTTGGGGTATGGGCCTCCGGTATCCTCACTCACTCGGTGAAACACAGCGCAAACGCTATTTCACACCGGTTTTCTGTGAGGCCGTGGTATCACTCCGGTCGAGCCGACCCATTCATGCCGAACCGTATCTCTCCAACGGTAACGGTAGAACAGTAATTTTCGTTTCGTGTTGCTAAGCAAACTCCATGCATCCTTTTTCTAGACAATTTAACAATATACAAAACGACCAGAATTAATACAGCATTTTATGTTCTCTCTAGGAACCAACATTCCATTACTTCTACGGCTTTCTCTAGAAGGGTCAAATTCTCCTTAAATATGATAACCATATCAACAAATGCATTATATATCACGCGCTAAGCTAATGCTAATTGATAACTGTTATCATTAGCTACTGACTGATCCGAAACTAACGCCACATTAGCATGACACTCCCCGTTGTCAGGTAGCTTGATCTGATAAGATTAAGTATCCACGTATTAAGTGCCTATTGTTCTTTGAAATTCGTCAGACGTTCTGGAAAGATCCAGATTTGTATATTATTATAATAATCTATCACAAATAATAACTGCCTTCACCCGCTAGCTGTAGAAGCGAGGCAGAATATTAAGACTCAGTCTTTCCAGGGCAAAGCTGTGTCTTTGCTCTGGGTCAAAGCCCATGCAGGGATAGAAGGCAACGAAAGAGCGGACCATCTAGCCAAAGAGGCCGCTGAGAAGTCCAAACGAGTGACTAATTACGACTTGTGCCCGGTTTCATTCCTCAAGCGAAACCTGCGTATGCAGACGTTTGACGAATGGAACAATAGGTACACCACCGGCAAAACCCCCGAAATTACAAAGTTGTTCTTCCCAGATGCGGTGTCGGCGTACGGAATAGTGAGGAAGATCGATATAGGTTACATTACAACACAAATAATGACGGGGCACGGTGGTTTTTCGGAGTACCTGGAACGCTTCAGGTGCAAAGAGAGTCCATCTTGCACTTGTGACCCGGCCGAGAAAGAGACTGTACCCCACATCATATGTCATTGCCCTGCCTTCGCGCTGGAACGACACAATTACGAGAACTTGTTAGACATAGATATTAAGGAACAAAACTTTTGTAGCATTTTAAAAAGTAAAAATAGATATAAGTTTTTAGACTATTGTATTAAGATAGCAAAAATAGTAATAGAGCGAAACAAAACTAGAGTTTAAGAAAATTATGTTTACGCAATATAGTATGTTATATTAGTGTCAATCATAACTGTATAAGATAGTAGATAATAAACAATTAGTCGTAAGAAAACAATGTATTAGAGATAAGAAAACTATGTTAAAATTAGTATAAATAAATAATTAGATATTAAATATATAAATAATAAAACATGTACACACTACAATATAAGATTAAAACACAAAAATGTTCTTCGTACGTATACATAAATAGAAATAAGATTGTTAATGTAAAGGCAATAAAATTAAGTCTATGTACCTCATTTCCCCATAACAACAAATCTAAATAAAGAAATAAAGATAGACACTATAGAATAGTTAGATTAGACTAGACAGATAGACGGGAGTCCCACCCGTAGAATGAAAGAATGAATGTCAGAAAGAACAGGGATGTAGCATGAAAGTGCGAGAAGCATAATCGTGAGAACTGGCATGAACGTAACAGAAATAGCAAAGACTCCGATAATGATGGAGGTGTAAAAATTAAAAAAAATATATATATATATGTAAAGATACGGATTTGAAGACCGTAGCAACCTGGGCTGTTTATGCGGTGCAACCCAAACGATGTCCCACCTTGCATCATGTCTTGCGTTTCTGGAGACTTCCACGAGGGAGGACCCGATGGCTGCCACCGACAATGCAGTCAAAATGGCCGCGTTCTGAGCTGCTTTAATAACACTGAAACGAAATGTTTTCCCTCAAAACCGCTAAGAAGAAGAATATTTATTCTAGAGGCTTCTTTAGTTGAAAAGGTTGAAAATTTTAGTGCCACTCCGTTATAGAACGCTAACTAAGCCAAATATTTCTGATTGCAATTGGTTGGAGACAAGGTGAATGACATTTCCAGGAATAATCAAAATTTCATAGTTATTTCTAGAAACAAATATTAATAATAAACTGATAATTGTAACAGATAAAACTGTATATACAATCTTAAGACAGCTTATTAATATTATGGTCCAGACAAGATTGCGGTCGGTTACCTTTTACGCACTGGGTTTTTGGTATGGATGACAATTTATAGGGCCCCGATATTCTGCCGAGCTTCGAAGCTTGTATAGGAAGGAACGACTGTGTCACCTACCGATCTGCCGAGCTTCGAAGCTTGGAGAGGAAGGACCGACTGTGTCACTTACCGATTAACTCAGGTACTCACCGGGCACGGTTGCTTCGGTGAGTATCTGAATCGAATACGACGGGAGGCCACACCACAATGCCACCACTGCAGGTCCGAACGGACTCCGCCCAGCACACACTGGAGGACTGCCCTGCGTGGGAGTCCGAGCGTCGAGTCCTGGTCGGGCAGATCGGACAAAACCTGTCACCGCCAGCATTGACCGCGGTAATGCTGGCGAGTGGTGAGAATTGGGCAGCCGCGGTGTCCTTCTGTGAGGACGTTATGCTCCAGAAGGAGTCCGCAGAGCGTGATCGGGAAAGGGCCGATTAGCTCCCCAATCGTCGTCTAAGGGTCGCTGCGGCCACATATAGGGGAGATGTGGCCGCTGCAAACGACCCGGGAAGGTGACACAGCGTTGCGGCCGGGGGTGTCGTCTTGGACGGGTCGTTGTTCCGCCTCTTACTGTCTAAAACGGTCTGAGGCGTTACCCTGGGATGTACCTCAGTCATGGGGTACGGCAGAGGGGACTCCAGAAGCCACCGATGCGTTCCTGGAGCTCCCCTTGACTGCCGAGGTAGGCCGCCGCGGGGTTTAGTGGGTAGACCGGTCTTCCGGGAGTCCCACACACGCCCTTCGGCTCCCCATGAAGGGTATGGTGCGAAAAGCATTCTCCGCGTAAAAAAAGGGCCCCGATATTGGAATCAAAATTTATCTGGTCCAACATTTGTGACTGGAAAGAATATTTGAAATAACAAAAATGAATTGAATGAACATAATATATAATAGTGTATGTGATTGCATTTATACAAATGATTTGCATTATAAGATGAAAAATAAAGTGCAATAGAATTTAATATAACTTTGTAAGGATTTGTTCGTCAAATTTTAATAACTTAATAAATTTAATAGTTTTACATTTTAAATCAATAAATAAAAACTTTACATAAATCGTTGGTCTACTGCTTCTACTAAATTCGATCGAAATATTATAGATTATTCACGATTCAATCGACGATCATACATTAAGTAAAATAAAGGGTAGCAAAATGTCGGTATTTGATGTGTTTCTACCTACTACTCGTATTTTATAAACCAATAGCTATAAGTTAGCAGGTTTTTATAAGTGTACAAGTTACATATTATTTCATGCATCTCGGCATAATCATACGGTAGGGTGTTAACTTTATATGCATATAACGTTCAAAACACTCACGTACAAATAAAATACAAAGTAATGATTGTTTATTCGTTTATGACATTATACTCAGATGGATACACAGATACAGTGAGATACAGATACTACAAGAATCATTAACTGCAATTCAACGTTTTACAGAGATTGGCAATAATTTAATAAATTCAATAGTAATTGTAATAATTTAATAAATAGTAATTGACTGCACGGTTGGCCGAGTGGTGTCAGCGGTCGCCATGCCGCTTGCTACTGCGCCAAGTGTCTTGGGTTCAAATCCCACGCGGTACAACACTTTGTGTGATCCACGAATTGTTGTCCCGAGTCTGGATGTTCTTTGTGTCCGTTTCATGTATGTTTGTAAAGTCCCCCACCGACACGAAAAAATTATGAAATTTGTGTGTACTTTGAGATTAATACAGCAAAGGACCTAGTTACATATGACTTACATACACTACATGCATACGATATATCCTACATCGATAAAGTTAAATGTAAGATTGTAGTGAGATACCACCATCTGATGGCTACCTATAACACCGCATTTTCATTTGTGTTTTTACCGAGTGCAACTGGGCTATGAGCGCCTCAGCAAAATCTCTAAACAAAAATATATTAATCGAAATGGAACGTGACAGCCCTTGTTTGACCTTGAATAGTCACCGCTGCAGTGGAGTGTTTTTACCACCAGCCTGGTCTATATTTAAACTATGTTTTTGTGTCTGATTATCATTTAATCAATGTACTGATAACGATAGCGTTAGCCCACTAAGTGACGCAATACAATCACGTGAACGGACCGTGATGGAAATCTTACAGATCATTGTTTTGAATAGTGTACTTATCTCAGCGATAGAGCCCACAGTGGCACCAATTAGTGGCATTTGGTACTAAGATTGCATCATGACACTTGTTTACCATGTTCGGATCATGCTTCGGGATTGTGATAACCAATTTTTTTTATGTGATCCACATATCATACTTTATTCTTTTTCTGTTAAAAGGGTAAATCCAGCAGTCAAGTGATACCCATGGACACTTGTAACTTAAAAGACACTAAAGTACTGTTCCCTTAGTGAACCTTTTAGTGGATTTAGAAGGGGAGGGGGAATGGAGGTTTAGCCTTCACTAACCTGACACACTCGCTGAAGTAAGGTCAAGCATCAAATTCAAATAGTGGTTTACGTAAGTGGTGTTATATAACAATCAAAACCACTCCCGTATTAGTAATATAAATCCAGTATCGCGGGTGACTTTACAAACCTGCATAAAACGGACGCAAAGTACACCCAGACTCAGAACAACAATTTGTAGATCACACAGTGTTGTCCCATGTGGGATTTGAAACCACAACACTTGGCACAGTAAAAAGAGGCGTGGTAACCGCTCAAACCACTAAGCCAAGCGTGCAGTCACAATATGGACGTGTCGATGACGCCTCTGCTTTCGCTTTTGAGAATACGTAGTTTTACTCGAGAAATATTTAAGATAGTTTTCGTTTGAAAACTAATCTTTTAACTACAATATCCAAATATTTAAGAAAATAAAATGTTCAAAAAGATATAAAGTACATTACTGATTCAGAAATTGAAACTATTCCACAGAAAACTTTCACGGGTGCTACGAAAATGCTACAATGTTCACTCATCGTAGACATTCGTAGCAAAATTCACTTAGAAACAAGAATGAATGATCATTTAAATTTCTCCGTAGTTGCTTGTATACCTTAGTCATCGCGTGATAGATACGTGATCACTACAGCATGTATTAAATAATAATATCACTACGACAGATAAACGCTTATCATTTGGGAACGCCCTGTACGACAGTATACGTACATTAAAACCGGATTTGCGAATGATTTTGCTTGTTCGTACGGCATTATTGCTTTAATCTTGACGCAGAGCTGTGACTTATTTGAAGATAAAATACATATGACTTTGTTGATTAGATAAATATATATGTACGTGTAGATTAAATTCCTGTTCTATATAAGGAAAAACAAAACAGGCCGTAAGTAATGACTTTATTTGTCAAAATTAAAAAAGTCTAAGACCTTTATGGTGATGTAAAAGGGAGGATATCCTTAAAATACTGTTTTCTGACAATCATTTTGGTTTTAAAAGATTTATGAGTCCTTAACTATGCCTGCCTTGTTGCCTGCTATGTGCTGCAATACCACATAAAGTATAAAAATAACGACATATAATCGTTCATAGAACATTTTCTTAAACTTTTATCACAACTGATGAATAGTTAATATTTTTATCAATTCTAGCATAGCAGACTGCCTCTGTGGCGCAGGGGTAGTGTATGCTACTGCTGTTGTTGAGGTCTCGGGTTCGATTCCCGGGTCTGACCAAATGTTTGTGTGATCTACAAATATTTGTTTCGGAGTTTGGGTGTTTTCTATGTATAATATGTATGTAATTACAAAAAAAAGTAAATAAAGTCCTCTTGTTTTTTTAGTTCTAAATAACAATGAACTAAAATAGAGATTATTACTAAATCTCGATGTTAAGGTCATCATTCGAGTGGTATATAAGTATTATATTGTGTTAAGTGCCAATGTCCATGAAATAAACTTGACACGTAGTTTTAAGTGGCTTCCCACTTAAAACTACGTGTGAATGCCGCCTATTTTTAATTTTAATCCATAATCTTGACAACAATAAGCATCAACAGAATAATTTAATATAGGTTTTCAGAGACAGTGGTATAACTCTGATCGGGCCGGATCATTAGTGGCGAAGCATGGTTCTCTCACGATAAATATTTTTTTAAGAGACAATTTAATTATCTTGATTTCTACGCAAGGAATGCTTTTCGAACCATATTATCGTCACTCTCGGGGCGTGACGCCCTTTTTATATCGGTCAGTGGTCTAGTGGTTTTTGATGCTGACTGGTAATCGAGAGATCATGAGTTCGATTCCTATCGAGCACAAATATTGTGTGATAAGCACCAGGTCTGGGTGTGAATTTCCTCTTATATGTATGTATTTAGAAGTATAAAAGTATGTTTATCAGCAGTCCGGTTACCACGACGATACCCTGGCTTCACTGTGATGTCACCTGTCCTGAATCGTTTGCAGCTATCATCGCTCAAAATTGGAGTATGAAACCCATAGTGACTCTATGTATGTAAAATCCCCCGCGATACAGGATTATTCATAATGCGGGATTTGACTACAAGAAATATCGGTGTTGCTCGGTCACTCGGCGTCATTTTATTTCAAAATACAGTTGTACTTTGAAGAGCTTTAGGCAGCGATGAATTAGCTACCGAATACCTATATAACCTTCTTAGTCCTTGATTTATATATGTCCAAGAATATGAGTGGGATTAACATAAAAACATTAGTGTAACCCTACGTTATCATAAGCTGTGTATATAAATAATATTAACCGAAATACATAACCACTTTAGACTTACATCTATTTTCTTATCAGCATTATCTACAAGTGCTATCAATACATGTCATCGTATAATACGTTACGACAACATAACTTTTTAAACACGCCATTGATAAAATTTACACGTGTTATTAAATCCCTCTTAAGTTATTAAGCGTATAGGTAAAAATACGTAACATAGGTGTGGTTGTAACAGGCCTTGAACGAGCTAAAGATTGACTGCATCGATGCTGTTGTGGTTTAAACGGCTACCTTGCCGCTTCTTACGATCTTGAGTGTTTTGGGTTCGATCCTAGTTCTTATTCTGAGTCTAGGTGTTCTTTCTGTTCGTTTCATTTATGGTGCTACAGTTCTTCAGGATACAAAATGACTTCCTAGTTTTATGTTTTTTTTTTGTTTCATTGAATAAGAGCAAACGAGCAGACGTATCGCATGATGGTAAGCGATTACCGCCGCCCATAGACACCCGCAACACCAGAGGCGTCACAAGTGCGTTGCCGACCTTTAAGGGAAGGGGAGGGGGGTAAGGTAGGGGTTAGGGTGTGGGCCTCTCAAACACAGCGCAAGCGCTATTTCACACCGGTTTTCTGTGAGGCCGTGGTATTACTCCGGTCGAGCTGGCCCATTCATACCGAAGCATGGCTCTCCCACGGTAAAGTGTCGGGAGTTGTCTTTTTTTAAAAGAAACTAAATTCTTGGGTACTATTACTTTCCAGTAAAGATTTGTGGCCTTCTCTTGCTCAATGAACGTTTTCACCAATATATCTATAGAAAATTTACAGGGTTTCTGTCTAATCACATCTATAAAATCTTGTGTCTGTGTTTGAGACCAAATCCCTTTACATCAAATAGTATTAGTGATTCAAGGATTTTACTAAAATCATCGGAGTCACTCCTGCATCTGAAAAACATTATCATCCTGTAAAAAGATTTTCCCACATAAGGCTATGAGAGTCCCATCTAGGTGTCCTATCATCTGGATAAAATTATTCCATGAAGCTCTTGCATTGAGAGCTCTTCAATCTAACAGATAATTTCTGAAGTAGAGATGACAGAACTTCACATTGAAGTAAAGCCTATTACCAATTATACACATTAGTCATAGAAAAATGAGCCATTTAAATACGTTTTACATGAGATATTAACACACATTTCAAACCAATGTCAAACAATACAATAAAACCTAATTATGATCATTAGCAAATGCGTAAACCGCTTACTAAGGGCTCAGCGTACGTGACCAAAGCGACGTTCGCGCGTCGATATCTTGATGCGCATACGCTGTCATATATATTGATAAAAATTATAATAACAAGTCTTTGTTGTGTATTATGTTTGTGGAAAACTTGTGATATGTTTTGTGTCGCCAAACAGTTCTTCATTTTTAGAGCAACGAGAAGGGAGGGTAAACACAATAGCTAAACCAGTTTATCCGTATCGTTTAAACTGTCCATTGGCCTTCTATTCAGAAACTTACAAGCCCTCCCCCACAGGGTGCGATAGCTTTGGAGTGGATGACCACATTATTGAGTCCACTATCTTCTCAAAGGCATAGCAACTTAGTCCCTACTAGTTTAAATATTTTTTACTCATGGAATCTTTCTCAAGACATGTCACGACTTTACAGAAAACCGGCGGCATTAGGCAACTCCATACTTTTGACGATGGAGTGAGGATATGGGAGTTCTATATCCCCCTCCCCTCTCCCGCCTCTGCCTCAAGGAGAGAGACCCTAGGACCTTTGGACGGCAATGCACTAATGATAGTAAAGTTATAGTTGTCCAAGGGCGCCGGTAGTTAACTATCATTACCGTGAGTCATTTGCTCGTTTGCTACTTTATACTATAAAAATATTTAAAAATATGATGTAAAGAAATTACGTCAGTTATTGAAATACAATGAAAGATTCCTCTTTGACTTGCAAATTAAAAGATTTTGTAAAACAATAACCTTGAAATGGGCAAGGCTAACTTTTTTACTAATATCCTGATTAATATACATTTAAAGCAAACATTTAATAGTTTGTGTAACGAAGTGCGTCATTTAATTTACTCATGAACCATATTCTTTCGCAAACAAGTAATAAAATTTCAAAACAATGAACTAAAAATCAAAATGACGCGTAAAATCTGACGAAAGAATTTTTTTCACACGACATAACGTATCGAATTACATAGGAAAATATTACACAATATTTATCGCACGACTGCCTAAATAACAATAATATGAGAATAAAATCAAAAAAAATCGTCGCACGATATGTTATCGAGTGACGCGTGTTACGTTTTGTCGTCGTTAACGTCACGTCATTCGCGATGACGCGTCAGCTCGGCATGACAAACATCGGAGTCAAATGACGATGATGCATACTTTCGTCAGGTATCATTTTATACGTCATTTCTGTATCATGATAACACTGCATATAATTGCACTTTATGTTTTCCTTTACGGGTCATATTCTAGGCTTTCTATCTTCAAAGAATTAAAGACTAAAGTAAGCCTTCGTTAATTGCTATATAAGTTAAAACCATTACCAAACATTGGTTGTTAGGACTTAATTATGAAGAAACTGAATTGTTAATTTTGTGAAATGTACTCTCCGAATCTTACATGCAGACGACACACAACTTACACACACACACACACACACACACCCACACACACATACACACACTCACACGCACACACACATATAAACAGATGCACTCAAACACACATATACACGCGTATATACATAAAAATCTATTATTTTGATTGTAATATGTAAGGGTATTACTTGCTTTTATGGTGATTAACCTGTGTATTTTTCTTTTACCATAAAACCATAATTATGAAATTTAACTCCGAGAGAGACTGATCTTTATAACACAGGTTATTGAATCTAGCTCAGAGATCAGGGAGCTCAATATAATTTGTAAAAATTGTTTTATGGGAATATTTTTTATTATTATTATTATAATTGCTATTGCAATAGTTTAAGGCTGTTTTGTTTATTTTAGGTAATGTGAGAAATCTTCTTCTGATGGGATATAGGAAGAAATGGAGTTAATAATCCTACTACTATTATAAAGGCGAAAGTTTGTAAGTGTGGATGTATGTATGTATGGATGTTTGTTACTCTTTCACGTAAAAACTACTGAATGGATTTGAATGAAACTTTACCACAATATAGCTTATACATCAGAATAACACATAGGCTACTATTTATAAAGATATAGCTTCGCCTCGCGGCGTTGCCCGCAGTTATCATCGTACCGCGGGTAGCACCGCGGGGTTCAGCTAGTAAATAAATAAAGGGAAAATCTTGGATGGCAAACAGGACTGAGACTGCTTTAGTTAGTGAAGGCCGGGGTCATGTAGTCGTATGTCGGCCATTGCCGACTAGCTTGCAATCATTTGCTTAATTGCAGCTTTATTAAACTAATATACACATGCTTGGCCTCATATTTTATTACAATAGATTAACTAAAACAAATTCAAATTAAATTTTATCTTATATATTACTAAATGAAGAACAATTCGCTCGTCTAATTCATGAGTAAGTTTGAAAGATATAGGAGGCAAACAAATAGACGGGTTGAAAAGTGATTACCGCCGCATATAAATATCTGCAACTCAGAAGCCGCATATGCGTACTGACCATTGGAGGTAGGCGTTCCTTTTTTGAAGATCATATTAGCTCTGAAAGGTTCTTCTGATCCCTTACTCTTGCATCAAGTAAGTTATTGCACATTATTATGCATCATTCATAACAACTAAACAAACCTTAAACAATAATTTATTAATTAAATATAACATTTTGTAACTGAACGAATATGTAATCTGATTGGGAAATAGTTTTTTAACGTTAGGAAATCGGGATCTTGCCGACTTAAGGCAATTAAATTACACGGAATAGGTTTTTTCTCCTTCTTCCTAGCCTTTATTATTCCCAAGATTATTTTTGGGTCGGCTACTAGTTCAGCCAGTTTTGCCTGAATATCAATATACCCACGGAGCGACTGGCATCGGACCTCCGCAACCCTGAGGGTGAACTGAATTCGAAGGTTGATTTAGTTCTCAGTATATTACATGGAATAGAATTTATTACATTAAATATAATTATGAAATTAGTCGTAATGATATATAATAAATTTAATTAAATACATATGACTGGTTACAACTAGTGCATATTACGACATAAATAAAACGAGGTTCTTGTGTAGAGGAAAATGTGGTTAGTGTTTATCAACATATCAGAAATACAGCGTTTAAGTAAAATAATTTTAAATAAACATTGTTATTGTTCTGGCCAATAACGCTAGTAGTCTAAGAAGGTCAGCGGAGAATTAGACGATAATGTTTTTTTTTTTTTTTTTTTAAAAAAGTCATCTCCCACATTAGGAATAAACATCCTGTGTCGTGGGGGACTTTACAAACATACATGAAACGGACACAAAGAACATCCAGACTCGGGACAACAATTCGTGGATCACACAAAGTGTTGTAGGTACCGCGTGGGATTTGAACCCACGACACTTGGCGCAGTAGCAAGCGGCATGGAGACCGCTGACACCACTCGGCCAACCGTGCAGTCAATGTAGGCTATATATAATCTAGTTATCATACTGTTTTGACATAAACATCATTTAATGAGTCACAAGACCTATTCCAGTAAATATAGAGTCAATTCTAGTTCTAGAGCCTTCGATCTAACTTAATATACGAGTAAGACAAGATGTCTATAGGAGATTACGAATATGAAAGCACCTGTGATAATTGCTCAACAATAACTCACTTAGTTACACACTGACACAGAACAAATGCTCATCACACAATATTTGTTCTAGTTAAGAATTGAACCTCCGACAACTAGTTCAGCAGTCAGGATCGTTAACCACCTGACCAACGCGTCAGTCAATTATAATCAGATCAATCAGTACTTCACAGATCTACCCAATAAAGTATGGTACTACTAAAGATATTATACATAAACGTGTTACCGTATAGTACATCTGTATACTGCTTCGACTTGGCTCCTCTCCTACTTGGCCAAAATGTGGTAGGGAGTAAGCCAAATGCCGTTAAATGCACGTGTCCAGATTCCGTGCTTTTCCTTTTAGGAAATCAATAATAATTTTGCCGAACATTGAACCCTGGGTAAGAAACGCACGTGCTGTGTGTACCCTTTTAAGTTGGTCTTCGTGCCCTTGTGTCTCTACTTCACTCTTCTATAGGTAGTTATGAACCTATACGAAGTCCTCCCGGAAAAGCAATGTTAAGTTTTTGATCGTAACTTTCCATCACGCGAGTAAGACCTTCACTCTTCATTTCTGGAAAGATGGGGCTCAAAGAACATTAAGGCATAAGCTCTTGGTGTCCTTGGCGGCGATAGTGGCTTCATCTTCAACAGCTTTTAATTACTTACATATTAAAATTATTAGATAAAATCTGTGTGTGTGTGATCACAGCTATTCATCCCATGGTGTCGTAAAAGGCGACTAAAGGAACAAACAAGGCTTTTTTACATTTGGGCCTGTCAAAGTGACTCCACTTTTGGCTGATGAAAAGCATATGCAGAATATTCATTGCGAATGCAGACAGTATAATATTACAGCATGGTGACCCACACACTATAACATCTTTTCGAAGGAGAGGTTCATGTCCAGTAGTGGACTATTAAAATCTGTTGATGATTTAATAAACTACGACGATCAACTACTTTATTTTACATAACATTAAAACTCCATCCAATTTTCGCCAAATTGTTCACTTATAAGGTTTCGTTGTCTCACTTAGCCAACGTTAGTAATAATATATCATCATCATCAGCCCGTTGCAGTCCACCGCTGGACATAAGCCTTTCCCGAAGAACACTACAGAGCCCGGTCTGTTGCTTATTGCATCTAGTTGCTGCCAGCCCTCTTGCGTAAGTCGTCCCGCCATCTGGCCAGAGGGCGTCGCACACTACGTTTGCCAAGACGCGGTCTCCATTCTAAAACACGCTTACTCCAGCGGTTGTCTCTAATTAATTAATAATATATTTATTTAAACAAATACAGGTACACAAATGGAAATAGGTGAAACGACGGTGTCTGAGCTAGTAAGAAACTGTGTGACGGACACCGACGCCATCCCCCACTATATAGGATCAGCGTTTAGATATGGAGTAACATGGTGTACGACAATATTAAGTCGTCGTAATTAAGTTGAACGTCGTTCGAGTATCCTTCGCGAAAAATCCTGAGAGAAACATTGTTGATCGTTATTACAAACTTGTATGTTATCATGTTTATTCAATAATACAAATACTAGTTATCTAAAAGACTGGAAACAGCAGCATTTACTAATTTTAGCATCGAGGACATGCGCCCTGATAACACCCAATGTATCATTCAAACACTGTTAAATAATTATTACGCTTTGTAGTAATTAAACGGTTTTTACTGACAAAGTTGAAATTATATTAAAAGGAGAAATTTACCATAGCTTGTACTACATGACATCGATAGCTTTTGGTCGTCCAATTCTGAACATAGGCTTTATCTTAGAAAGAAGGTATCATGACATCGCATACATTACTTGTGTTAGCTCTCAACCGTGAAATCGTTATGTGGTGTTTTTTTTTATGGAATAGGTGGCAAACGAACAGACGTATCGCCTGATGGTAAGCGATAACCGCCGCCCATGGACACCCGCAACACCAGAGGCATCACAAATGCGTTGCCGGTCTTTGGGGGATGGGGAGGGGTATGGGCCTCCGGTATCCTTACTTACTCAGTGGAACACATGCAAGTGCTATTTCAGACTGGTTTTCTGTGAGGCCGTGGATCACTCCAGTCGAGCCGGTCCATTCATACCGAAGCGTGGCTCGCCCAAGGTATAAATCGTCGTAGTTCAAATTAAAAATTTTTAGACTGATTGATATTTATCGACTGTGTTATAGCTTTATATTTAACATCTTAGAATAGAATATATCTAGACAAATTTTGACTCGATTTTATTACTTTTCTATTTATAACCATTATTACCAACTCAAACTTTTTAACCTGGCCAATTTGACGCAAATGAATGACTATGAATTTTTATCGCTTTTATGGCTGGTGTTAATTGCGACGTGGTTTAGCAGCTGCTTCCTTTCTTGCGTTTATTTCATTTATTTTGTTTAAAATAATGATAAAAAAATCACCGATATTGCGCAACTTACACGATTAAATATGCACGTAGTAAAATGTTTCGAGAAGTTTTTTTATGTCGTTAAAAAACAGAAAGTTCTATTTGTTTTAATTTGCAAACCGATGTGGCAAGTTCAATATTTCTTGAAAATTTCTTGTTTGATTCCTTGTATATTAAGAAATGCAATGTAAACTACAATTCATGTAGGTATTTCATTATTGGGTAGCATGGCGTTTTAAAAAGTTAATATAATTAATATCCACAGAAAACGTTGTAAATCGCACGGCGGTAAAAAACTTTTGTCAACTTATTTTTTGTAAATGTAATTTAAATTTAGAACTGCCTTAAGACTCTTGATCGCTATCTACTAGCACATTTGCGAGAATTCATAGAAAACTTAATAGAAAAGCATATAATATTAAAAGCACACGAGAATGTCAGCTCTATTTTTTTATGTGAACAAAATATTATTATGCATTTTTCTCAAATTTA
This sequence comes from Spilarctia lutea, assembly GCA_916048165.1. Taxonomy (NCBI): domain Eukaryota; kingdom Metazoa; phylum Arthropoda; class Insecta; order Lepidoptera; family Erebidae; genus Spilarctia; species Spilarctia lutea. Next base: position 3,138,697 of record OU696473.1, on the reverse strand, counting down.
TACTCCTCTTTCCTATACCTCTACGCACTTGTGAACGCAGAAGAATGTAAATAAATCGAAGAATGTAAATATTTTCAATGTTTAATATCAAAACAGCACAACAGCACTGCATAGAGATGGAAAATTTGAAACAAAGCCAATACCAAGACATCTAGCCAGTGTGATATAGTAGGCCGAAACCACCTAAACAAGAAGAGACGTACCTATGTCCAGGAGTAGACTGTAGCAGCCTGTTGATTATAGTGATGACGGTACTATCACTAACAGTTCATGGAGTCTTTAGTCAAATTCACCTTACAATAAATTTGTTCGTTTTCCTCAGATAACCCCTGCGTTGGGGTCTGTTCCGTTGAACGCAACATAAGTACTTAAACATGTCATTTAAGCTAGTATCAGAGTTTATTCTGCGCGTGGGCAGCTAAAGTTCGCGACTCGAGATAAGGAACAGATTCAAACCAGTTCGATGATGTGCAGGCACTAGTCGATGTTTGGATTTATTATGGGATTTGTTTAATAAATATCTTATGAGATTTTTGTTGGTTTTATTCATCAAAATAAATGATTTTGAAATGACACAAAGAAGGATTGTAATTTTTTAACATTATTTATATATAAATATACAGTACAAATATTTCAAAGTTTAACAAAAGTACGTCTTTTGTTAAACTTTGAATCACAATCTTAAAAATATATTTTGGCCCATGAGGGGATCGAACCCGCGACCTTCGCGTTATTAGCAAGACGCTCTAACCAACTGAGCTAATGGGCCAGATGTACACTCCACTCAAATATACGGATCGCAACATAGGTACTTCAAATAAAGAACGAGCGACAAAAGCGAACAAATACATAGATTATAAATAAAAGAATAAACTACTGACCATATTGCTTATTACGCATTTATATACAACTGATAATATTATTATCCTTTTAATGTTGTATTCAAGAGCGATGACGTTAAGCGGCTGGGTGTGGCAACCATGTTTATTGTTTTTTATAACTTTAGTTCTGTCTTCACAATAACATTGATTGAGATCATCTGTTACACAACCACGTCCGCCATGTTAACCTTTCTGTAATGCGCTAGTTATTAATTACAAAATGTTTTAGTAAAAGAACTGTCAAAATAAATTGACATTTACTTTGACAGTTCTTTGACTTTTTTTAATGTTTGGCCCTGCCAAAATAACTCTACTCTGCCTGATGGAAAGCATAAGCAGAATCCAAGAGTGGTCAGGTTACCATACTTACTGCAAATGAAGACAATACAACAATACAGCAACCATGGCGGCCTGTCGATGCTTTTGAATCATTAGTCTCGCACTAAACAACAAAACAAAACAGCACGAACGCTGTCATTTTACGTTGATTTTCTGTGCAAGGGTAGTACTGCCGCGGTCGAGACGGCCCGTTCGTTAGTTTAGTTTAATTAGTTGGTTAGATGTGATGACGACATTACATCCTTACTAACTTTTTAATGATGAATTCAAAGTTTGAAATATTGGGGTTTACCCTTAACTATAGATAATATATAGGTACTTCATTTATTAGGACAGAGATTTAAGGAGTTTAAAATTATGTTTTTTGAATTGAATTCTCGAGGCATTTAATAAACACTGATCAATTGTTGACATGTATGGCATGACATATGCAAGTTTATTTATTTTTAGTAAGTACATTATGTAATCACATTGTTTACTATTCTTAACTTCACTCTGCCTAAAAACTAGTCTTTGAAATACACGCGTAAGGCTATTAGACTTACGGATGTATGATCCTATTCTAGATGACCTTCATGAATGTATCTAAAGTTGTTATTATTATTATTCTCTCTCACTCTCTTTCTATCGTCTCTATGTGAGTTCAAAGATAACTTAATATGCTAATTAACACTTTCATATTAAACTTCATAATAAGATGTCCCTAAGATAACAAAAGGTTATCTGAGTATTGCAAGTGACTATTATTTAAATAAAACTATTATAAACATCGTTAGTTTCCGTTTGTCTGGTTTTATTTTTTATCTGTGACAATTTTCACAAACGGTCACTTGTGAAGGTTTAACGTAAAACAAAATAAGAAAAAACATCTTAATCATCTTTCTAGCCTTTATTATTCCCAAGATTATTTGGGGTATCGGCTACTAGTTCAACCAGTTTTACCTCAAAATCAGTTTTTACATAAAGCGACCGGCATCGGACCTCCGCACTACTAAACTAAATTCGATAATTGAACTAGTTGTCAATATATTTGAGGGCATTGACTTCCCAATAACGATTGCCATTGATGTTCATGACATGCCTCTAGCTGTAAAATCCGACGTATAAAAATATCTGTAAAGATTTACAATCAAAATAATATCATTTAACTTAACGAGCTCTCCGAGGCACGGGCGCGAAACACCGCGATCTTAAATACTCCGGGCTGCTATTAAGAAAAACCCAACAGCAGTCCGACCCAGGAGACGAAACCGAGACCTCTTGTTCAGCAGTCGCTTACGCTATTTATTTAATACTAGCTGACCGACGCAACCTCGTTTGCGTCTTTTATTGCCCGTAGCGAAAAATTTTCCCCCGTATAGTGTGTCGCGGACTTTTTTGTAGATATTTATAAGATCTACAATTAATTAGAACATTTTATGGTTCTATCTTTTATAGTTTACGCAGCGTACGCAAAATAAGTAACTTTTCTGGTTGATTTTTTACACCTTGGGTCCGAAAAACCCCAATATCTTACGGAACCCTATTTTTATCCAAAATAAAATATAGCCTATGTTACTCGTGGATAATGTAGCTTTCGAATGGTGAAAGAATTTTTAAAATCGGTCCAGTAGTTTTTGAGCCTATTCATAACAAACAAACAAACATATAAACAAAGTTTTCCTCTTTATAATATTAGTATAGATATGTATAATAATAATAATTAGGTTACTACTCGCTCACATGTCTGATAGCGAATTAGACTAAACCTGTACTATGGTAATCGGAATACTGATAAACATTTATATATATTTCTTAAGATGTACAAATGACAGATAAATTACACTCAGACACACATAACAGTCATTGGTCCTGAATGGGAACCTAAGCTTCGACCGTTTGATTAGTCTCAATTTTATTTAATACATCTTGTAAACTCTTGTTTAATTTGTTTTTCTCTTTATTATATTACAGATATAATGATTTCCCTGGCGTTCAATTTATTGCTGTTTTTTTTTTTCTTCTTCTCTGGCTTCGCACGATTTGTGCATTCAGCCAATGTCGAGTATTTATTCCTGGTAAACATGAGTAATTGTATTTCAAAAACAGAAAATGCAATAGTTGCCATAAAAAAAACATTCAATTTGTTACAAGCGTGCCTATGTAGTTGCAAAGATGCCACGAGATCTTAAGGATGCCATTTCACTACCCGATATTTGAAAGTATAAAATAGGCCTTTCAAATAAAAACAGATTTCTCTAAATTTTCTGCATCTCTACAGTAATAGAAGAATATTTATCACAAAACATCTTCCCACGACCTAAGACCTTCTTTATTTAAAGTCGGTTAAAGATATGCGAATACTATTTGGTTAGATAAGTATAGCAAAATAAAAACAGTGTCGTGACCCCGACTGGTAGACACGTTATCATTGTTGACATATTATAATCATCATATAAGTGACATTTGCGTAAGCGCATTATCAATAACAGCATAACTTGGCCCGTGCGTTTGCACTAAGTCCGTTCTTCACATCTGTTTTTATCATAACGCGGGGAGGGTAAGAGATCAACTTATATTGGTTAGTGATATCAGTTTGATAGGTAACGTGGGGGCTTCTTTATTTGAATGTAGCCAGTCGGTGATGGATCGTCGCCGACTACGGACGCCTAAGGGAACTGTTTTCAAAATCCATAAATTTTAATTACATAGAAGTATAAACGTAGTAAGGTAAAAAAATAGGATGTGCTTTAAACAGTTCGATCTTAATAGTCACAAAAGTTGAAAACAATGAAAAGGTTATGTGTTAAAGATCACTCGTTTAAACTCTTTTCTAAATTTAGGGACCTTGGCAAGAAATAAAATATTTTAATTCAGTATCTAATAGGTACTCATTTTAAAAGTTTTGGGTAATTGTCTGGCTGTAGTATTGTAAAGAAAAGGCAACCTACCTGGCCAGGGCACAATAGTAGCACAAAACCTCATTTCTAAATGACCTATGTCCAACAGTGGACTACTAAAGGCTGGTAATGATGAGTTGTAGTCTCATTCCACTGAAATTTTTTAATCTCAATAGAATTCTTTTATAAACGCGTTACTATTGTTTATTATTCAGTATCAAGTTGGCTAATAGCTAGCTATAATAATAAGCTAGCAATATTACTTATGTTAATGAAATGTTTTATTGTAATTGTATAGGCACTGATATCATCAAAAGTTAATAAAAAATGAGTTAGAGCCTAGAACAAGGCGATCAGTTTGAGGTTAGTGCCACGGCTGGTTAAAAGTATCAGCTAAATCCTTTTCGATTTCGTTTTATTACCTTTTCGCCTTTCTTTCTTTTCAATGAACTCCTAACTCTTTTAATTTAATTTTAAAGCGATCCATTGTTGGTAAAACGCTTGATCCTGTTTTGTAAATGTTGTTGTTATAATCGACAAAATATACGGTTTCGAATGTCAACCTACAACTTCAGGAATTCAGGCGTACGCATATACTTATAATAGTGATGTTACTATTTTTAAAGACTCGTCATCCAAACTCATAAATTTATTATTTGTAAATAATTGTCAATGCCTACTTGCATGATCCAAAGAACATAAAGTCATCTCAATGATACCTGATTACCTAATTAACTCACGGCAAAAATACATTTTTACTTAAACATTTTCACTAGTCATTATAAGTACACAGCAGATAAGAGCAGAACAATAACACATACACGAAGTAAATATGTGGCCGAAGTGACGACGAGTTGTAGAGACAGTAGTATTTAATCTCTGAACAAAACAAAGCCACGCGGTGAGCGCGTGGCTTTCGCACGAACGACGCCCTTAAAATAGATACATGTCCCACCAGTATAATCTGGCACACCACACCCCTCTCCAATCTAATAATAAGGGCGAAATAGCGAGGTTAGTTCTGACAGCAGCAGGTCAATGTTAAACTGGGCGTCATATATTAGCGCCTCGTTACCAAATATACCAATTTGTCTTGATCTTCCTCACGGCACACTCAAGTAAGACAATCGAGTAGTAAGTCCAAGGTGTGGATGGTTCAACGATAAACTGGACAGCTGCAATACTTTAGCGCCTTGCAAAACAAGAGCTATGAACCACGCCCTAATGCGCTTGCGACTTCGTGTTGTGTATTCGATGCGTCTCGCGTTCCAAATTTGAATTCTTGGCAATGTTGTTGCGATGTGAAATTTTGGCGCGCTTCTTATTTTTTAACTGTGCCAATTTGTGTTGCCTGCATTTAATATTACAATATGCAGCTGGGATAAAAATCAAATTAGGTAGGTACTGAATCTTGGATAACCGAGATGGTTGAAGGTCACAGTTGACCAGGAGACTCTCCAAAAAAATCTTGTTGCGTCACCACCATCAGCCCATCACGTATCTTTATTTTAATAAATTGTGTATATATGTATTATAAATCTGAACAAAATGGGAAATAAAAAATACAATATAAAACTGTTTATGACTAAAGAGGGCGTGGAACGGATATTATTTGAAATGCCTACATCTTGTTGTGTTATATTAAATGTAGGTACCTACACTTATTTAAATATATTACTGCGTATATTCTGCGACGCAGTTTTAGTTGTTACTAAGTTATACATAAGTATATTTTACCTATCACTGTATGAAATACAAATACTGTGTTAATGATCTGTATGTAAGTGGTATAGGTATATACACACATGCCTATTGCTCATATATCTAAATATGACCTAGGTAGCTTAAATATTGAGGTAGCTTAATCAATATTCAGAGATAAGAATGTTTAATTGGCATGCAATAAAGATATTATTTTTATTATAAGGACATTATTATCTCAATGCAAAAAGACCAATATTCGAAAAGTTGTTAATAACAATTATGAAAGAAACTAAAAAAATGAAATAGTAGGTTTTTTATACATATACCTATCTATTTTAAATACTTTTATTTATTTTTTAGTATACACGCATAATATTTTTTTAGTAATCGCGCCTAAAAACAATAACATCGTTATTACATATTTATAACTCTGACAGCATATCAATAAAAGAAATTAGAACAAAAGCCACAGATTGAAAAAGACAGATGTAGGATGACAGATATGACAGACTTAAATTCGAAAATAGAACCCGTTCTGAAGACAACAGTGAATTGCGCTTCTGATCGCAAACATAATTTTATTATTATGTATTCATTTGAATAAATAGTACACACGTCCATATATGAATCACGGACGAGTTGTTTAAAACTAGATTAACTTGATTCAAATCTGACTAGGCGTCACTTTTTGTTGCTGTGTCTTTATTGTTATCGTTCGTCTTGTAATTAATGTAATTTATTTTCCTCGTTATATGTATATTATGCAGTGTTTGTTTTGCTTATATTTATGCAAGTTCTTATGCAGTTTTGATCCTAGTACAGATAGCAATAAAAAGTAGGAATATTATTTTTAACGTGTCATAAGTATAAAATCGTATCATTGTACCTGTCAATATAAGTACAAAGAAGTCAAATAAAGGTACTACGCAAAAAAGTATTCTGTGCAACAGTCTTAAAGTTGTCTTTATGACTGATTGACGATTTATCTATAGAATACGAGAACTTTCTCGTAAATAAGGTTATTTGTGATGCTGTGTAATGTCCTGCAATGACCTTTCATCTGCTTTTGTAATTCATCAATCTTTTTTTTTTTTTATAAAAAGACAACTCCCACATTAGGAATAAACATCCTGTGTCGTGGGGGACTTCACAAACATACATGAAACGGACACAAAGAACATCCAGACTCGGGACAACAATTCGTGGATCACACAAAGTGTTGTAGGTACCGCGTGGGATTTGAACCCACGACACTTGGCGCAGTAGCAAGCGGCATGGCGACCGCTGACACCACTCGGCCAACCGTGCAGTCAAATCTTTAATCCTACTAATATTATAATCGTGAAAGTTTATGAGTATGTGAGCATGGGCGTACCCAGGTTCTGGGCCAGGGGGGGGGGGCAAATCGGGTTTTTTAAAAGCATCTCGTCAAATAAATGGATATTAAAAAGGCATTTTTTTTAAATAAATTATTTCATAATAGAACATCTATTTTAAAAACCCTTTCGCAGTCCACTACTAGACATAGGTTTCTCCAATTAATTGCACGCCACTTGGTTCGATAAAATTTTAAAAGAAATTTTCAAATGTCTTCGGCAAAACAGTTTAAGATGAAACATAAACGTTATCGTTAACAAATTGTTCTATGTACACTGAGCAAAAAAATCATTATATTCTATATTTTCCTGGTCTGGTGTCAGTTTAGCAACATTCAAAGCGGTACTTGTGAGCTACAAAAATCCAAAGCGAGTCTCAGACTTGCTTCTTGAAGTCAACAATTGCCTACAGGACTGGAGGCTAAAAGCAAGTGCCGCTAAATCAGCCCAAATAACATTCACTCTTCGTCAGGGTAACTGTCCGCAATCAGGCAGAGGTGGCAGCATAAGCGCTTATTTTTGGGTAGAAAAGGAACACCGGGATTTCTGCACAGAAGGGAGCAATCTTAAACCGTAGGTTGGAGGGTTTTCCTTTTCAGGGTACATCTGGTTCTCCGACTTCTAGTAACCTAGATGGCGTGCGGTCCAGGACCAGTCGGTGGTATCTGGGGCGATTTCCGTACAGGAAAAAAGGGTAACTGTCCGCAAGTAAATGTCGAAGAAAATATCTTACCGCAACGTGAGTGTGTGAACATTTTTGTTTTTTTTTTGGGCGGAAATTCCCTCGGATATCTCAATCTGATGGTTATGTCGGACTCGAACCGACTGAAAACCGCACACCGTCACGGATATTAGAAGCCGGGGAATCAGGTGCACCCTCAGAAGGAAATAAGGAAATCCTTGGAACCCCGACGTACCTCGGGCCATCTATGGTTTGTAGGTAGATGGCCCCCTCCTGTGTAGGAACCCTGATGCTCCTTTTCTATTTTAAAAAGGGGCGCGAGCACTTTGTATTGCTCGCGCCGCTGGCCCGGCTTGCTTCTGCTAGGGTGATCCTCACCTGTCACTCCCAAGCTTTGTCTTATGGAGGACGGAGATCGTTTGGCGATCTCCGGCGCCCGAGTCGTCTGCGGTACCTGGCCCGTTCCGGGCCTGCCGGACAGGAAAAGTTCTAAACTTCGCACGGTCCTGCTCCGCCATCTCCAGCGCAAGCATAACTTGCTCGCAGAAAAAGACGGCAGAGTTCTACGCGCTCTCGCTAGGCAACATGGTCGCATTAAAGTTACCAAGTGAGAGGACCCCCACTCCGATGGCCGCCTCGACTCGCCCTACTACTCTGAACATTCTGCCAGTGTGTGGAATGCAGTGTCTACGGTCTGGTCATCGCTGTGGTGGCACTCAGGCGTTGGCTCCTTGCGGATCCGACACAGGTGCTCTCCGAAGCATCTTTTCCCAGTGATCACCTTTGTCAGCCGATATGAGAGGGTCCCGTGATGCCTGTCGAGCCAATCCCCCATAATGGGTCTTACAGCCGCAATAACGACGTGCCCAGCACTCGGTTGCCCAAGTCGTTCCTTCCATTCCTCCACAAGAGCCTGGGGAATTGAAATTTCTGGTCTTCGATTTTTCGAGTCTTAGGAATCCTACCTGAAGGTCAGCTCGTTGCGGACATCGCAATAGCCCGATATTGCTGGCCTTCAGGACCTCCGCCTATACTGGGGACCGCACAACGCCCGCGTATAGGCTCCTGCAGGAGTCATCGGGCCCCCTCATATTTGGCAGCAACCGAGCCAAGCACGCGCTGAGCCAGCTTGGGAATCAGATTTCGGAAATGGTGTCCCATCGGCCTTCGAGTGCGAGCCCAATGTGGGCTTACATATAGACCGGTGGAAAAACCATACCAAAGCAAAATGAGATGATATATCTGTGCGGCACAAAAACCTGTACTGGATGATAGGACGAAACTAGAAATTATTACTGGACAATAAATTTCTGATATATCAGACTATAACATTTTGCTTCCGAGAATTATTTGTAGTGACTAAAATACATTCCAAATGAATGGGCATGTCAGCTGTCCATAAAAAACTACATAAACCGACTCTGAAGATTTGATATCTTAGGACTATGATGAGTAGTTCTCCTCGCTAAAGAGCATGCTCTGATCGTCCCTGCGATCGAACATTGCATAGCCCTAGGACTGATTCCGATTCCGATGCCGATTGCCGATCTTACAACAACACAGAAAATAAATCTGTCTTTGTCCATAGTCGATCTTATTCACGTTTTTACGCGTCTGAGTGTGCTTTACACATAATCGAGAGAAGAAGATAGTAGGAACGTCAACATCTAGGGGGGGGGCAGCTGCCCTCCTCTGCCCTACCCTGGGTACGCCCATGTATGTGAGTGAGTATGTTTGTTGCTCTTTCACGCAAAAACTACTAATTGGATTTTGATGAAACTTTACAATAATATAGCTTACTAGCTGTCCCGGCAAACGTTGCTTTGCCATAAAATTGAATAATAAAAATCGCGATGGAAAAATAGGGGTTGATCGTAGAGGGTTGAAAATCTAGGGTTGTATGTATTTTCTAATGCTGCATCATAAAAAAATAGAAATTAAAAATTTTGACAAAAAAAAAAAAAAAATTTAGGGGTGGACTACCCCTAACATTTAGGGGGATGAAAAATAGATAAGAACCGATTCTCATAGATACCGGATAATCACAAAAAAATTCATCAAAATCGGTCGAGCCGTTTCGGAGGAGTTCGATTACGCACCAACACGACACGAGAATTTTATATAATAGATATATATATATATATATATATATATATATATATATCCACAAAATCAAGGATATGATCGAGACAGGACCACACAGAATAAATTAAGTGATGTATTTAAAATTCCAATGAGTCTTCAAACATGGCGTGGCTGTCATATCTATCTTCAATCATATAGACATGTTGCCATCGAGATACCTTTTAAGTTTACGAACCAAAATGAATGGGAACTATCAATATTTCATTAAAAATATGTACAATAATTATCAATATCGAACTTATTAATAATATTCTGAGAAATTACATATTACTGCTTATACACAAACTAAATAGCTAAGTTTAACAACACAGATACTCATAAAAATATTTTATTAATTGCTTTTTTTTCAAATGAGTTTATAGATTATATAATAATCGCTAGATTTACTTTTGCCAACTTTGCAGACATGGTTACACTTCCTTACAATTACTTTCCATTAATATTTGTAATTTGTATTTTTAATGTATCGCATTACTAAATTATTTACGACTGGCAACATTAACACAATAATTTCCAGGCATACAATATACAATATACATAAAATAATAAAGCAATAGCACGAAATTTAAAGGTTTGTCTGGAAGAAAATGCCTGTGGCATTAAGTCCGCCTTGTGCAACATGTTTGCAGGAAGTTTTAATAAATAAATACATAAATAAATAAATTTAAAACAATAATGCGACTACGACTGAAATATGAACTGAAATTAAATGAATGAGCACGATCGAGGAAACCCGACAGTAGCACCAGTGGATGTAAAGTTGAGGAGCAACAGGTTATAGAGATAAGCAGATTGTAGAGACTAAAGTTAGATGGAAGTTGAGAGATATAAGAGTAGAAGACGAACAAACAAAAAGTTGCATAGATTGTGGATGATATGGCTAGAAGGGAGTGAGCGGTGCACTAATGAATGATAGAGGACAATGAAAGTAGAAAATTCATGGCACTGAATCCGGAGGCCCTATGGTACAGAAGCATCTCAAGTAGCCGCCATAGTATGGGTTACCATGCCGCATTGTTGCATTGTCTGCTTTCGCAATGAGTATACTGACCGTAGTGTTCATGCTCTTGGAATTTGCTCATGCTTTTCATCAGGCAGAGTAGAGTCATTGTGGAAGGCTCATATACCTATATAAAAAAAAATCGGAGATGATGATTTCTATAAAAAAAATTGAGTTTCTACTTTTCATAAAAAGCTTTTGATAGTTCACTTGTGTCTCACGTTTGAAAACCTAACACACAATTATTTTTTTTGACATCTTGCACACAACGCCATCTAGTCCCAAGCTAAGCAGAGCTTGTGTTATGGGTACTAGACAACTGATATAAATACATTTATATTTTTTTTTGTAAATACATATATATTATACGAGTAAGTACATAGAAAACACCCAAACTCCGAAACAAATTTTTGTAGAACATACAAACATTTGGACTCATTTGGTCCGACCCGCATACGCTACCACTGCGCCACAGAGGCAGTCAAAAGTCAGTCATATTAAATAAAACCCATTAATATATTCTAGAACTAAAATTGTTCAACAACACAACAAAGGCGGTCATTTTTATCACCTCTGGCCTGCATGTGGCTAACGCGACGAGACCTTGGATTTGCAGCCATATTTCACTACACAAATATGTATAAGTGAATAAGTAATTGTTGTGATAACGCATGGCTCTGAATCATTGAACATCGGATATTGCTGATTGTAATACTCGTATTTATTTTATGAAAATAAATTTATTTATTTTGTTACTACTTAATACATAAACGTCACTTACTCATGTGTATAATAATAGGGTATTTAATATGGTAGATGACTGTATATTAAATAAATACCGACGCTTATTTTATCAATACGAATATTACAAAACATCCATCGATCACACTACAACATTAGTCCCAAGCTAAGCAGAGCTTGTATTATGAGTACTAGACAACTGATATAAATACATAAATACTTTTTTGTAAATAAATTCATATTATAGATATAATTACTACAGCTTTACACTTCTATTTTAAATTTAAATCAAATAAACATTTAAATATATTGCTCAATTGAGTAGTCTAAAACAGTGACGTCACTAGTTTGTATTTAGTACATTTTACATATAAAGTTATCGTTTTGACAGATGATAAAAGTAACTCATTTGAACAAGGGGTCATTAACCCTATTAATTTTTAATTTATCTTTAAGCTCATGAAGACCAACTAATAAGCATGTACAAAACTGTAATCCTGTAATAAATAATACTGTGTTCTGTGTCTCTTATTTCAATAAAGAATATTATCTTTTGCCCGCGGTATGTCGGTTATCACTGTAAAGATTAGCTTATTTCCTTACTCATAAATCAAAATTTCTCCATTCCAAATTTCATTGAAATCGGTGCAGTTGTTTAGCCGTGTAAGCGTAACATACAGACAGAATAACTATCGATTAATATAAATAATATTCGGGTTGATTTCAAAGAAATAAAAGGAATTTATTAAACATAAACATATGTATTATTTCTGAACATTTTTTTAACAAATAAAAAAAATAAAGAATCAAAATCAAGTTGACAAAAACAGGGAAGAAAGTGGTAGTAAGTCTTTGTCTATTTATCTATAAACCAAATGGTAATTTCAAATCATTGGGTTAAATTGAGTACTACCTACATAATATTAAACACAATGGACGTGTAACAAAGGCCAGTCTCGTGACTCAGCCGATTATACGACACGTACTACGGAGGCGGGTCACTCCTCTTTTGTCTCTGCTATTAATAGCCGGAGGTTTGCCTTCGTATTTACGTTCCGTTTCATTTTTTTTTTCGTGAATTCTGATTTGTTTTGATTTGTTGTTTAAGTATTAGCGTTACAACGCTTGCGTTGTGTTTCATCGAGTGAGTGAGGATACCGGAAGCCTATACCCCAACTTTTCCCTCCATCTGTCTCAATCTGTTTCTTATATCATTAGCTAGTGAAAGTCTCGTCAAAATCGGTCCAGCCGTTCTAGAGATTAGCCGGAAACACACAGGCTAAAATTTTAAAACATGATATTTTGGTACATGTACATATGAATTTAGTGAAAAGCGGCTATTTAATATTAAAAATAGCCGCTACAATTCTATTTATTTATATAGATGTATAAATTATTCGTCATTGTTGTACATGACGAATAATAGAATATATATACTATGCAAATGTATCTATGGATTGACTCATAACTCTAGTCTTTCCCTGTAGCTTTAACTACGTTCACGGTCAATTTTTCGCTTCTTAGCAGGGATGTTACGAATATTCGCATCCGCATCCGTAAATGCGGAATATTCGCATTAATTCAGACATCCGCATCCGCATTCACATTCGCATCAATCAACGCGGAGTTTTTACGGATGCAGATTCACATCAACAAAGTCAACTAAAACCTGTGTAATTTTGTGGAACAAAATTTGTTCTAAAAATATGATTAAATAAATGAAAAATTGATTTTTAGTTATTTATGCACTTAAAATTTAAGTAATTATCCTTTTAAAATCCCAAAATCCGCATCCGTATCCGCATCAAATCCGCATCCGCGGATGTGAACTTCTAATAATCCGCATCCGCATCTGCATCCGCGGATGTCTAAATTTTGGCATCCGTAACAACCCTGCTTCTTAGAATGTTATTTTTTTAGTTCACTTCATACTTGTAACATTGTTGCATTAAATTGTAAAAATCCTACTTTTATTTAACTATATACTGCTCTCCTGAAAGCTTTAAGAAATGTTTCGTACTTATCGAACGTCAACGAACATATTTTTAATCTATTGCCTTTTTTCTGTATGCTTCTCTGTAAATCAATAACAAATAATATCATCCATTCGAATATTATGCATGCATGCATCAATAATGTACGCATGAAATTAAAATTTTTGATATTTATAGAGTCGATATTTTTTTCAAAATTCATAAATTTCAACTGATGTCCAACTGTCAATGAAAACGCATAATAAAATAGGTAATAAGTGGATCTATTTATAGAGAGTAATCAAATAAGTACATACATCCATTTTAATATTATGCATGCATTATTGATGCATGCATAATGTATGTATGTATGTATAATTTGAATCACGTGGACCACGTGGCTTACTTATGTTAAATACCTATACGAAACACGTTTTATTATCGTGAATTGCAGCCAGCCGGCTTCAACTGGTTCTCTGTTTACACCACTTGTTATTAACCGGGTTGATAATAAGTTGTCACGATGTTTTCATACTTATGTACATAGAAATCGGAATATAAGAAGATGATAATTGCCTAATGTGATTTTATTCACCTAATTTGCTTATTTAAACGGATAAGTTTATCGGTAACCAAAATATGCATATACAAGGTGTTGTGAAGAGATACAGTTACATTTTTTGTTATAATAATATACTTTAATAATTAAAAACAAATTTCAAAAAAATTATGAAATATATATTGATGTAGGCATATTTCTAAGCTTGGATTGTTAAATGTGATGCCAATGTCAGATACTTTATTCGGAATTTTTGGATAAATTTCAAAAGTTCATTTTAACATATTTGGTTTCAAAATCCAATATTCTAAATCATACTCATATGTACCTAAGTCTGAACTCTATATATGTATATTTAGTTTTTAGTCTGAACTACTTTTACAATAACACGACAGCTACATCGGACTATAACCTCAAAGGTGGATGGCGCTCCAGTAGCTATTATTTAGGTAAATAAAATATTTTTAAGCAATTTTTAAGGAGTACTGAAATCAATTTCTGTTGCCAATACTTAGACAATTGAGACTCTATGACTGTGGACATTTCGGAACCTCTTACAACTTACCTGTGGAACAAATTATCACCTGCTGTGTCTGGACTGATACGAGCGTGTAACATTCATAAAAAAGTGTATTTCCACCTCAAGGGCCGATAAGGCACTTGTATTTTTTTCTGGGTGTCCATGCGTTGCGATAGACACTTGGCCTTTAGCATCCGCCCATTTATATATTAAAATATTTCAATAAGTAATAAATATATTTTTAGGAACGAAAGATTTCCTCACAAATATTATTTTCTTTTCCTAAAAATTCTCTGCTTTATTTATTTATTTATTTAAACTTATTGCACATGTTGTACAAAGGCGGACTTAATGCCTTGAGGCATTCTCTCCCAGTCAACCTTCAGGTGATGTAGAAATAAGAACTGGTAGGTGCAAAGAAAATAAATTTAGTAAAAAGATATAAACCTACATTAAATATAAATGATATACATAAATTTACCGCTACATATACTACACAAATAAACATACAATACAAATATTACATACATACATATAATACTATACATAGGTACCTATATGATACACAGTCAGGTGCTAAGGATGTGTTTGTGCTGCCAATTCATTCCAGAGAAGCGCACGTACTTTCGCCTTGAACGTAATACGGTTTGTAGACATCCTGACTTCGGTGGGGAGCGCATTCCAGAGAAGAACAGACTGCACATAGAAGGAAGAATGGATAAAGTCAGAGGTGTGAGAGGGGCACTGAAGGAGCATATTGTTTGTGGAACGAAGATTTCGGTCGTGGTTGGAGCATAAAAAACGAAGGTGAGGTGCAAGGTACTCAGGTAACGATGGAGAGATGAGGAAAGAAAAAAGAGAAGTCAGCGCTCGCAAATTGCGGCGGCTTTACCTTTTTGCAACAACCTGTATATTTTAAACTTTTCCATAATTTACGAAAATCGTGACAAATGTATTAAGTCTAGTTGTGGTAACCGCTTCCTGCTGTTTAATCGACATTTATAATCACAACTCCACTCCTCCGGGGTTTTAGTTAAAAGTTACGTTAATTTTAACCAGTAAATACCCTATCTACACAAATAAAATCGGCGAAGTGCAGGTCGGACGCGCACAGGAAGGGTTCCGTACCATCATCTATACATTTCACGCGTCTATCTGTTGCCGTTATCAATATCGAGCAAAAAAAGTCACGTTTGTTATATGGGTGCCCTTAAATATTTATTTTATTGTGGTTATTAACAGAAATATATTGTCTCTGAAAATTTCTACTGTCTAAATATCACGGTTCATGAGATACAGCCTGGTGACAGACGGAGAGTGAAGTCTTAGTAATACGGTCCCGTTTTACTATTTGGTTACGGAACCCTAAAAACAAACTCTTTACCAATCCGCCTGTTCAGCATGGTAAATTAGAACAAAACCTCCTTAATAAGGAGAGGCCTAAGTTCAGCAGTCGACTGAATACTACTGATGATGCTGAACGTATCCAAACACGAAAATATTCGATATCTACTTGCACTTCTAGATTAGAACGTATAAACAAATAAACAATTATCCTACTAATATATTATTATAAACGCGAAAATTTGTGAGTATGAAAGTGAGTATGTTTGTTACTCTTTCACGCAAAAACTACTAAATGGATTTTGATGAAACTTTACAACAATATAGCTTATACATCAGAATAATATATAGGCTACAATTTATAAAGATACTAGCTTCCTCACAGTAACAGTCGCACGGCGGGTAGCGCCGCGGGGTTCAGCTAGTATTACTAATATATTTGTGTCTTATAATAGGGCTGAAGGCCATCGTAACAGGTGTTCACCTCTGGTTTCGCCTCTCAAGAGGAAGTAATCGTAAGACTTTGGACTTTAATCGCTCTGCTGTGAAAACCGACTTCCCTATTTTTAACTAGCTAACTAGTTAGAAGCTACTGTATTTACTTTTAAAATCAAAACATGGTTTATTCTAAAATTTTCATTTCGCATAACCCATCTTAAAAAATTTGGGCTTGCGGTATTACCGAACTGATCAATCAAAACTTTCAAAAAACATTGTCATATATTTTTTAATGCCTTTGTTATTTGTTTTTAACCGACTTCAAAAAAGGAGGAGGTTCTCAAATCGACTGTATTCTTTTTAATGTGTGTTACCTCATAACTTTCGACTGGGTGAACTGATTTTGATGATTCTTTTTTTAGTTGAAAGCTGGTGCTTCCCGTGTGGTCCCATTTCAATTTGGTCCAGTTCTTGAAGTCGGTTTTCTTGTTGTTAAAATTTGTGATTATTAATTATAATTAATAAAAAAATAGTTTACTTTTTAAGGATTTTACACCCTAAAAATATTACAGCATCTTTTTAGTAAAGACCGGCAATGCGCTTGTGAGTCCTCTGTTGTAAGCATTCATGGGAGTCGGTAGTCAGTTTTAATCAAGTGGCTCGTCTGCATAGTTTCCCCCGCTATAACATTAAAAAAATACAAAACAGTCATGAGGACTACCGACAGAAGTGACAACTCAAAACTATAAACAAACAGTTATCTACGCTCACATGCAATGAACCTCTTTAAATGAAATAAGAGAAAAAAAAGAAAAAAAAAGGTCATGGAAAGCGTTCGGTGACGATGACGCGGATTCCATGATTTTTAGTCACCTAAATAGTGCTCAACGTGCCTTAACAAGTTTTCTCGCGTTGCCTGCGGTTATTGTCGTGACGCGGATAGCACCGCGGGGTTTAGTTAGTAACTTGTTCACTAAGATCTTTTAAACTATTTAAAGGATTTCAATGCAGTTTTCAGCAATAGAGTAATACATGCCTAAATACAGTACAAAAATCGAGAATTTTAAAGATGAAAATCGCTAGTCGGGTCGCTAGTCTTATATTTAAAAAACAATTGCTTTTCGTTTTTCTCGTTAAAACTCGAGAACGGCTGGGCTGGGATTTAGCTGACTTTGATTTTGAAATGTTTGTCGTAGCCCAAGGAAGGCTTAAACGGCGAAAAAAAAACTTGAAAATCCAAATGTCACGTGTACGAAGTAGCGGGCACAGCTAGTATTATATAACATAATTTTTCTACAATAGGACAATTTGATATTATGACGTATTTAATATGGAGTATTATAATATTATGACTGTATCCTGTTCCGGGGAAGTACTACTATGTCGATTCCTATCTAAATGGACATCTCTTGTGTAATTCCCCCTAAATACTAGTAAAACTAAGTTCCGCCCCTCAACTTTATACGGTTGAGAACCTTCAATGCTCATCAGGGTAACGTTCTTTCCCAAGGCCGTCTACAGCTAACAACCATCGTCGCACATATAAAAGAATTGTTGTTGCCAAGTACGAAACCACTCTTACCCTGACGGTTTCGTACAAGAATACAATGCCTTTAATTAATCAATAAAATTTATATGATTTACCTTAATATTAATATATCTTGAAATTAAAAATTGAATAAATCGAATCGAAATATGTAACTTTGGGATTAGGAAATAAAAATAAATAAATATTTCGGACATCTATCACCCAACGCCATCTAGTCCCAAGTTAAGCAGAGCTTGTGTTATGGGTACTAGACAACTGATATAAATACTTATATACTTTTTTTTGTAAATACATACATATTATACATAGAAAACACCCAAACTCCGAAACAAATATTTGCAAATCATACAAACATTTGGTCCGACCCGGGAATCGAACCTTAGATATCAAGTTTAGAAGTCGCATACGCTACCACTAAGCCACCGAGGCAGTCAAATAAAAATAAAAAAACACTTTTTTTGACGTGATAATTCTCACAAATGAACAGTGTTCCACTTTTTAACATTCAGTAAGATTTGACTGCATGCCAACTTTGAAAGTTCTAGATCAAATCGAATCTTACACTTCTGAAAGTGTTTGACATATGAACGTCAAAGAAGTGAATGTCAATAAGGTGTCAACACATTTTGACTAGATTTTGTTTCGAGTGTATGGACATTTTTTAAGTTAATATTGTATTTATTTTTGATATCATTCAAACTTTTTTAACTCCTCAAGCTACTTCTGACAGTAAAACAACTTTTGAATGCTCAGAAAGGAAAGAAATAATACAAATAGTTTTAACGAGGTACGGAACCATAAAAATCAACTATTTACACATTGTATTTAAGATGTCGCTAAAATAACAGTATACAAGGATTTTCCTGCAATTTGTCTTCGCAACTACAATTTTTACCGTTGAACCTAATATGGGTTGGATGAATTGCTCAGCGCTTCAAATCTTATATAGTAAGTAACCTTTGTAACAAAAGGACACACGTACTATTTTGTACTTACAAATTAAATAATAAACAAGATTAAACCAATTTAACTTTTAGGACCACAGATATAAAGATAAATATAGCGTAAAGGAATTTGACAGTGGCATTCGAATGTACAGCGAATCAGTTCTCTTAGTTCAAAAGTGGTTTGTAAGCCAAACGGTTAAGGTTCGAAATAGAATGTTTGATGCTTTATGAAATGTAAACACGCACAAACAGTTTAGTTTACAAGAAACTTTGGGAAACTTCCGTATCATATTACTCACGGTATTTAAATAGAAAAACAATGTTTTTCCTAAAAATCTTATGCGAAGATGCTAGTGTGTGGTGTGAAATTTAGTTAGAGTCAGGAATGCACATTGCACAGTAACCTTACGTATTGAAAGAAGATGTAGGGATAAGGTTCGAAAAGGGCATGTTTCGACGGTATGGCCACTTAGAGAAGATGGTTAATAGAAAACTCACGAAAGGAATTTATAGAGCGAATGAGTGTGGAAGTGTGGGAACAGGTCGTCGACGGTGAACATTTACCGACCAAATTGGTGATGTTCTGAAAGACGGTAATGTGAAAAGCATGAGGAACCGACACATGCGATGCCGATTAAAGAATGTGGATGAAGCAAAAGAGGTGTATCAGGACCGTTGTAAGTGGGTATCGATTATCTCTGCCAGAGGGGTCTCTGGGAAATAGGCGTGACTCTATGCATGTGTGTTTTACTTTACGGTATTTGGGGTATCAAATTACACTCTACTCATTTACTCATCTAGATCTATACTTAGCCTACTCGCTTACTAACTGTTTTAAAAATGTTATTTCCAAAAAAATCTAGGTATATTTTCCGTGCAACACACGCAAATTATTCGCGATAGGTATTACACTCGCGTATTTATATCTCTGGCAATATTTACTTAGGAAGTGGCTTTTATTATTTTTATTATCTGTGAACTTTGATCTGTGGTTCAAAACAGTTTTGACACCAACGCACTGGGAGATAAAATATTTTTTTTGCATTAATTCGTTCAAATGTACCTACTTACGACTACTTATTTATTAGTTTTTCTTTTGTTTGTATTATTACCAGTCAAAGTTAATTTTTTTGTTAATTATTCTAGCACAGCACGGACATAGTCGAGATTTATTTAAGAATTATTACAACCATATTCCTATTTGCCCATGTGCTCAGACGAGTGGTATTCTGTAGAGAGTGGAGTAGTCCAGCTCCTTAAACCTATCCGTTTTCCTGATTCGACCTTTGTTGCCTTTATTCTATCTCAAAACGATTAAATTTCTAAGATGGCTGGCGTCAGGGAAACGTCCGAGCTCAACATAAGCCAGCCAAACCCGTTATAATGTTACACATTGTGCCAAATCCAGTCAAAATTAGGAAATGGGTAGGAAAATTAAATAATATCAGCAGATTACATTAAAGAGGGTGAAATTACTACCTACTACCTTTGGTTTAGCTAATATATTTTATAACTTTGTACCTACGAACTTTCGGTACCTAATGAATACATTCTGTAATACATCGAAACGGAATTGTTCGGGGAACAAACGTAGTATACGAGTGAACGTTTCAAAACGAAAACGTACTTTACCTCGTCGATGAAAATAGGTTTGTATCAGAGTCACAGTCAGTGGGCGCGTCAGCCGACGAGCACGCAGCGCTCGCGTGCTTAATGACGTCACCGAGCGTCACTCACCGTCAAAACAACGCTATTAATCCGCTTCACGCTATCCTCAACCTTAACATCTCGAAATAAGAGCTCATTCCTCTCTCTTTTGTCTGAAACAGCCGTAGTTTTCCGTTCTCTTTGCGTAAGTTCACGTATCGTGTTATTTGTACACTTTTTAGACAACCTGCTTTCGTGTGTTGATTTACGTCACTAAGCATGATAGTTTCGAGAACATGTATGGGGAAATTTGGATATTACTGAGTAATATTTAATCACGATTTATTTCGCATAAACAGACTGGTATTAATGCACGAAGGCGCAAAAACCATTATGAATATAAATGTGAGCGTCGATGTGTTATCAGAATGTAAATACGATGTTTTATCGTTGCGCACCGAGGGTATAAAAAGCGACTGCACAGTCTCTCCACGCCCAGTGCGGATCGCGCGGGCACACCAAGAACATCATTTAAAAAAGGTACAAATGACACTGAACAGTACTGACATACATATATCTAAAATTTTAATTTACAGCTGTTCGGCAAAACGAGACCAAAAACAAGAAACGTCAGAATTGATGACACAATTGTCAAATTAGATCTAATGAGGTTGTTCACTTGTTGTGCAAATAACTAGATTAATCATTGAATGAAATAATATTTAATCAATGAACTATGAATGGATATAAACATAGAAATTGAAAGGCAGTCGTACCCACTTAGCAACACAATATTCTCACGCACATCCTTATCAGATATTAGACAAGGTCTTTCATGATAACTTGGAAATGAATAAATATTGTACTGAGCAACCAAGATGTTTATGTGACAAATAAATTATACATACAACATACGAACGAGCAGGAAAAGATCGTAGGTCATGGTGACACGTGAATCAACTTACGAATTTGAATTCGTTATCTCAGCGATGAAAATTGAATGAATCGAATTTCACGGTATTCATTAATTTATACTAATATGTATTAAACGCGCTAATCTCAGAAACCGCTGGTCCGATTTGAGAAATTATTTCAGTGTTGGATAGTCCATTTATCGAGGAAGGCTATAGGCTATATATCATCACGCTAAGATAAATAGGAGTGGAGGACTAATGAATAATGTTACAAAAACTGGGGAAAAATATTACGGGCAATAAAAGATGTAAACGAGGTTGCGTGGGTCAGCTAGTTAAAAATAAGGTAAGATAAAGGATAACCTAAAAGGTCAATTAAAGATTATATTTATTTCACATTTGATCTATTGAGATTAATAATTTATTGGTAAACAAAGATCTTAGAACAATAGTTATCGATGAACTCACTGTATGATGTACTTTGTACTTGAAACAATTGTCCTAGGAAACGATAAAGTTACTTATAATACCATTTTTATTAAATTTACTTACAAATCCACAGACAGATTAATAACTGTCTGTCAGAGTATTGAATTGTCTAGAATATAAATGTTAATAAAATAAATACATAACAAAAAGGTATATCTACGACTTAGAAAAGGACAGTTACGATCTCGTGTTCTTTTCATAAGATTAAAAGACAAAAAACAGAAAGGAAAGAGAAGGAAGGATACAAGAATGGTATTCATAACAACTGATATACGAATCTATCGGTGGTTATATTCATTCGTTGTGTAAAGATTAACAGATTCAGGATTGTTTTTGTAGTTATTTGGTTGCTAATATAACCGACAATAATATTATATTCCTAGATTTTTACAGCAATGCAGTTGTAACGTCTTTGTGAGCTGCATTAAGATTCTTTTAGCACAGTTCCAAAAATATGAAAGATACATCTAAATAATTACGATGATTTTCTTCATAAACGGTATTTAATCTCACAACTTTTCATAATGTATTGACAGCGGTACAGGATATGCCATTCTCCTTTGTAGAAGATTGCATCTTCCATTCATGCTCAGGGAAAACAAGGTTAGAATTTCGATAACGTCACTTACAAAATACCTGTCTAAATCTGTATAAATAAAAATATTTTGGTTTGCAAACACCTTAAAAACTCTTCTTCTTCCTAGCCTTATCCCAAGATTATTAGGGGTCGGCTAATAGTCCTACCTGTTTTACCTGAATATCGGTTTTTCCACGAAGCGACCGGCATCAAACCTCCGCAAGCCTGTGGAGGGTGAACTGAATTCGAAGGTTGAAACTAGCGTCAGTATATTTGAGGGCACTGACTCGATTACCAAAGTTGCATGGCAACTCTTAATTTTCCATATTCCTAACCGATTGATCTTAAATTTTGACACGATTATATAACACCTTTCATCTGTTGTGGGAGAGCCACGCTTCGGCATGACTGAGTCGGCTCGACCGGAGTGATACCACGGCCTCACAGAAAATCAGTTTGAAATAGCGCTTGCGCTGTGTTTCACCGAGTAAATGAAGATACCGGAAGCTCGCTCCCTTAACCATGGGCGGCGGTAATTACTTACCATCAGGCGATACGTTTGCCCCCATAGAAATAGTATTTCATAAAAAAAATACTGTCCTCAATCCTGTGTGGTAATTTCTGACAAAAATAAAAGGCATTTGACATTAATATCTTTTAGTATACGGCTGTCACATTCCGAACTAAGCAGGTCTGCTTACCATTATAACCGGATTAACAAACATGCACGTCTTCAAACCTTAAAAACTATATATAAACTATCCCATTACTAGCCATATTCTTGTGTCGCTGGGAACTTTAGAAACTTACATGAAACGAATACAAGGAACTCAGACTGCGAACAATAATTTGCGGATCACGCAATGTGTTCTCCTATGTGGGATTTAAACCTATAGCACAGTAATCAGCATGCGTTAGCAAGCTGATTACTTAAACCACTATGCCATACGTGGTCTCTATGATATAAATCATGTTTTACAGCCATTGTACGTGCACAATGAATGGAGGAAACTAATAATTACGTGTTTACACAATACATTTATGTAAATGCAACTGACCTTCATTTATCTTGTTAACATATACTTATACGCAATATACACAGTTATAGTTTTATTTATTACATACATGTGTTTACATATTTCCAAACAAATTTCGTGGTCAAATCCTAGATTGGTCCATCTACATCAAATTGACTATATACAATATATTATATTAGTTAATACGTATAGCAAATCTATACTTTTTGTACCCCTTTTTTTTGTTTGAAGTTTCGAGACAGTTTTTACATGGAGGAGTAGTGCAGATAGCAAAAAGAAAAATTATAATGGTGGAATTTCGACTACTGGGTGACCACTAGTTAAATTAAGTAGTTTTGCGTTTAGCTGTTCAATCTCTCATTAGTTGTCGATCTGGTCAAACGATGTTGTGTGTGACGGTAACATCATAACGTGATTAAGTTTTAGAAATAAGAACTTTTCATGAAATGCTGATCAATGCTATGATCTGGCCATGTAATTAATATTAATATAAAATTGGACATGGCTTACCAACTTGAACTTGCTGAGTGTATTCGGTGTAAACATGAGTACTTTTCCTTTCTTTCAAAATGTATAATAATCCAATTCTGAGTCAAGATTCCTATAGTAAAAAACCTTTAAAAATCAAGCCGTTGATACCGCCACTGATTTCCAAACTGAGTAAGTAATTTGTAACCTTATCTTGCATGGACACCTTTAACTTACTTTAAAGCAAATAAGAATGATTAATGACAAAACTAATATGTACAATGGAATGCAATGATTCAACTATTTCCTATTTCGGATCATTTGAATTCAATGATTCAAAATCCGTAACCGCAATAAGTACTTTCCATTAGGTCATGACTGTTTCGACATTGTTTTAGTCAGGTAGAGAAGGGGGTTTTTTTGCAGTATTATTATTTATTACACATGTTGTGGATGTCATGAACTATCTGAATCTATATGGGTATTGTTATTGGGAAGTCAATGCCCTGAAATATACTGGCAACTAGTTCAATCTTCGAATTAAGTTAGCCATCATGATTTCGGAGGTTCGATGCCAATCGCTCCGTGTAAAAACTGATGGTCAGGTGAAACCGGTTATTGATTGTTTGGGGAAGGCTAGTAGAGCCAGTCCCAAATAATCTTGAAAATAATAAAGGCTAGGAAGATGACGATTACTATGTATCACACGTGGGAGATATCTTGATCGAAGTAAGTAAGAAGTCAGAAAATCGGTTTTAAGGAAACCTTGCATTCATGGGCGTACCGAGGGTAGGGCAGGGGAGGGCAGCTGCCCCCCCCCTAGATGTTGACGTTTTTACTATCTTCTTCTGTAGATAGCACACTCAGTCGCGTAGAAACGTGACTAAGATCGACTATGGACAAAGATTTATTTTTGTGTTGTTGTACGATCGACAATCAGTTCTAGGACTATGAGCAGATGTGATGTTCGAACGTAGTGACGATCAGAGCGTGCTCTCCAGCGAGAAGAACTACTCATGCATGTTAGCTTTAAGCTACTTACAGGTCGTAGTCCTAAAACATCAAATCTTTTGAGCCGGTTTATGTAGTATTTTATGGTTAGTTGACATGCCAATTCATTTGGAATGTATTTTAGTCGCTACATATAATTCTCAAAGGCATGTCGTATTTCCTTACTTACTGTTTTGACTAAGAGCTGTTGATGCAGTTCCGTATTGGTAACAAACTATGATACATTGTCTATCGACCTTAGGATCTTGTTCTGAGCTCTCTGTATGACATTTATATTGGAGTCTTTTGCAAAGTTCCACTAGTGAATGCCGTACATCCAGGTTTAATTATCGTCTGATATATCAGAAGTTTGTTGTCCAGTGATAATTTGGAGTTTCATCCTAGCATCCCGTACAGGTTTTTGTGACGCATAGATATATCATCTCATTTTGCTTTGATGTGGTTTTTCCACCGGTCTATATGTAAGCCCATATTGGGCTCGTACTCGAAGGGACTTCGGATATCATTTCCGAAATGTGGTTCCCAAGCTTGGTGGCGCAGCGTTATGGAGGATTGGCTAAAGAGGCAACAAGCAAGCAAGCAAGAGTACCGTTAAGGGTCGTCTTATGGAAAGGGGCTATTATACGATAAACGATTTCTTGACTGATGCAGTGCCTTGGATGTGAGTGAAAGTGAAATAATTTATTTGATTGTAATTAATTCTTGACATCTTATTCTGCATTTATTACCTGACATTTGAACTTTGTTAAGTTGAGGCGATCTGTGTTTACATTGTTGGAGCGTAAATAATTTGTATTTATTATTTTATTACATTTTGAACGTTTTTTTTCTTTATCTCTGGGACCAGTATGTATGCACACATTGCTTTTACTCCTTGATGTGTAAGTGATTGCAACCTTATATGCTATGGACTAAAATTTATTATTTTATTAGACAAAAAATTTATTTTCCTAGCTTTGATATCTTATTAGACCGCTTTCTAGCCTTTGTGTTTTGGTTGCCTTAACTTGCACATAGAAATACTGTTGTCAAAAACAAACAAGCTTTGTATGAATTATCTGAAAAGATGGTGCACATGAGTTTCTCACCAGCTCTTCTCATGAATGCAATACCCATCGGAGCTGGTACTTGGATTGATTTCGATTTAAACCTTTGAGTTGAATCGAAATCAGTCTAAGCTCCGGTAATTCAAATCATCTCAGTGCATTTAGTATTAGGAGTTTTGTTTTATATTTTTATGTTTGTATTTTTGACGTGTTCAAGTGCCTTTTGGGGCCTATGGAAATAAATGATTTGAGTTTGAGTTTGAGTTTGAACACGGCAACCTCTCATACCGGCTGACACAGGTGATCACTGGAAAAGGATGCTTCGGAGAGCACCTGTGTCTGATTCGCAAGGAGCCAACGCCTGAGTGTCACCACTGCGATGGAGACCGTGGACACAGCATTCCACACGCTGGCATAATGTCCGTCGTGGGGCGAGCCGAGGCGTGATCTCGTGGAGTTCTTTCGCTTGGTAACATGATTGCGGCCATGTTGCGGAGCAAGAGCGCGTGGCACTCCGCCGTCTCTTTCTGCGAGTAAGTTATGCTTGTGAAGGAGATGGCGGAGCGGGACCGGGAGAGGTTTAGAATTCTCTCTGGTTTTTAGTGGGTTCAAGTCCGACATAACCACCGGTTGGTGGTATCCGAAGGGATATCACAACGCACAAAAAAAGGTGCTTCATATACTCACGTTGCAGCAAGGTATTTCCTCCGAGTTTTACTTTTCCCTTGCGGACCCACCAGTTACCCACCCTTTTTCTGTGCGAAATCCCCCCGGATACCACCGGCTGGTCCTGGACCGCACGTCGTCTCGGATACTAGAAGTCGGAGAACCAGATGCACCTCGGGCCACCTACGGTTTTTAGATGGTTCTCTTCTGTGCAGAAATCGCGGTGTTGCTTTTCTGCGCAAAAATAAGCGTTTATGCTACCACCTCGGCCTGTTTGTAGACAGTTACCCTGACGAAGAGTAAATGTTATTTGGGTTAATTTAGCGGCACTTGCTTTTATCCTCCAGTCCTGTAGACAATTATGGACTTCAAGAAGCAAGTCTGAGACTCGCTTTGGATTTTTGTAGCTCACAAGTACCGCTGTGAATGTTGCTATACTGACAACAGACCAGAAAAAGAAAAACTAAATGGACTTTTTTGCTCAGTGTACATAGAAACATTTGTTAACGATAACCTTTATATTTCATCTTAAACTGTATTGCCGAAGACTCTTGCAAGTTTCTTTTAAAATGTGATCGAACCAAGTGGCGTGGAATTGGAGAGACTTGTGTCGAGTGGTGGACTGCGATAGGATTTTTAAAGTAGCTATTCTATATTTAAATATTTTTTTAAAAAGAAATACCTTTTTTAATTCCATTTATTTGACGAGGTGCTTTTAATAAAACCCGATTTGCCCCCCCCCTAGCCCAGAACCTGGGTACGCCCATGCTTGCATTGCTTCGTACTTGCAGGTGCTTTTACATTTGTAAAAAAAAACTGTAAAAGGGGATAATACGACAGGGTTTGTGGGATTTCGTTATTTTCAAAGTTACACATTATAAGAAGTAACGAAATACACAGAAAACTCGCTTTGGGTTACACCTCTGTCGTCTCTTTAGAGAATATCTTAATGTTAATTTCAAGGATCTTGGCAATCTCCATTATTATCAGTTGTAGAGCCAAGATTTTGCACTAAAAAGTAAAGTTTATGATTAAATTAGTCTTTGGTCATATAAACATAATCTGCTTTACTTACTAGTTACGTTTCAAAAATAGTATTTGGATGACCAAGCCTTGCTCGGTATTTTTATGTAGTAATTTATAGTATTGGTAGTTTATAGTCCATAAACTACGACAGAGTAATTTCATAGTTTTATGTAGTGTATAGTCCTTGTTACAATTGGTCATATTTGTGAGACTGGTCACACTTTGTTAAACCCATCCTGTCTCTTACCGTGTGACGTATAGGCTATTGGTTTAGATAGTGGCGGACACCAGCACGCAATTGTGGTTATTGTTCTGAAATACGAATATATTAATTCATACAACGGCGTAAACGTGACAAAACATACTTGCTTGTGTGTACGACGCAGGCGGGCCCTTTGATTTTGTGACGGCTTGCCGCACGTGCGACGGCGGCGTGACCGTATCTAAGCGAATGGACTGTAATTTGTTGATGATCCCTAAACTCTTGGAGTAAATAATTGTAGGAGATTCAACTGTTATTACTCACACACAATCTCAGAATTCTGTCATTTATACATCTATTTGGATGAATATTATTTGGCCGTTCAGTGCTGTATGAGGCACTGCCCTCCTATCATCCCCAACCTTAAACACGAAACATTTCAATGATACTCGGTTCTTTAACCACTAGTGTTAAAATTGCTATGTTATATCTAACCAACAACCCAAACATTATCTGTTAGCAAGGTTAGCACAGTTTCTCACTTCGCCCGTGTTACTCCAAATTGTAACAAATAATAAAGGTAAATCGAGCGATTCTCATCTAAATATGGTAAAGAGAAACATTGGTGATGTCATCAATTACGTGATAGTTTTGCCCGTGACTCCGACCGACATGAGGTTTGTAGTCGTGAAAGTATAACAAGCAAATAGAGTTACTCTCGCCTTTTTAATTTTAATACGGATTTATTTGATGAAAAAATATATCACAGATATAAACACGTTCAAGATACAGCGGTAGTATACAAACAAATTGTATATTGACTGCCTCGGTGGCGTAGTGGTAGCGTATGCGACTGCTAAGCTTGAGGTCTCGGTTTCGATTCCTGGGTCGGACCAAATGATTGTATGTCATCTGCCAATATTTGTTTCGGAGTTTCGGTGTTTTCTATGTATAAGTATTTAAGTATTTATATCAGTTGTCTAGTACCCATAACACAAGCTCTGCTTAGCTTGGGTCTAAATGACGTTGTCTGTTAGATGTCCGGAATATTTATTATTTATTTATCAAATAAACTTATTTGTTGATAACACACAAAATTACTTATGCACAAAGTTTGTGACCAAAATATACCTTGTGTTGCAATATATAACTATGTATTTTATGTTTCTCAGAAACGACTCCAACTATTCCGTCCATGTTTTATTTATCTGTTTTAGTTTCCAGAAAACGATTGCACACAGAAACAAACTTACCGAAGCCCGGTGACTCAAGCACGTAATAATATAAACAAGATATAAATCCTTCGCACGAGATAACATTTGTAGAAAAATATATATTATCTGTTATGACCTTCGTTTGGAGTATTATCTATGGAAAGTTTGATGCCACACCGTCTACTATACCAGAGGCGGCTTTTTTTTTAAACGTTGATAAAAACAAATGCTATTAATATTATCAATATGAAAGTTTGTGAGGGTGGATGGTTATTACCATTTACATGCAACGGATTTATACCCTGCGTGCTACCGACCCGCACTTGGCCAGCGTAGTGACGTATGGACTAAATCCTCCCTTGAGAGGAGATTCGACCCGGATTTAAATGAAATTAACAGTAATATGGCTTAAACATCAGAATAACATTTAGGGTACTAATTATCACGATTACTGAAATACACGTGGGAGTCGCGGACAAAAACCTAATATAAATATAGGTACTTTGTATAGGATATAAGAGTGATACCATAACGTCACAAAATAACATACTTCAGCAGTTCTCTTGTAGCTTTTAACTAAATAAGTAAAGTTATTGGAGCCCAAACATTTTCTTCCTCTGATATTGAGAGGATAAGACACAGGCCTCTACAAACGTGCATGAAAATAATTTCATCCGCTTGCGACAAAAATCGATTCCGATCGATTAATAATTCGAATAAATAAACAATTCCGATGCATAATATAAATATTACAGCAGTTAACTACAATTAAAACTAATTAAGTTCAAAAATCATCAACTCATAGTAGCTAATACAATAGTGTTACTTGAATAAAACATGTTTTATATTATTAATCGATACGTTGTTGTTGTAGAAACAATATAACTATATGGGATTTAATAAGAACTTCCTGAGCTTTGTCATCTAGCCATGATATACAAATTAACGATAAACTTACCGCTGGCGATGTAACGATGAGTTTGTCGTTCGTCACGTGCCAAAATGTATTTAAATTCACTTACGATTAATGAGAATTTTTCCGTTGTTACCTATTTGAAATATCTTCTTGCAAAATTTGACAGTCGCATATTTGCCGATTGGTTTTTGCTGTTAAATTTATAGGTTATGTATTAAAGTATGTAAGTATGTTGTTGTGCAGTTTATGTATTTAACTACTCTCAGAGGAAACTCATACCATTTACACAACATTTAAATATTGTTGTTTTTGAGTAATCAGTTATAAATGTGTACATCTTTTTCCTAGAGGGGTAGGCAGAGACGATAGATTGCCACTTATTACGTGCTGACACACCTCTTTTGCTTTGTCCACATTCATCACTCGCTGCATGAATGCTCGTCCTTCAGATCATCACCAATTTAGTCGGTAAATAATCGCCGTGGAATACCTCTTCTCACACTTCTACATAGATTTGTTTGTATTTTCGTGAGTCTACTCTCAACCATTAAAGTTCATTAAACCATTTTCAATCCTTTTCTTCTTCTCAATACGCAACGTTCTTTTATCACTGCATTTCTGACTCTATCACTAACATTCACACCATTAATCATACTTCTTAGAGAAGACTCGAAACGAAAACGACATGTTCTTTCGAATTCCCCTAAATTCTCTATTATAAAGAAATGAACAGAATAAGCAAAAACCCGATAAACCAATGAAGTATGTTCTATTCATTCAAGTTCTAAAACAAAACAACTCTGAAGGCAACATTGTAGATAATCTCAAGCGTGTCAGCGTTCGAGGTGCGGGCGCGCCTCTGACGTCATCTGCGCACGCGCTGCTCGCGTGGTTCTCACACCCACCGGACATTGAATACGCAATCGAATTTTCTACAACCGTGTCGTGTCAAATTTTGGCTTGCAGCGGCAGCGTTGCCGTCTTTGTTACTCGGTAGACTATCTGCAGACGAATTTGGTTATATCCGATGCATACGAAACTTGGTCAATGGCTTGCCTTGTCTAATTTAGACAGTAAAAGTAGATCATATTTCATATAAAAGGAAATGGTTGACCTCAGTGTCTATTTCGGTAATTCTTGACTAGTTTTTGGTATGGTTCTTGAAAAATATCCACATTAAAAAACCACATTTATTATTAAACGGAAACATTAAGTTAAATGTAACACGTTTTAATATGGATATATTTGTTTTGCTAATTAAGTCAATTTCGAAAGATTCTAGAAATAAGGCGCGTACAAATAGAACATTCTAGTTAATCCGACATCTAGGCTAATAAGAAATTGAAAGTGTACATAAAAATTGCTAAAGATATCGATTCGTCAATCGACTGAATTTATTAATTACTACTTTAGTCAAATCACTTATACCATGGCCGATTGGCCATCATTATAATATAGGTGCTTAAATGACGATTTGTCTCTAATCGAAAAGACCAGTTATTCAGAAACCTTGTCATATACGTTTCCGTATGCTGACAGTTACAAGACACGCCCTCTGTCTACGTGGTAATGAAATTATCGTTTTAAAAGTTTTTAAATATACTAAGTTAATTGAGAACGGACGTGTTTAGCGAGTTCGAAATGAAAGAAAGCATCTTGTGTGTGTACAGAGGTGTGGTACTGTGTTAAGACGAACTGTAATTCTTGTGGCGTAAGATCTGTGAAGTAGGTTAAGAATTTTTTAGATGAATTCTTTGAATGAATGTTTAAATTTGGCTGCTTTTTAGCGCTGTAATACTAGAAATGGTGATGTTTCTTTACATTAATATGTTTGAAAATGTACTTCTTCTTCTTAATAAATGGCAAACTGTGCCGATGTCGACAATTCTGCCAATGTCAAGTGGGATGGAGATACGTGGGTTTTATGGAAAGAAAAAATAGAGCATAGTAATAATAAAATTGCAACTATAAAAATTTTCCAAAGTTAGCAGTTGACTGATTGTGGGGCTTTATTTTGAAAATGTAATTCTTTCACATCATCATCATGACGTTCCTGCTCTTCGCTTGTTTTGTCGGTCAGTCAGTTTTGACAGTCCATGTTCCACCGCAACTAGGTGTTGCGGTGGAACATGGACTGTCAAAACCTCATCGTTAACAAACGCTCGCCTATGAGTTGGCTTACCCTATGCTTATGAACACATTTTAACTTTCAGAACTTGTTTCACTCTTGTTTAAAAGAATACAAGGATATTGTTAGAGTCGTATATATTCTAAGATAATAATAATAAATAAATAACCTGGACATCTAACACACAACGCCATGTAGTCCCAAGATAAGCAGAGCCCGTGTTATGGGTACCAGACAATTGATATAAAATATTAAATTAAATAAAATAAAATTAAATTAAATTAAATTAAATTAAATTAAATTAAATTAAATTAAATTAAATTAAATTAAATTAAATTAAATTAAATTAAATTAAATTAAATTAAATTAAATTAAATTAAATTAAATAAATTAAATTAAATAATTAAATTAAATTAAATATTTTTGGACATCTAACACATAACGCCATCTAGTCCCAAGCTAAGCAGAGCTTGTGTTATGGGTACATACTAGACAACTGATATGAACACATATATACTTTTTTTGTAAATACATACATATGATACATAGAAAACACCCAAACTCCGAAACAAATATTTGTAGATCACACAAACACTTGGTCCGACCCAGGATTTGAACCCGAGACCTCAAGCACAGCAGTCGCATTCACTACCACTGCGCTATCGAGGCAGGCAATACCTAAGTATATATATATTTTTTTGCAAATACATACACATTATACATAGAAAACACCCAAATTCCGAAACAAACATTTGCAGATCATACAAATATTTGGTCCGACGAATCGCACCCGAGACCTTAAGCTTAGCAGTCGCATACGCTACCACTACGCCACCAAGGCAGTCAAAGACGTTTTTCTGTTGTGACATATAGTATACTAGCGACCCGCCCCGGCTTCGCACGGGTGCAATGCTGATACTAAATTAAATACACTACAGAAAAACTATGAACGTTGTATAATATAAAAACATAGCGGCCCGCTCCGACTTTGCACGGGCATAAAATAGAAACCTCTAAAATTAGCAATGTTGCCTTAGTATATGATGCATGTATTATACATATAAACCTTCTTCTTGAATCACTCTATCTATTGTAAAAAACCGCATCAAAATCCGTTGCGTAGTTTTAAAGATTTAAGCGCACATAGGGATCTAGGGACAGAAAAGGCGACTTTGTTTTATACTATGTAGTGATTCTTAGCGAGATTGCGAGGTATTTAACTTTTATTACAAGCAGATAACTTCAAATATTCTATTATTGTTTACTCAAATAAATATTACAAAGTAATAGATCAGACAGTGGGCAAGTTATGTTTTTTTTAACCTTCGATTTTACCAGCCCTCTTTGCGAAGCCTGTCTCTGAAAAGTACCGGAGAACATCGATGTTACTTTTAACTAAGATAGCAATCGTACACCTCATCACGAAAAAAGGCGTGACAAGCGTCGAGTTATGAAATACACCTCGCAAATACCTTATCACACCATGTATGATAACGTAGGTATACCATCAGTGGGCGGTTCCCAATAACCAATATAACAAGGTCTTGTTATCAAATGGGCTAAGCACGTGTGGTGTGTTATTCTCATATTGCCTCATATTACGTATTTATTTTGTATCTCTAATATAATGGGATAGAAACGATATTATTCACTATGACAAAAACTGGAAAAGATGAAATTCCTATAATAATTCATAAAGACTTATTATGCATGGATAAGTAACTTGTGACAATTGGCAGGACATATATTCTTTATATCTGGAAAATACCATGTTGTTGTAGGTTTTATGATTGTATTGAAGGACTTTGTATATCAGTCAGAGTGATACCACGGCCTCACAGAAAACCGGTGTGAAATAGCGCTTGTGCTGTGTTTCCCCTTCCCCCCTCCCCATCTCCGTCCCACAAAGGCCGGCAACGCACTTGTTACGCCTCTAGTGTGTGTGGTGTCCATGGGCGGCGGTAATCGCTTACCATCAGTCGATAGTCTGCTCGTTTGCCACAAATAAAAAAAAGGTTATTCTGTATATTTAATTATCACTGTTACAGTGTTCCGACTTCTGGCCTGTTTCTACACAATTTATTTTTCTTAATCTATGAACAATGGCGTGGGCTATATGTTTACTACTTCGAATATTTAATTTAATTTGCTGTAACGGTTTTAGATTCCAAATAAAGAACTAAATACTAATCTTACAAAGGAAAACTTACGTTGAAGTTACCTGCCGAATAATTGCCCTTAACCTGTTGTTATTTTAAAACAAACGCTCGACACGTGAGTAACCTCAACGCTTCTAAAACACGTGGTTATTTGCCGCTACAGTTGTAATTTATTGATTACACCTGTCCAACGCTTCGATTTCCCAGGAAAACACACCTCGAATGTAACGTTGACAACATCCAATCTACTGGAAATTAAAAAAATAAAATATATTTTTAGAAAACAGAATGTGAAGTCGTACACGGGTGGTATTTTTACAAAATGCCTTTTTTCTTATCAATGAAAACAAAGGCTCGTCTGTTATTAGCAAATGTTGATATATTTGCGATAAATAGAATTTATTAATACAGTTTCCTCACTTCTATATTTTGCCGACGATCCGGGTGCTTTAGGAAATGAAATGTAAACTTGATAGTAATAATATAGAAATGAAAAGTCAATAAATATCTTTAATCTTTGTTCCTAAAGCACGTACACACATAATAAATAATGGTACCCAAAGTCGATTCTTTCTTTTATATAAATAGTATCGTTCAAATTATTCAATCGATATTTTTGGAACCATTTTTTATCTTTGTTCCTAAAGCACAAACACACATAATAAATAATAGTACCTAAAGTCGATTCTTTCTTTTATATAAATAGTATCGTTCAATTCAATCGATATTTTTGGAACCATTTTTTACTACAGTCACTGACCTCTAGGTATACGTCAAGAGGTTCATGTTAATAGGAATATTATAAAATCTTAATATATAATTAACTAGTTGACACGCGCAACTATATCTGTGCCTTTCAAACTTTTACCCGACTGCTTCAGAAAGAGGGTAATGTTTTCGAGTGTTTGTATACATGTGGGTATGTATGTCCATTTCTTTGGCACGCCCTACAGGTCAAACGGCTCGACGGTTTTTTAAATATGAGGTGTCGTTGAATTCGTTAAGATCGTGATAATGACATAGGTTAGATAAATTTTCAAAACGGCGCCCGCAAATGGGTTAAAAGGGAGGAGTGAGTCATTACGTACCCAAGGTAGTACAGCCACGCGCGGGCGGTCGCACAGACAATCAACGTAAAATGACAGCGTTCGTGCTGTCGTGTTTCGTTGGTGAGTGCCAGACCGGGGGCCCAATGATGCAGAAGCATAACTAGGCTGCCATGGTGTGGGTCTCTATGCTGCATTGTTGCATTGTCTGCATTGGCAGTGAGCATGGTGTCCACTACTCGTGGATTCTGATTAAACTTTCCATTAGGCAGAGTAGAGTTATTTAGCAGGACCAAAAATATAAAAATACCGTTTTTTGTTTATACAATCATAATTAACTTAATTCCCGTTTTTGTAATATTTTTCCTTGATGATTAAATCCCATTGATCGCGTATATCATTATTCGATAGATGGGGTACCTAAAATTAAAATATTATTCAATTCAAAATATTATTATTTCTGAGATAGATTAGCGTGATCAATTAAACTAGCAAACAGTTTGGCTTTATAAATTACAATAGATTTTGACTTTGTTCCTTTTTTGCAGGACGATGTCCATCAAAAGCTTAAAAGCACTCGGACAGGCCAATCTTTGACAAGAGACGACTGTAATATGCCTGGCAACTGGCATCGGAATCAAACCGGTATACCTATATCTAACTATTTCGTAACCGTTGGGATCGAAGTGCGCACGCGACGCTGGCGTGTCGCGCACGTTTTGGACTAATGTTTTTATAGATGACAGGCACTTTGTTTGTGCTATGTATAAAACTATAAATGTTACATTAGTATATTAACGTTATATCTACCTACATATATTTAAACATAATTATTTTTTCATCGTATTTTTTCCACACTACCATTTGTCTATTTTCTTCTTGACTCTTAAGATTGCAGAAAATTTAGGTGATTTTGCTAGAATCCAAGAGTAGTGGTCACCATATTCATTGCGAATGCAGATAATGCAACAATACAGCATGGTGACCCACACTATGGTGGGCTATTGAAATGCTTCTATTTTTTCATCATTGGGTTTTCGACCTCGTACTTACCAATGAACTATGTACTATAGTATTTTTTAGTGGCAATTATCCGATAACAAGACGAACATACAGGTAATGTAATGTACATAAGTTCCCATTGACCCATCCGAGACTTGTAGTAGTTAAGTCCATACCTTGGCTTCCTCGCTCTATATGTCTACAAATAGCGCGATAACAACAAACCGAACTGACTACAAGAACTTGACCTTATACCATACAAGTCTTTATCATCAGCGTATCGCTGATCAGTGCTGAACGTAGATCGCAAGGAGCGCAAACTAACGCGGTCTTGGGCAGTCCACAACCATCCGCTGTCATACGCAATTCTTACAAGCCTTGATGTTCATAAATTACTGTAATAGAATTTTATTCATATTTTATCATGAATCATAAAATTTCATGAGTCAAGAATTAAAAAGTACATAAACAACTAGTGTGATAGATTTATAATCGTCATAAAAAAATCGGGTCGGACATTCGATAGGATAGAGGTCTCATAATAAAATGTTTCTTAATTCATTAATTTCACACCCTTAAACGTGGCATCTTTTTCTTCAACTTAAAGTGAACCAACTTCGAACGAAGACCCATATAACTTTCCTAGATATATAATTTTACTAGACCTATATAAGTTTATAAATGATAGAATTCCGATAATCAAGTACCTCCTCTTTTTCGGTAATCGATTAAAAATAGTAGTACTAGTAATCGAATATAATTTAAAACCCACAAGTTCCTTCTATTTTTAGCATGTCATACGAGCTACCTTTTAACGATGGGAATTATGGTAGTAGTGTGATACATAACCTTCGCATTCTACGAAACCCGAGTCGATGCAATGCAACTTACACACGCAAGCAATACCTATAGCTTTATTTTGTTGGTATTTTTATGTCAATGACATTGTTCAATGAAGAAAACAAACAAAACAATTCAGCAAATATTTGTAACACTAAACCAAAATATGTACAAACAGGTTTAGCTGTCACGTGAATTCTTGAAGATGGAAGGATAAATATTTACTATCGGAATTTAGACATATGTTTTTTATGGTATACTAGCAATTGCTCGCGTTACCGCCCGCGTATATGTAAGTTATTGTAGTAAAAGTAGCTCGTATCCTTCCTCGAGAATCAACGTATCTTCATGGCAAATTTTATTGAAATCAATGTAGCGGTTTAGCCGTCATAGCGTAACAGACATGTGGAGGAACGGGTATCATGTCCCTCCAACACACAAAGGGAGGATCCTCCGACCAGGCGAGGTGATCATGCCTGGCGGGCCACTGCCCAACAGTTGATGTTGGGATGTTGTGTATATGATAATCGGAGCGAGAACTTCTACTGCGCGATTCAGGATTGGTAGTTTATTCGTGTTGTACGTTGCTGCGTAGTTCAGTGTGTCTGCGTTAGCTCGAGTTGACCCATTATAGCGTAGAAGGGTTTCCTATCTTTAGTCTCTCAAGTACCTAAATACGTTGAAAACTAAGAATAATAACGAAAACAGTTACGACTTGGTTTAGAATTTATCTACTTTTTAACACGCTTTTAATTGCTTCACCAATCACCTGTGTGTTTGTAACCGACTTTCATAAGCGGTTTTTTTACAAAAAAAAAACAGCTAACACATAATGCACCACTAAATAAATTATATTTATTTACTACTTAGTTAATAATTTTATATTTATTATTTTTTGTAATGCATTTAGACAGAAGTTTTTAAAAACAATATTTTTACTAAAATAAGTGTGATCCACTTTAACGCACAACGGAAGAATAATGAAATCAACCAACAAAGGGAAGGGAAGACATTGCGTAGCAAAAAAAAACAATTAGTTTAGTATTAGTTTATACTATTGCCCTGTTAGTTCGCTTCCTTAGTCGATTCTTACAACATCTACGACGGGATCCAGTCACCGCTTGAACAATAATAATAATAATAAATCTTCATTTCTCTCACAAAGGTACAATTTAGTTACAGTTAATCTAATTAAAATTAAAAGGATTCTACATTTCCTTGGTGAGAGCTGGAGTCTGTACTAGGCTCTAGGCCTGTGTCACAGATCTCCAGGCCCCCCCCTACGGCCGACAAAATATTTATTTAATTTTATTAAATATACTTAGAAATTATTCAGAAACAATAAAAAATAAATATAAAAAATGCAGCTGCACCTCCAAAAACAAGAAAAGAAGAAATACTAAGGTAGGTACTTAAATTCTATACAAAATTAAAATTAAAATTATCACTAATTTAACAAAAAAAATTTAACAATACTTAATTTTTTTTTGTTAAAAATAATTAAAGTATTTCTAAATACAGGTTAAATTACTTTTAAGTCTATTTAATATATAATCTCTCAATTACTTACTCTACTTGTTGCTAATTTTAACTACAGAATCAATAATCAAGGTCGGCATACAATTGTGTTTGTCGAGTAGGAAGTGACCTCTGGCTTAAAAGTCAGAATCGCAAGTCATTAGATGACTTCGTGAGACTTTCATCACCTAATTGACTTACTATCACTGTATATTATAAATACATATGCATAGTATGGTGGTGCAGTAGTAGAATATATGACTGCCGTTCTCGAGGTGTCGGGTTCGATTTCCGGGTCGGAAAAAAGTTTGTATGATCTGCAAATATTTGTTTCGGAGTTTGAGTGTTTTCTATAAAAAATAATTATGTATTTATATCAGTTGTCTAGTTTCCATAATATAAGCTTTGCTTAGTTTGGGCCTAGACAACTTTGTTTGTTAGACGTCCGAATTTATTTATTTATTATTTTCTTTTTATATATATTTTCAATATATATAAATGTGGGTTGTTAATGACGATGACGAGCAATAGGAGATGTAAACGAGCTTGCATGGGTCAGCTAGTTTATGTAAAATACATATACATCTTCCCCTTAAATCACTCTCTCTCTCCATAAGTGAAAACCGCATTAAAATCCATTGCGTAGGTTGAAAATTCTAAGGACAAAAACGACTTCACTTTACACAATAGAAAGATAATCCTATGAGGTAGGGATTACCGGTTACTGTGACAAAATTGGAAATCCGAATCTATATATTGATTTAACTATTCCTTGGTTTAGGAATTACATTTAATTATAGAATTAAATAAAAATACTAGAAAATAATAATAACAATATTTACATAGGTACAAGCGTCAAAAACTCCTCCGCATCATAGATTACTGGTAGCGTTCCCAAACTACTGGTAACATTGCCTCTTTAATGACAATGCTAATTCTTTGATAAATTAAAAACATGTTTTGTGTTCATACAATAATATTTTCATGTACAAACATAATGTAATTTATAAGTAGGTACACGAACTATTTTAATATGTATCATTAATTGTTTTTAGCCAACATATTTGCGACTCTGACTTACGAGGACTATTGTTTATATTCCTTTGGCATAAGTATATTCCTTTACTACCAATGCTATACCTTCTTATTAACCTTTTATTCCACGTCTTAGCAGTTATCGCATTTAATCGTGGAATTAGCACTTAAAGATTACCAACACTAGGCGTTGAATATCAAAAGTTTTCCGTCTTAGTTAGTTGGGATGTAATACTCCTCTAACTATATTTTCAAAAGTATGTGTGCAATAGCCGTTAAAAATACTTTACACATACACAAAAACAGAATCAAACTTTGTACCGTTCAGAACTAGGCGCTATTGCGTAGAGATATTCAACACACGATCTAAATAAACGCGATCCCGATATAGCGATGTGGGCAGCGGACTTTGTACTCATTTCACGATATTTCAGTTACAAAACATTAACAACTGGACTATAAATACTCTTAGACATTATATGTATATACTAGCTGCGACCCGCGGTTTTATTGCTTTTGAATTGGAGGATCGCTTTATGAGAGCTTAGAGTTAGAGAAGAAAGGAGATGAGCACTCTCCGTGTATAACAATCGTACAATAAATGCTGCTACTAATGGACATAAATTCATAGGTTTAACTGTTAATTAATCGAATTACTTGACAAAGAAATAATGCAAATTAAATGTTAAGCTAAAATTATATTAATAAAAATGTTGAGTGGA
Source organism: Spilarctia lutea (assembly GCA_916048165.1). Lineage (NCBI taxonomy): Eukaryota > Metazoa > Arthropoda > Insecta > Lepidoptera > Erebidae > Spilarctia > Spilarctia lutea. The sequence goes on along the minus strand of OU696473.1, from coordinate 3,097,957 downwards.
TTTTTGTACGTTACAAAAAGTATTTTTGCACCAATTAAGCTCTTTTTATAGGATATACTTAAAACTTGCTTCAATTATGGTTTTATCTATTTTACCGGACTGCGTCTGAAGGAAACAACACTTTGTTGCCTACAGTCAAAGAAAGGTAAGCCAAAACTACAGTAATTGTCACTGTTTGTGGCACCATAAAGTATTCAGTAGGCTTAGCAAACAATGCAAAATGCCAATGCAATTTGTCAGTCAAATTGTTTATACCTATATATTGTGAAACTTATATTTCTCTTTTCAGTTCATTACTTTTAAGCAGTCATGTTTTAGTTTCTATAATAATACACAAATGTTGCTCATTTTTCATAAATGCAACCAAAATGTGGAATAGCGAAGCGTGACAGAATACAGCTATGTATTATAAAATCAATGATTCAGATTGCCAGCTTTAGGTGACCGCCGCTTCTCCAGAAACATTGTATACCGTTGTGCAATACATATTACACAACTTTTTCAATATTTTACACGATGGAACATCTATAATTTAAAGATAATGAAACACAATTACTGATAGTACTGAGTACCTACATCCGCAGGTTGAAATTAAATTGCAATTCATTACACTATGCATGTATTACACATATAAACCTTCCTCTTGAATCACTCTATCTATTGCTGAAAAATGCCTTAAAATCCGTTGAGTACTTTAAAAAATTTAATCGAACAGACTGCGGAAGCGAAATCATTTTACACTTTGTAGAGATGAAACAAACGCAAAAAATGCTCAGATTGTTAATTTGAGAATCACGTAAAGTTTTGTTCCATGGGAATCGAACCAACAAAACTGTAGTTAAGCTATGAAAGCCATTTACATGGGAGAGCCATGCTTTGACATGCATGGGCCGGCTCGACCGAAGTGATAACACGGCCTAACAGAAAACCGGTGTGAAACAGCGTTTCATCAAGTGAGTGAGGATACCGGAGGCACATACCCCAACCTCTCCACCCCATCCCTCTGGTGACGCTTTTGGTGTTGCGGGTGTCCATGGGCGGCGATAATCGCTTACCAGCAGGCGACACGTCTGCTTATTTGTATGTATAAAAAAACAGCCAAAATACACAGACAAACATTTATAATATTCTATTTAGTACTACTCTATAAAATGGAAATCACATTTCTGTTCGTCTTAGCGGTGAGTGATTTTATCTACCTGCTAATCCAGAAGCGGGTTTAATTCCTACCAAAGAGAACGAACGCTGTATTACCAATGATGCAGAAGCATCACTCGGCCGGTGGTTCACCATGCTGCATTGTTGAATTGTCTGCATTCAGTGATTATGGTGTATAGTGTTCACCAGTAGAGTCACTTTGGCAAGCCCATACATAGACCCTGCGAGGTATTCGTGGTGCAATTTTTATCACTGTGTCTGTGAATGTATGTGTATTGTAAACAATATAAAAAAACATCAAAATAAACTAGCATTTGTTTTGTGTTTGGGTGTGGTTTATCTTTAATATGTATGTGTTTAGAGAGACATAAGTAAATTTAAGACATATGCAATCTAGTAACCATAGTTTGGGATTAGAACATCGTGTGTGTGATTTGAAGGTTACGAACTTAGATGCGATGATAGTATTGTCATTCAAATTACATACACATGCGAAGTTTCTTTCAATACGACAATTAGAAGAAGGTTAATATTATCTTCCAAGTTTTGTTTACATAGTCTAGCCAAGTCAATAAAAGCATGTTAAAAGCGAAATACTTTGAGTCTCGCTTCTAACGGAAACGAAACTAATCAACACATTGTAAATGGAATTCCCGCAAACTAGTTAATATTTAGACTCTTCAGTGTCGCAAAACATAACTTTTCTTATGCAGTCAGTTAAAGCTCATTAAATAAATACGGTTAATGCAAATCAGTGAATATTTTATTATTTAATCACTCACCATTCAACTAGAAAAGTTAAAATAGCGTAACTAAAGAGGGCATGTGTAGAGCTAAAAATATGTCCCCTAAACCAGGACTGGAATATCCTGGGAACTGGCGCCTGACAGAAATAACTCCTTGACGTCATATGACGGTTAGTGGTCACACGGTAACTTTTAACATTTAACAGTGTAATTTATTTATGTATAAAATAAATATATGATTTATTAAATAATAACACGAATAACGAATGAAATAGGCTTAACTACAGTTGTGACGCTAATGTCTAAGTAAGCTTTCAATAAAATTAAAACCAAAATCTATCGTCAAGTGAGTGCACAGATGGCGTAATGGTTTAGCGGTCACCGCGTCGCTTTTTTCGCCGAGTGTTGTTGGTTCGATTCCCATGGAACAATACTTTATGTGATCCTCAAATTGTCATTCTTAGTTATTTTCGTGTTTCATTTCTACAAAGTATAAAATGAAGTCGCTGCCGCAGTCTGTTCGATTAGATCGTTTTAAACTACTCCACGGATTTTAACGCAGTTTTCAGCAATAGATAGAGTGATTCAAGAGGGAGGTTTTTATGTGTAATACATGCATATATAGATTTCAACCTGCGAATGTAGATACTCAGTACTATCAGTAATTGTGTTTCATCATCTTTAAATTATAGATGTTCCATGGTGTAAAATATTGAAAATGTTGTGTAATATGTATTGCACAACGATTTACAAAATTTCTGGAGAAGCGGCGGCCAACTAAAGCTGTCACGCTTCGTTGTTCCACATTTTGGTGCATTTGTGATAAATGAGGTACAAAATGAACGCAAATAAAATTATGCATTATTATAGAAACAAAAACTCGACTGCTTAAAAGTAATGAACGGAAAAGAGAAATACAAGTTTCACAATATCTATTAACAATTTGACTGACTAATGCATCAATACAATATGACTGCCTCGGTGGCATAGTGGTAGCATATGCGACTGCTAAGCGTTGAGGTCTCGGACCAAATGTTTGTATGATCGTAGATATTTAGTTCGTAGTTTGAGTGTTTTCTATGTATAATATGTATGTATATACAAAATAAGTATATAAGTATTTATATCAGTTGTCTAGTACGCACAAGCTCTGCTTAGCTTGGGACTAGCGTTGTGTGTTAGATGTCCTTAATATTTATTTATTTATTTATTGTTTGCTAAGCCTACTAAATAAATACTTTATGGTGCCGCAAACAGTGACAATTACTGTAGTTTTGGTAGACCTGTCTTTGCCTGTAGGCAACAAGGTATTGTTTCCTTCTGACGCAGTCAAGTAAAAAGATATAAAACCATCATTGAAACAAGTTGTAAGTATGAAAAGAGCAAAAATACCAATCACAATATTTACATAAAAACTTCAAAAAAAAAAAAATGCTTTCGCATCATCGCCTACTGGTACCATTCCCAAAAGACTGACAGCATTGCCACTTTTAATGGCGATGCTAATTCACTGTGCTAGAAAAAGGCCGATCTTCTAGTCATGAGAAGCATCAATCAGTTGCTCAACTAGTTGTTTAAACATAGCGCGAGCACTCGGATCCCATACACCTACACATCTCTAAACGGTAAAAAAAAAATACCTATTAAATTTTGATATTTACGCCATTTGAGGTCTTTCCGTAGATGCACCAGCAGCGCCGGCATAACGCGCTGTACTTGGAAGGAAGATGAGAATTATATTATTTTTATGAATATGCTTCGTTCATATGTATTTAATACTAGCTGAACCCCGCGGTGCTACCCGCGGTACGATGATAACTGCGGGCAACGCCGCGAGGCGAAGCTATATCTTTATAAATAGTAGCCTATGTGTTATTCTGATGTATAAGCTATATTGTGGTAAAGTTTCATTCAAATCCATTCAGTAGTTTTTACGTGAAAGAGTAACAAACATCCATACATACATACATCCATACTTACAAACTTTCGCCTTTATAATAGTAGTAGGATTTTATGTATTGTAGGAATTAAATATAGAAAACTCACTTCATCATAACAGACACCAGAAAATTCTATAGTCCACTACTGAACGTGTGAACATATTTTAGTGTATTATCACCTACGATACCCGTTTGTATAGGATTTGAATCCAATTTAGCTGTGCTGTTGTCCTGCGTAGGATGAGTAGCTGCGGTGACCCCAATTTGTCTTGCGAAAAAAGGCTCGAAGGGTATTTAGTCTGGTCTGTTAAATGTATTTGTTTTGGATTTTAACTTTATTTCTTTTTGCGGTATAGGTTGGTAATTTATTGTAATAATAAACTTATTTAAATATAAATATCTTTAGAAATATTTATGTTCGGTTGATGGCATCTGGCCCCCTATCCAAGTTGCAAGCGTGTTTCTTTCTGCAATCGTTTACGCTTATATTCTCGTGTGTCATTGGCTAATCTTAGACAAAGTAATCCTAGACAAAGTATTAGCCAATGACACACAGAATTTAGGCGTTAGCGATTCCAGAAAGCAATATTGACAAGTATTAACAAAAAAAGAAACAACTTCAAGAACTGGACCAAATTAAAATGGGACCACACGGTAAGCACCAGCTTTCAAATAAAAAAAATATAGAAATCGGTTCACCCAGTCGAAAGTAATGAGGTAACAAACATAAAAAAAATACAGACGAATTGAGAACCTCCACCTATTTTGAAGTCGGTTAAAAATAAGCAGAGCAAAAATTATTGATGACATAATGAAGGTGCTTAATATGACATTGTTAACGTTGTCGCTTTGAGGATAAAGAAGAGTATAGGTATTCAAAATTATGTAAGCAGCTTAGGCTCTGGTTTATTTATAACCTAGTGAAGTATTTGAAATACTTGGATTTCCTGTACTCTGCACGTATTACACATTTAAACCTTTCTCTTGAATCACTCAATTTATTGCTGAAAACTGCATTGAATTCCATGTAGTACCTAGTTTATAAGATCTAAAAGCAAAAAAGTTTGTTTGAACGCGCTAATCTCAGGAACTGCTGGTACGATTTCAAAAATTCTTTCAGTGTTGGATTCTTTCAGTTCATTTATCGAGGAAGGCTATAGGCTATATATCATCACGCTACTACTAATAGGAGCGGAGCACCAATGAAGAATGTTTCAAAAACGGGGGAAAATTTTCACGCTATCGTCGATATAAGACGCAAACCAGGTTACGTAGGTCAGCTAGTCTAGTAATAAAATCGTTTAGCTAATTCTATTCTGGTATATTTTTTACAGAATTTAACATAATCAAATTAAATCCCTTCGTTCTAGAAATGATATTAGCAAAAGACCTTGTAAGGAATCCATGCGAGCACAAAAATATTATATGTTATGTTTCCGTATAGCGAATAGTCCAAGGATATATTGATAACAGACAACAACACGAGGTATTTTATAGTATTTTTTTATATGAATGCCTTAACAATCGACTTAAAAGATACATCGTAATAAAACGATCGTTTTTGTTTGAAAGCATGCAATAAATATCAAATTTCAAATGCTTTTTGTTGTTATATCTGTCGCCAAAACCTGCACAAAATACTGTTAGACGATCTAATATGCAATTATAATAATTATATCAACCACGAATCGCGAAACTCAAATAGTCGTATCCACTTAAGTCATTTTATAATAATACTAGCTGACCCACGCAAGCTCGTTTGCGTCTTCAATTGCCCGTAGCGTGAAAATTTTCCCCGTTTTTGAAACATTCTTCATTGGTGCTCCGCTCCTATTAGTATTACCGTGATGATATATAGCCTATAGCCTTCCTCGATAAATGGACTATCCAACACTGAAAGAATTTTTAAAATCGGTTTAGTAGATCCCGAGATTACCCCCTACAATTTAACAAACACACAAACTTTACTTCTTTATAATATTAGTATAGACTAGCTGACCGGACAAACGTTGCTTTGCCATAAAAGGGAATATATGTTGTAGAGGTGGGTCAATAAAAATCGCGATGGAAAAATAGGGGTTGATCTTAGAGGGTTGAAAATTTAGGGTTGTATGTATTTACTAATGCTGTATCATAAAAAAATAGAAATTAAAAAAAAAATTTAGGGGTGGACTACCCGTAACATTTAGGGGGATGAAAAATAGATGTTGGCCGATTCTCATAGATACCGGATAAGCACAAAAAATTTCATCAAAATCGGTCAAGCCGTTTCGGAGTAGTTCGATTACGCACCCCGTGACACGAGAATTTTATATATTAGATTAGAATGACCGAGCTTTGATATCAATATTTCTTTTGGATTTTTTCTTAAAATTAATCCTAGCTAGATCGATTTAACCGAAACATCCTGAATACTTAAATTCATGAAAATCGTTGGAGTCGTTTTCGAGATTCATCTACACTATATAATATTATAAAGAAGAAGACTTTGTTTGTATGTTTGTTTGTAATGAATAGGCTCAAAAACTACTGGACCGATTTTAAAAATTCTTTCACCATTCGAAAGCTACATTATCCACGAGTAACATAGGCTATATTTTATTTTGGAAAAAAATAGGGTTCCGTAAGATATTTGGGTTTTTCGGACAAAAGGTGTAAAAATCAACCAGAAAAGTTACTTATTTTGCGAAAATTTTCATGCTACGGGCTATATAAGACACAAACGAGGTTGCGTGGATCAGCTAGTGATAAATATAGGAATAGGACGTCTGTCGTAGAACCGAAAACCGTTGGGGTAAACGGGTTCTTGAATGGAGACCGCGTCTCGGCAAACGTAATATGACGACGCGACGATGTGAGTAACGACGTCCGCAGGCCAGGTGGAGTGATGATTTGCGCAAGACGGCTGGCAGGAGCTGGATGCGAGAGGCCGAGGATCGAACTAAGTGGCGTGCAATTAGAGAGACTTATGTCCAGCAGTAAACTGCAATAGGTTGATGATGATGATGATAGGCAAAGGTATTAGACAGATAGATATCCAATACTGGTAATAATGAACAAGGAATAACTCCATAACTCATCATTACCCTTATAAAACAAAAAACCGATCAACGGTTCTAGAATTTCATTGCACTATACGGTTGCATATTTTTCTCACGATTCGTGACGTCATTTCACGTTTCCAATGCGTGGCATATGCGTGATAGGCGTGTGCGAGCTATGCGAATATCGGAGTTCACACTTAAAGGATTTTTGTCATACGCGAAACAATTGATAAAGTTATTTATTAGGTTTTTAACAGCTGTGAAGATAATAGTCTGCTGTGTTTGTTGTTAGGGCTATGCAACATCCTGTTATCGGTTAAAAACAAGTTTTTAGATGAATGTTCTAGATAAGTTTATCAAATTGTCCACGAATTTCACACGTGGTACTTGAGTAGGCTTTATTTATATTGTTATTGATGCAAGTTTAAGTATATTATTTCTATTCTTTGAGCATAGATAGCGCAGAGCGTTACCTATACATTTTAAAAACATGAAGGACTTAACTTTTTTTTTCACCTTAAAAAGACAACACCCGCACTAGGAATACTTCCTGTGTCGCGGGGCACTTTACAAACACACATAAAACGGAAACAAAGAACACCCTGACTTACAACTACAATTTGTGGATCACACAATGTGTTATTCCATGTACGATTTGAACCCACAACACTTGGCGAAGTAGGGAACAGTGTGGCGACCGCTTAACCACTAGGCCAAACGTGCAGTTATGATGAATTTGATTATTTTGTACTGTTTCGGAATATTTACATATTTTCGACAATATCTACTTAAGTATAATATTATGGAAAATCTATTATAAAATATTATAACGTAAAAACAAGAGACAACACAGACTGTGTATAGTTCATATTTGAATTAAAATTGTTTTTTTAACTGACTTTAATAATAAGGTGTTTCTCAATGCGATTGAATTTTTCGCGTGCATTTAAAAGTGAAATTACGTGTGATGGAATATTTTTAATAAATTAATCACCGTAGTAGCATAGTAACGTGCCTCATAGTTGTGAGTAAAAACTGTGTCTTGCTGTAAATAATAATCTTATTTCCAAATAGATACAAAACTTTGCAGTCTTAGAAAAAACTTACAACAATTTGTTTCAAATAATCAGGGTTGAATGACAGTTTTCGTCATACAACATCTTGAAAGTAGTCGTTTCGGTAAAGATTGTTTGATTTTAAATGAAACACACACACACACACACACACACACACACGAGTCACAACTGTCTTTGTTTTAAATTAGGCAGAGACTGTGCTTCTTTTTTTTTACATTTTGGTTACAAATTAGACTAAGCCAGAATCTTGGGTGGAAATCGAATACATGTCCTTTGGCATAACAGTCAAAATCGGTAACCACTAGACTAGTATGCACACTAATGAAGTTATGTATATTGAACTATTAACTACATTTTTTTCGGTGGAGAGCCACGCTTCGACATGAATGGGCCGGCTCGACCGGAGTAATACCACGGCCTCACAGAAAACCAGTGTGAAATAGCGCTTGCGCTGTGTTTCACCGAGTGAGTGAGGATACCGGAGGCCTATACCCCAACCCCTCCCCCCATTCCCCAACCCCTAACCCCATTCCCCTTGCCCCATCCCCAAAGGCCGACAACGCACTTGTGACGCTTTTGGTGTTGCGGGTGTCCATGGGCGGCGGTAATCGCTTACCATCAGGTGATGCGTCTGCTCGTTTGCCCCCTATTCAATAAAAAGAAAAATACATAAAGAAGTATTACTAACAGCGGATAAGAGCGAGAAAAAACACCATTCGTACCAAACAGTCACTGGTACTGTAAACACAATGTTTGCGTAAAAGTTGGGAAAATAAATAAGAAATTCTAAAGAAATTAATGAATATATTTATTTGTTATTGAGTCATAGACCACAGCGTCTGTGAGTGTTGGTTTATTTTTAATTTGTTTTTGATGCGACTGGGTAAGACCTACGTTTTAAAAACCATATTTATGAATAATATTGCTTTCGTTTTCATCCGTGTTGTTAGTAATTAAGAATACGGAGTGTCACAAACCTTTATCATTATTTGCGTGTGAAAGTGTGAAAACTACGCAGGACAACAGCACTGGAAAGATGAGGAAACCTTGACACAAAACCTAAACCAACCCAGGCTAAAACCTCCTTCTTAAGGAGAAACCTTTCGCTTTTCTACACAATGTGGAAGAGATTTCTTGAGGTGGAACTAAATCTCGTTGCCGTTTTAAATCTTGGAGTGCACCAAACAGTGTGCATGGCGTTGGCCCTTTTTGTTAAATGGAGATCTAAAATATATGTAACATAATATTAGATACATAACTTCTATTCTGTATTATTCTTTCAGGATATAAACACGTGACTAATCTTAAAAATAAAATATCAATCAGTATATTTAAAAAGAATTTGTGCAAGTTGTATTTAATGGAAAGTTTGACGTAGTATTTTTTAACATGACTATCAATCGTAGTCAAATAATTGGTATTTGTGTTATAACTTCTGCATGTGGTAGGTATGAATAAAGATACGTAAATAAAGAAAATTCAATGTAATTTTTACGACTTAAAGTTAAATGGGCGTGAAGAAAACAACTTAATCAGTTCGGAATGCAGTTTGGCAAGAAATATGTTGGATATCTTACAGGAATCTCAAGTTTTGTCGATTCTGAGTCACGTGGTGTTTAGATTATAAAGGTTCTCTGACACAACTGTGTTATTACTGGTCGATTATAATAATAACAAATAAATAAATAATAATAAAAAAAAAGTTGCGTGTACTAGCGTACACTCGTAAGAAGTGAAACTTCGTTATGACGTTATTTTTCAAAAAATAAATATCATATGTCGACGTAAGGTATAACGACAAAAGACTTATAAACCAGCAATATTCGTGACAATTCTTATTTCAAGTGCAATAAAAATTAAGGAGCGAGACCTGAGTAAATATTTCGCGATCTGTGGTGTGAATGAAGTAAGTTTGTGGAATGTGATGTGTGTAGTTATTTACATTGTGGACTAAATAAAATAATATTGTTTGTAATGTGATATTTCATTGTAGTATTAATTTGGTCCTGTTTGTGTTTGAAAATGTTTTTTGTTTTATTTTATAAATTTGACGCGTAACGTAACGGATAAATATTACACGTAACGTAACGGATAAATGTTACGCGTAACGAAAAAATGTTACACTAAATTTTTTGACAACCCCGAGAAAGAAGTTTCACTTCAATAAATATTTCGGACATCTAACACAGAACGCCATCTAGTCCCAAGCTAAGCAGAGCTTGTGTTATGGGTACTAGACAACTGATATGAATACACATATACATTTTTTTGGGAAAACATGCATATTATACATAGAAAACACCCAAACTCCGAAACAAATATTTGTAAATTACACAAACATTTGATCCGACCCAGGATTTGAACCCGAGACCTCAAGCACAGCAGCCGCATTCACTACCACTGCGCCACCGAGGCAGTAAAATTGTGTGAAAAGTAACGGTAAAAAGGTGCAATTAGTCTACCAGTGGACTACGATAGAGTATTGATGACTAAGAACTAAACCTACGAGTGCTGGAAGAATATTTATTTACTTAAGCCCAGTATTGTTAGTGTTATTTTGTTTTCCTTATTTCCTGATGGATGTAATATAATAGAATTTACGCGATCAATACGTCATCGAACATAATGGGTATCATATTGCGATGTGTTTGACGCAACAAAAATGTACAAGATGTAGGAAAATGGTTGACGCTGCGATAGTCTCTAGGGTTTTGTAGCATGTACCTACTATTATATGATTGGCCTGATCGCCATCTTGACTGTCAGAGGTCGTGGACTCATTATATGTTGAACACTATTGTCTCTTATGTGTCTAGGTGTAATTTATTACAATACCAGCTCTTGCTCGTGGCTCCACGCGTGCATGTCGGTCATTAAATTCGTAGCCCTTCATCGAGAATCCAAATATCCTCCATGCCAAATTCATTGAAATCAGTGTCTAGGTTTAGAAGTGAAAGTGAAACAGACGGACAGATAGACAGACAAACATTGGTAGGTCTACTTTCGAATTAGTAATTTTAGTATGGATACATATAATTGGCCTTGTGGTTTAAGCGGTCACTACGCCGGTTGCTACTGCGCCAAGTGCCGTGGGTTCAAATCCCACGTCGGACATCACTTTGTGTGATCCACAAAATGTTGTCCTGAGTCTGGGTGTTCTTTGTGTCCGTTACATGTATGTTTGTAAAGTCCCCCGCGACACAGGATGTATATTCCTAATGTGGGAGTTGTCCTTTTAAAGAAAAAAAAAAAAAAAAAAGAAAAATACCACCAATCTGGTTTTTTTAGTAGAAGTCTTCGTCTAGTTTAAGATCGCACGGCCATGTGTTACCTATTCAAATCTGAAAAACATAAAAAACTCCTCAAAATATTCTGACTACGTAAAGAAACATTTGTTTTGTTGACAACATAGAATAGACTAAATTAAGATACAAACCACCAGTCCCTGTCCCATATCCCAACCAAAGGTCGGCAACGCACTTGTGACGCCTTTGGTGTTGCGGGTGTCCATGGGCGGCGGTAATCGCTTACCATCAGGTGATAAGTCTGCTCGTTTGCCCACTATTCAATAAATAAAAAAGAAAAGGTACACAAAATCTCTAACAAAAGCACTAAGTAAATTAAACGTACTCTAAAGCCCTGGTGAGCAGTTACAAGTCAGCGTGTCCCTTGATAACTCCAAAAACCCAAGAGAAAACTTCATAGACGGAGCCAGAACTTGAAAGACTACGTAAGGGACTTAGGACAGTCTTAAACCAAGCTTAAAATTCCAGAACCATAGAGGACTGGGATAATTATAAAGCAGCACAAAAACACTATGTGGAGGAACGGGTGCTATGTCCCACCAACACAAAGGGATCCTCCGAAAAGCGAGGCGATCATGCCTGGCGGGCCACTGCCCGATGCGCCAATCGGCACGAGTACTTTTATTGCGCGATTCAGGATTGGTAGTTTCTTCTTATTTTACATTACTCCGTAGTTTAGTGTAACTTCGTATGTTATGTTGTTGTTGCGCTGTATGTGGAAGTCGCCACATCTACAAGAAGCAGATCCGATTTCGGAGAACGGAGGCCCCTTGTAACTTCTGTAGCAGTATAAATTCAACAAATCAAGCCGCGAATATAAATAATATTCTAACCAAGGACCTAAACCTCCTAGGCTCCCTTAAAAAGGAAGACGGCACTTACACGAGCACAAACGACGAAACCAGTGCAGTATTGTTAGATACACAATTCCTCGGATAATAATTATATCAGACAGTAAATGGCACTACAAACAATCGTGGACTTTGAACTTGAAATGATTCCAGCACTACTATAATGGCACCCCGAAGGGGTAGTTAAACACCTAATACCTATCTACAGGGCTTGTATAGCAAGATAGAATAGACTTAAACAAATATTTATTTCAAGTAAACGATTCAATTCAAATCATCATCTCGAAGTGATGTGAAACACGTTTTTATTAGTTTACTTGTAACGGAATATTTGAACGTGTATTGAAACGTCGCACACTTGGCAAGGACCTATGACAATATAATAATTTAAAAAGTTTCTCTAATTATCCAGATCGAATACGGTACGGATTAAAAAATATGGTAGTGTGTTGTGCCGCACTAAGGCGATATTACTGAAGCGAATGAGAATGTCTTACACGTTCATATTTTTGTCTTTAGTGAGAAAAGCTAGAAGGATTGATATAGGATTTGTTTCATTCTTTCCCTTTGTAGTGATGTTCTCTTTCATAGTTAGCTTCATTAGTAGCCTATTACGGCACCCATGGGATGAATAAGGGTTTTGATATTTAATGTTGTTAATCCGTCATTGCACTTGCGGCGAAGTATTATTTCTTGCGACGTAACCTAAAAAGAAACGAACTTATGAAAAAAAGGTATTCAAATAATCATTTATTTCATAAGTAGGTAATGCTAAAAATATTTATCAATAAATAAATTTCATTAATATAGTTATATATTATAGTTATTATATACTTATAGTTTCATTTCCTCCATTTAAACAGTAATGTAACTAATAATAAATTATTGCGTTTCTAACCAATTTTCCCAATAATTTGTATGTTTAACGTCACTAGACGTCGACTTACAACAATAGGCGGGTGCTCACGCTTGACCCTATTGACAGGTAGACGAAGCATTTCAATGTTTTTTTAAATTTGAATTTGTATAGATTATAATAACGTAGTACGTTATTACTTTTGTAAATGGTTGTCCTTGATTTAAGTAAATAGTTGTCGTTTCTGGTGTGAATTGTAAGTAGTTGAGGGTATTTTTATAAAATAATAATCGTATAAAGCCACTAGTTCTGACTAGATTTGACTTCACGGTTGGCTTAGTGATTTAAACTGTCGCCATGCCACTTTTTACTGCGCTAAGTGTGGTGGGTGTGTGTTCAAATCCCACGTGGGACAACACTTCATGTGTTCGTTTCATGTATGTGTGTAAAGTCCTCTGCCACACAAGATGTATGGCTGTATGGTACGGATGTATGATAACCCGGGAATTGAACCTAGGGCCTCAAGCACAACAGTCACATACGCTATCACTGCACCACCTAGGCAGTTGAAGAATCACGCGTGTTTACCTCCTTATTATATATTAGCTGACCGACGCAACCTCGTTTGCGTCTTTTATTGCCCGTAGCGAAAAATTTTCCCCCGTATAGGGTTGATTTTTTACACCTTGTGTCCGAAAAACCCCAATATCTTACGGAACCCTATTTTTTTCCAAAATAAAATATAGCCTATGTTACTCATGTAATGTAGCCTTCGAATGGTGAAAGAATTTTTAAAATCGGTGCAGTAGTTTTAGAGCCTATTCATTACAAACATACAAACAAAGTTTTCCTCTTTATAATATTAGTATAGATATATTAGCCTGCCAAAGTAACTCGACTCTGCCTGATAGAAAGCGTGAGCAGAATCTAAAAGTAGTGGTCCGCATTCACCAACAAAACGCGACAACACAAATGCTGTCATTTAAGGCTCAAAGGTATCACTTGTAATTCATCATTCCTTCATAATTTATTTGTATGCTTCTGCATCTTTTTCTTTCCCGTGCGGAAGTTCTCTCGGATACCATCTCCTGGTGGCATGCTTCGTCACTTATGGATTAGCTCAGCCTACGTAATTCCACGGCGTCACAAAAAAAAAGTAAATTATTTCGTCGCTTTTCACTTTTAATACTTATTAAGGTTTTTGTAATAAATCAGTGTATAAGCTTACTTGGTTTTTTAAAGCAAATTGACAAGATTTTCCAGTAAGTTTGAGAAATTTCCATCGTTCGTACAAAACATCCGCTTTGTGAAACCAGCTTACATCATTCGTTTTAATTATTTTAATGAACTCCAGCAGACGTCAGTCACCTTTTTTGTTTGTTTCACGTGTTCAAGTGACTTATTCCGCATTTGTCTCAAGTTTTTGACCCACATCCTACTAATATTATAAACGCGACAGTTTGTGAGTAAGTAAGTAAGTATGGTTGTTGCTCTATCACGCAAAAACTACTGAATGGATTTTTACGAAACTTTACAATAATATCTATTCTAATATTATAAAGCTGAAGTTTGTTTGTTTGAACGCGCTAATCTAAGGAACCGGTGGTCCGATTTGAACAAATCTTTCAGTGTTGGATAGTCCATTTATCGAGGAAGGCTATAGGTTATATATCATCACGCTAAGACCAATAGGAGCGTAGCCCCAATTAAGAATGTTTAAAAAACGGGGGAAAATTATTACGCTACGGGCAATAGAAGACGTAAACGAGGTTGCGAGGGTCAGCTAGTAGCTTATACATTAGAATACACACAACACATCACTACATAGTATAAAACAAAGTCACCTTTTCTGTCCCTATATCCCTATGTGCGCTTAAATCTTTAAAACTACGCAACGGATTTTGATGCGGTCTTTTCCAATAGATAGAGTGATTCAAGAGGAAGGTTTATATATATAATACATGCATCATATACTAAGGCAAAATTGCTAATTTTAGAGGTTTCTAACGTGATGTCGTAAATTAACCTATTTTTTTGGGCTTATTTAGCAATTTAGCCTTCTGTAGTGTATTTAATTTAGTATCAGCATTGCACCCGTGCGAAGCCGGGGCGGGTCGCTAGTGGGCTACTATTTATAAAGATACTAGCTTTGTCGTACCGCGGGTAGTACCGTGAGGTTCAGCTAGTTAATGTTCCACGTGGTAACGGATGAAGAAAATGAATTATCACCACTCCTATTCATCCCGTGGGTGCCGTAAGAGCTGACTACCCTTACCAACTACTCAGGACAACGATACTGCAAAGAAAAGAAAAACTGAACAATAACTCTAAACCAACTTATCTGGCTGGCGTGGTTTAGAAGGATAAAATATCCCTTCTAAGGGGAGGACTCTCTCAAGCAGTGGACTAATACAAACATTGTTTGCATCTACCGTGGGAGAGCCACGTTTCGGCATGAACAGGCCGGCTCGACCAGAGTGATACCACCGCTTCACAGAAAACCGGTGTAAACTAGCGCCAGCGCTGTGTTTCACCGAGTGAGTGAGGATACCTGAGACCCATACCCCAACCCCTCCGCCCTATTCCTCTTCCCATCTCCCAAAGGCCGGCAACGCACTTGTGACGCCTCTGGTGTTGCGGGTGTTCATGGACGGCGGTAATTGCTTTCCATCAGGCCATACGTCTGCCCGTTTGCCAGCTTTACCACAAAAAAAAAACTAATAAAGGTTTTTGATGATGATGATTAAAGGTGTATAAAAACATATAAATACGTGTCCTATAACATGTTGTGTTTCATCGCGTCATTGCTTCAATTCCGTGACGCGACACCGAACCTGTCTGCATCATCTAATTGCTCAGACGTTTACCGCTGTGGTATATATATCCTCAAATACCTGAGTCACATAAATATTTAAATGCTTCTGACGATTGCTGGGACGAAAGTATGTCTCTAATGTTCTACAGAAAGGTGAAATGTAATATATTATTATCAAAAAACTGGCGAACATATTCACGACTAACAGTAATAACACATCTACCTAACATTGACTGCCTCGGTGGCGTAGTGGTAGCGTATGCGACTGCTAAGCTTGAGGTCTCGGGTTCGATTCCCGGGTCGGACCAAATGTCATCTGTAAATATTTTTTTCGGAGTTTGGGTGTTTTCTATGTATAATTTGTATGTATTTATAAAAAAAAATAAAGTATATAGGTATTTATATCAGTTGTCTAGTACCCACAACACAAGCTCTGCTTAGCTTGGGACTAGATGGGGTTGTGTGTTAGATGTCCGGAATATTTATTTATCTATTCAAACTGTCTAAATTTGCCTTTTTTATTTTTTGACTATCAAAACTTGTCAAAAAAATTACCCTGCTTATCAATGAAAGTATTGAATAAATCATACTGGAAAAATGACAAAAATATAATAGAATACGAGCATCTCCAGTTTTAACTAGAGATAGGTTATTAAAAACGACTATATAAAAGAAGAGTATTTTGGTTGAATCATTATAAAAACTTCATTATAAAATAGATGATTTTCTAATATATCCCATCAATGCTAGACAAATGCCTCTCCCATTGCAAACTTCTTTGATCGATTTTTTGTTTTTTGTTGGTGAAGTCCGCCGAATTTTATTGAAAATTAAAGTCTATTTGTATAATCTCACTTACCTTAATATCCGTACAAAGGTTGTCTGTATGAGATCGCCGTGAGCGATAAGACCGCCAATTGTCACATTTGTATACTACAACTCCTTTTTGTATATCTGTTATTGTGTACAATAAAGATAAATAAATAAAAATAAAATAAATTCATAAAAAAAACTGTTCATAGAAAGGTGTGAATGGTTTGTATTTAAAAAAAAACTTTCTAAATGTGACTTGTTTTTTATGAGATAAAAACCAAAAATAGGGATTCAAGTAGCGATGTGGGATTGTAGACAAATACCTAACCCAAAAGAGATTTATCGGAAGAGATAAAGTGAGACAAGTAATGAACAGTATACAACATTAAACTAGAAAACGTTTAAAAACTATAATCCGACTAAAAGCTTTTCATAAGATTTATATAAACTCTGTTAACTTGGTTTTTATTACAAATCTATTGAGATAGCATTCATCGCATCGGTTCAGTAGCATAGATGCGACGGTGGAACTTTACAGTTTACATACATAGACTGCCAAAACGATTACCCTTTTTGAGCTTCGGTTAATAATGCCAAGCCCCTCAGTCGTTCTGATTCTTAGCTGAAGCATTTATAATTCACGCATTTAAGCATGTCCTAAGCACATTTCTTAATGTTAAAATTCACGACAGTATTATGTTTCGTTGGTTTTCATTGTTAGTTCGTTATCAGATCTTGCAATACTAACTGAAAGGTTTATTATCTCATCTGCCTAAAGTTTGTTTGTTACTAACTTGTTATTTAGTTTTCATACAATGATTCACATTTTCGTCTTATATTGATCATTTTTCTAAAATATTGACCGTCTGATGAATGCAGGAATTGGAAACTTCCTAGTGGCATCTTTCTATCGTTCTACCTTATAATGTTCCTAATGATGACCAGTTCCGGGGGTTATTACCTAGACTTACTGTAAAAAAAAAGATGGATGTTTGCAATTGTTTTGTATTTCGCCATGAATAAACTGGTTTAAAAAAAATGTGTTATTTAAAATTGGAACAAAAAATATTACACGTGAGAGTTGAAAATTTACGAATGAATACAGATTTTTGTAATTCATTTTGATCGCATATTGTCGTCGTTGAATTTTTTTAAAAGTGAAAAGTATTTTGATATTAGCTTAAAGTAATTAAGGCTTTGCATAGTTTTAAATAAATAATTCAATGTTTTGAATCCCTAATTCGATCACAGTGGCGTGTAATGCCAGAGGTCTATGTCCTATCCGACAATACTGAACTACAATAGGCTGATGATAATATAAGTAGATACTACGTGTTCAGTTAATTTCTGTTTTAAAAAGGGCCACGCCCTCTTCCCATATTCCTTCCCTTGTTTGTATGGTCTGGAACAATGCGTAATGCACCATCATCAGGAACATCCTGTCATTTTTCGTTGAGGGTCAGTATCACGAGATTCTCATTATTGCCCATGTAACCATGTAACAAATACTCGTAACTCGGCAAGTAAAAAGATTTGCTAAATTATTTGTAGATAATTTTGTTTTACTTTCATTAAATAAAAATTATATTCTGTATGTTTGAGTAGCGCTTAATGACGCAATGATATTATTATCAATATTTGTACATAAATTACAATGGCGATAGAACTTTCCAGTTATGGCACGTAGATAACTATTTTACATCAGTTCACAAGCAAGTTAATACTTTTATTTATCATTCCTACTACCTGGTTGTTACTTGTTCTGCAAACCTATTGTTATCTTCCTACGCTCACCCATCTGACCGTTAATTATGATTACATGGCGTAGGTATGTTTATATACTCTGTTGTGCTAATTAGTCTGAGTTCTCTATTTAGACTCGTATTTGGTGAGATACGACTGGTGTGATAAGCGTTGTAGCGCTGTTGTTATCAGTCGTGAGCAGCGTCGTAGCGGCCGGGCGCTGCCAGTCGGCGGGCACCCACGCCGCGACAACACACACTCCGCCTGTTTCAAAGTCAGTCATGCGACGGACGAGTGCTATTCGCTTCGAGCCACTACCGACGCTCTAACCCAGTTCAGTACGTGTGTGTTAAGTGTAGTGTGGGGCAATCAGTGTTTACGTGCAAAACCAAACAACATACTTGTATAAAACATTCATTTTAATCTTTTGGAAGCTTAACGTCTCTAACGTCTGTAATAACATATTCTTATACAATAGACGCTATTTAAGTAGACATATGGGACAGTCTTAGAGATGAGTACAACTAAAACTAGGTAACGATCTTGAGATCTGAATCAGTCTGTTGTGCGGCGGCGCTTCACAGCGCAGGAGCCACGGCGGTCTGCATCGAGACCGGTATTGCGAGAGGTGGTGACGGCAGCAGCTTCAGCACCGGCGCGGGAGGCACCCGCTCTTTGGCGTGTCTCTTCACATGCTTGGCGAGGTGGTCTGAGCGCATGAAGCGGCGGTTACAAACACGGCAACCGAACTTCTTCTCGCCGGTATGGGTACGTTTGTGTCGGGACAGCTCGTCGGAGCGAGAGAATCGTCGCTCGCAGCCGGGCCAGGCACATCTGAAGGGCTTCTCACCGGTATGTGTTCTCTCATGTGCTTTCAAGTGTGAAGATTTAAAGTAATTTTTCCCACATCCTGGATGTGGGCACTCATAGAGGCGACGGCGGGCCGCTGGTGCGGGCGCCACCACCCATAACGCTGTGGTGGGAAGTAACGTGCCGGGTACCAACATTGTTGGCGCGGGTCGCGGAGCCAGGGGCGGCAGACTGCGAGGCGGGCACGGCGCCACAGCTGGGTATAGTACTTGTGGCACACGCTGTTCGTCATGAGTTTCATTACGTTTGGGTGGACACTGAACGAACATAGGACACTCGGGATGGGGCGAGGGTACGCGCGCTTCCTCCACCTTAGCTGGTGGAGGACTCGGTGGATCCACTGTGATTGGCGGCAAGGTTTGAGCTTGCACCGCCGTATATTTATATTGCGAATAACTTTGGCCGCGGTTCATTTTGAATTTAAGAGTTTTCAGGATGTTCATATCCTGGGGCGGCGGTGGCGGCAGCGGCTCTGGGCTCCAGGTTCCATCTTTGTGCGCGCGCATGATGACGGAAGGCCTGCAGCACGGTTCCGGTGGGGGTGTGGTAAGTAGCAATCGAGCCAACTCGCATCGTGACCGTTTGCTGAATTCCTCCTCTCCCTCCGAGTCAGAGGGTTGCGGAGTGACCAGCCCGGTTGGCGGCGACGGTGACTCTCGGACACGCTTCATTGCAGCCTTCTTCAAAGGTAACTCGACCTGCGAAACAAAGACAGATGCTCAGTTAGTGAACGGTCGCAAATGTAAGCACGCGAGGACTGCGTGATCGCGCCGTGCACGATCTTACTATACTTTCGATTGCACATACGGCATAAAGTTTTTTTTGTAAACTTATAATTTTTTGGGGAACAATTATATATTTTTTTTAAATTTTAAAAAGTTTTCAAACTTTAATAACAAAAGACACTCACTTTGTTTTCCATCAACGGCGGTGTTGACGGCGGTGAGAGGGGTCCGCAAACTTCTAGCATCGTCGACATTCTGATCAAATTAATAACATTCAACGAAATAAAACTTTCTTTTAATTCACAAAACTTGTGTTTATGTTGCGCGGTTCCGCTTTTGGGAGCCGTGTAGTTCGGATAGCGAGCAACAACCGAATAAACCGTGCAGAGAGCGCTCGAGGTACGAGGCATGCGAAGGTGAGGTGCGCGGAGGGAGGGCGGCCAATGGGAGCTGGTTGTTTGGCGGGCTCGGCCAATGAGCGACGGGTGATCACGCAGCGAGCGCGTGGCGGCGCGTGGTCTTCACGTGCTCGAGGTGTGAGGGCTTGCGAGGTCGGCGCGTGACGTAAGCGGCGCGCCCCCGCATGACGTCGCCAGCGCCCCTCGCTCCGCACAAGGTCGCGCTGCACACACCGCACCGCTCGTACCGACACATCAATGACACCACTTTGCATCTAGCTCTATTTTGACAGTTTGGGGTCGATGACCAGCCATCGACGTATATTTGCAACTTTCGACGGCACCGTTCAGCGGTTGATGCAACAGCATTAGAAGCTGTTGACATTGGCTGCCTTCAAATAAAACCAATGCTCCCCAGGCACTACGATTAACTTTGTCATAGTCATGAATATTTACATACCTAGCTGTTTTGTTATTGTGTGCGCAAATTTAATATGTAATGATAGATGTAGGCAGGTAGGTAAACATCTATGAGTCTAGTTTAGTATATGATGTGTCAGTGGACTATGAATAATAAACCGCTTTTGTATTATTTTGCTCAGACGACGCAATATTCTTACCTAGGTCTGCAAACAAATCAATAATCACCTCATTAATATAAGTATTATATCAAACTTTATGTTCAAATGTGAAAGATTCAAAATTGGTTAATTAATTACTAGTATCGTTTTAAAAACTTTTTTCGTTAGTGGGTTGTTGTTTTGTTTTAAAAAAATACTAAAAATTTATACATTTGTTCCCATTTTTAACCGGCTTCAAAGAAGGAGGAGGTTCCACTGTATGTATTTTTTTTAAATTCAACGTTCTCATAAAAAGATAATTTGTTTTAGATAGATAGACGCAGGTAAGTTCCTCTTACGCTTCATGTCTTATTAATCACGTAAATAACTAAAAATAACTACGATTACATCAGATTCCGAAACTAGAACCGAGTACGGATCAGCGTTGCCAGATTTTAAAATGCGGAATTCTTTCGTTGAAAGCGAGACAAGTAAAAAAACGTATCGGCGTATCGCATCTAATCAGCAAGTGACAAAAAAGACGGACGCGCCAAACGTTTTGGTGTTACCGTTTGTAAATTGTTTTGTTTTCTTTTGACAGCACTCTACGACACTAAACCATAAAGCATAAACAGAGGTGACAGCGCGGGAATTTGTCTAGAATGATAAAATGTAATTTAAAAAATTCTCAACGGCTGAACCGATTTTTATCAATTTTAGTGTGCATTTCGGGTAGGTCTGAAAATCGGCCAACATCTATTGTTCATACCCCTAAATGATAAGGGTGGCAAAACAACGTTTACTGGGTCAACTAGTGGTTTTTTAAATTTGACAATATACCTACCTACCTCCCTATTTCAAATAAAGAATTTGGAAAGGTTACTGTTACTTGGTTACAATGACAGTCACCCACCTATAGGCGAAGACTGGTTACACAGTAATGCCAGTAAATAAAATTACTGTGGTTTTGGGGTCACGAGTACCTACCTGACCTTTTTAGAGTAATCGACATATTTACTAAATCGTGAAGACGTATTATGAATTTTCAAAACTAGACTTTTCAAATCTGCAATAGTATAGAACTACGTATTTTAATGTACTCACTGTGTGGAGATAACAAAATCATTATAAGTATGTAACAGAATAATCAATAGGTAATCGGAAAATGTTAATTACGGTTCATAACTTTAGATATTTAATTCATTCCACAGTTTTCCGTTTTTTATAGGATCTAAAAAATATGCGAAACGCAAACCGCAATGATGTTACGTCATCAGTTCGATAAAAAAACTAAACAAATAGTAAACCTTGTAAATTAATTGAATATATTGTTTCTTTTAGTCATTCAGTACGTATATTTTACTTTTTGTTTCTTTTTTTGCTAGAAATGTCTGTTTGTAGTTTGTACTTTGTACTATCCAAAGAAGAGGTTCTACCAAATAAAGGTAAGCCGTAGAATTTTGATAAAGGTGTGGCATTTTATCTGTTGTCTGTTAATAATCATTAGAATGGTCTTAGATTATTAGGATAATAATAAATTTTATATTTTTACTAATCAAATGACGTCGCAACTAATGAGTCTAGAATTTTAATATTTTTTTTTAACGAAATTTCAATGGGAAATTTATTGTTATTTTGAACAATTGAGAGAGAGACAGAGAGAGAGAGGGAGATTGAGATTGTCATACGTCGTTCTAATTCCTCATTAGTGTTTTACCAAAGCGTTATTTTACTAAACAAAGAAGTCTTAAAAACTGTGCGTGTGATATTCCAGGTAACGTAGGTACCTACCTACCAAACTAACAGCTGAGCCGATTTAATTAAATTCAACTTAAAGATTACGATTACATTTCCACATGTTCGGTAGTTATTTTTTAACGGCTTTATTTTCTTTGTTTTATAATGGTTTTTGTTT
Organism: Spilarctia lutea; assembly: GCA_916048165.1. NCBI lineage: Eukaryota > Metazoa > Arthropoda > Insecta > Lepidoptera > Erebidae > Spilarctia > Spilarctia lutea. Next base: position 3,075,142 of record OU696473.1, on the reverse strand, counting down.
TAATAAGAAATCTCTTGAAACACCTGCCTAGCCTACGAATTTAACAGCTACTAAATTGTAACGATCTATTTCGAGAATATACCTCATTTCTCTTTAAAGCATTACTCATAAATGCAAATTTCTTACAACTGGAAGTGTTTAACGGTTACGAAGCAAGTGTCTACATCTACATAAAGTGTGTATGTGTGTGTATGCGCTGACGCATCGCGCCGTGTCGTGAAAGTGAGTCGCATGCGCCGACCGAGTGATCGGGTGTGGGCCGAGTGATAAGAGACAGTGAGGTCACATGTAAACTACATGGGCGTGGCACTTGTTAATGAAACTACGTAAATTGATAAATAAAACTTTGATGAATATATAATCTTTTTACTTTAAGTAATTGATGATAATTTAATATCTTTTTTGGTTTATATCGAGTACCTCATTCAATAATAATAAATATTTCGGACATCTAACACACAACGCCATCTAGTCCCAAACTAAACAGAGCTTGTACTATGGGTGCTAAACAATTGATAGAAATACTTATATACTTTTTTTGTAAATACATACATATTATACATAGAAAACACCCAAACTCCGAAACAAATATTTGCAGATCATACAAACATTTGGTCCGACCCGGGAATCGAATCCGAGACCTCAAGCACAGCAGTCGCATACGTTACCACTGCGCCACCGAGTCAATCAATTCAATGTGAGAAAAGGTAACAATATATCCTCAAAAATGACCAAAAAAAATAAAAGCTATGCAATACAAAATTTGATATTGTATAACTCTTGCTTGCTACATCTAAGACTATTTTAAAAATAGGAGAAACACATCAACTAGAGATATCGCCTCTATGGCAGTCCTCTATCGCCTTTATCATGGAGAGTGTTCCGAAGAGCTGTTCCAACTGGTCCCCCCTTCTCCCTTCCTCTACAGGACAACACGTGCCGGTCTTGGATGTCACCGCTTCAGAGTGGTAGACATACGCTCTCGTACTCACCGCTTCGGTTCTTCCTTCCTGTGCCGAGCGGTCAAAACCTGGAACTCACTACCTGCGTACGTGTTTCCCTCCCGCTATGAACCCGGGTCCTTTAAGCGGAGCGTGAAGAAGCATCTCACTAGGCCGCCATAGTGTGGGTCGCCATGCTGCAATGTCCCTATTAGCATTGAGGATGGTGACCACCACTCTTGGATTCTGCTCGTGCTTTCCATCAGGCAGAGCAGAGTCATTTTGGCAGCTAAGAATTAAAAAAAAAAAAAAAAAAAAACTAGACATAAATGACTGGTCAATAGTGAAATAATATTCTTGTTCAGTTTTTGTATCTTTAAATTTAAAATTATTGTACTATCATATCAGCCTTGAATATACATATACAACAAAATCCGAACATCAAAACATTCTTATCGTGAATTACGAGGCCACACGCTAATCTTCCGTCGATTGTACCACGCACCAACTGACGTGTGTGATGTAAATAAATAGACGCGTGTGTGTTGTTGTGTATTGTTTGGGGAAACCACCGGCTGTTTGGAGCGTCGCTGTGACGATGACGTAGAGCGATAAAACGATCATTTGTGAAGTATACAGGTTAGAGGTTCGATTTCAAATACTTAATGTTGTTTGATGACGTTAAAATGAGACGGATATCATTACGTTAGTGTTTTTATACCACTACGGAGGTAAACAAACACCCTGATTGACGGGTGTCGCGTTACAAGATTGTTGAGCTCTCAATATGGTTAAGGAAAATTTGTTTTGTTTTTTTTTTTATTGAATACTAGGCAAACGAGCAGATGCATCACCTGATGGTAAGCGATTACCGCCGCCCATGGACACCCGCAACACCAAAAGCGTCACAAGTGCGTTGCCGACCTTTGGGGGATGGGGAGAGGGAATGAGGGGAGAGGTTGGGGTATGGGCCTCCGGTATCCTCACTCACTCGGTGAGACAGCGCAAGCGCTATTTCACACCGGTTTTCTATGAGGCCGTGGTATCACTCCGGTCGAGCCGGCCCATTCATGCCGAAGCGTGGCAATTTTGTGATATACTTGACTTTAACCGAGGCTTCGCTTGCTTTAATATCGATGTATGAAAGGAATTCCAGACTATTATTTATCTCTGTGTCAAATTTCATTTAGATAAGTTTAGCAGTTCATGTGTTTTTGAGTACAAACGTTATCCTCAATCCTCCTAGCTTTTTCCCAAAGACCGTGGGAGAGCTATGCTTCGGCATGAATGGGTCGGCTCGACCGGAGTGATACCACAGCCTCACAGAAAACCGGTGTGAAATAGCGTTTGCGCTGTGTTTCACCGAGTGAGTGAGGATACCGGAGGCCCATACCCCAACCCCTCCCCCCCATCCTCTTTCCCATCCCCCAAAGGTCGGCAACGCACTTGTGACGCCTTTGGTGTTGCGGGTGTCCATGGGCGGCGGTGATCGCTTGCCATCAGGTGATACGTCTGCTCGTTTGCCCACTATTCAATAAAAAAAAAAAAAAAAAAAAAGTAGGTTAAGGGCGGCTTTCAGTCTACAACGATACAGCTAAACTTCGGCTTTTTAAGTGGGGCGACTGCCATCAGCCCTCTACAACCCCAAGTGCTAGGCGATTTTTAAATTCTATAGCGATTCTTCATAGTTCGTATGTGGGTGAGTTAAATAATGTATATTTTTAGGGTTCCGTAACTCAAAAAGAAAAAACGGTACCCTTATAGGATCACTTTGTTCTTCGTCTGTCTATCTCCTTTTACTCAGCAACGCGTGTAAGTATCAAGCTGAAATTCATATCATAAACTCAGGTCTACTGTACCTTGGAGCTGTAAAAAAATTAAATTTCTAAGCCAACGTAATCAAAAGATACAGCTGCTTATGCTGCACGACACTCGCAATGGAATGAAAACCTACAGGGTACTTCCTATAAACTCAGAATCTTGAAATTTTGTACAAAGTAATGTCTTATAGCTTATAGAAAAAATTGCGACAAGCATAAATTTTTAGTAACATCATATAATATACCGTGGGAGAGCTATGCTTCGGCGTGAATGGGTCGGCTCGCAGGAGTGATACCACGGCCTCACAGAAAACCGGTGTGAAATGGCGCTTGCGCTGTGTTTCACCGAGTGAGTGAGGATACCGGAGGCCCATACCCCAACCCCTCCCCCCATCCCCTTTCCCATCCCCCCAAAGGTCGGCAACGCACTTGTGACGCCTTTGGTGTTGCGGGTGTCCATGGGCGGCGGTAATCGCTTACCATCAGGTGATACGTCTGCTCGTTTGCCCACTATTCAATAAAAAAAAAAATCACTACAAAAAAAAGATAATTTGAAAGAAACCCTATGTCAATCTTCCTTCAAAAATCTTCTTTTGAAGGAGAGGCTGTTAAAAGCTTTTAATGATGATGATTTTTAATTAGTATTTTGAATCCGTTAACTAGAATAAAAGTTGAATAAGTAACACATTCTAAAATCAGTTTCATTTTGGAAACTAACTCCAAAAATCGAATTTTGAATAAGAATAAGAAAAACTATATTTGGCTTTATATTACACAGTTACTTATAATTATGAAGAGTTTAAACAGTGACTGGAAAGACAAATGGTCTTGGACTCAGCATATGGATGACGATGCAGGGCATGCCAGCCGCTGTTATTCTGTTCATTCCAATCATGCACAATCTTAATGGACATACATTTACCTAGCATAAGATCCGGCTGCAAAACCTCTACATGCATCTTTTTTCCTCATAGGTACAACCTTAAAAATAAAACCAGGAAAGCCATGGTTATTTAAGTATCTGATTACGCATGCATGCATCGTACGTTTTGCGGCGCCTGCGCACCTTGCTTCTACTCATGTGTGTGTTTACGCATATGTATGTGTGTGTAGTGTATGTGTGGGTGTGTGTGTGTGTGTGTGTGTGTGAGTGCAAGCTTCTGTTGGGTGTGTCCGTTGACCGGTCAGGGCTTTTTGTGCAAGAATAATTTTACGGACGTCGTGGTTAAGTTCTTACAATTTATGTTTCCAATATTTTGTTTAGGCCATACAATAAAATCAAATTTATTATATTTCTGTCTTTATATGTCGTATCGTCGAGTAATATGTACTGTTTTCTAAAGGATTTAAAGTAACTTTGATAGGAACAAGGCTATAGCGGTACAATTTGATAAATAATAGTTAATTAGGTACAGTTTTTTTTTTGAACCGTTCATTTATAGGTGTATGGATTTCAGGAGCATGAGTATTCGCGTTAAAACAATGATGTTCCCCTAAGGATTATAAGGTGTAACTTGCTGTGCCTCGCGGTGTTGTCCGCGGTTATTGCTGTTAAGTTTTTGTGATCTTGTGTTATGTTTTAGAGGTAAGGGCCTGCGTAACCCTATAGTAAGGACTGAACTACATCATACTGGAAACGTGCACAAAGAAAGTGCTGCCAACTGGCGTCAGCAATTGCAACATTGACATTTAAAACACGTAAACATAATTAATTTTATAAGCTCCTGAAAATTATTATTTTAGCTAATCATAATGCATTGATGCATTTTCGGATGTACCAATACATCCAGGAAAAATAAAAATAAATAGAATAGCTTAAAATTTTATTACTTTCCAAAGAATAGTACCTACTAGTGAAAAACTAAAAAAATGGATTAACACAGTAAAGAAATATACGTTAGTATGAGTTTTGAGCATTTAGAAATAATCTATAATATTAGTAGTGCAAATTACTAAGTTTTGTAATTAATACAGTCACTCTTTCAATCTATTAGTTGCAAATTTTTGATTGGCTGCTTTTTGGAGAATTAACATAGGTACCTATATAACTAATTATTGATACATTTTCAAGTCGTGATGAAAATTATTAATAATTAGTTATATGGTCGGCCTCGAAGAGCTATTGACGTTTTGACATATTTTGGCCACACCGATGATCATTATCGATCGACCGGAACCCATATTTTATAACTTTAGACAATTTTGTTTACATATTTCAAAGCACGATGATGGGTCTATTAAGTTTCCTTTACTGTCCGCGTAGTGTCGCTTTTGTCAATACTTGCATATTCGAATGTCGAATTGAGAACTTCCTCCTTTTTAGAAGTCGGTAAAAACATTCATTCATTCAAACAGTTAGATTATTGAACTAATTTGAAACCACAATAATATAATAACAAAATAAAATTTACTTTTTCCTACTTTCGAGCGAAGCTGCGGGCAAGCAACAACTAATAGACTATTTTAAAAATAAATCATGAAATATTTTACTAGTGACATCTGTTATAGCATATAGGATGACATCTGAAAAGGAACCCAATATCACAGAAATTATTATTTAAGGATAGCGCCATCTGTGTCTCATTGTACATTATTAGTACTACTGCTAGACTACACCAAAATTTGTTAAGGGAAACTGAACTTAATTTTTATATTCTCTACGAGATGGCGCTGTACTCAACATACTATTTAAGTTGGGTTTATTATATTACACATACATTGCAATTTCGACAAGAAAAAAGGAAGAATTAAAATATGTAAAATATAACTTTATTAACTATAAAGTTACAGTGGCAAATAAAGCTACTAAAATCCGTACAGTTATGTATCAGCGGCTGTTTGCCGTTAATAACACTTTCAATAAATATAACTGGTGGAAAAGATTTTAAGTTGAATAATTTGTTATTGGTGTACAATAAAGTATATTCTATTCTATTCTATTCTATTCTAAAAGATTAGACAAGGCCAATAATACGCAATCCCAAATCACATTAAATTTCTATAAGCTCAAATCGACGCAAAAAAATATTTAAACATTTCGTTTCATAACCGCCAGCGCCACCTTAAGAACCACATTAAGAACCGCTAAGTCCCTACTATGATAAAAGTGACTGTGTAAAACGAAATATCATGTTCAAAACAGAATGAAGAAGGAACATGACTTCTACAAATATTTCCTCGTGGTTCACCCAGTAGTTACCCCAGGGTAACCAAGAGGTACTCACTATTCAAGTTAGTTACCCCAACGTAAAGGTTTCATCATGCATTGACCATTTATTTGATTTTCATTTAATTCTACGAAATTGTGATATTAGTACATAAGGTATTTTTTATTTATTTGACAGCAAATCTTAACATTGTTTTATTTAAATTGCTTGAAAAGTTTATAAGATTAACATGCATTTTCATCTTCAAAATTATATACAAATTAATCTTTGTTTTGCTAAACTTATCTAAGATAAGAAAGAATACGTTTTAGCCGCAGGATATCTACACAATTTGAGAAATGTTCAGTTATCGTAGGATTTTATTCCGTTGTATAACTTTGACTCGAACTTTTAATCTGATTGAAAACAAAGCAAGAAAAGAATTTATAAATAAAATAAATTAATTAATTATGCCTTTATTGTCGTTTGTTTATTCTACATTCTTAATTATGAGATTACAAATTAAACTAACCTAACTCAGGATTTCCTATTAAATTTAATGGTTACAACCGGTTGTCTTGCCACATTAGGGCCTCCTCTAAAGATTTCTACATTAACCTATCCTTAGCGGTTCGGCACCATGTTGGACCGGCTACTTCTTGATATGTCTTCCCAACGCTTAGAGTACCTCTCTTTTCTTCGTTTATCGTCTCTGGGATACCACTTCGTCATAGTCTTTGGTCTCTAATGTATGTTTGTTATAAGTTTGAGGATCATTGCTTATTGTTTTGGTGTTCTTGATGTTTATTAAAAAATCAGCTTTTGCACTTTAATTTGATAGTTGTTGAAGCATTATATATATTTATATAACAAAATCAACAAAAAATTAAACATTTACGATCTGACGAAAAAACAATGCAAAGTAAAAGTAAGCCAGTACTTGTAGAAACTTGACTACGAAGAAACAGAATGTTATTAGTTATAACAGAGTAATAGAAATACTTTAATGAATTTACACGCTGTCACACGTATCACATCACACACACCTACATATATACATATACACTAATCAATCTATTTAAACTCACAGACTCACACCCTCAAAACACTACACTTACATACATTTCATCACTTACATTACTCAAAAAAGAGGATTTATCACACTTTCACAGGAAAAATAAAAATACAAAATTTAAATTAATTTATTTGATTCTAGGTAAATAGGTATTGGATTGAAAGACTTATGAAGTAGTACAAGCAGAAAATTTAATATTGTAAGCAAGCAATTGGTACTATAAATGGTTGGAGTGATTGGAGCTGACAACCGAAGTACAGGCTTTGTTTGTCTAGTTACTTTGATAGATTGCAGACGCTAAAAACAATTTGACCTGTAAAATATATAAACTTTTTTTTCTTATTTTGTGTTAAGTTATTTGCATGAATTTACTGAACTGAATTATTATAACTTACTTTATTTATAGTTCGATAGATATCAAATCAACAAGTAATACAAGTATAACAAGCTCCACTACAGTGAAGCATTCAAAAATATCATAGACTCATTTGAGTGTTCCCCTCCACGGAAATCTTTAGTAAAAGGCGAAAGATTTATACGTTATGAAGGGAAACCAGAGTAATACAAACGTTCTCTACAGATCGGGTGAACCTAATGCAACAGTGGAGACTCTTAACACCGTTTTCTAAAAAATGACGTCACACTTTGGGCGACATCTGTTGGATTTTAACTTAGTTACTAATGCTACTTTTTTTTTGTTGTTACATATTTTACATACCTACTTATTTAATTTGTGTTACTTTTTTTTCTGATAAATAGTGTTTTGTGACAGAGAACTATCTAAAACTTTATCTGCAAACGATAAGACTGGCCTTTAAACCAACTTTTTCATAAATATTTTTGTCTTAACACAAGTTTATTTTATAAACCCTGCGAGTAAGTTATACTGTAAACTAACTGATCAATGCCCATATATTGACCAAACTGATAGTAAGCAATTTTCGACGGCAGTTATACCGGTAGACTATTCATAGAATTCTTTAAGGAACCTTGCTTGGGATTGGGATACAGATACGCGGTTCTAATCTGAACGTGAACCAAATCTTTTATTTACTGCAACTCATAATAGGTAGCGCTAGGAGTAACCTTTCTTTTCTTAGCATTATGGCCTCAACAAACATGTCTGAGTGTCTTTTACCGGTATTCGTACAGTGTATTGTAAAATTCTATTAATAAAATCATGATTTAGTCAAATTTTTAGAAGTTATTGATGAGAATCCAACAAAATGCACTTGTTTTCAAGCTGCAAGATCTTTTCTTTAACTGTCACGGATTGAAACATGTGGTGAGTATACAACATTTAAATTTAAATGAACTAAAAACACTCGTTAAGATGTGCATGAATTTAGTGTGGAATATGTATGAAAAGTAAACCTCTAACCTCCACCAAATAACTGATATTACATTCTAAAATGTGTATCCAAGTACTTCATTAAGTAATCATACGCCAAAAATGCCTTACATTTTTAGAAAAGACTGGCTGGACCGATATTTACCTAACATAGCTAAGAACCACCGCAAAGCAACTGACTTTCAATTCAATCTCATCGAAATCGGTCCATCCGTTTAAAAGCCACAATGCCACAGACAGACAAACAGATGGACGACAACGACGTCAAACTTATAACACCCCTCTTTATGTGCTTTATGTATCGAGGGTTAAAAATAATATTTCACCTATTACAAATTTAAATCAGTTTCATTGCAATCCAATAGATGTCACTATAAGTGTGACGTCATTCTGTGAAATACGGCGTTAACGTTCCTCAAAAGACCACATTCGTAAACCAGCATATTTTCATTAGCATCATAATAATCTCAAAATATCCATTCCTGACCTCATAAGACTACATTCGCAAAACACAATATTCTCTAAGCACCATATGTTCTAAAAGGGTAAAAAATAACACGGAATTCCAAAAAAAATAATACACTAGTTCATATGACTGTTAGAAAAAGTAAGTACATTGCAAATATGCCAAATTGAAAAGAAATGATTTACATTGCACTGATGTAAAACGAAATAGTAAAGTAATTCAAAAAAATTGAATCGACTGCGACTGCACGGTCGGCCGTAGTGGTTTAAATGGTCGTCTCGCCGTTTGCTTCTGCGCCAAGTTGTGGGTTAAAATCCTAGATGCTAGATAAATATGTTAAACATTTACATGATATTTCATGCAAAATTATAAAATTTACTATAAATGATTATTACTTTAAGACTATTTTCAATAAAACTATGATCATTGTGCCTGTTATGAGAAATGCACCAATTGTGAAGACCTGTGTACATTTTGCTAACGGCAAACTGCACATTGTGCATCGCCCACTTAGTTTTCTTGCGAAATAATGTCAATTCAGTCGTGTAAATGTACAAATACCAGAATCTCGAGAATGAGTTTATTTTCTATAACTTCATTGTTTGTGATGGCAGGTGATGATTTTCGACATCAAATAAAGTTATAGAGCCACCTACCTTAGCCTTAAGAACTAGTAGTCTGAAGTTGTTTCTTTGTGATCTCAATAGATGGCGGTATAAAGCTTGTTGCATTTCAATTTTATTTATTTATTTATTCAATGCTTGTACAAGGTTTTACAATAATTGCTGATGGCACCCAAACTAAGCTACGCTTGTATCTTGGGCTGCCACAATTTTATGGAAACACATGTTCGTTCAGTAAGTGTTTTGACATTTTCTTTGCTCCGTATCCACTTGTTTGATTACATTTGAACCATCAGTTTATTTTTGAAGTGAAAACTTCTTTAGCGGCGCTGTGTACTTTTTTGGAATGGGTAAAAATGTATAAACTCGCGTCAGGTCACGTGACCTGATCGAAAATTCGTAAGACGGATGGAGAGAGGACGTATAAACTCGCGTCAGGTCACGTGACAGGACAGGCGGCGCAGGGCGCTTGCGCGAATTTTCGTGTGTGTATGTTATATAAATTGTCATGTTTGTGTACGATAGCGCAATAAGTGAATATTGTATTCCACCACATAAATAATAGTACTTTTATACTGATAATGAAAGCAATTCGTACAAAATTATTCTCTAACCATTCCAAAATATCAAAAATGCACAACGTTAATATTCAAGTTTTCACTTCTGCCGGCACTTCCGGAGTGCAATTTTTATTTCAGATTTTAACTGAGTTAATCTTTGCCTAAATTGTTTTATCAGGTTACTTTACAACAATTTAGGCTATTATAATATATGTCCTTAAATTAAGCAGAACCCATACTGTTATCACAAACTGCTGATACATATTCTTTATATATTACCAACTACAATATTGTGTGGATATTTTGCCATCAATAGGTATATAGGTATGTATATTAATTTTGTTGACAATGTGAATCGAACTCACAACCCCTTGGTAAAACTTTTAGGTTCACTAACCACGAAACTGAAGAATCCATTTATATTCTGAAAATATTTTTTGTATGGCTAACTAAAAAGTGCTTAGTTTTAAACAAAGATTTGTTTTACTTTTTACCAGACTACAGTGAAGCCAGAAGGAACGGTAATAGTTTTCGCAGTCTAACAATTCCTAGACGCACTCCAAATCTCAGACTTTTAAACGAGTAATTCTTGTACATATTCCAACAATTTTCTGAAAAATTAATAAACAGGGGTGAAAATTCGATCTAGCTAGGATTAATTTTGAGAATATTTATCAACAACGAGCCAGGTACCAGGCTATATGCCTACATATGTAGGTACATATTAGGTCCTTACATATCAAGTTGGCGTTTTGTCGCACTGGCCACTTTGATCTGAAATATATCCTCTTTGGTTAATAATTCCAAATTCAAAGTTATAAATCCATCTAGCTGGTGTATTTGAGTTTCGAACACAGTCATTCATTTGTTTTTTCCTCATTAGTTTCTTCTTTGTCGTCGCTCATCTCGCACAATAGAAAACTTAAAATATCGTTGTGTTTACGAGTACGAGTTCTACCGTGGCACCAGTGCTGTAGAAACAACTCAAAGGATTATCGATGTGTATGGCATTAGTTTTGCATAAGAAAATACGGTACGTTTTTGGATCCAACGTTTTCTTTTTGATTTCGACCTTCATAACAAGCCCGTGGACGGCAGGAGACAAAAGTGGATAATGAAGAACTAAAGTTATTGTGGTAGCGTATCCATCGCAAACCACTTCAGAGTTGACTGCAGGCTTTGCTGTGAATGATAAAACAGTTTTAATCCCGTTGAAACAAATAAGGAAAATAAAAAAAGCTTGAACGGTGGGTACCTCATAATTTGAGTAAATCGAACCAGCAAACACGCGTCGACTTCTCCATTACATTGCTCAATCGGCACATCAATAAATAAATAAATAATCTAACACACAACGCCATCTAGTCCCAAGCTAAGCAGAGCTTGTGTTATGGGTACTGGACAACTGATATAAATACTTATATACTTTTTTTTTGTAAATACATACATATTACATATAGAAAACACCCAAACTCCGAAACAAATATTTGCAGATCATACAAACATTTGGTCCGACCCGGGAATCGAACCCGAGACCTCAAGCTTAGCAGTCGCATACGTTACACTACGCCACCAATCAAGTATTTTAAATCAGGTCATTACTTGTGATGAAAAATGGATGCTGTACGATAATCAGAAGCGTTCGTCGCAATGGCTGAACTCTGGAGAGCCAGCCAAATCCTGCCCCAAGCGAAAATTAACTCAAAAAAAAGTTACTTGTGAATGTTTGGTGGACAAGTGCCGATGTCGTTCACTATAGCTTTTTAAAATCTGGTCAAACGATTACGTTAGATATCTATTGCCAGCAACTGCAAACCATGATGGAAGAACTAGCTGCTAATCAACCGAGGCTGGTCAATCGCTCAAGGCTACTGTGCTTCAGGACAACGCTAGACCACACACTGCACAAACAGACGACCGCTAAACTAGAGGAGCTGCAAAATGTCTGCGATATCCACCATACTCCCCGGACCTTGCTCCAACAAATTAATATATTTTCTGAAATTTCGATAACTTGTCACAATTTTTTTTTTATCTCCGATGTGGCAATCGATATCGCCTTCTGAAAGTTTATTGATTCTCGCCCTCATAATTGTTTTAAAGGGATCAATGTACTATCTATGAGATGACAAAAGTGCATAGATAACAATGATACATACTTTGATTAATTAAATATATTTTACAAAAAAAAAGACATTATATTCCTCCCATACAGAACGCCTATTTTTTAAGTGAGCATCAATATAACCGAAGCGTAGCCGAACTTGGAATTTGAGACATGGCTATGTATATGGTTTAAATTCGTTCAAAGATTGTAAAGTTAGTTCCGATGCGATGAGTCTTTTAGGTATGTAAATATCCTTTATCCTCTAAAAACCATTGACTTTTGTAGACATGATAACACTGATATTTACTAAGTACAGTGACTATTTTGTATTCTTGCCAAACATACAAGAAACGGATACAAAGAACACCCAGACTCACGACAACTATTTGATGATCACAACTCACAACACTTGGCGCAGTAGAAGTGGCGTGGCAACCGCATAAACCTATAGGCCAACCGTACAGTCAGTAACTATTGTAGTTTTGCCATTACTGCGAGGCTTGCATGTGCCCCAATTTATCTCCAAAATGTGTTTATTTATTACACTATTCACATAAATAGTGACAAAGATCGACTTAATGCCGTAAGAATTTTCTTCCAGTCGACCTTCGGGCGATCCAGAGCTAAAACGTAGATGGTCACAAACTAAAATGATATTATATTAGAAAATATATTGTGATATTTAAGAAATACTTAAACCAAAAGTAACAATGATATGAATACACAAAATAAATACCCATCCATATACACACATACTTACACATATGTTATGTTTTATATTGATAGTAAGTAAGTGATTAGCTTTAATCTTCTGTAACTACACTATCGCATGGGGCTGAGAGCCTGTGAGGATAGTGCATGTTTGTAAATAAACAAATATGGTTAATAAGTAATATATAATACAAGGTAGTAAGATAGTAAAGTCACACTTATTTTAGCACAAAGAGACGGTTCGAACAGGGCAGTGTACCCTCGCACAGAAGACCAACCTAAAATAACAGCGTTTGCGCTGTAGTGCTGCGTTGTTGAGTGCGATTCTGGAGGCCCAATGATGAAGAAGCCTCTCAATAGGCCGTGGCCGCATAGTGTAAGTCACCATGCTACATGCGCAATGAATATGGTGACCACCACTCTTGGATTCTGCTTATACTTTCCACCAGGCAGAGTAGAGTCAGTTTGGCAGGCCCATACATAACAAAATCCGATACCACCGTCGACAGTACTTAGGTTCGACATGTGGTTCCTCCAGAGATGCTTCACGAATACTTTGGAACCTCGGTTTTATTCTATCTGCGTCCGTAATGAGGTGTGTGTGTGTGGACCACCGGAGATTCCGCCGCATCGGTTTTCGAATATGTTTCGTGAGTGCTTTCTGGTGGTCCACTGCAGCCTGTGTATTTGACTCGGTTTCCAGCTAATTGAATGGGTTTGGAAGTTTCATTTGGAACCGTTCAGTCAGCAAGTTAATCTAATACTTAGTAATAATGCAATGCAAAATTTAATCTCAATCTAAGTCTTATTTTTTTATTTCTTCATATGGGTCTTTATTTCCGCAGGGCCTTAGGCTACAGCACATTAAACCTATGAGTAGATCCACCCCTTAAAGTAATACATAAATAATGGAATAAGTAAATAAACAGAACATGAGCTCAAATCACATGTACTTTCTTAAGAAATAGCTTGTACTAAGCCAATCCTGAATATTCTTGTCTTCTATGTAATCCAAAATAATAATAATGGTGGGCAACCAGTGAATGCTCTGGCTGCCCACTTGTTGTGATCTATTGTTAATATGTTTAACTTCATATATATATATTAATTCTAAGAATATACACACGGCCCGAAAACCCCGAGACAACTCACACACGACCGTCTGATTAGATACAGGTAAGTACTAGTTAAGTACTAAACATCTTTCGGTCCCGCTCCGCCCTCTCCTTGGAAAGCATAAGTTGCTCGCAGAAGAAGATAGTATAGTAGTAGGTATTCGTCGCACCACCAGGTGGTACACAGACAAAATAGAGGTAGATACGAACAAACCACGCAGGACAACATCACTGCTAAGAGAAGGAATACTTTAAACAAACTCTTTAGCAAACCTGTCTGGCTAACGTGGTACGGTAGACCGAATCCATCTATTTAAAGAGCGGCCTATTTCCAGCAGTGGACTGTTAAGGCTGTGTTGATGATGCTATAGATAAATTATACCCAGACAAAGAGCAAAACTTCGTGCACATCATACCATTATTTGTCCTGGGTAGACCTAGAACTCACGAAGTGTGATCAGGATCTTTGATCTGAGTCCACTAAAACCAGCCCGGCGGACGGTCTTAGGCGCCCTGCTCTGGGTAGGACCCGGACCAAGTTATTACCTTCTTCTGGGCTTTCCCATGCCTGTTGGCCCAACCGTTATGTTGCACCGTATGTGGTCAGTGACCCTAATGGTTGATTACCCACAGGCTCGTGTATTTGTACCTAAAGTGCTTAAAATAGAAGTTCTACTTTTAAAACCGGTTGTTTAAAAATATGAGAATATGAAATAAATCACCTAATTAGTTAATTTAATTTAATTTGGGGTTTTACTGATATATTTACTGCATCAGTAATGTTTCAAGAGCGACAATGGTTCAAGAGTTTTATTGGTCATAACAGATTCAGTCACGTCGTAACCGATTCAGACACAAATATGAGTACGATATGAAGGTTTTTCATATTGTGTCGTGATATCATTAGATGATTGTGTTAATTGGTGTATATAATATGTGTGTATGTATATATTTTATGTGTATGTATGTATGTATACGTAGATTTATGTATATGTACCCTATTATTTAAATAATTGCAGCGTCAACTGCTGCTGTCTCTGATACATTTTAATCCATCCTAAGGTTGCCTGGAAGAGATTGCTTTCGGCAATAAGGCCGCCCTTTGTACATTACATTATCTATATTTATGTGTCTTGAAAATATGTAAAACGGTGTACAAATAAAGAGTTTTCTATCTATCTATCTAATATATTTAATGAGTACTTACAAATTACGAATAGCCGAACGAAGTACTATCTGCGTCTATTTAATCAATTATATAATTCATATATGTGGTTGTATTAGTTAAGAAAGAACATCAGGCACACATATCACAAATTATTCACCCACTGGTTAGTTATCAGGCATTCGTATAATTAAAATAGCAGTGTTTAATACTAA
The DNA here is from genome assembly GCA_916048165.1 of Spilarctia lutea. Taxonomy (NCBI): domain Eukaryota; kingdom Metazoa; phylum Arthropoda; class Insecta; order Lepidoptera; family Erebidae; genus Spilarctia; species Spilarctia lutea. The sequence goes on along the minus strand of OU696473.1, from coordinate 3,059,847 downwards.
AAGTGTGAATAGTTATATGAGTCAGTGCTGTTAGTGCTAACTCGAGACTTGTAAGTCTATTTTTTTAGATACCTACCTATCCATAACCTACATTTCATTTCGATTAGATCTTTTAAACTAATCGACGGATTTTAATGCAATTTTCAGCAATAGATAGGTTGATTCAAGAGGAAGATATATACGTGTGATATATGCATATTATAGAAGACAAAGTCCGAGAATTTCAAAAACTTTCGTGCGAAGCGGGAGCTGGTCGCTGGTTTTAAATAATTCTCATGTCACGTTGTAGTTCACGGTGCATTCTGAATTGTTTAGAAAGAAATTGAAAAGTTATTTATTACAATAATTGTAATAATTATTATATAACCGATTCTCACGTTTTTTTAAGTAATGTGTTTTCCTGGTGTGTGTGTGGTGTGACATTATAGTGATAGGAGTCGAACAGGATTGTAAAGAGACGCACACGAAATTAGACGAAAAGCTAGTCGATAATCGTCAGCCTACCACAGTCCACTGCTGGACATAGGCCTTTTCAATTGCATGCCACTTGGTTTGACTGCCTCGGTGACGTAATAGTAGCGTATGCGACTGCCGTGCTTAAGGTCTCGGGTTCGATTCCCGGGTCGGACCAAAGGTTTGTATGATCTGCAAATATTTGTTTCGGATATGTAGGTATGTATTTAAAAAAAAAAAAAGTATTTATGTATTTATATCAGTTGTCTAGTACCCATAACACAAGCTCTGCTTTGCTTGGGACTAGATGGCGTTGTGTGTTAGATGTCCGAAATAATTATTATTATTGTTCTCTTTATTACATTTGTATATACGTTAATTACATTTTTAAATATACATATAAAATAATACAATTAAAAACACAAAAACTAGTAGATCACCGACTTCGGGTACAGGGTTCTTGGTCCCTACCGGTGGTAATTATAGTTATTCTCAGCTTCTCACTTCCAGCTGTGAACGTCCTACCTTTGACGAGCCGCGGTCTCCACTCAAGAATCCGATTACCTCAAAAGTTAACGGTTCAGCTCACTGCCACTTCAGTTTCCTAATCCTATGGGCTACGTCGATGACCCTGGTTCTCTGTCGGATAACCTCGTTTCTGATACGATCCCTTAGAGAAACGCCAAGCATAGCCTTCTCCATAGCATGCTGAATGACTTTGATAGTGTATAATGTATATGCAAAAATTTTGTAATTTTCAGTATACTTCAAATATTTAATAAGTTCTGTATCGATTTAGCTGAAAGTTTAACTCGAAGTACAACCCGTTTCAAATATTGTATTTATCACTGGGGTAAATTTTTGTGGGTTCAAAGTTTCGAACGAATACACTTTATGTGATACCCAAATTGTTTTTCTTAATATGGGTGTTCTCTGTGTCCATATCTTGTATGCTTGAAAAACTTTATCGCGACACGGGATATATTCTTAACCGATGGTGAACTCACCATGCTGCATTGGTTGGTATGTTATGAATTAGTAATTCTCGAGATTATGGCATAGTGCTTTTTTTATTTTTTATTGTATAGGGGGCAAACGAGCTGATGTATCGCCACCGCCCATGGACACCCGCAACACCAGAGGCGTCACAAGTGCGTTGCCGGCCTTTAGGTGATGGGGAGGGGGATAGGAGAGGGGATGGGGTATAGACCTCCGGTATCCTCACTTGCTCGGTGGAACACAGCGCAAGCACTATTTCACACCGGTTTTCTGTGAGGCCGTGGTATCACTCCGGTCGAGCCGGCCCATTCATGCCGTAGCATGACTCTCCCACGGTAAAATGTGTGGGTGCACTATGTCTATTGAGATGTTTCTGCATTATCGTCAAGCATTACTAGACTTATATCAAGATGAGTCTACCGTGAGCACGAGCGGTACAACTCGTTTGAAACATCGGGATCTCGAAAGGTATATCGTAACTTTTTAAATAATATGCAATTCTCGATCTAGCGCCCTTTAGAAGAACAAAGTCTAAAAAGAGGGGCAAGTGAAACTGTGATGATTCACACGATTTAAATACATCGTCTATTATTTGAGAAATTTATTTAGTTATGGTATTAACAGGGTGTTTTTTCTAATGGGGATTATGACAGGTAGTCATGTTGACTTCTGACTACAGAAGAAAAGTGATAATCACACACACATAAATAAAAAATGAGGATACGCCCCTGAACGACGTATTTATAATTTGGTTAGGGTTTCTTTTATTTAAACATTAGTTTATAAAATAATTTTACGAGTTTAGTCGAAATAATGTGCAATCCCCACTCTAGTGCCCTTTAGTAAGCGCACAGATTTATTAAGAGAGCCCCGACCGGTTCTTCTAACACTGCTGCGTTGATTATTATTATCTAATTAAAACGATTTTCGTATTTAATCCACCGTAGAAATTTTATGGAGAATTAAATCGAACGTTGAGTATTAAACGTGTTACGCTGTAGTGCTTTATCGTAAGTTATGTCGTCTTATTAATTATTAGGTAATAAGTAGCCGAGTAACGTAAAATGCTTATTCGGCTTAGGGCTGATTTTTCAATGGCCAGATAAAACTTATCGGAGAAATAAACTATAAGACGGCACAATTATGGACACTTTATTTGTAAGAGTAAGTTTCAGTAGTAACGTGTCCTTATTTTTGCCGTCTTATAGATTATTTCTTCGATAAGTTTTATCTGGACCTTGAAAAATCGGCTTAGGGCCGATTTTTCAATGGCCAGATAAAACTTATCGGTATACGGTATACGGTTGCATCGTACAGATAGTATTCTCGAGACCATAATGACATGCCGTGAATTTCATGGCGTCACGTGATTTAAATTTCAGTGGTATGTCATAGTTGACACACATCCTACTTTTACTTTTAAACATTTCTACTATGTATTTCGTAAAAGCCGGTACAACTTATTTTTCATAGATTTCGGACAACTAACTAACACAAAACGCCATCTACTCCCAACCTAAGCAGAGCTTGTGTTATGGGTACTAGACAACTGATATGAATACATATATACTTTTTTTTGTTAATACATACATATTATACATAGAAAACACCCAAACTCTGAAACAAATATTTACAGATACAAACACTAGGTCCGACCCAGGATTTGAACCCGAGACCTTAAGCACAGCAGTCGCATTCACTACCACTGTGCCACCGAAGCAGTAAATTACCGAACTTGACTAAGTCACACAGTAAATTAGCGAAGTTATTACTGGCTTATTTACCTTGTGGTTAGGAAGTGGCTGACTGGTAAGAGGTTCGATTTCTATCTAGGACAAATGTTGTATGCCGAGTAAGATGAGTTGTTCTTTGTTTAGGTATATTTTGTTAATATTTACATGCATTTATTATTACTATTGGTCGCCCAGTGGTCGTAATTCGGTTATAAATCGTTTAACATCTTATTTTTTCAGTTTTAATCACTCCTGCTCCATATATACTTTAAATGAGTATAATTTCATACTTCTCCGTTCTCATAATTTTCGTACAAAGATTTTGCTTCACATATTCATATATACATAGATATATCTCCGATATATGCCGTCAGGCAATAGGCTTGAGTAATAATGTGAGTGTGGCCAAAATTAATAAATAAATATAATAAATTAGCTGACCAACGCGATTCTGTCTGCGTAGAGAAGTATCTTTTTGACAGCAAAAGGTTTTAAATTCTCCTTGTTTTTGCAACATCCAAAATTCCCTTTTCTTTCCCCATCCCCCAAAGGCCGGCAACGCACTAGTGACAACACCTTGATTGGTGATGCCATGGACGACGGTAATCGCCTACCATCATATCATATCACACGTCCGCTCGTTTGCTCCATATTCCATTCTTCAATAAACTCCATTCTCAATAGCGGGACTGTTTAAGACTAAATATTTACCATTTTTAATTTCGAAATTTAATACAACAAATAAAAAGTTTTTTTGCTTCATAATAATAATATAGATATGTTTAATATATTTAAAATACTCTTGTTAGCGTTTCGAGAGCAAACATATTTATATTTCTAATCTCTGCTTGGCAATATTTGTTGGTGTGTATATTAATGTTTCGTGAATGAACTACTAAACCGATTGTGATTAACTTAGGCAAAAAACTAGTTTAAGACAAGGAATAAAGTTGAAGAGATAAATAAAATAACTTAAAGTTGTTGTGATTTTAAGCTGATGTCGGAGGTTAATTATTAAGTATTTTACAGTTCATTGCTGGTTTTGGCCTACTATATTATGCTGGGCAGATTGCAGTTTGCTGTGATGTTGAATCTTACGACAGTCGATCTCTTAAGCTGTTGTCTTCAGCTGTCGGGCGGCTCTCATTCGAACAAAAATTATCAAAATAGTCAATCACGTTCTTCCTAGCTTTTATTGTTGCCAAGATTATTTATGGTCGGTTACAAGTTCAACTAGTTTTACCTGAAGATCAGTATTTCTGAGGGTGTACTGAATTCGAAGATTGAACTAGTTCTCAGTATATTTAAGGCACTGAATTCCCAATAACGATTGCCATAGACGCTCATGAGAACCACAACCGCTCAACATGCTCTACAAGTCTATTACTAGGTATTTTTACAATATTTAATAAATTAATATTGGTATTGCCTGTAAACATTCCTGAATTTAAATAATCTTTAGCTCTTAGGTCGTCAAACGTGGATATCCTTATGGATACGGATACAAATGTTTCCTTGTACGTATTCCGTAATATATCTACCCTATTTACCTATCAAAGAACACAGGAGCTCAAGTATACAATAAATGTTAATTACCAGTACGTTTTAAGGTCTATCACAAAACAAATTAACTTTTGATAACAACCGATAAATATATAATTAAAAAAGTAATAAATATCTAATAGTACACCGACGAAGTACACACATCAATGCAACATTCCACCCAAAACCTAAACACATTAAAATAATCTAATCCTAAAAAAAAAAGTTAGAAAACCACACAGTCTACGCGGCTACGGGCTACGCGCTACGGCGGGGCGGCGGGGAGAGCGGGATAAAGGAGGCGGTGCTAAACCCAGCCCTCAGAGAGTCTCGCGAATTGGCACCTCCGCGGCTAACCGTGTCTCGTCGTGCCAGACAACGCCTCCATGCCAGTCGCGTTCCGACCTCCGACGAAGCACGTCGCGTGTGATTGAAAACAAACTCGTATCGTGTTTAGTGTTTGTGTGTGTCATGTTGGGAATAGCTGGAGCCTCGTGCTAGGTCATGTCACGAAGGAAGCAGAGCAACCCCAAACCACTGAAACGTAAGTTACTCACACTTTGTAAACTTTAAACAACTTTTTTTCTCGTTTAAAATTGGAATTTAAAAGTTATTCCATTGTTTCAAAAAAAGTTGTTTAAAAGTTTAGTTTTAAATTTAAAATTGTTATTAACGTATTGTTATTCTATTTGTTTACGGCAAATACTTGTTATTACAACTTTTTGGTTATAAATTAAGTTTTTAGCGGTAATATTTATTTGGTGCATAGTTTAGTTTGTTAAAATTACATTAATCGTATAATTTAATCTTGTTTTTTACTTTAAGTACTGGTGTCAATTCTGGCATATAAATTATTTCGATACTTAACCATTTAAAAGTACAATTTAAAAAAGTTCAAGAACTTGGACAGCCATAAACTTTAGTATAGTGTGTAGTATATGAATTCAGAAAAGTAATTAAATCAAATTGTAATCTAAGGGTTCAAACTCTATCTTCTTATCAGTCCTACCTATTTAAGCGTTTATTTAGGTACCTATTATATACCGAACATTAATATATTATATGTACTTAAGAATGCGATAATATGAGGTTAGTGGTAATTTCGTAATATATAATATATTTGTTTGTTATTTAATATTTGAATAACGTCATTAGTAGGTAATATATATATTATTTATTTTATTAATTATTAATATTATATATATATATATATATATTCACGGTAATCTAATATGTATGATCGCGTCATTTCCCGAAGATGGAAACATTTCTCAAAACGAAAATATTTAAAATTTTCACATAAGTTCATATTTTGAATATTATTTTTTTATTTATGTAATAGAGTAACAAACAGATATTAATAACATACAAGTAGTTAAGTCATCTATCCGTAGGTGAAGAAAATTGTTTATGAGAAAGAAAGAAATAACGCTATTTACACAAACTATTGGTAGCTCAGTGGTTGAAATTGGATCTTTTTTGTATTTTTAGTAAACGGAATAATTAGGTTTTACTTTATGTATTAATGTATATGTAGACTAGTTGAACTCCGCGGTGCTACCCGCGGGAAGGCAATAACCGCGGGCAAAGCCGCGAGGCGAAATTAGTATCTTTATAAATTGTAGCTTATGTATTATTCTGATGTATAAGCTACATTATTGTAAAGTTTCATCAAAATTCATTCAGAAGTTTTTGCGTGAAAGAGCAACAAACATATTCACTTCCATACTCACAAACTTTCAGGTTTATAATATTAGTAGGCTATGGTAAGCTCGGCTCGATCTCTTACTGTTTATGCAGGAGAATTGCAAAAAAGTAATTTTAAAGTCACCTAGCTACTGTAACACACAAGTATCTGCTTAGTTTGGGAGACAGTATTAGTACCTAAATTTATTTATTTTTACCATTTACTTGTATCTAATTTTAAGGCAACCTGTAAAAATTCAAACCTTGTGAAATAAACACACATCTATACTAATATTATAAAGCTGAGGAGTTTGTTTGTTTGAACGCGGTACTCTCAGGAACCGCTGGTCCGATTTGAAAAATTATTTCAGTGTTAGATAGTCAATTTATCGAGGAAAGCTATATCATCACGCTAAGTCCAATAGGACCGGAGCACTAATGAAGAATGTTACAAAAACCGGGCAAAAATATTACACTACGAGCAATAAGAGACGTAAACGAGGTTCCGTGGGTCAGCTAGTAAAACTATACGGGTCTAGTAAGTATAAATAAAATTATGACTAATGTAAAGAATAAT